>CM038040.1:150651759-151851759 GCA_021397845.1 Areca catechu | reverse complement strand
AAGTATTTTGTCAATCATCAAAATCAAGACTAGAGTCAATACGGTAGCACTGGAACACTTCCAGTACCAGTCAAAGTCATCATCTAGCAATGATACCTGATGTCCAGATAGGTCGAAGATTACAGAGCAACTTTCTAGAACCTCTGGCACATGATTACTGTATAATTCATCCATTTGATCTCAAAATGCTCAGGATGACCTAGGGTTTGATAGCCAACCCTAACCTGGTACATCCAGATCATGTCTCAACCTTACAAGTCTTGTGACTCCTCACAAGAGTTAACTTGGCCAAGGTTTTACTAAATTGAGATATAGTGAGTCATTCACTCCAAACCATTAAGAAAGGTCAATCCCATCTTGATCCACCACTGCTCCACAAGTATTTGACTGTACCCAGAAGCCTTTCATCACTGGATTAGAAATTCAGGTAGTCCGGCACCAAAGTATAGTGAGTTGCTTGCAAGCTACCATGGTGACCTCAGGTCTGAGGGACACATATATCATATCCCTTCATGAGCAACCCTTTGGTAGAAGGGAGCTCAGCAGTTGGTCACGTTCAGTGAGATGTCATACATTTTACCTGTATGTCACATCAGTGTCTCTACACTCCTTGGTTAAGAGGACAACCAACAAATGTGATATATAACAACCTACACTTGATACATCGCCATCCTATAATAATATTCCTTTGGTTATGAACCAGTTTAAGAACTACTCGATATATCCTCTCTATATCAAATATAATGTAGTTCTAAGTACTCAATTATATAAGAGTTCTTTTCAAAAAAATGCATATGTGATGAATAGCCAAAAGAATAACTTTAATTCATTAAGAAATTCATATACAATTACAAAATAGCACATCCATCTATAGTCTAGAAGATTGGCTTTAAGACACAATTCCCAACACTTATACCTGGAAAAATTCTTTCAAAGAAAGTCACACGGTGACACAACTTGGAAAGAAAAAGTATTCTTCATTCATTTCAAAAAGAGTACATTTATATTTCAGTTCAAACAAAAAGAAAAAGAAAAGAAACGTACAAGAACTCAGTCATCCATTATGGGGACGACCTCCGGGTCGGCCAAGGAAGGAAGCTCTTCTATTTGGATCGGAGCTTCTAGATCAGCTACAACCGGGGCCTCTTTTGGTTGCCCCGGAACTTCTTCAACTTCAGCTTTAGGCTCAGGCTCTTCGTTGACCTTGTATAGTTGTATGTTCAAGAGGCCCAAGTCTGGATAAAGTTTGCGAACCCCTTTAACACCATCATTGAAGCCTACTGGTAGCTGATCACCCCGGACTTAGTTATTTCATCATTGAAGCTAAAAGATTTCTTGTAATCATCAACAGCCCGAGTAGCTTGCTCCCTTGCAAACTCTACTTCCTTGACCGCTTCTTCGATCTTCTTCTAACATTCCTTGGTAGAGTGTTCCAAGGAATAGATTTTCTTCTTTTTCTGAGCTTCACCTCTTGCTCAGATATTTTTAGCTAGGCCTTCTTCAGTTCAGCTTTCAAAGCTGAATGTCAGCGACGCTCTAACCCAGTTTCTCTTCCATGGCCGCTCTCTACTCCTCGGCCACTTCTTGGCTTTCGTCGATCGTAACTCTTCTCGAAGGCTTTTGTTGAGACTGGTGAACCCTGCTATGCCTTCCTCTAATAGGGTCACTTCATGAATCAGCTACACCAGGCAATTAAAACAAAGAGATAGTTATATTAATCCTAATCACAAGGGAACTGATAAGGGGAAGAACACTTACTCTCAGGATGTTCGAGTAAACCTAATCGGCAACTTGCTCGAGTCACCAATTCTTCATCACCTCCTAATCTCTTGGGAGGAGTGTGGCCTTCAGTAGCTTCCTGGCCAGTTGGGTTCTCTAAACCTTGCCTGTCCAAAAAGACAGCGAAGTCTACTTTATACTCCCTATCGGTGGGAGCATTTCTTCCTAACTCGTCTTTGGCTTGAGGATCCTTGCCTTTGTCCCGAGGGGAGAGTCAGCCCATTGGTACATCGATGATAAGGGTAAGATATGGCCATCCTGGAGTCTGGATTGGAGTAGATCCCCTTGAGGGAGCTCTGATAGAGGCACATCATCATCCTTCGAAGTCATCCTCGTCGGGGTACTTCTCGAAGCCTCTTTGGCCCGAGTCTTTTTTCGACCCTCCAACCCCTCCGAAGGGACCAACACCAATCTCTTCCTAGCAGCTTGATGAAGCTTGCTAAGATCCAGCTTTATCTTCCCAACTACAAATTGAAGAAACTACAGAGATCAGCTAATAGGAATACACAAGAAACTAAGTGGAATAAAGACTAACTATCAAGTATACCTAAATGCAGGAACTCACTGATCTGAGCGAGCTACATATTATGCTCACTTAGTAGTTCTCTGGCTAAAGAGATTTCAGACCCAGACATCGTATCGAGGTCTGCTTGGTCGGCCCTTAGAACCTTTTTACCAGCATTGGCATCCAATCGGGGTTCTCTCTACTCCGTATTGAAATGCCAAGCTTGAGAAGAAAAGATGAAGAAGAAATAGGATTTCCATCCATGGATGGCACTTGGCAACCCTTTGATCAATTTTTGACTAGGACGAGGGTCGATGACCCACCACCCCTGGCCATGAAAATCTTTCTTCGGTATGAAAAGGGATGTAAATAATGAAGTCCTAGGCTCTATGTTCATAATATCGTAAAGGACTAAAAAACCACAAATACTTCGAATACTGTTCGGAGTCAACTCGCTAGTACTACATGGTACAAATTAAAAATTTTGATGAAAAATGGAGGCAAAGGAAACCTATTGACCCATGGAATGATTTTGATGATAACAAAACATTGGAACATGCAATTGATACTAACACTTTTCAGAATGTTTAAAAAGCTTTTGTAGGGCAATTTACATAGTCAATCATTCACTCTACATTTCCAGGACCAATGTAATGAATTCATGTACACAAAGAATAGTTTCATGTATTTATGAGCCCTAAAGATTTTTTTTTGAATTTATATTCTTATAAAAAGGGCAAAATTATTGTAAATTTAAGTGTAAATATCTTAGATTAGGTTTAGAAGTTGTTGGAAGTTATTTAGAAAAGGTTTGGAGAAGTTTGAAAGCATTTGGAGAAAGTTCAGTCAAGCTGACTCAGTACTATAGCTGATACATTGATTTGGCATGTCATAAAAAATTATGATACTTTCCAACTAAGCCGACTCAATGATAGTCCGAGCCGACTCCTCTAGAGTGACAGAATTTATGTTCTGAGAACTCAGCCATCTGAGCTGACTCAATCTGAAATGAGCCAGCTCTAACAGACTTTAGGTTTTACTTGTTTGAGAATCTGAGCTGACTCGAGTCATTCGAGCCGACTCGAATCCCAATTTTTGAACAGTAATGGCTAGTTCCAGAAATCAAATTTCTTGAAGTTTAAGCCTCCCAACATCTAGTTTTCAACTTCTAAGGCACTCCAATGGCTATATCCATCTGGAAAAACTTCAAGAGGGTATAAATGATGGATCTAAATAAGTTTTGAACAACTTTATGAGGGTATTGAATATTATAAGTGCTTTTCAAGAGAAAGAACTCAAGCTCTTCAACAACTCTCAACCAATTTCTTGAGTCAATCTTTGAAGAAGTGTGAAAGCCTTAAAAAGCATTAAAGAGGCATTGAAGAAGGCTTCATTTAGAGCTTCAACTACAATCACTCAAATCTTTGGGTTTGTTTTAAGTGTTGCTTCCTTTTATACTCTGTTTTTGAGTTATTCCAAGTATAACAGGGGCTGTAACTTGTGAATTATTGTTAGGTTATTGATGAGCCTTAAAAATCAAGTTTAGATTATTAGTGAGCCTAGAAAAACTAACATTGTATTAGGTTTTGGATTGTGAGCCCGTTGCAAAACAATCAGGCTATCTTCGGGTGAATATAGTAAAAATTCCAGGTGTGCACCTTGGATTATGGACGTAGGAGCTGGGTTGCTCTGAACCACTCTAAATTTGTGGTATTTGTGATTGTTCTTATTTTTGCTTGTTTATTTGCTTCTGCATACATCACTTAATACATTTCACTCACTACATAAAGATTTCAAAAAGCACATACTTGTTAAAAAGTTTTAAGATCCAATTCACCCCCCTTTTAGGTTGGCCAACTAGATAACAAGTGGTATCAGAGCTTCGTCTCAATGCCATTAATGCCATGATTAAGAGAAAAGATCGATGGCAACCCAAATGAGCACTTCTTTGGTCGAAGGTCAATTGAGCAATAGACCTCGACTATTCACCAATACCAATTATACTTATTGAAAAGCAAGAATGAAAATTTATATTCAAGCCATTGATTTTCAATTATAAAAAATTATTTTAAAAGGACCACACATATCCGTTAAGAAAGTAGATGGCATAGACATCCCAAAGCTGGAAGAGGAATGGGATGAATATGACATGAAAATGGGTGAACTAAATGCCAAAACAATGAACCTTCTATATTGTGCTTTGGATGTTAATGAGTTTAACCGTATTTTCACTTGTACTTCGACAAAAAAATTTGGAATAAACTACAAGTTATCAAAGAAGGCACAACACAAGTTAAGACCTCCAAAATCAATATTCTTGTGCATAATTATGAATTATTTAAAATGAAACCAAATGAAACAATATCTTAAATATTTACTAGATTTATAGATATCATTATTGGTTTGAAAAGTCTTAGCAGGGTCTACTCAAATACAGATCTCGTACAAAAGATTCTTTGATGTTTACCTGATAAATGGGACCCTAAAGTCACTGCAATTCAAGAGGCCAAGGACTTGAACGCACTTCCACTCGATAAACTTCTTGGTTCTCTAATTATACATGAGCTAACAATGCAACGGCACAGCGAAGATAACAATAACAGGAAGAAATCTTTAGCCTTCAAAGCTGTAGCTGAAATCAAGAAGCAAGAAGAAGAAAAAGAAGAAGAAAGCCCCTCCTCTGATGAAGAACTTGGAGATGATGACATAGCATTAATCATGAAGAGATTCAGGAGATTTATGGGTAGAAGAAAGTTAAGGTACTGGAGGAAGCACCTTGGCAAGGATGAACAAAGTAAGGAGAAAGAGAAAGATAAAAAGAAAAGGAGCAACAACCTATATGTTAGAGTGCAAAAAGTCGGGGCACTACCATTCAGAGTGTCCAACATTGAAGAAAGGATACAAAAAGAAGAAGAAGAAGAAAGCTATGATGGCCATGTGGAGTGATAGTGACAAATCAGCTTCAAATGAAGAGGAAGAGACCACAAAGTTGGCAAACATATGTTTGATGGGTCTAGAAGATGAGGTAACATCGACTGAACCCACTGATGAATTCACTTATAATGAATTACATACTACCTATTATGAGCTTTTAATTGAATATAAAAAAGGCTGGTTTGAAAATTAAGACTTTAAAAAATAACTGTGATGTATTAATGAAAGAAAAGAGTGAAATTTCAGAAAAGAACAATCTTTTGCAAAAAGAATTAAGTAGTGAAATTTTAGAAAGAACTAAGACTTTAAAAAATAACTGTGATGTATTAATGAAAGAAAAGAGTGAAATTTCATAAAAGAACAATCTTTTGCAAAAAGAATTAAGTAGTGTTTCTGAAAAGTGCAAAGTTTTACAAGCCGAAAAGGATGAGCATTTTGAAAAGAACAAGAGCTTGCAAAATGAAATGAGTTGACTCAAGCCTATTGCTGACAAATTAACCTTAAGTTCAAACAATCTTGAATTGATTTTGAAAAATCAAAGGGAATCTAATAATAGAGCTGGAATTGGATACAATTCATTGCATACAAACAAGTTTTCAGCTTCAAAATCTTATGCATCAAAGTTTTCAACATCCATATCTTTTCAAAAATCAAATATAGTTTGCTATTATTGTAATGGGGTTGGACATAAAGCCTATGAATATAATTTGAGAAAGAAAAATAAAAATAAGATGAAAAAGACTTGGGTTCCTAAAGGAACCACTATTACTAACCTTCAAGGATCCAAGAAAGCTTGGGTACCTAAAAATTCAACTTGATTATTTTGTAGGAGTATCTTGCAGCCCAGAATTCAAAGAAAATATGGTATCTAGATAGCAGCTATTCAAGATATATGATGGGTGACAAAGATTAATTCATCACCCTTGAAATGAAAGATGGTAGAATGGTAACATTTGGTGACAAGGAAAAAACCATTGAAATTGGTAAGATCAAAATAATCCCTTCTACTTATATTGAAAATGTATTGCTAGTAGATAAATTAAAGCATAATTTATTAAGCATCAGTTAATTGTGTGATAAAGGCTTCAAAGTTGTATTTGAATCTTCAATGTATATAGTAACTAGCTCTCTTGATTCTAGCACTAAATTTGTTGGTCATAGACTTGAAAATATCTATATAATAGACTTGAATGATCTAGCAATATCAAGTAGTACAAGTCTAGTGGCTATGAATGTTAAAACCAAGAAATCTAGTTTACTTTGGCATAGAAGATTGGGTCATGCTAGCATGCATATTTTAGTCATATTGATTTTCAAAGACTTAGTTAAAGGTTTGCCTAAATTTAAAGTTGATTTTGATAATGTTTGTGATGCATGTCAGTATGGTAAATAAACTAATGGGAGTTTTAAAACTAAAAATATTATTTCAATATCAAGACCTTTAGAGCTGCTGTACATGGACTTATTTGGACCGACTAGGATCACAAGTCTAGGAGGTATAAAATATGGACTTGTGATAGTAGATGATTTCTCATGATTCACATGGGTTTTGTTTTTAGCACACAAAGATGAAGCCTTCAAAGTTTTTCAAGAATTTCACAAAAAGGTTTCAAATCAGAAAAATCTTTCAATTATTTCAATTAGAAGTAATTATGTAACAAAATTTGAAAATCAATATTTTGAAGAATTTTACATAGAACATGACATTGATCATAACTTTTTAGCCCCTAGAACACCACAACAAAATGGTGATGTAGAGAGAAAAAATAGAATATTGGAAGAGATGGCCCGAACCATGTCATATGAAGGCAATCTTCAAAGGTACTTTTGGGCAAAAACTGTGAACACTGCATGTTATATACTAAATTATGTTTTGATTAGACTTATTTAAAAAAAAAACCTATGATCTTTGGAATGAAAGAAAACCAAATATTCATTACTTTCATGTTTTTGGTTGTAAATGCTTTGTATTGAATAATGAAAAGGATAACCTTGAAAATTTTGATGCTAAATCTGATGAAGGGATATTTATTAGTTATTCAACTTTAAGCAAAGCATATAGAGTTTTAAATAAAAGAACATTAATTATAGAAGAGTTTATTCATATAATATTTGATGAAACTAACCCCTTACCTTCTAGAAAAGAAGAGTGTATTGACAATGATATAGGTATAGTTAACAAAGCAATGAAGGACATGAGCTTAAAGAACAAACAAGTAGAAGAAGGAGATGAAATGGTAAGTAAAGAGCATGGTGATTTGCCTAAGGAATGGAGGTATGTACATCACCATCCCAAAGAATTAATTATTGGAGATCCATTTAAAGGTATTAGAACTAGATCTTCACTTAGAGATGCATATGATTATCTTGATTTTGTCTCACAAATAGAACCTAATTGCATAGAAGAGGCTGAAAATGATCTAAATTAGGTAATGGCTATATAGAAGAACTTAATCAATTCAAAAAAAATAATGTATGGACCTTAGTAGATAGACCCTCTGAACATCCTGTTATAGGTACTAAATGGGTGTATAGGAACAATTAGATGAAAAAGACAATGTAATTAGAAATAAAGCTAGATTAATTGTCAAAGGATATAACCAAGAAGGAATAGATTTTGCCGAAACTTATGCACCAATAGCTAGATTAGAAGCCATTAGACTATTACTTGCATTTGCATGTCACATGGACTTCAAATTATTTCAAATGGATATGAAAAGTGTATTTTTAAATGGTTACATTTCCGAAGAAGTTTTTGTTGAACAACCTCCTGGATTTGAAAATCATGCTTTACTTTATCATGTTTTTAAACCTAATCAAGTATTATATGGTTTAAAACAATCACCTAGAGCATGGTATGATAGGTTAAGTAAATTCCTACTTGAAAATAATTTTACTAGAGGTAGTGTAGACACAACACTATTCACCAAAAGAAAAGAAAATGATATATTAATTGTACAAATTTATGTAGATGATATAATTTTTAGTAAAACTAATAAAGATCCATGTAGAGAATTTGCTTAGCTTATGCAGGGCGAATTTGAAATGAGCTTAATGGATGAGTTGACCTACTTCCTTAGACTTCAAATTAAGTAAACAAAAGAAGGAACACTTATCAACCAAGCTAAGTATATCAAGGAGATTCTTAAAAAGTTGGTATGGAGTCCGCTAAAGAAATTGGCACACCCATGAGCCCTACCTGTAGACTTGACAAGGATGAAGATAGAAACAACATTAATCAAAAGCTTTATCGATGTATGATTGGATCATTGTTGTACTTAATTGTTAGTAGACCTGATATCTTATTCAGTGTTTGTATGTGTACTAGATTTCAATCTAATCCAAAAGAATCATATATGCTTTCTCTTAAAAGAATTTTAAGATATCTAAAAGGAACAAGTAATCTAGGTCTATGGTATTCTAAATAATCTTCTTTAGAATTAATTGGTTATTCTGATGCTGATTATGGTGGATGTAAAATTGATAGAAAAAGTACTAGTGGTACTTTCAATTTCTAGGGTTGAACTTAATCTCTTGGCACAGTAGAAAGCAAAACTCCTTGGCACTATCTACTGCTGAGGTAGAATATGTGGCTGCAAGGAGTTGTGCTCAAGTACTTTAGATTAAGCAACAACTAGAAGACTATGGTATTATTCAATCTAAAATTTCTATCAAATGTGATAACACAAGTACTATTAACTGGAGAAAGAATCTAATTCAACATTCAAGAATAAAACATATTAAAATTAGACATCATTTCATTAGAGATCATGTACAAAAAGGTGACATTGAACTTTAATTTATTTGTACCAAAAATAATTAGCTGACATCTTTACTAAACCACTTAGTGAGGATAGATTTAGAATGATTAAAGGAGAATTAGGACTTTGTGATCCTTTTTAGAACTTTGACCTAATTTCTTCAAAAATTAAGAAAAAATTATCTAGAAAATCCCTCATCACTTATCCAAGCTAGATACACACCTATTTAGTATTTTTCTAAGAATATAAATTTTTTCCCTGAATTTTTGAGCAATTTTCCTTAGTGTTTGCTTAAGCCGACTCGAGCAAGACTCGAACAGTGGGTTTACTTAAAGCCCGTAAGACCTAAAATTTCATCTTTCTTTCCCATTTCACTGTTGAACCTAGCCTTAGGGGACCACATCCCTTTACTACCTTAGGGACCACTAAATCTTTCCATTTTCCCTTAGATTTAGATCCAATGGCACCTAAAATGGCCATAGCCAAAAGATCCAAGCAACCAGCATCAAGGGCAGTTCAAGAAGAGAGAAGAACAAAGAGAAGGGAGGATGTGCCGACTCCCCATGAAACTCAAGAAGAACCCCAAGAATAACATCCAGCTCCTCAGAGATGAATTCTTCTAATGGATAATCGTGCTATTACTTCGGGTGGACAGATTAATTTCACTTTGCTTGAGCAACAAGGGTTTAGAATAGGAGAATGGATTAAAACCCAGGGTTCAGATTATTTTTGTTCTTTGGATGTCCCAACCTACCCTAGTTTAGTCAAAGCATTCTTTGAGAACCTTTTCCTTGGAGCAAATCAAATCATATCTACTGTTTAAGGGAATTACAATGTTTGTTGATGAATCTAGACTGAGCAGGGTACTACAAATGCCAAGAGTTGGGAAATGCTACCTGAATTTGAAAGATAAACAAAGGACTTTAAGGCTAATCCTTGAGAGAAGCAATGTTAGTGGAATTACAATGTGCAGGCTAATATACTCTCTTTGGAAATGAGGTTATTGCATAACATAATCAATAGAGTCTTTTTGCCTAGAACTGGCAGGTATGATTAGGTTAGTGAGAGGGATATGATGTTCATGATTGAGGGGGAGGCCCTCAATCTATCCTTTATTATGATAACCCAGATCTGTGATGTAGCCAGGAGAGCCAGGGCTTGTCTGCCTTATGGCATGGCATTTACTCTTCTATTTCAGGATTTTGGGGTAAATCTGACTGGTGAGGACCACAGACCTGTACTCCATACTGATCGATACTTTGAGAAATCTTTGCACAGGATGGGATACCATAGAGTAGATGGTGTCTAGGTAAGGAAGATATCTGGTCAGAGGACAATTCACACTGATGACTCTGATGATGAGCTTGAGGATATAGAGGTTGTTGCACAGGCTAATGCTAATGATGATGAGCATGATGATGTAGTTGGGCCTTCAGAGCTAGCTCCTACTACACCATCTTGATCAGCCCCCTTGGAGCCTAGTACTGGTGGACCACAGTATGAGTCAGAGCAGTTAAGGATTCTGAGAGAGGATATCACAGCTCTTAGGTCTGATCTTCAGATAGTGAGGGTAGAGGTACACTCCCGGATTGGCCAACTACAGGTTGAGGTCAAGGACGAGTTCAGCCAGATCTTAGCTGCATTGCACATTTTAGCTAGACCCTCCATGCCATCGGACTCACCTCCACCTCCAGATGATGATGGATAGGACTTTCAGTAGGCTGGTGTTATTCAGTAGATACTTAGGTCATGGAGACACCAGCAGCAGAGAAAGAGCAGCTGGAGCAGTGCACTTCTGACACTCCTATCACTCAGATTCTGTCAGAGGACAGCACCTTAGCCCTATCTGATGCTTTCACTGTCCAACAAACTCTAATTCTCTCATATACTTTTCTTGAGTCTGATACTCCTACAGTACCCATTCTAGATTCTACTCTTATAGTACCTAGACCTAGAGCCAGAGCTAGATCTAGAGCACCTAGAGCTCCTTCCCAGACTAGGTTTAGAGATCTTAGACCGAAGCCTATGAAGACTGTAGTTTCATCTTCTGTCTTAGAGATAGGCTATTCTTCTAGTGAGGAAGAAGAAGACTAGGTCTTATTAGATCTTATTTTTGTATGTTGGCTATATTTGCCACCTTTTTGTATCAAAACTTGATATATATATATATATATATATATAGATGTGCTTGCTTTGTTATACATCTTGTTGAGTATTGAATACTTTGCTGAATGATACTTAAACTCTTTTTATTCTCTTGCTATATAACATTTTTTTAGTAAGGGAGAGTAGTGTTTTACCTTTTTTATTGATGACAAAAAAGGGGAGTAGTAATAATGATGCATGAAAAATAGAAACATCATGGAAAATATTTTATGTGATGTAAGCATGAAAAATAAATAATGTATGGGAAGTATTATTATGGAAAATGCAATGAGATGTGCAAGAAAATGAAAAAGGGGAAGAACTAATCTTAAAACTTTACAATCTTGCAAACTCTTTACAAATTGTGAGTCTCTTATGAAAAATGATTAAAAAAGAGAGTTCATCTCATTAAAGGTTGACAAAAGTTATAATGAGCCTTGATACTTCATAACTTTGATACTTCAGTTAATTTGTAAAACAACTATGATACTTTAGTTGATTTGTAAAATGAAATCTATGCTTTAATTATTTGGTATGGCACACTATATAGAACATTCTAGAATCATTTACTCCAATACACTTCACTCTGATACAATTGTAAATGTAAAGTACTTATTCTTTCCATGCCCAGTGTTTTGTCATCATCAAAAAGGAAGAGATTGTTGATCCTTGGAATGATTTTGATGATAACAAAATATTAGAGTATGCAATTGATACTAACACTTTTCAGAATGTTTAAGAAGTTTTTGTAGGGCAATTTACATGGTCAATTATTCACTCTACATTTCCAGGACCAATGTAATGAATTCATGTACACAGAATAGTTTCATGTATTTATGAGCCCTAAAGATTTTTTTGAATGTATATTCTTGTAAAAAGGGCAAAATTATTGTAAATTTAAGTGTAAATATCTTAGATTAGGTTTAGAAGTTGTTGGAAATTGTTTGGAAGAGGTTTGAAGAAGTTTGAAAGCAATTGGAGAAAGTTCACTCGAGCTAACTCAATACTAGTGCTGATACATTGATTTGGCATGGCATAGAAAATTTTGATACTTTCCAACCGAGTCGACTCAATGATAGTCCAAGCCAACTCCTCGAAAGTGACAGAATTTGTGTTCTGAGAACTCAGTGATCCAAGCTGACTCAATGACAGTCCAAGCCGACTCCTCTAGAGTGACAGAATTTATGTTCTAAGAACTTAGTCATCTGAGTAGACTCAATCTAAAATGAGTCGACTCTAA
This sequence comes from Areca catechu, assembly GCA_021397845.1. Classification (NCBI taxonomy): domain Eukaryota; kingdom Viridiplantae; phylum Streptophyta; class Magnoliopsida; order Arecales; family Arecaceae; genus Areca; species Areca catechu. Next base: position 151,839,395 of record CM038040.1, on the reverse strand, counting down.
CAAACTTCAAGTTTTACTTGTTTAAGAATCCGAGTCGACTCAAGTCATCCGAGCCGACTCGAATCTCAGTTTTTGAATAGTAACGGCTAGTTCTAGAATTCAAATTTCTTGAAGTTTAAGCATCCCAATGGCTAGTTTTCGACTTCCAAGGCACTCCAATGGCTATATCCATCTGGAAACACTTCAAGAGGCTGTAAATGAAGGATCTAAACAAGTTTTGAATAACTTTATGAGGGTATTGAATATTCTAAGTGCTTTTCAAGAGAAAGACTCAAGCTCTTCAACAACTCCCAACCAATTTCTTGAGTCAATCATTGAAGAAGTGTGAAAGCCTTAAAGAGCATTTAAGAGGCATTGAAGAAGGCTTCATTTAGAGCTTCAACTACAAGCACTCAAATCTTTGGATTTATTTTAAGTGTTGCTTCCTTTTATACTTTGTTTTTGAGTTGTTCCAAGTATAGCAGGGGTTGTAACTTGTGAATTATTATTAGGTTATTGGTGAGCCTTGAAAACCAAGTTTGGATTTTTTGTGAGCTCGAGAAAACTAACATTGTAGTGGATTTTGGATTATGAGCCCGTTGCAAAATAATCCAGCTATATTCGGGTGAATATAGTAGAAATTCCATGTATGCACCTTGGATAGTGGACGTAGGAGCTGGGTTGCTCCAAACCACTCTAAATTTATGGTATTTGTGATTGTTCTTGTCTTTGCTTGTTCATTTGCTTCCGCACACATCGTTTAATATACTTCACTCACCATACAAAGATTTCAAAAGGCACATACTTGTTAAAAAGTTTTCAAACCCAATTCATCTCCCTTTTGGGTTAGACAACTGGGCAACAAAACTGAAGACCAACCTTTAGGTGGTCTTCGTACACCAAAATTGCACTGGAAGGAGGATGGTTTATCCTTTCATCGGGTTTGGGGAGCATCAATGGAAGACTCTCCAGAATATGGTAACACTCCCTAAGATAAGCTAGTTTGGAAAAAGACAAGGAACAAACAAGGGATTTCGGTTTGGACTCATTACTACTCCTCCTAGAACCTGTAACACTAGAAGAACCCCCTTTTCCCCCACTAGCCAGAATCCTACTGGTGATGGGGACTTGCAGAGACCTAACCATGATAAAAGAAATGAAAAAAGGAAAAAAGTTTCTACCTGTGGAAGGAGAGGAGAGCCTGAGAATAAAAAGAAGGTATGGAGTGATTGAGAGAGAAGGAAGATTTCAGGGAAAATGAAGAAGTTCATCCCCTCAGGCAAATACCCTTTATATATGCCACGATGATGGTTCAAATGGTCTCCTCGGAAGACTAGAAATGCCTCCGATCGTGCCATGAATGGGTGGCATCGATCATGGATATAAAGTCCTAAGGGACACCGGTCGACTCAAAGGGAGGAAAACCAACTTGTCAGCAGGGATCCGTGATAAGGCAATCAATGGTCGAGATGAGGTTTTTGTGAAATATTGGATGAATGTGATGATGCTATGTCACTCGATCCCAGTCGATGAGAAAGAATCCGCCGAAAACCTCATAATAGGAAAAATTGACACGTCTTAAACCCTCGCCATTTCTCCAGGAACCAATAGGAGCCCGACACCTGTCCAAGACATGATGCTCAAAACAAAAAGTAGTTATTATGATTAGCTAGATCAAAGATTTGCCATCATTGGCTATCTTTTCTTCTGCCAAAAGATGACAAAATATTAATACTCCCATTTTTCAAAGCAATAAATTGCTTTGAAATTGGGAGTGGGGGGCAATTGTTATGATAAACCGGCTCAAAGAGGTGATTGCCTGCTCAAAGATTCAATTGATCCTATCTAGACCGATTGACTAGATGGATTGACATGATGACACTCCTGATCTTTGATAGAAGAATGGATCGATGCTGTGCTTTAGCAAGTAATGACATACAACCTGAGATCGGCCTTCTGCAAAAAGCTGATCCATAATACAATACGTGCTCTAAAGCAAATAGCTTCGAAGTAAATGGCCCACCCATAATGTATACTCTGAAGCAAACAACTCTAGAGTAAATAGCCAATCCACATAGTTTTGAAGTGAACAGCCGATCTACAGCCAATGAAATAATTATCAGCCAACTCCAAAGAGAATGGCCAATCTACTTCAAACTAAAGCCATCAAGAATGGACTCGGTTGTTATAACCAACCAATCATATGTCTAACAGCCACGGCTTCAGTAAGACCAAGGTAACTAACCTTCGATAGTAACTACAATTAGTTGAAGGGAAGTTGATTGACTAACTTCCCTAATAGAAATCGATGAAGCTTAACTACTTTCTGTTGCCCAGCTAAAGCAACCCAAGAGGGGGGTGAATTGAGTTTCTAAATTTTTTTTCAAAGAATTAAAAATAGATACTAGTGTGTTTCCAAAGTGTTTGTGTGCTCAATGAAAATATGTAGTAGAAGTAGTAAAGTAAATGTAGAAAGAGTAAATAGCAATCACAAATACAAAAGTTTTATAGCAATTCGGTGTATTCCAAAATACCTACGTCCAGTCTCCAAGATTTCCTTAGGTATTTCACTATAATCCAACCTTGATTACAGTATGTTGACTCCTATCTTGATTTTGATGAATAACAAAGCACTTAAGTATATCTAAGTACTAACTATATCTTAAAAGTGTATTTACCAGAACAGGGTATTCATTAAAGCTATTTTGTGTTAAAAGTTGAAAGCTTGTTATCTTGTTGAAGAAGCTAGTTAAATTGATGGAATTTCAAGTTTAATGGACTTTGATACATAAGAATAATCTTGAAGAACTCAAATCTTGAAGTTAAAGAAGTTTCGGCAAAGTTTCAGCATAATTTCAAGAGAGTTTCAGCCAAGTGTCGACTCATGAAAGTGAAGTGTCGACTCAAAGTGTCGACTCATAGAAGCTTGAGCTGATATGCAGAAGAAGTTTTAGCTAGCACACATGAAGTGTCAACTCATGAAGATCAAGTGTCGACTCATGTGTCGACTCAAGGCCTGAGACCAAAATGAAGACAAAACATGCTGAATTTAAGTTATTACTCAAGTCTCGACTCATGAAGATAAAGTGTCGACTCAAGTGTCAACTCACCAAAAGAAGTGTCGATGCTCCAGTGCATTCCAGAGAGCTTCAAAAGATATTTTTAACCTAGTGTCGACTCAAGTGTCGACTCATGTATCGACTCATGACCTGAAGTGTTGATACCTGCAGGTCTGGATGAATAGTAACGGGTAGTTTTTTGAAGCACAGAATTGATCATTTTTGCCCCTAACGACTATTTTCTCCTCTTCACTGGTCAAAAATGATCATTTAAGGCTTCAAAAGATATTTAAAGTGGACCAAACTCAGGAGGAAAAGAACTAATGAAAAGTTATAAGCATTCACTCAAATATTCATTGAAGAACAATTTCTTTTAAGAGAAGTTGAGCCTTCAAGCATTCAAGAGCATTCAAGAAGCATTCAAGTCCAACTATCAAGCACTCATTAAGGCTTCAATAACTTGAAGACAAGCTTTCTCAATAGCAATCAAAGAGCTTCAAAGAGATTTTTTGCTTTTATTTTTGAAAGCTTATTGTATTCTTACTTTAAACTCAACTTTATTGTTGTTCCTAGTTTTAAGTGGTTTGAAACTAGTATTTGGATTGTTGGTGAGCCTTGAGAAAACCAACTTAGGTTGTTAGTGAGCCTTGTTTGAAAACTAACTTGGATTTTTGGTTAGCCTTATGAAAACCAAGAAGGTTTTGGTTAGCCTTGTAAAAATTAAGAGGTTATTGGTGAGCCTTATGAAAACCAACAAAGTTGTTGGTGAGCCTTGTAAAAACCAACTAGGTTTTTGGTTAGCCTTGTGAAAACCAAGGAGTTGTGATTAGAGAGCCCAGAAAAATAATCAGCTGTAATCAAGTGGGATTATAGTGAAATTCCCAAGTGGACCTTAGGGAGTGGATGTAGGTGCTTTGGTATACATCGAACCACTGTAAATCTTTGTATGTTTGTGATTGCTTCTATTCTTCTTGCTCTTACTTTAATTCCGCTACATTTTATCATCAAGCACACATACTCTTGAAATCACTAGCACCTTCATTATTTTTGAATTGGTACATACTTGCAACAAGTTTTAAAATCCAATTCATCCCCTCTCTTGGGTTACTTTGCTGGGCAACACAGTAGATTAGTTTTCCGGGCTCACTAATCAAAATTTCTTAGTTTTCACAAGGCTAATAAAAAATCTAGTTAGTTTTCACAAGGCTAACCAACAATCCAAGTTGGTTTTCACAAGGCTCACCAATAAACCAAGTTGGTTTTCACTCAAGGCTCACTAATAAATCTCAATACTAGTTTCAATTCTCTTGAAACTAATAACAATAAGAATAATTCAAGTATAATGTAAAAAGTATTATAAGCTTTCTCTAAAAATAAATAAACTCGATGAAGCTCTTGAATTATTATTGAGAAACTTGTCTTCAAGTTGTTGAAGCCTCAATCAATGCTTGAAGAATGTGGACTTGAATGCTCTTGAATGCTTGAAGGCTCAACTTTACTCAAAAGTATTGAATACTTAATTGATTCTTTAATAAATCATTATTCATTCACTATTCATTCCTTCCCACTTGTGTTTGGTGGTCTTTAAATATCTTTCCAAGCCTTAAAAGATAGTTTATAGCCATTGGAGAGGAGAAAGTAGCTGTTAGACATAAATTAAAGAAGTTCTGCGCTTCAAAAAACTAGCCGTTACTATTCACTCAGACTTGCAAGTATCGATACTTCAATCCATGAGTCGACACTTGATCAAATTAGTCTTCTGAAGCTCTCTGGAATGCATTGGTGCATCTATACTTTTTTCTGGTGAGTCGATACTTGAATCGACACTTCATCTTCCATGAGTTGATACTTGAGCAAATTCCTAAAATTAGCAAGTTCTGTCTTCTTTTTGGTCTCAGGCTTTGAGTCAATACTTGGCTGACCATGAGTTGACACTTGAGTCGACATTTGGTAATTCATGAGTTGACACTTTAACATGCTGGCTGAAATATTTTCTGCATATCAGCTTAAGGTTCTATGAGTCTACACCTTAAGTCGATACTTCATTTTCATGGATCGATACTTGGCTAAAACATTATTGAAACTTATCCAAATTCAAAGTTTGAGTCCTTAAATATCATTCTTTTGTGCCAATGTCCATATTACTTGAAAATACATCAACATAAGTGACTTTTTCAATAAGATGACAAGCATTTTGAACCTCAACATACTATAACTTTGATGAGTACCTTATTCTGTTAAACACATTTTTAACACATACAATTAGTACTAAATATATTTAAGCATTTTGTTATTCATCAAAATCAAGATAGGAGTCAACAATCTCCTCCTTTTTGATGATGACAAAATCTTTAAGTATATAAACATAGTAAGCTCAAGAGATTTGCAATTAATATCAAAGCAATTAACTATACATATCAGAACTAAGTTACAATGATTATCAAGAGCAAAGAACTCATCATTTAATATGTAACTTGAATAAATCTACAATGTATCAGAGCTATATATAAGAATAAGTTCAATTCACATAATTACAATGTATCAGAGCAAAGTATCATCATTTAGCATATAACTTGAATGAATTTGATTCATATAGCTACAATGTTTTAGAGCATATGCTTATATAAGATGTTTAAAAGATGTATCAAAGCTATATTTATTAGAATGTATCAGAGCATATGCATATATAAGATGGTTAAAAAGTGTATCAAAGCTAAGATAGATTTGGAAGAATGAGTATCGGAGCAAAAACAAAAAAGTTTGAAACATAATATGAGTGTTAAAGCAAAATCTTTAGAGTATCAAAGTAAATATATAATATGAAGATAAAAGTATCAAAGCATATTAAAAAGAGTATCAGAGCTAAAAATAGAGAGTTTCTGAATAAGAAAATAGAGCTCTTCCTTAACAAATGATTTGAAAACAGTTTTCAAACTTTTCAAAAATAGCTTACATGTAGTAACACATTTTTTTTCAAAAGAATATTTCCAAAAAAGTTTAGAAATCTCTCTTTTTAATACTTCCTCCTTTTACTTATCCTTCCTTCTTATTTATTACTTATTGTTTTCTTCTCTCCCACTTTTTTGTACTTATACCATTTGTTCTCTCCCTATGTTTATCATTTATATCATTCTCCCCTTTTTTGTCATCATAAAAAAAAGTGAAGAGTAGTACCAAAGCTCCCCCTTAATGTAGGGATAAGGTGTAAAGAACAATAAGAAGGGTGTCAAAAGTATTGAAAGTAAAGAATGAACATGCAAGTGAAAAATACTGAAAGTATGGTATATATATATTTCCAAACATTTTGTGATACAAGAGAGATGTATGCAAACAACATCCAAAATTTGATACACTAATACAAAATTTGATACAGAAATTAAAACATTGATACAAATAACATTCAAAAAGTGATACACATCATACATTTAACTGATACACAATCCTAGTGGGCACTGTCCTCATCAGAGGAAGACCCAATCTCTAAAATAATAGGTCCAGTAATCCTAGAAAGACGAGGTCACGGCCACATGGGCTGAAGATCGGCTAGTCTAGTCCAAATGGCTATAGGAGTGTCTCCACAGCTTTGCCTCTGCCTCTGGCTCATGTTCTCCCTCTAGCTTGTGCTGGAGGAGAACCAATGTCAGGAATAGGGTCAAAAAAGGAGATATGGTTTGCAGGTGTATGATCAAAGATAGGACCAGTGGAAAGAATATGGAATCCAGGAGTGTAGAAACCTAACTCCTTAGATAAAGAAGAACTAAGTAAAGATACAGAATGTATTACTAGTGTCCTATTGGAAGAAGTAGGGGGAATAGTAATCGATGGTGTAGGTAAGTCAATGAAAGTATCAGATGGATCAGTAGATAGAATAGGTGTGGATATATCAGCATCAGAAGGATCAGATATGATATGAGTACTAGGTAGGATAAGGGTCTGAAGAGCTGGACTTAAAGGAACGAAAGCATCCTCAGAAGACAACATGACATCAGTTGCAGCAGACTCCGTTGAATCCATGACCTGATCTGCTCTTGCCTCAGGCTCGGGCTCCACTATAAAGTCATCAACATCAAAGTCCACTAATAGAAAACCCTGATTGTCTCCTACTCCAGTATCATCTACTAGTGGAGTTGGTGGTGCTGGTGGAGCAGGTGAAGAATCTGGCGATGGTGGAGGGGAAGATGGTCTGTCAGGAGTCAGACTCTATAAAGTAGCCATCCCAGTAGCAAACCCCTCTCTCATCTCATCAAATCCAATCCTCATCTCTACATGAATCTGATCAACTCACTGTCTCATAGTCTGCATCTCAATCTTTAGGCGAGTGATCCTGTCCTCAGTAATGTCTACTAGAGGTGGCACCTCAGTATGTGCTAAAATAGAGGGCTCGAGCTGCATCGCAGAATCTCCAGGTGGCTCAGATAGCCTTGCCTCATCTCTCTGTATGTCCTCCTTCGCAGAAGTATCCTCCTCATCATCTGAGTCAGTGTCAGGCGCTTGTCCAAAGACTCTGCACCTCTAATGACCTCAATGCCTCTGATAACCGATCCAATATAGAGATCTCTCATCATAAGAGTCGGTATGCAGAAGCTCTATATAGGGCTCTTCGATGACATCAACTCCATAGGCTCTAAATAGTCTGGTGAGACCCATGACATACGGTAAGCAGAGTCACCTACTCATCGCTGCCTCTATCATCTGATGAACCATAAGTACTGGCAGGCATACAAGCATCCTCCGAATGAGTGCCACCATAACCAAAAGCTCTCTCTCTGTAATGAAGTCAAAATGCCCAGTCTTCGGTGGTAGGATCTGGGCCACAATGTGATGAAGAAGTCTCATCTCTGCTGATAACTGCGATGCAACAATAGTGGCTCCCTCACCCAGGTCATCTCTCTCCAAAATGCATCTAAAATCGCCGATCCGATCTCTAAGAAAATCTACAATAGTCCCCCTCATGGGTATCTCCCAAATGTGGCTCAATTCAGAATCTCTACTGATAGTGGAATGGAGATGCCTCTAACCTCTCCGATCCACCCGTCACTACCCTTGGCAAAGGTCTCGTAGAACTCTCTCATCAGGATAGGATAAATCTCTCACAGAGGGTACAAAACTGAACCAAACTAGCATCTCTCAACCAGTCTCCAATCCTAAAGTGCTACAAGTTAACGAAATCAAAGTCCACCCAATGTCCCCCTATAATGGCCTTGGAGGCCATGCGGTCAGCTCCTAGGACTGGTGGTGGTCAAGCTAGAGGATCACGCTACACTTGAGCTTCTGTCCGTTAAGGAGAGTCATGTTTAGCCTTGGCGCGATGCTTCATGCCCTGAGAAACTGATCGTGATCTCCTCACTAGCTGCTTCCTGCACCCCATTGTCCAGAAGATGAAGAAATATCAAAAAGGAGAGGGAAACGGGCAATGGAGTCATGATCAAATCATGAAGAACAAGGAAACACGAGGGAAAATGGGCTCAATGCTCAAAATAGAAATGTTAGAACCCTAAACAGGAACTAACAGAGGCTAGGGCTCAAGGAGAAGAGGTGTCGACTCAAAGAGAATGGAATAAAAATGAGATTGTTTGCCCTATTTCATCACCATTTCCACCGGTCAAGTATTGACTCATGGGTTAGGCCAAGTGTCGACACTTCGAGGTGTCGACACTTTCAAGTGTCGACACATCGAAGAAAATAGAGAAAAATAGGGAAAAAAATAGATAAGATTAAGAGAGTTAATTTCAATAGCCAGTAATGATTGATCAAGTTTTTCAAGGATATTATGTCAAGAAATTTTCAAAGAGAATTCTAAAGGTCATAAGTAATGATCAAGATCTAATTAAAAGGATCAATAATCCCTAATTCCCTTCTAATCATACAGAACCTATTTTCATTTAGAGGCTTGGTCAAAATATCAGCTAGTTATTTTTCAGTACAAACAACTTCAAGCAAAACATCATTGTTTTGAACATGATCTCTAATGAAGTGATGTCTAATTTTTATATGTTTACTTCTTGAGTGTTGCATAGGATTTTTAGTTAAATTTATTGCACTTGTGTTATCATATCTAATAGGTGTCTTAGTTGATTTGATGTCAAAATCTTCGAGTTGTTATTTAATCCATAAAATTTGAGCACAACTTCCAACTACAATATACTCAACCTCAGCTATAGATAGTGCAACTGAATTTTATTTTTTGCTAAATTAGGAGATTAAATTAATTCTAAAAAATTGACAGGTTCCAGATGTACTTTTTCTATCTAATTTATAACTAGCAAAATCAGCATCAGAATATGCAATCAAATCTATTGTTGAGTCCTTAGAATACTACGAACCAATATCAACAGTGTTAGATAGATATCTAAGTATGCATTTAATAGCCAATAAATGTGATTCTTTAGGTCAAACTGATATATTGCATACATGCATACACTAAACATGATATCTGGCCTACTTGCAGTTAAGTACAATAAAGAACCAATGATGCCTCTATAAAATTTTTGATCAATACTCTTATCTAATTCATCTTTGTTAAGCTTATATGAAGGGCTCATAGGTTACCAATAGGATTAGTCTTCTCCATCCCAAACTTTTTCAGAATCCTTTTTGTGTATTTAGCTTGGTTGATGAAGATCCCTTCATTGGTTTGTTTGATTTGGAGTTCGAGGAAGTAGCTTAACTATCCCATCATACTCATCTTGAACTCACCCTGCATAAGCTTAGCAAATTTTTGACAAAGAGTTTCATTAGTAGCACCAAATATAATATCATCAACATAAATTTGTACTACTAAAAGATCATCAGCATTTTTCTTTAGAAATAGAGTAATATCTACATGACCCCTAGTAAAACCATTATCAATTAAAATTTTGTTTAATCTTTCATACCATGCACGGGGGGCCTATTTTAAACCATAAAGGGCTTTATGCAGTTTGGAAACATGATCAGGATGTGCATGGTTTTTAAAATCAGGTGGTTGTTTTACATATACTTCTTCAGCTATACATCCATTCAAAAAGTACTTTTAACATCCATTTGAAATAGTTTGAAATCCATGAAACATGCAGATACAAGAAGTAATCTAATAGCTTCAAGTTTAGCTAATGGAGCTAAAATTTCATCAAAATCAACTCCTTCTTCTTGACAGTAATCCTTAGCTACCAGTCTAGCTTTTTTTCTACTTACAATTCCATTTTCATCTAACTTATTTTTATATACCCATTTAGTGCCTATTATTGAAGTATTGGATGGTCTTTCTATCAATGTCCAGACTTTATTTATTTCAAATTGGTTTAATTCTTCTTGCATAGCAATCATCTAACTAGGATCTTTTTCAGCTTCTTTTATATTCTTAGGTTCTTTTTATGATACAAAAGCAATATAATCATATTCATTTCTAATAGAAGATATAGTTCTTATCCCTTTTAATGAATCACCTAAGATTAGTTCCTTAGGATGTCCATAAGCATACCTCCATTTCTTAGGTAGGTCCTTATGCTCTGGTGAAAGTCTTGTGACTTCTTCATTTTCCTTGCTTTGATCTTCCTAATTCTCTTTAGAAGGAGGATCATTCAAGGTCAGCTTATGGATTCCTTGAATACCTGCAACATCATTAGAAGTATCCTCTTTTCTAGAGGACTTGTTAGTAGACTTTTCAAACACAACATGCATAGATTCTTCTACTGCAAGTATTCTTTTATTGAGATTTCTGTATGCTTTGCTAGATGTTGAGTATCCTAAGAAGATACCTTCATCTGACTTGGCATCAAATTTGCTTAAATTATTTTTGCTATTATTTAATATGAAACACTGGCAACCAAATACATGAAAATATTTTAAAGTATATTTTCTTTCTTTTCAAAGTTAATAAGGAGTTTTTTTAAAAATCGATCGAATTAAAACTCAATTTAAAATGTAACAAGCAATGTTGACTGCTTTAGCCCAAAAATATCTAAAAAGATCATTTTCACAAAGCATTATGCATGCCATTTCTTCCAAAGTTATATTTTTTCTTTCTACTATCCCATTTTGTTGAGGTTTTCTAGGTATAAAAAAATTATGTTCTACACCTTTCTTATTACAAAAATCTTCTGTCGCCCAGTAAGCAACCCAAGAGGGGGGGGTGAATTGGATTTCTAAAAATTACTTGCAAGAATAAATGCCAATACAAAAATTAAATCAAGTGCTAGTGTGAGGTGAAGTAGTATGCTCTTGAAGAGTATGCAGTGAAAATATAAATGCAACAAATATAAAAGCAAGATAAGAAAGCTAGAGACAATCACAAACACAGGCCAAGTATAGTGGTTCGGTGCTTTCAAATGCATCTACATCCACTCCCCAAGGTCCACTTGGGAATTCACTATAATCTCCCACGATTACAGTCGATTAGTTTTCCAGGCTCACTAATCAAAATCTCTTTTGATTTTTACAAGGCTCACCAAAAGAAACCTCTCGATTTTCAAAAGCTAACCAATAACCTTCTTGGTTTTCAACTAGGCTTACCAAAAACCTCCTTGGTTTTCAACTAGGGTAACCAAAAGTCTTCTTGGTTTTTAAATCGGCTAACCAATAACCTCCTTGGTTTTTAACTAGACTAACCAAAAACCTCATTGGTTTTCAACTGGGCTCACCAAAAACCGTTACAATAAAGATATGAGATGAAGTAAAGTAAATAAGAAAAGCTTTCTAATATAAAGCTGATATCTCTTTGAAGCATGGAGAAGTTGCTTGTCTTGAACTTGATGAAGCCTCAATCAATGCTTAAAGGTATTGGACTTGAATGCTTCTTGATAGCTTTGAATGCTTGGAGACTTCTTTTTGCTTGAAGGTAATTGCTCTCAAAGAATGGGAGTGAATGCACTTGCTTCTCTTTCTTTTTCTTATTTTCTTCTTATCCTCTTGTGTTATTATTTAATTTGAATCACTTAAATACTATCCCAAGGCCTCAAGGTTTGTTTATGACTGTTAGACATAAAAAACTAGCCATTGGGAGCCAAGAGGGTCGAGTTCGGCATTTGAAAACTAGCCATTACTATTTCCAGAACTTCAAGTGTCAACACTTCAAGCTGTGAGTCGACACTTAGGGTCGACAATTAAGTCCCATAAGGCGACACCTAGTTCAAAATTCTTCATTGAATTTCTCTAGAATTCTCGGTGAGTCGACACTTCTTCAGGTGAGATGACACTTGAGTTGACACTTCAAGCAAGTCTTCAACTTCAGCATATTCTGTAAGAAATTTGTCTCGGGCCTTGAGTCGATCCTTAAGTCGGCACCTTGAGTCGATACTTGAGTGCCATGAGTTGATACTTCAGCCATGCCATATGAAACTCTTTCTGCATACCAACTTGAGTTGACACTTGCACTGTCGTGAGTCGACACTTGAACTGTGAGTCGACATATTAAGTCAATACTTGCTGAGATTTTTTTAAAAATCACTGAACTTCTGCTGAAACCTTTTTGAGCTGAACTCTTTAAGTCCTTTAAAGTATTTTTCAAGTACTTAAGTCCATTTATAACTGATCTTTCATTCATACAAATGGCTTTTTCATCATTTAACAAGCAATCAAATTTAGTTGATTTGATGAGTACCTTTTTTTATTAAACACATTTCAAGGAACATGTTAGTGCTCAACTTATACTTAAGTATTTTGCTTATCATCAAAATCAATAACGGAGTCAATAATCTCTTCCTTTTTGATGATGACAAAATCTTTAAGTATAATTTATATAATAAGCTTCTCCAAAGAATTTTCAATTTGCATAAAGCATATTGCATTTTCTATTGTAGTAAAGAGATAAAGTCTAAAAGCTCATTTGAATTGAATTAGAACCCTAAGAGTATCAGAGCTAAAAATAATTTCATGTATCATGATACTCTACATGAGTATCAGAGATAAACCATGCTTTAAGATAAGAAATTCATCATAGAGCAATGGTGAATGTAATCAAAAAGAAATTTTTGAATAAAAGATTGAAGAGTAAAAAATACTCCCCCTTAAAAGATGATTCGAAAAACTGATTTTCAACGAGTTTTCATAAATGAAAAGCTAAAATTAAAGAATTGAGCAAACTAATTTATACAAAATAGCAAAGGAAGGATTACTCCCCCTCACTCATTGCACTTTTCTTTCTTTTTTTTATATTCAATTTTCTCTCATTGCTAACTCTTATACAAATCTCTCTCTCTCTTTTTTACATTCAATTTTCTCTCTCATAATACTCACTTAATTTACTCACTTAATTCTCTCCTTTTTTGTCAACATAAAAAAGGTTAAAGCAAAGGGAAAGATGAAATCATCAAGAAATTTAGCAATTATAAACGAGATAACATCTAAAGACAAAGTATTGATGTAAAGATTCAATTCATTTATTGAAATACAATTCATATATTGATACAAGTAAAGATACAAGATAGTAAGCAAACATAAAAGCATACAAGAGTGCTGAAATATAAGCTATCTAAGCATAAAGACTATCCTAAGCAAATTCCTCGTCATCCAAGGATCCAATCTCGATCGGTGTAGTATCAGTAGAAGAACGAGATTGAGGCCACATAGATCGAAGATCGGCAAGACGGTCCTAGTCGATCTCGACATGCCACAACATCCTCGTCCTCTATGTTTAACAAAAGTCCTGCCTCTAACTGGTGCGAAAGAGGTAGAAGCTATGTCAACAGCAGGAATTTCACTGATCGAAATGGTAGTATCAAGAATAGTATGAAGGGGGGTATGATCAAAGATAGGTCCGGAGTCAAGGTGGTAGAAACCAGAGGTATAGAATCCTAGTTCCCTCATAAGAGAGGATGCATGTAAAGATGGAGAATGAATGATAAGAGTATCAAAAGCTGATGGTATGACAGGAGTAAGTGCATGAATGGAAGTAGGATATGGATCAGATCTAGAAGGTAAGGAAGATAGGATCGGAGTCTGAAAAGATGATCCAGATGGATCAGGAATAGGACTCCTAGGAAAGTCAGCTGCTGCCTCTGGCGCTGGCTCTATCATCAAATCATCAAACGCAAACTTAACAGAGTTAGTCTCATCATCATCCAAATCTGGTCCTGGAGCAGGTGGTGCTGGAGGTGAATCAGCTGGAGCTGAAGGTGCAGGAGCACCGCCTAAAGAAGGTCTAGCCAAAGCAGACAAAATAGTAGAGATGCCATCACTCAGTCCTCGATGGCTCTCCCTCATCTCCATATGAATCCTCTCGACTCACTGACGAATGATCATCACCTCAATCTCAATGCAAGCGACCCTATCCTCTAGGCTGTTTGAAGCTTCAGGGATATCTATCCTCTATGGTGGCTCAGGCTGAGGAGTTGGCTCGGGCTGCGTTGAAGGCTCAGGCTATGTCTTAGATGTCTCTCTATGAATCCCAAATGGCCCTGTCTCTCTTGAAAATATGTGCTCCTCCTTTGTTACCTCATCATCTCTATCAGTGACCTGTCCAGATATGCATCGTCTCCACTAGCCTCTGATAAGCTGATACCCCATCCTGTGCAATGATCCGATGTCATAAACGTTTGTGTGTAATAGCTGCCTGTATGGCTCATCATCCATGACCACTCCATAAGCTCTAAATAGTAGTGTCAAACTCATCCCGTAGGGTAGACACAATCTCTAACTGATCGATGCCTCGATCAACTGATGTACCACAAGTATTGGGAGGCATACTGGAGTGTGATGTACTAAAAATACCATCACCAGAAGCCCGCGCTCTGTGATAAAGTCAAATTAGCCAGTCTTCAATAGAAGGACCTGGATAATTATATAGTGCAGCAACCTCATCTCAGGCGTCAAACTCGATGCTACAACAGCGGCTCCCTCAGGAAGATCATCTATCTTAAAGATGCATTGGAGTCCACTGATCCTACCAACTAGAGCATCCATAACTGATCCTCTCATGAGAATGTCCCATACTTTACTCAGAATCTCTACTGATACAGGAACATCTCTACCTCGAACCTGAGCAATCCAGCCATCACTACCTCGGGCAAGCGATCCATAAAATTCTCTAATCAGTCCCGGGTAGAATCTCTCTAATAATGAATAGAATGATGCCAAACCTGCATCCCTCAGCCACTGGCCTATCCTGAAGTGCTGCTGATCTATGAAATCAAAGTCCACTTGGTGACCACCGACAATACTTTTCGATCCCATTCTGTTTATTGCAGAAACTGGGGGTCTAGCAAGAATATCATGCTCAACCGCTGCACTGACCTCATGCCTTGCTTTAGTTCTCCTTTCTTCCTCCTGAATGGATGGTCTTGGATGCCGGACAACTTGCTTCTTAGACCCCATTCCAAGGATACAAGATGGAAAAGCAAGAGAAAAAGAAACCTAGGGTTTCTACGGTGGAAACACAATGAAACGGAATGAAGAATAGTAAAAATAGGAGAATGAATAGTGAAAAACCGAATATAACCTATCCCAATCAAAGAATCGGTCGATTGAATCCAAGATTGGAGGGAAGAGGATGATGGAGCTCGGTTAGGGGTTGAGTCGGCTCGAACTGGAGTAAGAAAATCAAAGAAAAACATTTGTTTTCTCTATTTTAGGTCAGTCTGTCGCCGTTCAAGTGTCGACTCACGACACAGAGTCAAGTGTCGACACTTTTAGGTGTCAACACTTCCAAGTGTCGACACTTCGACTAAAAACCAAAAAAAAAGGAAATGGACCAATGATCAAAAAAGGAAGTATTTTAAAGAAATTGAACAAGATTAAAAAGTAATTTTGATCAAACAAGGATCAAAGATTGTGAACAGTTAGAAATTTCAAACAAACGGGTTGATGACCCCAAGTTCTCTTCTAATCATAATGAATCGATCTTCTTGGAGAGGCTTAGTCAATATGTTATCTAGTTGTATTTCAATACTAACAAATTCAAGCATAATATCATTATTTTCAATATAATTTCTAATAAAATGATGCCTAATTTCAATATGCTTACTTCTAAAGTGCCGAACAGGATTTTTAGTTAAGTTTATAGCACTAGTGTTATCACATCTTATAGGTAACTTAATTAGTTTGATTCCAAAATCTTCAAGTTGTTGCTTAATCCACAAGATTTGAGCACAATTTCCTGCTATAATATACTCAGCCTCAACTATGGATAGTGCAACTGATATTTGTTTCTTGCTAAACCAGGTGATTAAGTTAACTCTAAGAAATTGGTAAGTTCCACTTATACTTTTTCTATCTAATTTACATCTAGCAAAATCAGCTTCAGAATATCTAATTAAATTAATAGATAAATCTCTAGAATACCATAACCAATATCAATTATGTTAGACAAGTATTTAAATATGCGCTTAACAGCCAACAGATGAGATTCTTTAGGATCAGATTGATATATAGCACATATACAAACACTAAACATGATATCTGGTCTACTAGTAGTCAAATATAATAAAGAACCAATCATTCCTCTATATAAGTTTTGATCAATTGATTTACCATGTTCATCCTTATCAAGTTTACAAGAGGGGCTCATAGGTGTACCTATTGATCTGGTAGTCTACATCCTAAACTTCTTCAAGATTTCTCTTGTATACTTAGCTTGGTTGATGAAGATTCCATCTTTCGTTTGCTTGATTTGGAGTCCGAAAAAAAGTTGAGTTTTTTCATCATGCTCATTTTGAACTCTCCCTACATAAGCTTGGCAAACTCTTGATATAAAAGTTCATTAGTAGCACTGAATATAATGTCATCAACATAGATTTGTACTACTAATAAATCATCACCTTTCTTCTTTAGAAATAATGTAGTGTCAACATGGCCTCTAGAGAAATCATTTTCAATTAAAAACTTGCTGAGTCTTTCATACCATGCTCGGGGTGCTTGTTTTAAACCATAAAATACTTTGTGTAGTTTAAAAACATGATTAGGATGTGCATGATTTTCAAATCCAGGTGGTTGCTCAACAAATACTTCTTCGATAATAAAATCATTTAGAAATGTACTTTTAACATCCATTTGAAATAATTTGAAGTTTATAAAACATGCAAATGCTAAAAGTAATCTAATTGCCTCAAGTATAGCAATAGGAGCAAAGGTTTCATCAAAATTAATCCCTTCTTCCTAATTATAGTCTTTGGCAACTAGCATAGCTTTATTTCTAGTTATAATACTATTTTCATCCAATTTATTCCTAAATACCCATTTTGTGCCAATAATTGAAACATTAGATGAACTTTCTATTAGTGTCCAAATATTATTTCTTTCAAACTGATTTAATTCTTCTTGCATGGCATTAATCCAATTATGGTCTTTTTCAGCATCTTTAAAATATTTTGGTTCAACTTGAGAAATAAAAGCAATATAATCACATTCATTTCTAATTGAAAATCTTGTCCTTATCCCTTTTGATGGATCACCTAGGATTAACTCCTTAGAATGTCCATAAGCATACCTCCACTCATTGAGTAGATCTTAATGCTTTGGTGTGGATTATATGAATTCTTATCTTGATCTTCTTCACTTTGTTGAGAGGGTTGATCATCCAATGTCAGCTTTTTTAACTTTTTAGCACCTGCACATTCATCATAAGTATCCTCTTTTCTAGAGGATTTGTTAACAAATTCTTCAAAGACTATATGTACAGACTCCTCTACTACTAAGGTTCTCTTGTTAAAAACTTTGTATGCCCTGCTTGATGTAGAGTATCCTAAGAAGATACCTTCATCAGACTTGGCATCAAATTTTCTAAATTATCTTTATCATTATTCATGATAAAGAATTTACAACCAAAAATACGAAAATACTTTAAAGTTGGTTTTCTTTGATTCCAAAGCTCATAAGAAGTTTTCTTTAAAATTGGATGAATTAAAATATGATTTAAAATATAACAAGCAGTATTAACTACTTCTACCCAAAAATATCTTAGCAAATCATTTTCACAAAGTATAGTGCATGCCATTTCCTCTAAAGTACGATTTTTCCTTTTTATAACCCCATTCTGTTGAGATATCCTAGGTACAAAAAAATTATATTCAATTCCTTTTTCATTGCAAAAGTTTTCAAAATCCTGATTTTCAAATTCAGAACAATGATTACTATGAATGCAAATAACTGAAGTATATTTTTTATTTTAAACTTTTCGGTAAAACTTCATAAATGCTAAAAAATGATTTGTCTTTGTGAGCAAGAAATAAAATCCATGTAAACCGTAAAAAATCATCCACTATAACTAATCCATATCTCTTACCTCCTAGGCTAGATATCCTAGTTGGTCCAAACAGATCCATATGAAGTAGTTCTAATGGTCTAGAAGTTGTAATAAAATCTTTAGGTTTAAAAGATGTTTTTACTTGTTTTTCAAATTGTCATGCTTTATAAATTTTATCTTTCTCAAAACTAAGTTTTGGTAAATACCTTACTAAATCTTTTTTACAAAGTTTTGATAGTAAAAACATGCTTGCATGACCTAATCTACGATGCCAAAGCCAACTAGTCTCATTAATAGTGGAATTTATTGCAACTAGGCATTCTCCATTAGGCAAAGATAGATTATCCAAGTCAACAAGATAGATATTACCATGCCTTTTTTCAATGAATTTAACTCCAATTTTATCAGGACTAGCAATCATACAAAAGAATGATTCAAAAATAACTTGAAAATGTTTATCGCAAAATTGGCTAATGCTAAGAAGATTATACCTTAAACCTTCAACTAAAAGAACATTATTAATCCAAGTAGAAAGGGAGATGTGAACCTTACTAATACCAATGATTTTTCCTTTACCATTATCACCAAAGGTTATACTCCCTCCATTTATTGTTTCAAGAGAGGTGAATTGCTTCACATCTCCTGTCATGTACCTTGAGCAATCATTATCAAGATACCACAGTCTTTTATTTTTATTGGTTGCAAGACCCACCTGTAAAACAAATTAAATTTTATTTTTAGGTACCCAAGCCAACTTGGATCCTTTAGGGTTAGTATTAAAAGTGGTTCCTTTTGGAATCCAAATCCTTTTAGAATCATTAATTTTTCTTAAATTACATTGAAAAGCTTTATGACATACTTTTTTGCAAGAGAAGCATGTAATGCTAGATGATACAGGTACAAAGAAATTTTTGAAATACTTTTATTATTTTTGAAGTCTATAACCTAATCCAGCTTTATTAAAAATAGCACTTTGATTATTTAAAAGAAGATTAAACTTTTCATAATTGTATGTGAGTTTTTCAATAAAAGGTTTTATTTTATCAAGCTCATCTTTATATTGCTTATTTTCTATTTCAAGATCTTTACTTTTCTTCAAAAGTTTATTATTTGAGACAAATACTTTAGATCTTTTTTAAACTTCATTTTTTATAGATAAAGCATTGTTTTTCTTTTCTAAAACATCAATTTTATTTTTCAAATCTTTGACTTCATTTAAAAGAGTAGTATTTTTATGTGAAAAAGTGTTTGCATGCTTTTTCAACTTTCTATTTTCAGAAATCATCATCTTATGTCATGCATCAATTTATCAAATACAATTCTTAATTCATCAAAAGTATAATCTATTTCAAGATCAGAATTTATCTCTTCTTATTTATGTTGTAGTGCCATGAAACATAGATTGGTGACTTCAGTTGGTTCTTCATCTGAACTGGAGTCCTCACTGTCACTCCAAGTTGCCATCATTGCTTTCTTTCTAAGCTTTTTTCTTGATTTCTTTAGGAGAAGACAGTCAAACTTATAGTATACAGGCTTCTTGCATTCGAATTAGATAGGTACCTCCTTCTCTTTATCCTTTTCTTTCTCATTTTTTTTTCCTTTTCTTTACTTGGTTGAGACTTTTCTTGTAAGGGAATTTCTTTCTCCTCATGAATCTTTTGAATTTTCTTGCTAGAAGAGCTTCCTCACTCTCATCTTCTTTTTCTTCTTCTGATTCTTATTTTGAGGATGCTTCCTGAGTTGTAGACTTGAAAGCTATCCCTCTTTTTTCTTGTCCAAATTCATAGACTTTTGTTTCAAATTTAGCTCATAAGTCATGAGCGATCCTACTAGCTACTCCAATGATAGTTTGTCAACATCCTTGGCTTCTTATATGGTTGTCACCTTTGGATCCCAAGATGTTGGAAGTGATCTAAGAATTTTATTAACAAGATCGGCATTAGACATAATTTTACCTAAACTTCTCATGCTATTTATAATATTTATAAATCTAGTGTACATGTCAGTGATAGATTCATTTGGTTCCATGCGGAACATCTCATAAGTGTGCACTAACATGTTAAACTTAATGTTCTTCACTTGATCAGTACCCTCATGGGTAACCTCAAGTATGTCCCATATTTCTTTAGCAGATGTGCATGTAGAAATCCTATTGAACTCACTATGACCCAATGCACAATAAATGAGATTCATTGCTTTTACATTGATTTTGGATTGTTTAATATCATTTTCATTCCAATTTTTCAAGTTTTGGGATAGAAACACCATTAACCATGATCGAAAGAATATGAGGACCTTTATCAACTACTTTCCATAAATTATAATCTATAGAATGCATATAAATTCTCATTCTAGTTTTTCAATAAATATAATTAGTTCCATTAAAGTATAGAGGTCTGTTTGAGGCTTGTCCCTCAACTACACTAGTACCAAGGGGGGTTGCCATAGATCTTTACTCAAGGCGGTTAGACCTACATACTGAGAACGTGGCTCTGATACCACTTGTTGCCTAGTAAGTAACCCAAGAGGGGGGGTGAATTGGATTTCTAAAAATTACTTACAAGAATATGTGCAAATACAAAAATTAAATCAAGAGCTAGTATGAGGTGAAATAGTATGCTCTTGAAGAGTATGCAGCGAAAATATAAAAGCAACAAATATAAGAGCAAGATAAGAAAGCTAGAGATAATCATAAACACAGGTCAAGTATAGTGGTTCGGTGCTTTTCAATGCACCTACATCCACTCCCCAAGGTCCACTTGGGAATTCACTATAATCTCCCACGATTATAGCCGATTAGTTTTTTGGGCTCACTAATCAAAATCCCTTTTGATTTTTAGAAGGCTCACCAAAAGAAACCTCTTGATTTTCAAAGGCTAACCAATAACCTCCTTGGTTTTCAACAAGGCTTACCAAAAATCGTCTTGGTTTTCAACTAGGCTAACCGAAAATCTCTTTGGTTTTCAAATAGGCTAATCAATAACCTCTTTGGTTTTTAACTAAGCTAACCAAAAATCTCTTTGGTTTTCAACTAGGCTCACCAAAATCCTTTACAATAAAGATATGAGATGAAGTAAACAAGAAAAGCTTTCTAATATAAAGTTGATCTCTTTTAAGCTTGGAGAAGTTGCTTGTCTTGAACCTGATGAAGTCTCAATCAATGCTCAAAGATGTTGAACTTGAATGCTTCTCGATAGCTTTGAATGCTTGGAGACTTCTTTTTTCTTGAAGGTAGTTACTCTCAAAAAATGGGAGTGAATGCACTTGCTTCTCTTTCTTTTTCTTATTTTCTTCTTATCCTCTTGTGTTCCAATTTAATTTAAATAACTTAAATACCATCCCAAGGCCTCAAGGTCGGTTTATGACTATTAGACACGAAAAACTAGTCATTGGGAGCCAAGAAGGCCGAGTTCTGTATTTGAAAAACTAGTTGTTACTGTTTCCAGAACTCCAAGTATATATACTTCAAGACGTGAGTCGACACTCAAGGGACACTTAAGTCCCATGAGTCGACACCTAGTTCAAAATTCTTCATTGAAACTCTTTGAAATTCTCAGGTGAGTCGACACTTCTTCAAGTGAGTTAACACTTGAGTCGATACTTGACATCCATGAGTCGACACTTCAGACAAGTCTTCAATTTCAGCATGTTCTGTAAGAAAATTATCTCAGACCTTGAGTCGACACTTGAGTGGCAAGAGTCAATACTTCAGCCGTTCCATCTGAAACTCTTTCTACACAACGGCTTGAGTCAACACTTGCACTGTCGTGAGTCGACACTTGAACTATGAGTTGACACATTAAGTCGACACTTGCTAAGATTTCTTCAAAAATACTGAACTTTTGCTGAAACCTTTTTGAGCTAAACTCTTTAAGTCCTTTAAAGCATTTCTCAAGTACTTAAGTCTATTTATAACTGATATTTCATCCATACAAATGGCTTCTTCATCATTTGACAAGCAATCCAATTTAGTTGATTTGATGAGTACCTTTTTCTATTAAACATACTTCAAGGAACATGTTAGTACTCAACTTATACTTAAGTGTTTTGCTTATCATCAAAATCAATAACGGAGTCAACATCTTCAAAATCCTCATTTTCAAATTCAATACCATGATCACTTCGAATACAAATAATAGAAGTACCTTTTTTATTTGAAACTTTTCTATAAAATTTTATAAATACAGAAAAAGATTCATCTTTATGTGCTAAGAATAAAACTTACGTAAAATGAGAGAAATCATCCACTATAACTAAACCATATCTCTTGCCTCCTAGGCTTGTGATCCTAGTTGGCCTAAAAAGATCCATATGGAGTAGTTTTAGTAGCCTAGAAGTTAAAATGATTCCTTTTGATTTAAAAGATGTTGTTGTTTGTTTACCAAGTTAACAAGTATCACAAAGTTTATCTTTTTTAAATCTAAGTTTAGGCAAATCTTTTACTAAATCCTTTTTGCATAATTTGAAAAGTAAATGCATGCTTGCATGTCCTAACCTATGAAGCCACAACTAGCTAGTTTTATTAATTTTGGCATCCATTGCAACTAGGCATTCACCATCTTGTATAGAAAGAATATCAAGATCAACTAGATAGATGTTGCTATGCCTATTTTCAATGAATTTTAGCTCATCATCACTAAGACTAGACACCATGCAAAGAGATGATTCAAAAAAATTTTAAAACCTTTATCATAAAATTGACTAATACTTAATAAATTATGTTTTAAACCTTCTACTAATAATACATTATCAATAAAAGTAGATGGAAAAATGTGAACTTTACCGACATCAATGATTTTGCCTTTTCAAATGTCTCCAAAGGTCACATTCCCTCCATTTAAAGCTTCAAGAGGGGTGAATTACTTCACATCTCCCATCATGTATCGTGTACAACTACTATCAAGGTACCACATTCTTTTTTTATCCTTGGTTGCAAGACATACCTGCAAAAAAGATCAAGTTTTTACTTTAGGTATCCAAGCCATCTTGGATCCTTTAAGGTTAGTTGTGATGGTTCCTATTGGAACCCAAACTTTTCTAAATTTGTTTACCTTTCTTAAATTACATTGATATGCTTTATGTCCAAATTTTCGACAATAATAACATGTAATACTAGAAGACGGTGGAACAAAGATATTCTGGAAATACTTTTGTTGTTTTTAAGGTTTATACTCCAAACCAGCTTTGTTGAAAACTGCATGTTGACTATTTAACGATAAATTCGGTCTTTCAAAACTAAACATGAATTTTTCAATAAAGGGCTTGACTTTATCAAGCTCTTCTTTAAACTTCTTATTTTCCAACTCAAGGTCTTTGTTTTTCTTTATAAATTCATCATTTGAAATAGAAACCTTGGGTCTTTTTAAAACTTCTATCTCTTTTGGGAGAGGATTCTTTTCTTTTTCCAAAACAGCAACCTTGCTATTTAATTCTTTGTTTTCATCACCAAGATTGTTATTTTTAAAAGAAAAAGAATCAACTTACTTCTTTAATTTCTTGTGCTCAATTTTCAATAATTTATATTCATGCACAAGTTCATCAAAAATATCTCTAAATTCTTCAAAAGTAAATTTGGATTCGGATTATACCTTATTTCCATATGCAATGAGACAAAGATTAGCAACTTCTTTTTATTCTTCCTTCGAACTCGAGTCTTCACTTTTGCTCCAAGTAGCCATCATTACCTTCTTCTTGTATTTCTTTTTGAGCTTCTTGAGGAAAGGACAATCAAACTTGTAATGATTGGACTTTTTACATTCAAAGCAAATGGGTTGGTCTTTCTCCTTTTCTTTTTCTTTGTCCTTGCCTTTATCCTTGCTAGGCTCTTCTTTGAGTGGCTTCTTTTTGTATGAGTACTTCTTCCTTATAAATCTTCTAAATTTCCTAGCCACTAAAGCCTCCTCATCTTCATTTTCAATTTCTTTCAACTTTTCACTTGAAAGTTTCGTTGTAGTAGATTTGAGGGCAATTGTTTTCTTCTTGCTGTCCGCATCCACTGCTTTTTGCTTTAGGTTCAATTCATAAGTCATAAGTGAACCAATAGCTACTCTAAAGATAATGTTTCAATATCCTTCGCTTCTTAGATCGCCGTCACCTTTGGATCCCATAAAGATGGCAAAGACCTGAGAATTTTGTTAACCAAATCAGCATTAGACATTACTTTGCCAAGACTTCTCATTCCATTAACAATATTAGTAAATCTTGTGTATATATTAGTGATGGCTCCATTCTAAACATTTCATAATTGTGCACAAGTATATTTACTTATATATTTTTTACTTGATGGGTATCCTTATGTGTAACCTCAAGTGTATTCCATATTTTCTTCGTCGATGCATATGTGAAAATCATATTAAATTCACTAGGATCCAATGCGCAATAATGCAAGTTCATTGCTTTGGTATTAAGCTCAGATTGCTTAATGCCATTTTCATCCCAATCATTTTCAAGCTTTGGAACGAAAATGCCATTAACCATAATTGAAAGAATATGTGTGGACCTTTAACTACTACTTTCTAAAGATTATAATCAATAGAATGCATGTAAATGCGCATGTGTGTTTTTCAATATGTGTAATTTATGCCATTAAAAAATGATGGTCTATTTGAGGCTTGACCCTCAACAACACTAGTACCTATTGGGACTGCCATTGATCTTTTACTCAAAGTGGTTAGACCTACTTAGCTAAGTACCAAGCTCTGATACCATTTGTTGCCCAGCTAAAGCAACCCAAGAGGAAAGGAGAATTGGGTTTCTAAAAACTTTTTGCAAGAATTTAAACTAGGTACTAGTGTGTTTCCAAAGTGTTTGTATGCTCAATGAAAATATACAGCAAAAGTAGTAAAGTAAATGCAGAAAGAGTAAATAGCAATCACTAACATAAAAGTTTTATAGTGGTTTGGTGTATTTAAAAACACCTATATCCACTCCCCAAGATTTTTTTGGATATTTTACTATAACCAAACATTGATTACAGTAGATTTGTTTTTTGGGCTCACTAATCAAAATTCCTTGATTTTCACAAGGCTAACCAAAAATCTAGTTGGTTTTCATAAGGCTAATTAAAAATCTAGTTGGTTTTCACAAGGCTAACCAACAATCCAAGTTGGTTTTCACAAGGCTCACCAACAAACCAAGTTGATTTTTATTCAAAGCTCACCAACAAATCTCAATACTAGTTTCAATCCTCTTGAAACTAGTAACAACAAGAATAATTCAAGTACAATGTAAAAAGTACAATAAGCTTTCTCAAAAAGCAAATAAACTCACTCATGAATTGTTGTTGAGAAGCTTGCCTTCAAGTTGTTGAAGCCTCAATCAATGCTTGAAGAATGTAGACTTGAATGCTTTTAAATGCTCTTAAATGCTTAAAGGCTCAATTTCACTCAAAAATATTGAATACTTAATTGGTTCTTTAATAAATTACTGTTCATTCACTATTCATTCCTTCCCACTTATGTTTGGTGGTCTTTAAATACCTTTCTAAGCCTTAAAAGATAGTTTATAGCTGTTGAAGAGAAGAAAATAGCCGCTAGACATAAATTAGAGAAGTTCTGTGCTTCAAAAAACTAGTCATTACTGTTCACTCAGACTTGCAAGTGTCAACACTTCAGTCCATGAGTCGACACTTGATCAAATTAGTCTTCTGAATCTCTCAGGAATGCACTGGTGCATCGACACTTTTTAAGTGAGTCGACACTTGAGTTGACACTTCATCTTTCATGAGTCAACACTTGAGCAAATTCCTGAAATCAGCAAGTTCCCTCTTCTTTTTGGTCTCAGGCCTTGAGTCGACACTTGACTGACCATGAGTCAACACTTAGCATGCCGGCTGAAATATTTTATGCATATCAGCCAAGATTCTGTGAGTCGACACCTTGAATCGATACTTCATTTTCATGAGTCGACACTTTACTAAAACATTATTGAAACTTGTCTAAATTCAAAGTTTGAGTCCTTAAAAGTCATTCTTATATACCAATGTCCATATAACTTGAAAATCCATCAACATAAGTGACTTCCTCAACAAGATGACAAGCATTTTGAACTCTCAATATACTATAACTTTGATGAGTACCTTATTCTGTCAAACACATTTTTAACACACATAATTAGTACTCGAATATACTTAAATATTTTGTTATTCATCAAAATCAAGACATGGGTCAATACTTTCAGTTATAGCAACATCTATAAAAAGCAGTAAGAGGGGACCTCCAAGGTAGGCCATTCCATACAAGTCTGAGCCGGTCTAGGCTAGCTTGCACTATGCACAAAAGACTCTTCACTCATTTCATCTTGCTTTCTTTTTTTGAACTCTCCATTCTATGGCCTGAACTCTACTGATTTAGATATCGGAGTGTTCCTCATCAAAGAAAATCCAGTCATTAATTTGTTTTGCAGAAACCCAAGAAGGTGAACCAACAATCCAGGCATTCCGTCCGGTCGACAGGGATCAGCATCAACAGGTATCATCATCATCCATAATATAATATGATCATCTTTTGTGCATGGATTATAAAAGGAAATATTTTATGCTATGTCAACATTGGACATCATGATCGCTTTCAAAAAAAAAATACATGAAAAAAAAACCCCAATAACACATGAATAAGACACCACATCCATATAATGGAATGTTTAATTATTGGTTTCGCCTAGGTCCACCACCCAGCTAGTGGACTAGTCCAACTACAAAGCCACACACACAATGCCGGACATGATGGGAAAAGAGCATGCATATTGCTTTGTGGTTGGACTTGTCCACTAGCCCGGTGGTGGACATGAAGCAACAAGAATCATATCATATAAATCACACACCAAAGCCATATAATGCAATCAGCAAGAATCATGTCACCTTAATGGGAAGATTACATCCCATAAAAGTGACTCATAGTAATCGGCATCTCAATATTAATTTGATTGAAAATTAATGATCACTCAATTCAACTTGCAGCAATCTGTAAAATGACAAGATCAATCATCCAGATATGATTCCCCTGATACAAAAGTTTGGGCTTATCATCTATCTCAAGCATCAGATGAGTAAATTGGCTTTGATAAATGATCAAGTTGTTCTCAATACAAAGGCATGTGAGATAGCTTAGACATTTAGAAACAAAGGCCGCAATAACTCTTTAACATTATCAATATCAAAACTATGACAATCCAATGGAATTGAAG
Organism: Areca catechu; assembly: GCA_021397845.1. Classification (NCBI taxonomy): domain Eukaryota; kingdom Viridiplantae; phylum Streptophyta; class Magnoliopsida; order Arecales; family Arecaceae; genus Areca; species Areca catechu. The sequence goes on along the minus strand of CM038040.1, from coordinate 151,812,020 downwards.
GTTCCACCACATCGTAAAGTCTCAAAAGATTTTTTATGAATCCACTCGAGATCCAAGTTCAACAATCTGGCAACTCTCATAACGGATATACTGGAGACTACTCGAACCTTCATTTTATTGTATCATTGCTTATTTTTGATATTTAAATCAAGCTGAGAAAGTTAACAAATTAAGGCTGCAATTTGTCCTTGGCTGCTCTTTTTTGCCTCCTGATGTTTGTTAACAAATAAACTAGGATGGTTGGAAGCCTGGCACAATGCTGTGTTGGTAGCGGGGTTGAATCCAGGATTCTCGTATCAACATGAGGAGAGTTGAGCAACCAGCAATGGCAATGAATCGAGTTCAGGCTGGCAGTGATACATAACTATCTAAATTCAAATTCGAATACGCAATAAACTATTCAAATATTATCGGAACTGAATTTTTTTATTCAAATCCATCTCAATCGGGTACCAGATAATTCGGATTTATCTAGCCCGAACTCAATTGAATCATATTAAATACTTTTTTCATTTTTATCAATTTTAAAATCATCTACCATTTTATAAATCATACATACATTAACTAAATAAAATTTAACTTTATTTTTAATTCAACACCGATCCGAGAGAAGGAAGAGCCGCTGAAGAGAAAGAAGGGAGCTGGAGATTAATCAGGATTTATCGATTACAAATTATAATTTTTAATTTCCTTATTTATGGAAAGTAATGATTAGGATAAAGGATTTAAGCATTTTAAAAAATAACTAATAATTAATAATTAATAAAATATATTTAATATAATATATATTAATTATATATATTTAAATATTAAAATAATTTAGGTCGGGTTCGGAGCGTGTGTATATATATCTATCCAGTTCCGATTCAAATCCAAAATTAAGCAATCGGGTTTTATTTAAATCCGATTCAAATCCAGTTAAAATATTGATTACTCGATCTAATCAAAACGAACCGGATCAAATATTTATAAATTTAAATTTTATTGCCACCTTTGCGAGCAACCCCTCCAACGTTCACAACTTAGCATGTTGCTGTTCATAAATACGGTAGATGGAGCATACCAGAGTTATCTTACCGGGCGGCTATTTTGCCGTGGGGAGTCGGTATGCTAATACCAAAACGTGGTCCCAAGAAGGAAAATATGTTGTAGAAGGCTTTGAAAGTGATTAAATGATGCGAGACAATAATTTGTTTGTACCATATAAATCAATATTTTAAAACTATTTTATTTATATTAGCCGAGATATTTAAGCCCTGTGACATATGCCATATCGAGAGGTGTCCGACGCTCGAGACAAATCTTTCTTTTCGTAGAATTTAAACCCGATCTTTAAAACACATGGCATGTTTGGTTCTTAAAATCAAAATAGGCCGAAATGATGATGTCCCTAAAATATTTGATTCATAATTAAAATTAATATTAATATTAAAATAAAATTTAAATATTAAAAAATATATAATTATATTTTGAAAGATCAAAAAATTTATAATTTTTTTGAAATCAAGGTAGGAATGAAATCCCGTCTAACCAAATTATTGAAATAAGAATTACTTATTCTCATTTTCGTTTTAGAATTCAACTTCCTCTAACCAAATATGCCTGCAATGTAATGCCAGCAAGGATCCAAATCTAACATTTCATGGGGAATTGCCATGGAGCCAGGATCAAGTATTTGGGTTTGTTGCTATAAATCAGTCTTTCCTATGGCATTAATTTTCTTCAAATTATTCTTCTTATGGTCTAAAAATGATTTTAATAGCAGACGAATACATAAAAGATTTAAATATTGAAAAAGACAGCATCCCTTCATTGTTCTGTATTTTTGTTTCTCAAAATATATTAGCAAATTAAAAATCTTTTAAACACTTGTTTGGATAATCCTATATAATCCTACAGAATTATAATACCATCGGACGAGCCGCCGAGCCTATATTCATAGAATTCTTAGGAATAGCTTCGGAGTACATTGATCCGAATCCGTATGTAGGAAAAAAAGAAAATCTTCTTCTTTTTGGTGTCTGCCTACCGCCGAGCCTATATTCAAAGAATTCTTAGGAATAGCTGCGGAGTACACTGAAAAACATCCAACTAACATGGGCTGGACCAGACCTAATATTTTTTAATATTGGGATCTTTTTTTTCTCTCTGCAGGAATGGACTGGACAAGGTCCAGTTGATATGGGCTGGACCAAGTCTTGTATTCTACGATACTAAAAATCTTATTTCCAATCCCGAGGATCCAATTGAATTATCTAAACAAGCCTTAAAAATAATAAGAATTTATGATGATATTTATAACTTTAGTACCAAGAGAATCGAAGAACCTGCAAGTTTTGTTCGGCAATAAAATCTCTGAATTGTGTTAGATCCAGTGTATTGTTGTTACATGGAAAAGCAACATGCAACATACCTAGTCATGGAGCTGAAGTAAGTTTCAGCAATGGCACATTTAAAAAGATGATCCGAAATTACTTCAGTTCAGAAAAAGTCGAAGACCACTTGAACAAAGTGAATTCCCCTTCAGCCCACTTGGACCGGACGAAACATTAAAGGGAAGAGATTAAGGCAGAAATCAGAAACAAAAATACTGAATCTACGATGACAGAACAGTCAGGACAAATTCACTTGGTAATCCAACTCTGCCATGCAATACTCAACTATTTTTTTTAAAAAAACAAATCATATTTAAGACATGCACTTTTCTATCTTATCCGACCCTAAAATAGATATGCACAATATTTTAAGCTTAGATCGTGCTTTTATATTCATGCAAAATTATATATTACGGAAAACATACCTTATGCTATTGTTCTAATATGTAGATCATACAATCCTTGAGATGTCCATTCTTCATCACGAGGTGAATGATCTTCTTTCTCCTCATCCTCTTCTCCCTTATATGGATGGTCGATGGAGAACCGTTCATCACTGTTATAAAAATTGAAAAAAAAAAAAATCAAGTTACCTCTATATTTATACATGCATATATCTCGTTTATTAGAAGACTAAAATCTTGATTAAAATTTCATTCCAGTTATGTTTGATCAATAAGATCAGTTTCATCATGAATAATATTTCTTAATTAATTGGATTCTCTGTAATTGATTCAGTACATATGGTTGACATAAAAAGTTAAATATGATTAAGTGGTAATTAGACCATATTAGATATTAAATCTAATATTCTTCCACTTGGCCTATGTTATTACTTAAAAATAATTCTTTGGTTCTACTAAAATATTTTACTTTAAAAAATAAAATATTTTAATTTTCAAAATAAAATAATAGTATTCAATCAAAATTTTTGAAATTGACCCGACAAGTGTACTCATTTTTTAAAAAAATCTAATTGTCTATTCATTAACAAATCATTTATACTTTGATTAAGTCGAAAACTATTGATGTAGATCATGACGGTCATATATTTCAATTAACATACTTCCTTTCATGTATCATGACATTAATAATTCTTACTTAACCAGTCTTATATACTGGAGTATATTAGCTATCAAAACTATAATATATATCATAATAGTCTCACTATAATATCATATTAATGACTCTTCTATTTACTTTAATTTTGATAAAAGTCAACCATAATGTATACAAATAATAATTAAATAGAAATAATAGTAAGCATTAAACTATTAAGAAATCTCAAAATAAGTATCTATTATAAATTATAAATATTTCAATGACAAATATTCATAAATTTTATATGCTCTTTAAAAATTTTGGATACTAAATCTTTAATCAAAGGATCAGCTATCATATAAGCAGTACTAATAAGATCAATAAATATCTAATGACTACTAATCTTCTCATTTACTGTAAGATACTTAACCTCAATATACTTGTTTGCATTAATAATATTGCCACCATTGAAAAAAGAAACAGTAGCAAAATTGTGACAATAAATTTTCAACGACTTAAAAATAAAATATATAACTCTAAGCCCTGAGATGAACAACTAATATAATTTGTTAAATATATAACTCTAAGCCCTGAGATGAACAACTAATATAATTTGTATTTGAATAACTGATTATCTCCAATTGATCGATCATCTTATAAGTGAGCATGTAGCCCTTTGTTTTCTGAAGATAGTGCATCACCTTCTTAGTAGCCTTCAAGTGTCCATACCTAGATCACTCTAATATCTACCAAGCATTCTCAGCTTTGTGCATCTTAAATACTTCTAAAATTTCAGATTTTTTATGTAATAGAAAAATATAACCATAATGTGAGAAATTATTAATAAATGTAATGAAATATTTTTTCCCTCCAGAATAAGATGAAAGATAACCACAAATATTGATTCTAAAAGTCCTTAACTTCTAGTAGCATGCCTTTTATAACTTTTTAATTTATTTTCTTTTAATGAAATAGGTACACATACCAAAATTATTAAAATCTAAATTTGTTAAAATACCTTCCTTAATCAATCTACTTATCTTTTCTTTTGATATATGAATTAATCACCTATACCATAATATCGAAAAACTCTTATTTATAATACCATAATTCATTCTAACATTGACATTCAAAACAAGTAAAGATTATACAAAAAAAGAATTTAAATTTATTTTGTGTAATCTATTGCACAATGTTCCAATTCCAACTAAAATAAAATTTTTCATTAATTCAAAACTTGAATTTACAAAAGTAAATGAAAAACTTTATAAATCAAGTTTTGCTAAAAAAACTAAATTCTTAGATACCAAAGAAATACAAAGAATATCATGTAGATCTAATTGAAAATCGATATCTATAATAAGTTTATAGGTCTTAACTAAAATAATCTTGGACTTTATCCGGTTTCTCATAAAGATCCACCACTCTCTATCATTTAGTTTCTAATTTTAAAAAAATCCCTATAATGATTAAAAATATGAATTGAAGTACCCGAATCAATCCACCAAGTATTAGAAAGAACATCAATAAAATTAGTTTCATAACAAATAAGTGATAAGGGAATACCATTCTTTTCAAACCGTTTCCTTCTTTTTTCACAATCCTTCTTGATATGTCCCTCATTATAAAAAAAATATTTTAATTTGTATGAACCTTTCTTTGGTGGATTGCTTATTTTTTTATTTCCTTTCTTCACCTTTTTCTTTTAAAATGCTTTTCTGAAATTATGTGAACAACTAGGATCTCTTCCTATCTTAATCTCTCTTCCTTTTGCATATATTGGGAGATGAGCTCATTTATTAACTATGATTCTTTATGTATATTATAGTAAGTTTTAAATTGAATAAACTATAATGGAAGAGAATTGAAAATAAACTGGATAAGAAAATTTTTAAATACTGCATTTTCAAGTCATTTAATTCTTCAGCTATATCACATTTTTTTATAATGTGCTTTCACACTCTAGAAATTTTATCATATTTCATAAAAGTTAACTTATTCATTTGAGTACTAGCTAAGACTTTATTTAACTTGGTAAACATTGCTCTACAGAGAAAAGATACCTAGAAGTTAATTCATTATCAAGAATAGATTCACTAATATCTCTTGCTATAGAGCTTTTAATGATCATGAAAGACAATTTATTAGAATACTTCCATTTTTCATATAATTGCTTTTGATCAGAAGGATTAGTGAAAGTTTATGGATCAAGCTGAGATTTATGAAGAGCCAAATCTAAGTCTGGCATCCTAGAATAATGAGAAGTGTCAATCAGAATAATTTAATCTATTCAGTATGGAAATATTAGTTAGATGCAATGAGAGTGAAGCAGGGTTATAGCTATAAATAAAAAAATATCCATACAATTACTATCATAATGCATGATATGGCACATTCATTAACATGGAGCCCTTGCTGGCATTCATGCTGGCAAGAGACCCATCACCTGGACATGGTGGCCAAACAAAGAGCCAAGGTGAGCCCTCTTGTCGAGGTCAGCTCCCAGCCAGGGCCATGCTTATAGGACGAGCCCTCCGTCTGAGGCAAGCTCCTGGCTGGGGTCGTGCTCATGCTGCCAGGGCGAGCCCTCCTATCGAGGTTAGCTCCTAGCCAAGGTCGTGCTCATAGAATGAGCCCCCTATCTGAGGCCAGCTCCCAGCCGGGGTCGTGCTCATGCTGCCAAGGCGAGCCCTCATATCGAGGTCAGCTCCCAGTCGGGGTCGTGCTCATAGGACAAGACCTACATCTGAGGCCAACTCCCGGTCAGGGTCATGCTCATGCTGCTAAGGTGAGCCCTCCTACCGGGGTCAGCTTCCAGCCAGGATTGTGCTCATGAGGCGAGCTCTCCGTCTGAGGCCAGCTCCTGGCCGGGGTCATGCTCATGCTGCCAAGGCGAGCCCTCCTGCCGAGATTAGCTTCCAGCCAAGGTCGTGCGCATAAGGCGAGCCCTCCGACTGAGGCCAGCTCCCAGCCGGGATCGTACTCATGCTTCCAGGGGCGAGGCTCTCGAAGCGAGCCCCTTCCCTGCCTAGCAGAGGACAGAATTCCCACCAACAGCGAAGGAGGGAAGGATCAACAGAAATTCAAACAATGGCAAGGAGGTCCCCGTCCACCTACAACCTCTGGGAGGTGGCACACACCCTACCATTAATTCAAGCTTTGCAACGCGCCACCTGCATGCTCTGCGCAAGGTATGCTCTTCTAGGCCCTAGGTCCTGTAGTGTACCGCCATGTCGACGGCCATAAAATCGGGGGTTTCAACCCTCGCGACACGAAACCTGAACCTCCTCCAAGAGAAGTATCCTATTAAGGCCACAAGCCTTGCGATGCTCCGACACTCCCTCTAGGAATAGAAATATCCCACCATGGCTCGGGGCTCAGCGGCATAGCGCTAGCCTCTCCCACAGGGAACTATGCCACCTAGGGATAAGGTATGTGCCATGCTGGTGAACACCCCTACTAGAAGGATCTCCTTCAAAGGACCGGTCTAAAGGGAGAAGCAGGGTGGACAACAAAAAGACCCCCTCCAAAGGGGGCACCAGGAAAAGGACATCTCAGGGAAGCCCCAAACTTGGTCTGGGTCATCGTTCTCATAAAAAATGAAAGAAAATATTCTTAGGAGGGAGAGAGGCAATCGATAAGAGACAGAGAGCTAATGGGCAAGGAACCAACCAGAAGAACCTCCCAAGCTCTTTGATCCTAACTCCACCTTGTCTTTACATCTCAGTTCTATCTTTTACTCTCTACGCACGGAGAGTCTCCAAGCTCTCTACCATAGAGGTTCTGTTCCCCTAGATCATTCCACTGACTTGACCATCGGAGTCTCCCTGTCGAAATCTCCAGCCTGGGTCTCCTCTATTTTGCAAGGTAGTCGACCAAGGAGCACACCGAAGTAGAGGACCGAGCACCCTATGGGAGCTCGACGCATCCACGACATGTCAGAGTTGTAAGCCACGATGATCTTGGCCGCAATAGATTGGCATGCTAGGTAGGGGGAACGAAGCATTAGAACTTCAGTGACTGTGGGAAGTCCAGCAGCGAGTCCCCATCCACCAACAAAGCATTTGCAGAAGCTCTAGAGCTTCATGGTGATAACTAGAGCGTGCGAGGATTCCGCCAACAGGGTGGGAGCCCCCCAACATGATGATTAGAGCCTAGAAAGGGGGCTCCCCGCTCCACCACTGCCACCTTTAGCAGACCCCCAAATCACTGCACTAACCTAATAGGTCCATGCTCTGGCTGCAATGGTGTGCCAGCTCCATTAGAGATACCAGTCCCTGTCAACACAGCAGCAGCCAGGGATGTCAGCAGCTCACATCGTCGATCCCTGTACCAGCCTACAATCCTTCCAGGAGGGGACATTACATGCGGTCTCCCACCCAAAAGGAGACCACCAGGTGGCTAGAAAGAGGCAGCATGATGGTATGACCGACCAAGAGAGCCACTCCTCGATCTCGGACCACGGTGCATACTCCTACCAATGGCATCGGCGTGGCCAGGAACTCAGGCAAGAGTTCCCCCACTCCGCATCTCCTTCACCCCTAATGGTCTTTACCAAGGGATCCATTAACGAGGCCATCTGTCACTAGGTGGAGAGGCACCTCGAAGAGTAGGAGCACAAATTGACTGGCCTTTCCCACCAGTTTATAGAGATTCAGGGCTCGCTCAGTGAGCCTACAGGTTACGACATCCGTCCCTCTTTTGCCTATAAAATCTAAGAGAAACCGATCTCCAGCCAGTTCCACATGCCCCAGGTTGATCCTTATAATGGGATGACTGACCCCCTAGACCACTTGGAAAGCTACAAGGCCCTTATGATGGTCCAAAGGGCTACTGATGCTCTCCTGTGCATCACCTTCTCGGCTACTCTATGGAAGGCCGCTCGAGCCTGGTCCTCCAGACTCAAGTAGGAAAGCATTGACTCCTTCACCCTGTTAGAGAAAAGATTCATGGTGCACTTTGATTCATGCAGGAAGGTGCCACATGAAGCTAAAGCTTCTTCTCGATCTGTTAGCAGGATCGAGAGTCTCTCCAGGACTATGTATCTTGGTTCAAGACCGTCACCCTAGAGATCTACCACCTCGATGAGCTAGTCGCTATATTGGCTTTGAAGAGGGGTTGCATACCTCTCGCTTCACCTAGTTCTTTGATAAGAAGGCTCCAAAGACTTACTTGGAGCTCCTCCTCTAGGCCCACAAGTATATCCATGCGGAAGAGGCAGATCATACCAAGAGGGAGCTCGATGAGAGGCCCTTGAAGAGGCAAGATGTTGGGGAAACATCTGCTCCCCAAGCCCAGAAGTTGGCACTGGCCCCATGACCAGGGTCGAGACCTAGAGCTGACCCCACCAAAGATGAGATGTTCATTCCTCTCCTCACCTAGAGAACAAAGATTCTTATGGAGATTGAGGGTGACCGCTTCCTGCACCGTCCCCCTCCTTTGAGGCCGTCCACTGGACATGATCGGTCCCGCTACTACCGCTTCCACCGGGACCACGGCCATGATACGAAGGAATGCCATCATTTGAAGAGGGAGATAGAATACTTGATCAAACATGGCTACCTCAGGAAGTACGTGGAGGGAGGAGCTCCCCCGATAGCCTAGAATGAAGAGCCTTGTCCACTCGCCATCGACAACCAGTCCACTAAGAAGCCGGTAGGAATGATTTTCTAGGGGATAGGCAGAATCCCAAAGAGGGTTAGGGGGAGAGAAGAGAGTGATGATGTACTCCCTTGCATGGGAGACAGGTCAGCTAGGATGGATAACCCAAATAATGATGCTGTCATCGTGGAGATGACGATAGCGAAATACCCTATAAAGAGAATCATGGTTAATAGTGGAAGCTCTGTAGATATCTTTTTTTACAATGCTTTTACAAGGATGAACTTGTTTGCTAACCAAATAAAACCAATATTCACGTCCTTAGTGGGCTTTACCAGAGACTTAATTGAAGTTGAGGGAGAGATTACGCTCCCAATAACTACCGGGATCCCATCTCAGCAAAGGACTGTGCTGACAACCTTGACCATGGTGAGAGACCCTTCACCTTACAATGCAATTCTGGGGCATCCTGGACTTAACCTGCTCGATGTCACCATCTCCATATGGCATCTTCTCATTCAATTCCCAAACCCTTGGGGGACTGGGGAGATAAGGGGATCATGCTAGCTAGTCCAGCACTACCTGCAGACTATTCCGGGGCCACGAGGAGCCATCCAAACCCAGTTATTGATTAGCCGAATCCGGTGGAGCCAGAGCTAAAGGGCAGACCTGTTGAGCCCTTGTTGTCCTTCCCCTTAGGAAATGATCCCTTGAGGATGGTGCAAATAGGAGCCCTACTACCTGAAGAGGAGAGATCCCATCTGCTTAGTTTTTTATGAGCCAATGCGGACATCTTTGCATGGACCATCGCTGATATGCTCGGCATCCCTCCAGAAGTGATCACCCATAAGCTAAATGTCAACCCCAACTATTGCCCAATCCAGCAAAAGAAAAGGAGATTTGTCTTGGAGTGGTAGAAGGCAATTGATGAAGAAGTTAAGAAGCTTTTCACGACGGGCTTCACCCATGAGGTATGATACCTGACTGGCTTGCTAATGTGGTGATGGTTAGGAAAGCCTTTAGGAAGTGGAGGATCTGTGTATACTACACCAATCTTAACCGAGCATGCCCAAAGGATAGATTTCCACTCTCCAAGATTGACCAGCTAGTGGATGCAACCTCGGGCCACAAGTTCCTCAGCTTCATGGATGCATTCTTCGGATACAACCAAATCTGCATGCATCCGGGGGAGAGGAGCACACAACATTCATGACCGACAGAGGTACGTACTATTACATGATGATGCCATTTGGTCTGAAGAATGTAGGGGCCACGTACCAGCGATTGGTTAGCAAGGTCTTCAAAGACCATATTGGTCGTAACATGCAGGTATATGTAGATGGCATGCTCGTCATGAGTGGCCCGGAGTCAGATCATGTTGCCGACCTGACGGAGGCTTTCGATAACCTCCACCTCTACTAGATGAAGTTGAACCCTGCCAAGTATGCATTTGATGTCACGGTGAAAAAGTTTCTGGGGTTCATGGTCACCTAGAGGGGAATAGATGCCAACCCTAAGAAGATCTAGGCGATCACTAACATAAGACACCGTGTCTCCAAGAAAGAGGTCCAGTGCCTGACTGGGCAGATCACAGCATTGAGCCACTTCATCTCGCATTCTGTCAAGCACTGCCAGCCCTTCTTCATAGTGCTACAGAAGATGAATGACTTTGCTTGGACAGAAGAGTGCCGGAAGGTGTTCGAGGGGCTGAAGAACCTCCTCGCCTCCCCACCATTGCTATCCAAGTCGGAGCCTGGGAAAGAGCTCCTCCTGTACCTGGCAGTCTCACCTAAAGCGATAAGCTCGGTGCTAGTTTGCACCAATAAGGACGGCACCCAACAGCAAGTCTACTATGCCAGCAAGCTACTTCACGATGCGGAACCCAAGTACACCTGATCCGAAAAGATCATTTTTGCACTAATAATATCTGCACAGCATCTCAGGCCCTATTTCCAAGCATACCCTATTGATGTCCTCACCAACCAGCCCATGAGGGCTATCATGAGCCATCCTAACACTTCGGGGTGTTTCACCAAATGGGCGATGAAGCTCAATGAGTTTGACATCACCTACTACCCGTGATCGGTGCAAAAGGCCTAGGTCCTAGCCAATTTCTTGGTGGAATGCACCTAAGCAAATGAGGACCCGGAGGCAGTAGGCCAACAAGTCAAGTCCTGACCGGACCCGGCCCCTGAGGCGATGACGTGGATCCTTCACGTCGAATGTGTGTCCAATGTCGGAGGGAGTGGAGCTGGCCTCATTCTCACCAACTTCGATGGGATTGTTATGGAGTATGCACTACAGTTTATATGGGATTGTTATGAAGTATGCACTACGGTTTATCTTCAGGGCGACCAACAATCAAGCTGAATATGAGTCACTCCTCACGGGGCTAAAGGTGTCCTGCGACTTGGGTGTCAAGAGATTGAAGGTCTTCGCTGACTCTCAACTCATGGTGGGCCAAGTCTCCGATGAGTACGAAGCTTGGGATCCCATGATGGTGAAGTACCTGGACAAGGTACGCTCATACACGACGAGCCTCCAGCACTTTGGCATCTCCTACATCCCGCGAGCAAAGAATGCCTGGGCTGATGTCCTCTCCAGACTAGCCACCCTACCAGAGTCATTCTAGGGTGTACCTTCATCGAGTACCTCGAGGCCCCAAGCTATGAGTCAGCAGTAGAAGTCCAGCAAGTCATCTCTGAAGCCAGCTGGTGGGACCCCTACTTCAAGTACATCACTACCAGTGCCCTGCCTGAAGATCGAAAGGATGTCGACCTCCTCAAGAAGAAGGCTGCACGGTACATGATGATGGATGGGCAGTTATACTGGAGGTCTTACTCCTATCCCCTACTGAAATGCTCGAAGCCCTCAGAAGTCACCTATGTGCTCTAAGAAATACAAGAAGGTATCTGTGAAAATCATGTGGGGGGCAGAACTCTGGCCTACAAGGCCCTCCGGCAAGGATATTTTTGGGAGACCATGCGAGAAAATGCTGCCAGCTTCGTGAGGAAGTGTGAGCGTTGTCAACGTCACACCCACATCTAGTGGCAGCCGATGGCTCCACTCTCCCAACTATCAGCTCCGTGGTTGTTCGTCCAATGGGGAATGGACATCCTCGATCCCTTTCCTCCTGTGTCTGGCCAATGAAAATTTTTTATTATGGCCATCAACTACTTTACCAAGTGGGTTGAGGCCAAACCCCTGGCCCGGATAATGGAGGTGAAGGTCAGGTCTTTCTTCTGGAAGTATGTCATCTGTTGGTTTGAGCTGCCGCACTCAGTCATCATGAACAATGGGTGGTAGTTCGACAACCAAGCTTTCAAGGAGTTCTACACCAACCTTGACATCTATCACCACTTCATCTCAGTGGCTCATCCTCAGACCAATGGGGAGGCTAAGCTGACTAACCAGACCATCTTGCACGGGCTCCGCATGAGGCTAGATGAGACCAAGGGTCTATGGACCGAAGAACTGCCCAGTGTGCTGTGGGCTTACCATACTACACCGTGCACGGCCATCGGCGAGATGCCCTTCAACCTCGTCTTCAGCACTGAAGCTATTATTCTAGTGGAGCTTGGCCTGCCCACACTCCAGATTGAGCAGCATGACGAAGTCAAGAATTCAGCCCATCTCCTCCTCAACCTGGATCTGCTGGATGAGACGAGAGATAAAGCCCAATTTTGGATGACAGCCTACCAGTAAAGGGTGGCACGCTACTACAATTCCAGAGTGAGGCCTAAGGTGTTCCATCCAGGAGACCTCGTCCTCAGGCGAGCGGAAGCATCCTAATCAAGAGAATGCAACAAACTCTTCCCAAACTAGGAAGGCCCCTACAAGATGGTCAAGGCTCTACCAAGTGGGGCCTACTACCTCACCGGACTTGATGATGCTCGATTCACACGAACATGGAATGTGATCAACTTAAGAATATACTACCAGTGATGTAAGACCCCTTTTTAATCATTAAAGTTTTTTTTTATACAAATTTATCTTTCACCTATGTAGGAACATCTCTGTCCGACTCCAAGTCTAGCAGATCAAGCTGGGAAACTTACAAAGCCCCACATCTGAAGCTGGAAAACTTACGAAGCCCTGCACTTCAAGTTAGGAAACTTACGAAGCCCTGTACCTCAAGTTGAAAAACTTACGAAGCCCTGTACCTCAAGCTAGGAAACTTACAAAGCCCCGCACCTCAAGCCTAGAAACTTACGAAGCCCCACACCTTAAGCCGAAAAAATCACGAAGCCCCACCCTCAAGCCGGAAAACTTACGAAGCCCCGTACTTTAAGCTGGAAAACTTACAAAGCCCCGCATCTCCTATCTTGCTCGCAGTCCAGAGATGTCCGCTGGGAAACTCTTGAAGTCCCACCATCAATCGCTTGACTCACAGCATGGCTAATCCCATTGAGAAATCCTAGAAGTTTTACATCCTGCCTTGCTCATAGTCCAGAGATGTCGGCTGGGAAACTCTTGAAGTCCCACCATCTATCGCTTAACTCATAGCTTGGCCGATCCCATTGAGAAGTCCCAGAAGTTTCACATCCTGCCTTGCTCACAGTCCAGAGATGTCAGCTGGAAAACTCTTGAAGTCCCACCATCTATCGCTTAACTCATAGCATGGCCGATCCCATTGAGAAGTCCTAAAAGTTCCACATCCGGCCTAGCTCACAGTCCAAAGATGTTTGCTGGGAAACTCTTGAAGTCCTACCATCTATCGCTTGACTCACAGCATGACCAATCCCATTAAGAAGGTCCAGAAGTCCTGCACCTAGGCTTGAATGATTTTAATACCAGGAGAATAAGCGGGGAATGTTCTCAGAAATCTTAGTGCTGGTCCTAAGGCCTTGAAGCCAACTTGAAGTAACAAAGGCCTAGGAGAGGTGCACACAAAGGAATTGGAGGAAAAAGAAAGATCATGCAAAGTTTGTTGGTCAAGTTAACCTATTCTCTTATTGCAAAGATAAGTCCCTTACACACCGAGGGATCTTCTGAAAGTACTTTAAAAAAAAAAGAGAGAAGAAAAAATAAGAGAAATGATGAATGAACAGGCAATGCCTGTTTGAAGGAAAGGATGTGTTTTTTCATTGATCAAAATATTTTTTACATCCTATGAAGGCTCCCGACAGGCCAGGAAGCCTTCCAAAAATCTAAGTTACAAAAGAAAAAAGTAAAAGCCTACTCTTCTATCACTGGCTCCTTCCTTGGCCTGTGGGTGGCTTCAGTCGGCTGAGGGGCATCCTAGGCAGCTCCAGATCTAGCCTCGACCTCAGCAACTCCTGGCTCCGGCTCTAATTCTGCCTCGATAGCGGGCGCACTCTGCTATGTTGGGAATGGGAGTGAAGGCATGATGCTATCCAGCCCCTTCAATCCAAAGAGGTGGGTGGCCTTGCCCGTGAAGTCACTAAACCCCTGGTGATATGAGTCTAGCATGGCTTCGGCGACCTCATCCTTGAAGGCTTGGGATGCCATGAATTTGGGGACGGTCTCGATAGCCTCTTTCTTGGCCATCTCCATCAGGGCTACGGCTTCCATAGCCTTCTCTACCGTCGTTGAAGCTCGAGTGGCCTCCTCCTCCAACTGCGCCTGGAGGGTCTGGACCCCCCCTCCAGTTGCGCAAACTCAGCCTCAGAAGATGCCACCCTTTCGATCCTCTGGGAGCTTTTCCCTTTTCCTCCTTCAAAGCCACCTCGAGCTGGGTGGACTTCTCCTCTAACTCCGCCACCCTTGCCCGAGAGCTGGTTAGTTTGTTTTCCAACTCTTGAGCTAGGGCAGCTTGACCTCGAGCCTCATCCCTTTCACAATGGAGGTGGTCCTCGTGCTTTAGCAGTGCCCGATAAGAGTCTTACAAGACTTGGACGTCGGCTACCACCAGCATAGAAGACGGTGGTCAGTACCTTCCTTGGGAAAAAGGAAGGATGGAGTGACTCCGAAGTCTACTTACCGACATGAGCTGGGGGAACACCCTAGTGGCAAGCTCCACCGGTGCCTTCTCAGTCCGGCCCTAGCGATCAGATGCTTGGACGATGGAGTTCAGGATGTTCTCCACCATCTTTCCATCTTCGATTATTTTGGCATCCCAAGGGAGGAAGATCGAGAGCCTTTTTGCCACGTCGCACAGGAGGGATCAGCATCGATCACCTAGCACTGCGTCGCAGGTGGTTCCAGGCGGTGAGTCGGCATCAGCCATCGATGCACCAGTGAGGGCACTAGCGCATTGGGCCTAGACCGGTCGTCAGTGACTCCAGTTCCAGGCGGTGAAGTCGGCACTTCGGCAAAGGGTGATTCTGCCACCTCCACCACTTTTTGTTATGGTGGTCTTCAGTGTGCGGAGGGGCCACCGGGGTTGATGGCGGGGCCCCCTCAATAGATCTAGCCTCATCCCTGGGCTAGCGAACCGAAGCTTGGGCCCTAGACCCAAGTGCTGCCGGTGCGGTAGCCAGCCCGTTGCCGGCCCTCCTTCCCAGCTCTTCCCGGGCTTCTTTTCTGGGCTCTCCCTCAGGCCCTGCAAAAGCAGTCCTCTTCTTTGACATTCCCAGGAGTTCTTCGAAGCTGAACTTCATATCTACAAGACCGAACTGATCGGTTAGTCTCATGCCAGAGTTGGACCCATTATACAAAGGAAAAAGAGCCCGATATCAAGCCTTACCCTGGGGCTAGGCCTAGCTGACTCCAGCATCGATGAGAATCCACTTAATCAGCAAATCCCAAAGGGTTGGAACCTTGGAGGAGATGAGCCGGTCGAATACTTTCCTATCGGCTAGCTCGATCGCAAACTGCCAGTTATGGAAGAGGTCTGAATCACTCCAGACCCAGTCCACCCCTTCAACCGAGGCAAATAAGAATCTGCTCTTCTATCTCTTGATGGAAGTGGGCATATCTAGCTTGAGGGCCCCCTTGCAGGGGGACATGAACCACCATCTACTTTTGGATGGGTGGTGCTTCAAGGAGAACAATGTCCTGAAGAGGGAGTAACGGGCGACGATCTCGTGGAAATGACAAAGGATAATAAAACAAAAAATGGTCCGAACGACATTGGGGGCAAGTTGGGCCGGAACCTGAACCAGGTGGTAGTTGCTGAGGAAGGAAAGAAAAAAGACATGAAAAGGAAGATGAAGACCTCCGAAGAAGTCTTCGTATAAGGCGATTCGGCTCGAGCCACCTAAAGTGACCCGTTCCTCCAATCCAGGGACAGAGAGATGGATGGAATCTGGGATCCCAAATGACCTCCAGACGTGGAGGAGGTCCCCGTCAATCATCACTGAAGTAATGCCGGTGGGACCTCCAAAGTCCCTAGTGGGAGGAGCAGATGGAGGAGGAACCGCATGGGATCCTATGATGATCCCCGTCCGGTGGGGACCCCTGCAGGACACAATTAGGACTTCCTCCTCCTCGCTATCCGAGGAAGGAGGCCTCGGCTGAGATGGCCCTGCCCCATCAAAAAAGTCTTGGTGGCGGTGCCCTCTACCGGAAGAACTCATCGAAAGTGATAGGAAAGAAAATAAAGAGGAAGGAGACCTAGAGGACCTAACTAAGGTTCTTCCCCAGCACAGGCCGAAGGAGAAGAGCAACAGGAAGGAAGAAACAAATAGAGGGAAAGAAAGGGTCTAACCTGCTAAAGACCTTGTGACCTTGATCAAGAGAATGGAGGGGGAAAAAATTGCCTTGCAGGGAAAGCCTTATCCTGGCCGCTTGAAAGCCCTTCAAATAGCAAAAGGACAAGTCCCTTTCAAATGGACCAAAGCCCCCATCGCCTCGTACCTGTCGAAGGCGTGCACCATATCTCGCCAGAGAATGCCACATGTCAGGACCCGTTGAGAGTGATGCTTCGATTCGGAGGCAACTCTTTCGGTCCTAGTCATGGCATTTATGGCTGCTTTTGAAGGGGGCTAACATGGCGTTGCCCCGTTGGTATGGAGGCATGATCTCCTGAGCACCAACACACAAAAAATTGATAGCTTAGGAAGTGCACCCCTCCACGTCAGCATGATCATTACTTTCCTCGTCCCAAGCGCTGCTTTGTTATCTGGGCTTAGGAGTGGGGGCATCTGATATGGCATATTCGCTGATGTGGAGCCCCTGCTGGCATTCATGCTGGCAAGAGACTCGCCACCTGGACACGGTGGCCAAACAAAGAGCCAAGGAGAGCCCTCCTGCCGAGCTCAGCTCCCAGCCGGGGCCATGCTCATAGGGTGAGCCCTCTATTTGAGGCAAGCTCCAAACTGGATCATGCTCAAGCTACCAAGGTGAGCCTTACTACCGAGGTCAGCTCCTAGCCGGGATCGTTCTGTCAAGGCGAGCCCTCCTATCGAGGTCAGCTCCTAGCTGGGGTCATGCTCATAGGGCGAGCCCTCCATTTGAGGCCAGCTCCTGGCCAGGGTCATACTCATGTTGCTAAGACGAGCCATCCTACCGGGGTTAACTCCCAATCGGGGTCGTGCTTATGAGGCGAGCTCTCCATTTGAGGCCAGCTCCCGATCGGGGTTGTGCTCATGCTGCCAAGGCGAGCCCTCCTACCGAGGTTAGCTCCCAATCAGGGTCGTACTCATAAGGTGAGCCCTCCGGCTAAGGCCAGCTCCCGATCGGGGTCATGTTCATGCTTCCATGGGTGGGGCTCCCGAAGCGAGCCCCTTCCCTGCCTAGCAGAGGACAGAATTCCTACCAACAATGAAGGATAGAAGGATCAACAAAAATTTAAACCATAGCAAGGGGGTCCCCGTCCACCAGCAACCTCTGGAAGGTGGCACATGCCCTGTCTTTAATTTGAGCTCTGCAACGTGCCATCCGCATGCTCTGTGCAAGATATGCTTCTCCAGGTCCCAGGTCCTGTAGCGTACTGCCACGTCGATGACCATACAACCGGGGGTTTCAACCCTCGCGACATGAAACTTGAACCTTCCCCAAGAGGTGTATCCCATTAAGGCCACAGGCCCTACGACACTTCGATGGTCCCTCCAGGAATAGAAACGTCCTACCGTGGCTAAGGGCTCTGCGGCACGGTGCCCTTCCCTCCCACGAGGAACTATGCCACCCAAGGGACAAGGTCTGTGCCACGCCGGCGAATACCCCCAATAGAAGGATCTCCTTCAAAGGACTGGTCCAAAAGAGGAAGCAAGGCAGACAATAGAAAGACCCCCTCTAAAGGGGGCACCAGAAAAAAGACATCTCAGGAAAGCCCCAGACTTGGTCTGGGTCATCATTCTCATATAAAATGGAAGAAAGAATCCCAGGAGGGAGAGTGGTAATCGATAAGAAATAGAGAGCTAACGGGCAAGGAAACAACCAGCAAAACCTTCCAAGCTCTTTAATCCCAACTCCACCTTGTCTTTACATCTCAGTTCTATCTTTCACCCTCTACGCGTGGAGAGTCCCCAAGCTCTCCGCCATAGAGGTTATGTTCCTCTAGATCATCCCACTGACTTGACCGTCAAAGTATCCTCGCCAGAATCCGCAGTCCGGGTCTTCTCTATTTTGTAGGGCAGTCGACCAAGGAGCGCATCGAAGTAGAGGATCGAATGCCCTATGGGAGCCCGACGCGTGCGCGACACATCAAAGCTGCAGGCCACGGCGATCTTGGTGGCAATAATGCACATTTTAAAAAGGATAGTTTTATTAATAACACTTATTATACAACTATAAAATATCTTTAGATAAGAATTATAGTATATAATAAGTGTTGTAACTAATTTAATTATAAATTTAAACATAATAATGCCAAAACTTGTATTACATAAAATATAAATATAAAATTTTCATAATCAATAATAATATAAAATATGTAAGCAAGAATAATAATTATGGAATAAATATATAATTTATGTTTAAATTATGATCCATTATATTGTTATACTTTCAATAGTTTAACCAACTACGATTACAAAAATCTTAGATTATTCTCATCTTTAGGTGTAGAACTTTTCATCTTTATGTAATTCAAATTGGTCAACCTATAACTATTAATTTTGTATTTAATTGCAGCTACCTTTGAATCAATTATAATAGACATACCTTCATGTAACTCCAAAACATAATAAAAAAGAAAACTATCAGTCCTTAATGACTCAACTATTCAAAATTCATAGAATACTCTGGATCTTTTGAAACTATGCAAAAACATACTTAATAATATAATAGTGAGTAAAATTATATATAAATAATTTAAAAAATATTTAAATATTTTACTATACATGAAGAACTTAATCAAAATATTTTTCAAATCATTACGAGTCCAATGGCTCAAAAATCACTCAAATTAGATATAAAATGAGTAAATTATTGTGATTTTAATAAAATCCAATAATAAAGAACTAAACTATAAATAGTAGATAATATAAGGGTTTTTTATAAATAGAATCTTTAAAAATAAAATTGATAGGGACCTAAATAAAATCTTAACTTGGACTTACATATAATTTAAAATTTATAGGGGCTACAATGCAAAAATCTTTTTAATCAAAATTAAAATTAATCCAATATGATTGGGTTTAATTTCATTAATTGGGATCTTAATTATGGACTGAATCTTAAATGGATTAAAACCCAAACCCAAATCCATTAAACTCACCCCATCTTCTTCCTCTTTCTCCTAACCGTAGCTTACAAAAACTCCATTGATGGAGTCTCTTATCTCGGGATCTTTTCCATTGGTGGCTCACCGGCCAACTGGACCTCTAGCAGCCATCTTTGGCCATCCATGATCTTAAAGGAGGTGGGTTAGGGATTTAAAATATGAAAAAGAAGAACCTAAAAACTACCATGGTATTGCACCTATGCTCTTCAAACCCTGTCGCCGGGCCATCCTGATTGCCATTAACCCACTATCCAGCCCCCAACCATTGATCAGCCTTCTTCCAACCACCAGCAATCCCAAAATAGGTTCCTACATCCACCGACAAATTCCATATGGCAGAGCCTCGCTTGCTCCAAAAAATCTATCGGCCTTTGGTCCTTTTCCCAGTGATATAGGAAGAATAGAGTGTCGATTAATTGCTAGAGGCCGAATGGATCCACAGTCTTATTTGCCATCCTTAACATCCAATCACTAGTTTTTTTTAGTGATTGAGAGGGAAACCGTCAGTTAACTTAGATCTGGTGGTTCTTTCTTTCTCTTTTCTCCTTTAATTGGGCCATGGTCACCGGCGCTTACCAAGATGGCTGGAGGAGATTTCATGACCGGAAGACAGAAAGAACGCCAGCTTCTTCCCTTATATATTGTATTTATTTATTTATTTATTTATTTAAACTATAATTCAATACAAATAAATAAATAAAATATGAAAACAGGATTAATTTTTAATATTTTGATAGTAAGCCAAAATTTACCTTAAATTTTTGCATGAATGCAAAGCATGAAACTATGCTATGATATCACATATTATTATGGCTGGAACTGGGCCGACCTAAAACCCATTACCTGGAATTGAGTTGAGCCAGCTCAATAAACTTCGGACCGGCTTGAAATTGGTTCTGGCTTCAAACCAAATTTTAAGCATATCGGGCTAGACTTCGGGCTATAAAATAGAGTCCATTTAATTTTGGGCCAAAAGATGCACGGATTCGGTCCGAAAATTTTTAAAATATGATTCGAAATCTGATCCAATTTTGGACTTGGCCGGCCCAATTCCAGTCCTACATATTATGAAAAAATCTTTTTAAACCTGGATCATGCTTTTTATGTTCATGCAAAACATCAATTGCAAAAGACATACCTTACACCATTGTTATAATCTGTAGATCACGCAGTTCTTGAGATGTCCATTCTTGATGATTGATTTTTTCTTTCCTCACCCTCTTCTTTTTTTTATGTGGACGATCGATGGGGAATCGTTCACCACTGTTATAAGAATTGGAGAAAAGGGACCAGGTTACCTCTATATTTATATTTACATGTATCTCTCCCATCAGAAAACTAAAATCTTAATTAGAGTTCCACTCTAATTTGTTTGATTAATAACATCAGTTTCATCAAGAATAATTTTTCTAAATTAATTGGACTCTCTGTAATTAATTAAGTATATAAAATTGATTTAAAAAAGTTAAACATGTCTAAATGGTAATCAGATCATATTAAATATTAAATCTAATAAAAGATGCATAAACCTAGTGACCATAAATTGCACCAAATTTAAGTGGAGATCCACATTCACAAGCGGACTTTCGAAAACTGATGCCAGTTTCTATTTGATTTTCCTGTGAGGCTGTGTGACACACCCCCTTCTTTTGCTTTCGTTTTCCCTTCATTGGTCCAGCGGGTTGGTACTTATCATCAGGTATCTCTAGCTTTGCTCGCTACTTCAAAATAAAATGGCTGCTTATGCTCTTCTTGGCTACATCTTTTGTGCTTTCGCACCACAGCCTGTGAAGAATTCTGGTCCACGACCAAAAAAGCCGGCCATGAAACGCTTTGGCATCGTATCAACGACCAGACATCTTTGCGGCAAAAATGCCCGTTACATCAGTCATGTTTACCGACAGATATCCACATGTGACATCCATTAAGAAAACAAGGATTGTTGAAGTATACTGCAGGACAGAATTTATATGCGAAAACAGTATTTAACCATGCCTTTTATTCTATAGTCCAAAGACAAGCACCTTAAATTGAAAGAGAGTATCATTTTTCTAGAATGGTAATGTGTTGCCATAGCTTATATCAGGATGCAGTGTAACCCACTATAATGGCAACCAACATCTGTATCGAAGGACAAGATAATAATAAGTTACTGCCTCCCTCTTTTGGAACTGCAACCGGGGCCATTTGTATTGATTTATTCTCTCGACTTCAGCGGGTGTTATTTTTGTTGGCATCCGTTCAAATTCCAAAACGTGGAAAAATAATGAGTATTTATTAGTCATCAATTTTAGGAAGAGAAATGGTCACCCATTCCTCTCTATTTATGGCTGAATTTGAAAATTGATAAAATTCCTTACGTTATTTGCTTGCATTTAAATAAGGAGACTATTCAGCTGGTCCTTGTATCCTATAAAAGAGTGCTTTGTATCTTTGATTTTATGCAAGAGAAAAGTTTGAACAAAGAAAGTAGATTTCCCATTCTCTTCCTCTATCAACTCTCTTTTTCACTTTGAATTAGTATGATTGTTTGTGTGCTGTTATTATTTCAGTGGTATCAGAGCGGGATGAACTCTGTCTAGCAACAAGTTCCTAAGTTATCAAAGGATAACTATGTTCATGGTGTATCCAAATGAAAGCCTTGTTTGGATCTCAAGATCTTTGGAAAACCATTAACAATGGTTTTGTGGAACCCACTGGCGAGCAAGAGGCTGCTTATATAGCAGATAAGAAGAAGACTATTAGGGAGCAGAGGAAGAAGGATAAGAAAGCTTTGTTTATACTCTATCAAGGGTTGGATGAAGCTATCTTCGAAAAGGTTGCTGAAGCAACAACAAGCAAAGAAGCATGGGAGATTCTGGTTTCCATCTTCAAAGGAGATGATCGAGTGAAGCGGATTCGTCTCCAAGCATTGCGAGGCGAGTTTGAAGCTCTCCACATGAAGGATGGTGAATCGGTGTCCGATTATTTTTCACGGTTGCTAATAATCATGAATGGCTTGAAGAAAAATGGCGAAAAGCTAGATGATATTCGTGTCATTGAGAAGGTACTCCGATCCCTTTCCTCTAACTTTGAGCATGTAGTTGTAGCTATCGAAGAGTCTAAGAACTTGAAGATACTTAAAATTAAGGAATTATTAGGTTCACTACAAGTACATGAGCAAAGGATGCAGAAGAAATCCAATCCAGCTGTATTGGAACAAGCATTAGAATCAAAATTGACTCTAAATGATCAAAGAAAATCTACCTCCAATCATGGTCGAGGCAGAGGCCGAGGGCGTGGTACTCCTCAACAATCAAGCCAAAGTCAATAGGAGAATTAAAGCTTTCAAGGACGAGGACGAGGATGAGAGGTAACCGAGGTAGAGGAAGATCCTATGGACATAGAGCCAACAGGAATGTCCAATGTTTTAACTGCAACAATTTTGGACACTACGCCTCCGATTGTCGGTCCAAAATTGATGAACAAGCCAATGTTGCAGAAGCATCACATGATGTAGGTAATGAATCTATCCTACTTCTTGCACATGATGATTCACATACTTCATATGAAAATTAGTATCTTGATTCTGGGGCAAGCAATCATATGTGTGGCAAGAAAGAATTGTTTGTAGAACTGACGGAAGAAGTCCACGGAAAGGTGAACTTGGGAGATTCCTCCAAATTATCAGTTGGAGGAAAAGGAAAAATAAAAATCTATCAGAAGGATGGTAAGAATGGGTATATCTCTGATGTATATTATATACCAAATATGAAAAGCAATATTCTTAGCATTGCGCAGCTTGTAGAAAAGGGATATAACATACAAATGAGAGACAACTCTCTCATTTTGAAAGATACAAGTGGAAGAATCATCGCACATGTTCCGATGACCCAAAATCGTATGTTCCCACTTCATCTTAACACAAAGTCAGAGAAATGCTTCTATGGACTCAAAGAAAGTGAGTCATGGAAGTGCATCATCGTCTTGGGCATCTTCACTTTAGCGATGTAAAATTGCTATCTTCATCAAGCATGGTGCATGGGTTACCAATGATCGAGCCACTAAGTGACACTTATGATGTATGTATACTTGGCAAACAAGCATGGCTTCCTTTTCCCAGCAACAAATCATGGAGAGCAATGGCACCACTTCAACTGATCCACACTGACATATGTGGACCTATTAAACCTGAGTCACTAGGAGGTAATAGATACCTTATTACTTTCATTGATGACTTCAGCAAAAATTATGGATTTATTTTCTTAAAGAAAAGTCAGCTGCTTTTGTTATATTCAAAACCTTTAAAGACCATGTAGAAAAAGAAAGTGGTCACAAAATTGTAACTCTCCGCTCTGATCAAGGTGGAGAATACACCTCAAAAGTATTTGATGAGTATTGCAGGGAAGAAGGCATAAAGCATCAATATACTGCAGTATACACCCCATAGCAAAATAGGATCGCTGAAAGAAAGAATCGCACGATTCTTAACATGACAAGAACTATGCTCAAGGAGAAAGGATTGCCAAAGCAATTCTGGGTGGAAGCTGTGGCGTGCTCAACATATGTGCTGAACCGATGTCCTACCAAAAGTGTGAAGCACATGACACTTCAAGAGGCGTGGAGTGGCTACAAACCAACTGTTGCACACCTAAGAATTTTTGGGTGTGTTGCATATTCTCAAGTTCCCAAGCCGAACAAGAAAAAGCTAGATGATTGTGGTGAGAAATGCATCTTTCTCGGCTATAGTGAAGAATCGAAAGCATACAAGCTCTATAATCCACTAATAAACAAATTAGTGGTTAATAGAGATGTTATCTTTGATGAAGATAAAGCATGGAGCTGGAATGATGATGAGAAGGCCAAAGAGCAGCAAGTGTTTGAAGAACTTGACGAACCCCCAACACAAGTTCCACCAGGTATACCACCATCTCCTCAACATGACACACCTTCTCCTAGAAGAAACTCACCATCTTCAGCAGAAAGTAGTGGCAACAGATCTTTCATAGACCATAGTCCCATCAAAATGAGAAGTCTCGTAGAGATTTATAATCAAAGAGAAGAAGAAGATGATGAGGCCAACCTCTTCTATTTATATGCTGATCACGAGCCTCTCACTTTCAAAGAAGTTGTAAAAGAAGAATGTTGGCGATCAGCAATGGAGGAGGAGATTCATGCTATTCAGAAGAATAACACTTGGGAGTTGACAACACTTCCAACAAATCAAAAGGCTATTAGTGTCAAGTGGGTGTACAAGATCAAACGCACTGCTGAATGAGAGGTTTCTCGTTACAAGGCGAGACTAGTAGCTAAAGGCTACAAGCAAAAGTATGGCATTGACTACGAAGAGGTTTTTGCACCAGTTGCAAGGCTTGACATGGTAAGATTATTGATGGCACTTGTCGCTCATCATAATTTGAAGATATATCAGCTTGATGTCAAATCAGCTTTTCTAAATAGTATTCTTAAAGAAGAAGTCTATGTTCACCAGCTAGAAAGTTTTATAATTTAAGGAGAAGAAAGCAAGGTGTACCGCCTGAAAAAGGCATTATATGGTTTAAAGCAGGCGCCAAGAGCTTGGAGTGCACGCATTGATAGCTATCTTCATTAGAATGGTTTCACCAAATGCCCATATGAGCATGCAGTATACATGAAGAAAAATCATCAAGGTGAATTTTTGATTATTTGCTTATATGTTGATGACCTGTTGTATACAGGAACTAGCAGCAAAATGCTTATGGAATTTAAGCTATCAATGTTCAAAGAATTTGAGATGACAGACAATAGACTAATGACCTATTTCCTTGGGATTGAAATGAAGCAACAGCAAGATGGGATATTTATATCTCAAACAAAATACATGAAGGAAATTTTGGAGAAATTCAAGATGGGTAATTGCAATATTGTGAATACTCCAGCAGCTACAGGTATGAAACTATCAAGAGAAGGAAATGGAGGATTTATGGACTCAACTTTTTTCAAAAGTTTGGTTGAAAGCCTGAGGTACTTGACAATCACAAGGCCCGATATTATGTATGGTGTCGGACTTGTGAGTCATTACATGGAAATACCAAAGGAATCACATTGGCTAGCTGCAAAGAGAATACTAAGATATATCAAAGGCTCACTTAATCTTGGTCTCTTTTATACTTTGGTGAAAATGCAAAATTAGTAGGATATCCAGATAGTGATTGGGGTGGGGACCAAGATGAGAGAAAAAGTATCACCGGCTATGTTTTCTTTCTTGGCACAACTGCATTTTCTTGGACCTCTAAGAAACAAAAAATTATGGCTTTATCTTCTTGTAAGGCAGAATATATAGCATCTTCATCTACTGTTTGTGAAGCAATATGGGTGCGAAATATGTTGAAGGAGCTGGATCATCCACGAGAGGAGCCAACTGTGATATTTGTGGACAACAAGTCAGCTATCCAGCTTGCAAAGAATCCAGTCCATCATGGAAGGAGCAAACACATTGATATTTGGTTTCATTTTTTACGAGATCATGTAAAACAGAAGACTATAGAGCTTCAGCATTGCAACACTACTGAATAAGTAGCAGATATATTTACTAAGCCACTATCAGGTGAAATTTTCATGAAGCTAAGAGACATGCTGGGCATAAAGCAGTTTTAATTTGAGGGGGCGATTGTTGGCATCCATTCAAATTCTGAAACCGTGGAAAGATAATGGGTATTTATTAGTCATCAATTTTAGGAAGAGAAATGGTCACCCATTCCTCTATATTTATGGCTGAATTTGAAAACTGATAAAATTTCTTACATTGTTTGTTTGCATTAAAATAGGGAGACTGTTCAGCTAGTCCTTATACCCTATAAAAGAGTGCTTTGTATCTTTGATTTTATGCAAGATAAAAGTTTGAACAAAGAAAGTAGATTTCCTATTCTCTTCCTCTTTATATTCTCTTCCTCTATCAACTCTCTTTTCCACTTTGAAATAGTGTGATTGTTTGTGTGCTGTTATTATATCAACTTTTTCACACTTCCCATGGAACCACCTCTCGCATACATCACATGCAATCCACAGCTCATTTGCACTATAGTTGCTACCGCAAATTCCACAGAAGGTTTCACTGTGTTCATCATTCTCTTCACCAAATTCCTCATCAACTGTTTTTGAATTGTTTTTCAATTGCCCATTGCTTTTTCGCTGAAGGAAAAAAGGAATTTGATCACCATGAAGTGAATAAAAGCAATAAATAGTAATTTTAAAAATACCTTAGCTTCGTTGAGAGTTGGATTTTTTTTTTCCACTATCCATGCTGGATTTGTCTTTTGCTGGTTTCCTATCACTATCTATAATATTTGGGCTTGGGCTGAAGTCAGCAGGCCCAGCCGACTTCAACCCAAACCAGTAAAGAAAAGAGAAAAAGAAAGAAGAACGAACGAGAAGGAGGTCGCGGAACAGGGGAGGTAAATCCTCCCTTATCCAGTCATTGTAGGAGAAAAGTCTCCTGAGCAGGAAAGTATTGCACGAGTTTTGGATACGGACTAATTCAGATAAGGAATTCTGTATTGATCACCCATTTATGCATGTATTTTACTTGGCCTGGTTTGATCTGAGCATATATATATATACATTTGCATGCATGGTGTTATATCGTATGGTATAGTTGATTTCTTGTGATGGACATTGTGGTTTTATTATTATCGTCAGTATTTCATGCACCATGTTTTAAAGAAAATTGATACCGGATTGCTAAATGGGTTGGACCATGACACCAGATATCGAGTGGGTTGGACCACGATATGGTTATTAAATGGGTTGAACCATGACATCGGTTGTCGAGTGGGTTGGACCACGATGCCGGTTATTGAATGGGTTGGACCATGACACTGTTTATTGAGAAATCATAAAAGATATGTTTTGACAAGTGTTAATGAAGTAAATATGGTATTTGGACTAGCCATGCTATGGTAGCACCGTGGTTACATAGCCTGAGCCACGGGCTTTGTACGTGGGAGCCAGCCACGGGCGGTAGTACGTGGGATAGCCGAGCCACGGGCTTAGTATGTGAGCAGGACCGACCATAGTATGCATGGTCGCTTTGTGGTTGCTAGTCTGGGCTGGTACATGATTGTGGCTACTCCAGAACCCTAAAGATAAAGGTTAATTGATGGAAATTCTAAAAAAAATATAAAGTTATCAAGATTTTGTCATACATGAGGCTTGGGTTATTTGACTGCATGACATGATATATTGGTATTTTGCTATTTTCAGAAATGTATATTATTATTGGTGTGATCATATGGAAACCTTACTGGACTGTATAGCTCACCCCCTACCATTATGATTTTTCAGACTTAGGATGCGTAGCAAGATTTGGGCTGGGCGTGAGATGGAACATCGACTTCTAGTTTGTTAGTTAGTCTTATGTAGTCTTTCGGTTGCTGATACTTATTATGGATCAGTGGACCATTAGTAGTTTGATTTGAATAAAAGAATTGTTTAATTATATTCATATTTTTTAATTCATGCTGATGCAATTGCTGTGATCTTAAATGAATGGCTCTTGTATACCTAGGCCTTGCATGATCTTTAGGATAAAATCTAAGATTTGTACGGCCGGTCGCGTAGCCGATTCCGGTGCTGGATTCGGGGCGTGACACTATCAATCACCACTTCAAATGTAGTGGGCAGCTCATTTATCAAGCTGAATAAACGTTTTCTGTCAGTTTTGAAGAACAACAGAATCGGGTCCCGTAGTTCTTGCAACCACATTGGTTAAATTGCAGCATGGGTCACATAGGCTTCCAAAAACTTAATAACAGCAATAGCAATAATAATCAAATTATGATGCTCGGGTTACAAATATCCAACTTCTAAAGAAACAGAGTCGACTCTTTCAAAGGATATAGAAAATTGATATTTTAAATTATGTAGACGAAAAACAAGCCAACTCGTGACCCTCTGATAAGCTATAATGGCTAGTTCTGCAAACTTCCAAATTTTATCTATAATCTTTTCTAATAGCTATTTTTTAGATTCCAATGGTTATATATAGTCAAATGAACTTTACAACTAATAGAAACACATGGGAAACTTTATAAAATAAAAAGATAAGCTCAGAATAAGCAGAACTTTCAAGAATTATTGAAGAACTTTTGAAAATCATAAAAAAAACTTTCAGTATTCATTGATATTCAAGAAAGCTCAACCACATGTAACCAACTTCTCTCAAAACTTTAAGTAAGCAATTAGAAGAGTGATCAAGTACATTTATTGCTACATTCAAGTGATCATTAATAAAGCTTCATTGGCAACCAACCAACTCGTTTGAGGAGTTTCTTTCTTTGGACCGCTTTTATTTCTATTCTTATTTCCTATGATAAGTTTCAGAATAGTCTGAAGCTTGGGATTTGTTGTGACCTTTGAAAGGTTGTAAACATTTTGATTAGCTATCCTAGTAAAGCCAATTAGATTGTTCGTGAGCCTAGATAAAATAAATATGTTATATTTAAGTGGAATATAGTAAAAATCTTCATGTCGATCTTGGAAAGTGGACATAGGTGCGCTCTTATTTTCTTCATTATTTGCATTTAATTTAGTTCATATTACATGGGGCTCACTCATTCAAGTTTTTAAAAGTATACATACTTGTTTAAAATTTTTAAAAATCAAATTCACTGCCCCTCTTATATTGTCTAGCTAGGTAACAAGTGGTATTAGAGCTAAGTTCTCATCTAAGTTAATCTCATGATCAAGAGATAAAAATTATGACAACTCACATGGATGGTGCACTTGCTGAAAGATAATCAAGCAATAGGCTACCTCTCTTTGGTGGAATAAATTATGCCTATTGGAAAGCATGCATGCGCATGTATATTCAGGCCCTTGATTATCAACTAGGAAAAGTGATAATCAAAGGACCACATACACCCACTATTAAAGTAAATGATTTCAATGTCCCAAAATATGAAGAGGATTGGGATGAGCATGATATAAAGTTAATAGAATTAAATGCTAAAGCCATGAAAGTCTTGTTGGGATTTAGTTATGTTGTGGAAATAAATTTTAAATTTTGTATTATATTTTCAACAACTTAAAACAAAAGAATAGCCCAAACCTTGATCCCAAAAATCATCCTATAGATTACAAATGAGCACAAAAAATGGTTAATAAAATATACCTTTAAACACTATCAGAAGGATGTAAGCTGGTACTCCATGAGATACTCAAATGGATGCCCTCCAATGATAGTCTACATAAAAAAGGAATAAAGATCTTCTTATCAATGGTCTTTTTTTGAATTTTTCTTCACCAAGGCCTATTCATTTACTTGGTTCAAAACTCTACCATATTCTCTTTAAAAGAGAACCACCAAGAGAACCAAAAAACTACCGTACTAAAAATGATTTAGTCCAAATACAATACTTTATTTCACTAGGAAAGCTCACTCACCCCTAATCTTACCATTAAAGGATAGCATTAGAATAGCACTACATCCCTAGATAGAACCTCCCTACTTTTTTAGATGTTCATCCCAATGAACATCATATCTAGAGGAAGAAATTGGCAAAAGAAAATAAATTTTAAGCTCATCCCAAACTCTAGAAACCTATCACTATTTATAGTGTTGAATAAGGCATAGGAAGTTATTGAATAGAAAAGGGTTAAGTTAAACTAGCTTTAATCTAATTTAAACTAGTTAAGGAATTAATTAAAGTTAAATTTAATTAAATAGGTAATTAACAATCCACTAATAATTAATCTCTTAACTTATGGCATTAAAATCCCATCTTAATCATGCATGTGCAAGTAATCCAAGCAAATTTGATTCTTCACTTTTTCATATGCCCATAAAAAAATGATGGAAGAGAGAGAATTTCAGGTAAGAAAAACTCTCCCTCTTTCCATGCAACCAAATTTTTTTTTATTTTTCAGAAATTAATTTTTTTGCAAACGATTTTACAACCATTTTTTTTTTCAAAAATTTTTTTTTGCCACTGTTATTTTTTTTGCACTTTTTTTTTTTAAATTATTTTTTTGCAACTAATTTTTTTTTAATTTTTCAGAAATTAATTTTTTTGCGATCGATTTTTTTTTATTTTTAGAAATTAATTTTTTTGCAACCGATTTTTTTTAAAATTTTTCATAAATTAATTTTTTTACAACCGATTTCGCAATCGATTTTTTTTTCAGAAATTATTTTTTTGCAACCGATTTTGTAACCAATTTTTTTTTTATTTTTTAGAAATTAATTTTTTTGCAACCGATTTTGCAACTGATTTTTTTTTTCAGAAATTATTTTTTTTTACAACCGATTTTGCAACCGATTTTTTTTTTTTTTTTCAGAAATTAAATTTTTTGCAACCGATTTTGCAACCCATTTTTTTTATTTTTCAGAAATTAAATTTTTTGGAACCGATTTTGCAACCGATTTTTTTTTTCAGAAATTATTTTTTTTGCAACCGATTTTTTTCAGAAATTATTTTTTTTTGCAACCGATTTTTTTTTTCAAAAATTATTTTTTCTGCAACTGATTTTGCAACCAATTTTTTTTAAAAAGATTTTAAAAATAAATAAATATCGGTTGCTAAATTTGTTGCTAAATTTTGTAATCGAAAAAAATCGGTTACAAATTTTTGCAACCGACTAATTTTGGTTGCAAAATCGATTGCAAATTAAATTTACAACCGATTTTCAATTATTAGCAACTGAAAAATCGGTTGCTAAAACTGGTTTTTCTTGTAGTTATCGAAGATGGATAGATAAAAACAAAACAAAAAAATAAATAAAATGCCCCATCTGAGTCTGGTACATGTTATGTCAAATCACAACAATCCATCTATGGAGACGAACATCTGGTCATGGATAGTTCCTTGCAACAAGTATCTTATGAGGGGGTGGATGGCTGCTAAGACAGGCATGGCATCCCCAGGGGCAGGAACTCATGCTAAGCCGCGGCAGTGTAGGCGAAGTGGCGGGCTATAGTGGTTTAAAGACGGTTTAAGATGGCAGTATTGTGGATCTTGAAGAGCTCGCGAACGAAATATAGGGAGTAGGCGATGATGCAAAGGTTGGAGTCATGGCGGAGGCTAAATAGGAGGTCGTGGTGGGTGATGAGACGATAGAGGGCCTTGTGAATTGGGGGTTGAAGGTGCAGGTGGGCCATGAAAGGGAGGGTCAGGGGCCCGTTAGGAGCTGGCGATGGCTTAACTGGGCTTTGGAGAGGGTGGCAAGCAAAAGTATTGAGATGAGGAGGAAGAAATCTAAGATAAACCTATCCCATAGAGCTTGTATCCAAACAATCTCCTTCCTGGTTGGCCTCCCTCCAAGAACTTTTTAATACTACACTCTCTCCATAAAAATAAATAGGGATAACCATATTTGAAGCTGCCATGGCTGAAATAATGAAGCTTTTCTCATATTTTTCTCTAAAAAACCTGTAACTAATAAATAGGTCATTTCTTTTTATTTTTTATGGGAATGCCTCTTTCAACATGACACATTCTTTCCAAAATTTCTTATGGCAATCTATACGTGCCATTGAATTGCGATGTCAAAAAAAAAAAAAAAAAAAGAAGAAGCAGCGTTTGATTCCTAATGAAAAACTAACAGTAAAGATTACATCATGAAATTGGTTGAAGAAGTCACTAACTAAATTGGCACAATTTTAAATTCAGAGATCCAACTAACCCTGGAGATCAATTTAGTAATTAAATTATTTTTTTATAAAAATAAAAATAGATGTGTTGGGATATCCCGATTCAGCTACGGATCAGGCTTCGGCTCGACTTATTGAAGTCCCGGTTCTCCGGACTACGCACTTCGGACTAAGCGAAGGCCAATTGTAAGCAACTCAATGCTCCACACCGAACTACAACATCCGAAGGCCAGTCCTTCGGGTAGCACCTTCGGCCCCGGTCGAAGTCTGAACTACTCATCAACTTCCGAAAACACGAACTTCGGTTCCCGCCGTAGACATGATCTCCGGGGAAATACCAAGCCTTCGGCCCGCGCAAGGGAAAACCCGAAGCTTGAACCACAATCTATTCCAAAAAGGAAACTGTAACCAATGGTTGCAATCGACACTCATCATGCCATGATCATAGCACGCAATTCCTGCAGCCACGCCTCCGATCTGGCCAGAACCGCTCATTGACAATCCACGATCGACTATCATGGGAGTGAATGGCTCCCCATGATCTTCGGAAAAAGAGCGAGCCACAGACCGGAGGCCTTCTTTTAAATATGGGTAAGGAGGATGGCTCGAGAGGTACGCGTGAATAATCTCGCACATACGCCTTTCTAATCTCGAAGAACACTTTTTCTCTTCCACTCTCGATATCTTCCCCATTCTGAGGCTGGAATCCGCCACTGACTTAGGCATCGGAGTGTCCTCCGCTGGAACAACTCCGGCAAGGGACCTGTTTTGCAGGTGAACCAGGGAGCGGTCCTGCGACGCAGCTGCTCCGACCGGTCGATCCAGGGACTCCACGTCAACAGATTGGCGTGCCAGGTAGGGGGGCAGTTTTACTAACATTTGTTAAGCTCCCTCCCAGACAAGGGGAAGAAAAAAGAATTATTTGATGGCAAGAGGAAAAGCCCAAAATGCTTCTACAAGCCAGAGTCATGCTCCGTCTCAGGGGGCTGCACCCCCGAAGGTGAACGATGTTCCACCTCCCACAATTACTGTGGGAGCACAGCAGTTCGAAGCTCTTTTGAACCAGGTCGCCAACCTGACAGCCATAGTTCAAGAGTTTCAAGACAGAGCCTTCCCGGTGGCAAACCCACTGGCTGTTTCTAAACATAGGTCTCGATCTCGAAGAAGGAGAGCACTACGGGAGGATTTAGCACACCCCTCCCCCCATTCTCGGCCCTCTCCCGAAAGCCAAACTTCGAGATTGCCTAGGTCCGCCGATTCCCTACAAAAAGGGAAAAGGCCTAGGCAAACTTCCTCCTCCTCCTCCGAAGACTCCACTCCAGCGGAGAAAGCGTCCAAGCAGACTCCCGATTATGACGGGAGATTCAGGGCCATCGAATCAGAGATGGCAAGGACGCGAGAGCAGAGAATGCGGGATCAAAGAGATCTCGAGGACCTGATTGTGGGTGATCTACGCCCACCCTACACCGACCGCATTATGACTGAGGACATTCCTTGGCATTTATAGGGTTCCCCAGATGGAACCCTATGATGGCACCACCGATCCTTTCGATCATCTGGGTAGCTTCAAAGCCCATATGATGATTCAAGGAGCTTCGGATGCGACGTACTGTTTGGCATTCCCGGCTACCTTGAAGAAGTCCGCTCGGATGTGGTACTCGAGCCTGCGCCCAGGTACCATCGATTCCTTTTTCGAGTTAGAAAAATTATGTCTTGTATTTCAGGACCTGCCGCAAGACTCCTCGGAATACGGACACACTCTTCCTCCACCAGAATGAAGGAGAGAGCCTGAGAGATTATATCTCCAGGTTCAATGCGGTCACCCTTAAGATCCCCGATCTCAATGAGCACGTGGCCATGTCAGCTCTGAAGAAGGGGCTTCGAACCTCTAGGCTTACTTTTTTCCTGGACAAGAAGTTCTCCAAAAGCTACGCTGAGCTCCTATCAAGGGCTCAGAAATACGCCGATGCTGAAGACCAAGCGACGAATCGACGTCTGATTGAAGGGAAACCCCCTTCAAAGAAGAAAAATAACAAGGGGCAAGGCCCCCAAACTTCTAATAATAACGGCGGCAAATATGCAGACCGCCGAAGAAGCCCTTCCAAGCCCAGAGCATTGGGAGGAAGATTTGACTCATACACCCCCTTCAACCTCCTTCGAGAAAAGATCCTCATGGAGATAGAAAAATAAAACTATCTCCAACGGCCCCGTCCCATGAAAGCCTCCTCTTCCGCGAGGAACAGGAACAAATTCTGCTGATTCCACCGGGACCACGGCCACAACACAGAAGAATGCATCCAGCTGAGAGATGCAATCGAGGATCTCATCAAGAGGTGGTACCTGGGATGGTACATCGGTCGCCAGGGGCCCTGGTCGGAAGCAACTATTCCCCAGCCACCTCCCGAAGAGGCCGAATTGCTAAACCAAAGGCCCACCAACGAAGGTGTAGGGATGATACACCGGCCCGCCAACTGGAGAAGGGATGAAGATGAAGCTTCAAAGCGACTGAAAGATAACAACTCCATCATCTTCTCCGACGATGACCTTGCGTGAGTCCGGCTCCCGCACGACGACCCCCTCGTAATTTCGGCCATAGTGGCCAATTATGATGTATAGAGAGTTCTTATTGATAATGGAAGTTCGACTGATGTCTTGATGTACGATGCATTCTCCAAAATGTGTTTGCCTAGACATCAACTACAGAGATCCCCCATACCACTTTCCGGTTTCGGGGGTAACCAAGTTTATGTCAAAGGGGAGATAGTGTTGCCTGTAACCCTCGGCTCCGAGCCTCGACAAAAGACATTGCCGATCAACTTCACGGTGGTCCAGATCCCCTCTGCATACAACATTATCCTGAGGAGGCCCACTTTGAACAGGTTCCGGACCGTGATCTCCTCTCACTACCTCTTAGTACGCTTCCCCACCAGGAATGGTGTTGGAGAAGTTAGAGGGAACCAGAGGATGGCACGGCAATGTCTAATGATTGAAGATAGGTACTTTAAAGATTCGACTACCCCGGATCAGCTGGATCCGAGGGATTCAATCACCAACCTTGGTGAACCCATGGAGAGGACCATCCCGATACCTTTGAAAGAGGATGATCCCTCTAGAGTTGTGCAAATCGGGAGCGCCCTTGACGAGGAAATCAGAACGAAGCTGATCCATTTCCTCAGGGACAACGCCGATGTCTTCGCCTGGTTGGCTTCGGATATGCCCGGGATTCTCGCCGAAGTGATTACTCATCGGTTGTAAGTAATCCCTGGGTACAAGCCGGTGCGACAGAAGAAGAGGAGCTTCGCCCTCGAAAGACAGCAAGCTATTGATGAAGAGGTTGGCAAGCTCCTCAAGGCAGGGTTCATCATAGAGGCTCGCTACTCCGAGTGGCTGGCCAATGTGGTAATGGTGAAGAAAGCTAGCGGCAAGTGGAGGATCTGCATCGACTATACAGATCTCAACAAGGCTTGCCCAAAAGATAGCTTCCCTCTCTCAAAGATTGATCAACTGGTTGACGCTAATGTCGGCCACCAGTTGCTGAGCTTTATGAACGCCTTCTCTGGCTACAACTAGATCAGAATGGATCCGCAAGATGAGGAGAAGACGGCATTCGTCACTGACAAAGGTCTCTACTGCTACAAGATGATGCCGTTCAACCTCAAGAATGCCGGAGCAACATTTCAAAGACTCATCAATAAGGTGTTTGAAAAACAACTGGGAAGGAATATGGGAGGCCTATGTTGACGACATGATCGTCAAGAGTCTCCACCAGAGAGACCACATCCATGACTTGGAGGAGTCATTCAGCGCTCTCCGGCGTTACAAAATGAAGCTAAACTCGGCGAAGTGCGCCTTCGGGGTCACTTCGGGTAAATTCCTGGGCTTCCTTGTCACCAAACGAGGGATTGAGGCCAACCCCGAGAAGATCCAAGCCTTGAAGGATATGCGACATCCCTCCTGTAAAAAGGAAGTCTAACAGTTGACAGGGATGATTGCCTCCCTAAGCAGATTTATCTCTCGGTCTGCCAAGAAATGTCTTCCATTCTTCAAGGTACTTCGATAATCAAAGGGCTTCGAATGGTCCGAAGATCGTCGCGCTGCCTTTAAGGAATTGAAGAAGTATTTGGAGACCCCACCATTGCTTTCCAAGCCAAAAGAAGGAGAGGTCCTCTACCTGTACCTCTCTGCTTCAGACAAAGCGGTGAGCTCGGTTCTTGTCTGGAAAGAGGAAGACGGGTCCCATAAGCCGATCTACTACATCAGCAAGATCTTGCATGATGCAGAAATGCAGTATGCAAGGATGTAGAAGCTGATCTACTCTTTAGTGATTGCGGCAAAGCGACTACGGCCATATTTCCAGGCCCACGCTATCATGGTGCTGACTGATCAACCTCTCAAGGCCGTTCTCCAATCTCCGGACACTTCTGGAAGGATAGCCAAGTGGGCTGTGAAACTAAGCGAATTTGACATTAGTTTCCAGCCCCGAGCGGTTATGAAGGCCCAGGTGCTCTTCGATTTTTTGGCCGAGTGTACCTGGAAATCCGAAGATGAAGCCTCTTCGGATGAAAAAGAAGCCCCGAAAGAGATGAAGTCCATTTAGGTGCTTCATGTGGATGGAGCTTCCAATGCTACCGGGTGCGGAGCTGGACTCATGTTGGCCGAACCTGACGGCCAGATTATAAAGTATGCACTCCGTTTCTCCTTCCACACCTCCAATAATCAGGCCGAATATGAGGCCCTACTCACCGGACTTTGGATCGCCAAAGATCTGGGAGTCCGGCAACTCCGAGCCTTCTTCGACTCTCAACTGGTTGTGAATCAAGTCAATGGAGACTACGCAGCCAAAGATCCAACCATGGTGCAAAACCTGGAGAAGGTTCATTCCTTATCTTCTCAATTGGAACATTTTGAAATTGTTCATGTTCCCCAATCAGAGAACTCCCGGGCAGATGCACTGTCTCGATTGGCAACTACAACATCAGAGTCTCTCAGGGGGACCTTTGTTGAACATCTTGAAACTCCAAGCATTGCTAAAGATGTTGCAGAGGTGCGCTAGATTGATGCTGAGCCAAGCTGGATGGATCCCATCATCAGATTCCTGAATGAAGGAGTACTACTTGAAGATAAGGCAGAGACCAAGAAGATCCGCTGGATGGCATCTTAGTACGTCATCCTAGACGGAACCCTCTACAAGAGATCGTTCTCCCAACCATTGCTGAAATGCCTCGGACCCACCGATGCAGATTATGCATTGAGAGAGGTCCACGAGGACATATGCGGGGATCACTTGGGAGGCAGGTCTCTAGCATACAAGGTTATTCGACAAGGGTATTACCGGTCCTCCATCCAGAAGGACTCAACTGATTTCGTGCGGAAGTGCGACCAATGCCAGAGGTATGCCAATGTGCAGTGACAACCTGCGAGTCACCTGACTCAGTTGGCAGCCCCATGGCCCTTTGCCCGGTAGGGGATGGACATTCTTGGCCCGTTTCTACCAGCATCAGGGCAAAAAAAGTTTCTCCTAGTGGCCATCCACTTTTCACAAAATGGGTGGAAGCTGAACCATTGACCCAAATCATAGAGGGCAAGGTGGAGAGTTTTGTAAAAAACTCCATCATCTTCAGGTTCGGTATTCCACACGTCATCATCACGGACAACGGGAGATAATTCGATAATCCGAAGTACAAGGACTTCTATGCTCGATACCATATCCAGCATCGGCTAACATTCGTTGCACATCCACAGTCCAACGGAGAAGCCGAAGTCACTAACCGGACCATCCTCCATGGTCTAAAGACAAGGTTGAACGCCGCCAAAGGGCTTTGGGTCGAAGAACTGACCTTTGTTCTTTGGGCATACCGAACTATCCCAAGAACAGCCACCGGCGAATCTCCGTTCAACCTAGCCTACGGTACCGAAGCTGTAGTACCTATCGAAGTCTCCCTACAGTCCCTGAAAATTTTGATCGCAGAAGGATCGATCTAGATCTGCTATCAAGCACCAGGCTACAGGCCCAGATAAGAATGGCGGCATACCAGCAAAAGATCGCCAAGTACTACAATGCAAGGGTGAAGGAGCAAACTTTCTGCACGGGGGACATGGTATTGCGAAGAGCAGAAGTGTCCAGGCCAACAGAACAGGGTAAACTCTTCCCTAACTGGGAAGGCCCATATCAAGTCGAATAAGTCATTCGACCAGGAACATATCAACTCAAGACCTTGGAGGGGAAGACCCTATCTCGGCCATGGAATGTACAAAACCTTCGCAAATACTATTGTTACAGCCGTGACAGTGACGTGGCCAGGCTCAGGTACCGCCAAATGCAATCGAGCCACGTGGAAGTTTCCCAGGCCGAGTCGGCGCCACGTCTTCAAGGCCAGGATCGGCAAGACTACACCGCCCGACGACTGTCTAAGGCAAACCGCCCTTGCCGAGGTCGAGCTCGGCTCGGAGTTCCTCTACCACCCCGCTGGCGCCCGGACGCGGAGGGGTCCACCTAAGTGAGGTCGGCCAAGGCCAGGCGACCTCCTGCCACCTCGCCAGGTGTCCACCCAGGAGGGGTTCGCCTAAGCCGAGGTCGGCCAATCCTTCGCCCTTCGCCAGGTGGCAACCCGGAGACGGGCCCACCTCGGCCGAAGCCAGGCGACCTCCTGCCATCTCGCCAGGTGTCCACCCAGGAGGGGTCCACCTAAGCCGAGGTCGGCCGGTCCTTCGCCCTTCGCCAGGTGGCAACCCGGAGACGGGCCCACCTCGGTCGAAGCCAGGCGACCTCCTGCCACCTCGCCAGGTGTCCACCCAGGAGGGGTCCGCCTAAGCCGAGGTCGGCCAATCCTTCGCCCTTCGCCAGGTGGCAACCCGGAGACGGGCCCACCTCGACCGAAGTCAGGCGACCTCCTGCCACCTCTCCAGGTGTCCACCCAGGAGGGGTCCACCTAAGCCAAGGTCGGCCGGTCCTTCGCCCTTCGCCAGGTGGCAACCCGGAGACGGGCCCACCTCGGCCGAAGCCAGGCGACCTCCTGCCACCTCGCCAGGTGTCCACCCAGGAGGGGTCCACCTAAGCCGAGGTCGGCCGGTCCTTCGCCCTTCGCCAGGTGGCAACCCGGAGACGGGCCCACCTCGGCCGAAGCCAGGCGACCTCCTGCCACCTCGCCAGGTGTCCACCCAGGAGGGGTCCACCTAAGCCGAGGTCGGCCGGTCCTTCGCCCTTCGTCAGGTGGCAACCCGGAGACGGGCCCACCTCGGCCGAAGCCAGGCGACCTCCTGCCACCTCGCCAGGTGTCCACCCGGGAAGGGTCCACCTAGGCCGAGGTCGACTGGTCCTTCGCTCCTCACCAGTTGGCCCCCAGAGACGGGTCCGACTCGGCCGAGGTCAGACCGCTCGTACGGAGAGGGTCCCAGGGAGAGAAACGAGCCCCGAGGCCATCCCTCGGATCGTACGAACCCCAGATGGTGCTCCGTACGGAGGGCGGCGGCATGCGGAACATCACTTGCATCGGCCCGACAAGTCCCACAGCCGAGAGACGCGATCCTGACGAAGCAGGCCCCATAAATGGATGGAGCCCACGCTTGGGGATGAGAGCGCTCTCGCTGGGCCCGAGGCCTAGCCGGCCGCCTTGCCAGCGCCGCCCTCCCCTTTTTCTCTTCTGTCTTTGCCTTTTCTTTGCTGGGCCCGGCGGACGAGGTCGGAAAGCCGCCTGGCCCCCTTCACCGAGAAGGGAAAGGGGAAAAGGACGGGGGAGGGAAGTCTCCAAGGAGGAAGAAACAAGCGCACGACGAAAGGAGATAAAGCGGGAGGAATCTGGGGACGACAAGGTAAGTGAACAAGCCTGGGGAAGAAGAAGAAGCACCGGCACAAGGCCTTGCTCCGAGGGTGAAAAGCCCAGAAATCCCGAGAGGGGAACACTGGGTGTGAGCTCGGCTAGGAGGCCCAACCGAGATTCTGGTTCCCAGAGCGTTTCCCTCACTAAGTAAACTCTCTAAGTCTGGAACCCCTCTGGGGGTCCGTCTGGAGAGTCTGTTCCTTCTCGTCGTCTACTGACTTGACCGTCGGAGCTCCCTCGC
This sequence comes from Areca catechu, assembly GCA_021397845.1. Taxonomy (NCBI): domain Eukaryota; kingdom Viridiplantae; phylum Streptophyta; class Magnoliopsida; order Arecales; family Arecaceae; genus Areca; species Areca catechu. The sequence goes on along the minus strand of CM038040.1, from coordinate 151,771,768 downwards.
CGGAATCCCCGGCCAGGGTCTTCTAACCCCCTTTTTGCAGGTTCGCCGCGGGAAGGAGGCTCCCTCGCTAGGCGGTCAGGAGGGATCGACGGATCCGCGGCATGGGCGCGGCGACGAGAGCGGCAACAGATTGGCACACCAGGTAGGGGGTAGGACACTGAACCCCAGCGGGAGCCAGCTTTCTGCAGGTATCGTGCTCTCCGACAATGGTGATCACTCGTGGACGCGAGGCGTCCACCAGCCGTGCGGGGGAAGTCCACTCCCCTCCGGGGGGCCACAGCCCCGAAAGGGAGCTTCCGGCTCCCCCTCCTCTTCCACAGCAGCCTACCCCGGTGGACGGGTCCCTTGCGGCCATCGTCCAGCAGTTGCAGACCTTGACCTCAGCGGTCCGGCAGCTTCAGCATCAGCAACGGTCCCTGGCCACCCAGTCGCAGCCAGGAACCCCCGCGGCCCGAGCCGCGGGGCAGCGTGGGAGCCTGCGCTCAATTCAGGGCAGGCCATCCCATCCGAGGGCCGTCTCCAACCTCCAGGGGAGCCACCGAGCTCCCGCAAAGAGAAACTACTCCGGTTCGGAGGATCACGAGAGCCGATCCCCAGCCGACGGGGCCGAAACTGCGCATCGCAGCAAGCGACGCCGAGGCCAGACCTCGCGCCGAGACCGATCGGCACCCCCTTCACCCGCAGTCTCGGTGGAAGACTCCACCGACGAAGCCATCAGGCGCCAGGCCGAGAGGCGCCTGGAGGAGCATGAGCGCAAGCTGGCGGAGTTCGCCCGCCGATTCGCTGACCTGCAGAACTCATCGGTAGACCCGATGGGCTACGACCCCCGTCCCCCTTTCTCTGAAGAAATCCAGGCAGAACCGATCCCGAAACGGTTCCGCATGCCGCAGGTGGATCCCTACGACGGGACCACCGACCCCTGGACCATTTGGAGATCTATAAAGCTCTCATGAGGGTCCAGGAGGCCACCGACGCTCTTCTGTGCATCGCCTTCCCGGCAACCCTCTGGAAGGCCGCTCGAGTCTGGTTCACCCGCCTCGAGCCCGGATCCATTTGCTCCTTCCATCAGCTGGAAGGAAGGTTCGTGGCACACTTCGACGCTTGTCGAAAGGTGCCGAGAGAGGTGGACAGCCTCTTCTCCATCCGCCAGCAGGACCAGGAGCTGCTCCGGGACTACATCACCCGGTTCAAGACCGCAGCCCTGGAGATCTACAGCTTGGACGAGCCCGTCGCCATGCTGGCTTTGAAGCGTGGGCTCAAGACGTCCCGCCTAACCTACTCCTTAGACAAGAAACCGCCCAAGACGTACTCCGAGCTCCTCCTCCGCGCCCACAAGTACATCCGAGCGGAGGAGGCCGACCGCACCCGTCGAGAGTTGGACGGGAAGACTCCGAAGAAGCCGCTCCCGAGGGACGCCCCGGGAGCTCGGAGGCCTGGGCCGTCTGCCGACCCTCGCCCGAATCCAAGGCCAAGGGGCGAAGCCACTCCCGAGCGGAGGTACACCCCTCTCCTCGCACCCCGAACGAAGATCCTCATGGAAATCGAGGGCGAGCGCTACCTCCGCAGACCTCCTCCTCAGAACCCGAGGGCCGTCCGAGATAAATCAAAGTACTGCCAGTTCCACCGCGAGCACGGGCATGACACGGAGGATTGTCGCCACCTGAAGCGGGAGATCGAGGAGCTGATCCAGAGGGGTTACCTCAGGAAGTTCGTTAAGAATGAGGCCCCCTCTGAAGGGCAGCCGTTCGCGGCCTTACCACCTGTCCCTGCGATCGACAACCGCCCAACGGAGAAACCCGTGGGCATGATCTCACGCGGGTCCGGTCGAGCGACGAAGAGAGCCCGGGAAGTCGGGAACCCAGAGAATGTAATCCCTCCCAAGGGGGGGAAGTTAATGATAATGTAAACAATGATGCCGTGGTGGTCGAGATGACCATCGCAAAGCATCATGTACATCGAATCATGGTGGATAGTGGAAGCTCGGCTGACGTACTTTTTTACGACGCTTTCTCTCGGATGAACTTGTCCCCCGATCAGCTGAAACCAGTGCACACCCCCCTGGTGGGTTTTACAGGGGACTCCGTGGGGGTCGAGGGGGAGATCACTCTCCCGGTCACCGCCGGATCCCCACCCCGGCAGGCGACCATCCTAATAACATTCACCGTCGTTAGGCTCCCTTCGCCTTACAACGCCATTCTCGGGCGTCCCGGGCTCAACCAACTAGACGCCACCATCTCCACGAGAAGGCTGTTGGTACAGTTCCCCATGCCCTTCGGGCTCGGGGAGATGAAGGGGACGACCCCGCCGATCCCGCTCTGCCTTCAGACGGTCCCAGGCACCAGGGGCGCGGAGCTCGCCCAAGATGTCGACGACCTCGATCTGAGAGAGAAGGAACCCAGGGGAGGGCCCGTAGAGCGCCTACTAGCTTTTCCCCTCGGTTCGGACCCCCTGAAGACGGTGCAAGTCGGGGCCCAGCTCCCTGAGGAAGAACGAACCCGCCTGCTGGAGTTCCTCCGTGCCAACGCTGACGTGTTCGCCTGGTCAGCAGCCGACATGCCGGGCATCCCGCCCGAGGTCATCATGCACAGGCTGAACGTGGACCCAAATTGCCGCCCGGTCCGCCAGAAGAAGAGGAGTTTCGCCATGGAGAGACAGAAGGCGATCAACGAGGAAGTAGAGAAGCTCCTCGCCGCCAGTTTTGTCCGAGAGGTCCAGTACCCCAATTGGCTGGCGAACGTGGTCATGGTAAAGAAGAGTAGCGGTAAGTGGAGGATCTGTGTGGACTACACCGACCTCAATCGAGCTTGCCCAAAGGACAGCTTCCCTCTTCCAAAGATCGACCAGCTGGTCGACACCACCTCGGAGCATCGCCTCCTGTCATTCATGGACGCTTTCTCCGGATACAACCAGATCCGGATGAACCCGGAGGACGAAGAGCACACCGCCTTCATAACTGACCGCGGAACCTTTTGCTACAGGATGATGCCATTTGGCCTCAAGAACGCGGGGGCGACGTACCAGCACCTGGTCAGTAGAATCTTCAAAGACCAGATCGGCCGCAACATGCAGGTATACGTGGACGACATGCTGGTAATGAGCAAACCCGAGTCAGATCCCATGGCAGACTTGGCGGAGACGTTCGGCAACCTCCAACGCCATCAAATGAAGCTGAACCCGGTGAAGTGCGCCTTCGGCGTCTCCGCCGGGAAGTTCCTAGGGTTTATGGTGACCCAAAGAGGAATCGAGGCCAACCCGGAGAAGGTCCAGGCCATCCTGGATATGGAACAGCCAGCCTCCAAGAAGCAAGTACAGCAACTAACCGGCAGAGTTACGGCCCTTAGCCGTTTTATCTCCAGGTCAGCGGACCACTGCCGTCCCTTCTTCAAGGTGCTGAGGAAGATGAATGACTTTGCTTGGACCGAGGAATGCCAGCAGGCCTTCGAGGAGCTGAAGAAGACGCTTGCATTGCCACCATTGCTGTCCAGGCCCGAGGAGGGAGAGGAGCTTACCCTCTACCTGGCGGTTACCCCAGAAGCCGTCAGCTCGGTCTTGGTCCGAACCAACGGCCAGGGGCTCCAGCGGCCGGTGTACTACACCAGCAAACTCCTCCGTGACGCGGAGCTCAGGTATTCCCGGCCCGAGAAACTCGTTTTTGCGCTAATAGTGTCTACCCAGCGTCTCAGGCCTTATTTCAAGCGCACCCCATCGCTGTCCTGACGGATCAACCGCTGAAAGCAGTGCTCAGCCGACCCGATACCTCGGGGCGATTGGCAAAGTGGGCACTGAAGCTCAGCGAGTTCGACATTACGTACAGACCGAGGTCGGCCATGAAGGCACAGGTGCTGGCCGACTTCTTGGTCGAATGTGCGGGCTTAGGCAAGGAGCCCGAGGAAGGCCCCTCAGGTCGGTCGATGGAGATAGGCACCGACGAGCCCGGAGAGGACGCCTGGATCCTCCATGTAGACGGAGCCTCAAACTTCGGCGGGAGCGGGGCTGGGCTCATCCTCGCCAACAGCAACGGGGTCGTCGCCGAATGCGCACTCCGTTTCTAATTCCCCGTGACAGATAACCAGGCAGAGTACGAGGCGCTTCTTGCCGGACTGAGAGTCTCCCACGAACTGGGCATAACCAACCTCAAGGCTTTCACTGATTCCCAGCTCGTGGCGGGGCAGGTGTCCGGGGAGTACGTCGCACACGACCCCCAAATGGCGAGATACTTGGAGCTCGTCAAAGAGGGCGCGTCCAGATTCCGATGCTTCAACATCTTCCATATCCCCCGCGGGGAGAACGCCCGCGCGGATGCTCTCTCCCGGTTGGCGACCCTGCCGGACACGATGCTGGGACGCGCCTATGTGGAGCGCCTTGAGGTCCCAAGCCTCGAAGCACCGGCGAAGGTCCACCAGGTCGACCATGGACCCAGCTGGATAGACAAGTACGCCGCATACATCACCAATGGCACCCTGCCGGAGGACCGCGAGGCGGCTCGCCTCATCAGGAAGAAGGCCGTGCGGTTCGTCCTGATGGACGGGCAGTTGTATCGAAGATCCTACTCCTATCCCCTCCTCAAGTGCGTAGGGCCCACGGAAGCCAAGCTTGTGCTCCAGGAGATCCACGAGGGTATCTGCGGGAACCACGTGGGAGGCAGGGCATTGGCATACAAGGCCCTCCGTCAGGGCTACTTTTGGGAGACGATGAAGGGAGACGCCGCCGACTTCGTGAAGAAATGCGTCCGGTGCCAGCGTCACGCCACGGTGCAGCAACAGCCCTCCAACCCGATCTCCCAGCTCTCAGCCCCCTGGCCGTTCGCCCAGTGGGGGATGGACCTCCTGGGCCCATTCCCGCCGGCATCTGGCCAGCGGAAGTTCTTGATAGTGGCCATCGACTACTTCACGAAGTGGGTCGAGGCCGAACCTTAGCAAGGATTACCGAAGCGAACGTCGCCAAGTTCTTTAGGAAGTCCATCGTCTGCCGCTTGGCCTCCCCCACACCGTGGTCACCGACAACGGGCGCCAGTTCGACTGCCGGGAGTTCGAAGAATTCTGCAGCGACCTCGGCATCAAGCATCGCTTCACCTCGGTGGCGCATCCTCAGACCAATGGGGAGGCCGAGGTCACGAACAGGACCATTCTTCAGGGCCTCCGCACGCAGCTGGACCAGGCCAAGGGCAGGTGGGCCGACAAGCTTCCCAGCGTCCTCTGGGCATATCACACCACCCCGAGGACGGCTACCGACGAAACCCGTTCAACCTCGTCTTCGGAGCCGAGGCAGTCATCTCGATCGAGCTCAGCCTACCCACATTACGCGTGGAGCAATATGACGAGACAGAAAACCCAGCCAGGATGATGCTCAACCTTGACCTTCTCGAGGAAACGAGGGACAAAGCCCGAATTCGAATGGCGGCATACAGGCAATGCGTGGCCAGGTATTACAACTCCCGTGTGCGGCCGAAGGTTTTCCGTCCCGGAGACTTGGACCTCCGGCGCGCTGAAGCCTCCCAGCCACGGGAATGCGGCAAGTTATCGCCCAACTGGGAAGGCCCATATCGGGTGGCAGAAGCCCTCCCTCATGGAGCATATTACTTGGAGGAATTGGGAGGTGCCAGGTTCCCCCGGACGTGGAACTCCTCGAACCTAAGGATGTACTATCAGTAATGTAAGGTTCCCTGTTTCTGCAACAAGGTTCCCCCACTTCAAACACTCTTTTCTCGCTTCGACAAGAAAGCCTGCGGCATCGAGCTCAGTCCGGAGATCCTGGGCTTCGGCCTGGAAGGTGGCGCCGAACCCAATTCGCCCACGCAAGCCCGGAGAACAGCTCAGTAAGCCGCGCAAGGCTTGAGAAAGCCTGCGGTGCCGAGCTCAGTCCGGAGATCCTGGGCTTCGGCCTGAAAGGTGGCGCCGAACCCAGTTCGCCCATGCAAGCCCGGAGAACAGCTCAGTAAGCCGCGCAAGGCTTGAGAAAGCCTGCGGCATCGAGCTCAGTCCGGAGATCCTGGGCTTCGGCCTGGAAGGTGGCGCCGAACCCAGTTCGCCCACGCAAGCCCGGAGAACAGCTCAGTAAGCCGCGCAAGGCTTGAGAAAGCCTGCGGCGTCGAGCTCAGTCCGGAGATCCTAGGCTTCGGCCTGGAAGGTGGCGCTGAACCCAGTTCGCCCACGCGAGCCCGGAGAACAGCTCAGCAAGCCGCGCAAGGCTTGAGAAAGCCTGCGGCATCGAGCTCAGTCCGGAGATCCTAGGCTTGGCCTGGAAGGTGGCGCCGAACCCAGTTCGCCCATGCAGGCCCGGAGAACAGCTCAGCAAGCCACGCAAGGCTTGAGAAAGCCTGCGGCATCGAGCTCAGTCCGGGGATCCTGGGCTTCGACCTGGAAGACGGTGCAGAAACCGTGTCGCCTGCGCAAGTATGAAGGCGGCCCCAAAGACAGGCCCGCTTAAGGCCTACTCTGCCGCCATGCGATCCGGGAGGCCCCAACCTTCGATTTGAGCAATGGAAGGACCAGGCCTGCAACTGTTTCAAGTGTTCCATACCAACATCTCAGAAAGAAAGAAGAAGAAAAGTGAGGTAAGATGAACACGAAGTTTTGTCAAACTGAAACTTTCATTGATGTAAAGGATCAGTACAAAACTGGGAGTCCCGACAGGCCGGGAGTCCCCAAAAAAAAAAAAGGAAAAAGACAACAGGGAGAAGGCGCTGGGTTCACTGTGGTGCCGGGTCGGAGCCCTCTGCGGGGGCGCGGGTGCTGCGTCCTCGACTTCTATGGCGGCCGGCTCTCGAGGCTGCTCCGGAGCCGCAGCTTCACTGGTCGACGGCGCCGCAGGAGTTGCTTCGGCCGCGCCGAATGCCCTGCTCTCGCCTCCTGGCCTCCTACCTCCGATCGCCACCCCGCTCAGATCCAGCTCGGGGAAGAGGGCCCCACCTTCTCCCGGCACATCCGGAACCCCTTCAAGAAGGAGTCCACGGCGGCCTCCCGGACCTCCGACGTGTACTCGTCGGAAGCCCGGAATTTCGGGATGGCCTCCTGCGCCTCCCGTTTGCGGCCTCCAAGAGCCGGTGACGTACGCGCTCCGGTCTTTCACCGCGGTTGCGTCCCGCCGGGCCTCCTCCAACTGGCGCTCCAGCCACTAGGAGTGGGCCTGCAGGCGGGCCTTCTCCGCCACCTCCTCCTCCGAGCGGCGCTGGTTGGAGGTCCGCTCCTCCGACAGGGAAGCCTCCAGCTCTTGTTCCGCCCCTCGGAACGTGCCAGGTCGGACTGGAGGGTCTGGTTATTGGCTCACAGCTCGGCCCCTTCTCCATCAGGTCCTTGACATCGGTCGCGAGCTTGCAGAGCTTCAGCTCCTTCTCGGAGTCCTTTTGGCGTTCCCTACGAGGAAGTCCCTCAGCAGGAGAACGTCGTTCCGATCTGCACCAACAAGAGCAAATTATGTCAGGATGAAAAGAGTTAGGTTTTGAAAGGAAAAGAAGGGAAGAAGCTCGGACTTACCATGAAGAGCTGCGGGAGGATCCCGAGCAGCGCATCAGCGTAATCCCGGCCGCCCTGAGCTCGGTGATCCGGGCGGTGGAGGCGTACTCCATGATCTTCTCCGCGAGCCCTTTGTCGCGGATGACCGAGTCCCGCTGGGTGATCACCGGTGCCGGGGGCGTCAGGCCGGCTCCTGCGGCGACCGCCCATCAGCTGGGCCGCGGTGGCCGGCGGCAGCCAGGGCTGCACTGTCGAGGGCGGCAGCGGACCCGGTGCTGGGCGGAGCAGCGGGCGGAGGAGCCCTCTCGGCGGCGGCGCCACCAGGTCGCGCGGCCGAGGCATCAGCGGCCTCGCCCCGAGGCAACCTGGGCGGGGGAACGACAGCAACCGTGCTGGGCACGGTCGCCGTCACGACCTCCCAGCTCGCCTCTGTACGAGCCCTCTTCGCCGCGGGCTCGTCCACCTCAACGACATCCCGCTGGGCTGCGCCCTCCAGGAGGTTCTCCAGCGAAAATTTCATCCCTGCAAAACAAAGGAACAGAAGGTCAGCCGGCTCAGTCATGAAGAAGAAGGGGGGCAGAAGTCAAAGTGGAGCCGAGTCTCACCCGTCTCGCGGATGGGACTGATCCCGGCCTCAAAAAGATTCTTCTCAGAGAGCAGAACCTCGAGTGCCGGGACCACGTCGCTCAGGAGCAGGGAATAGGACTCCTGGTCCGCCGACTCGACCCGAGAATTCCGGTTCGGGGTCCGGTCCGGTTCACTCCAGGCCCAGTCGACGTCTTCGACTGAGGCAAAGAAAAACCGGTTCTTCCAGCCCTTCACCGAGGAAGGGATGTCGAACCGGAGACACCTGGGCCGGGGCGAAATGTACCACCAGCCGTCATCGGTGGAGCACTTCTTCAGGGTGAACAAGGCCCTGAAGAGGGAGAAACGGGCAACGAACCCGTGGAAGTGACAGAAGACAATGAAAGAAAAGATGACCCGGATGGCGTTGGGAGCCAGCTGGGCCGGGGACAAGCCGAAATGGCTAAGGAAGGAAAGAAAGAAGGGGTGCAGAGGAAACCGAAGACCCCCAGGAGGAAGTCTTCGTAGAAGGCAATGCGGCCGGGGCCACTCATGGTGACGCGCTCCCGGACCGCGGAACAAACAAGCGAATGGACCCGGGATGCCGTAAGCATCCTGGAGCAGAGAAAGATCGCCTTCGGTCATGGTGGAAGCATGACCGGAGGGACCAGCGGGAAGAGAAGGAGGTGCAGGAAGAGCCGGAAGAGAGCGAAGGGGGACGGCAGGAGCAACGGAGGAGGCCGGGTCCCCCTAGGGATGCCAATGGTGACACCCCCGGGTTGCAGACGCCAGCGGATCTCCTCCGGGATTGTCTCCTCATCCGAGGAGGAAGAAGATGGAGTCCTCGGCCGGGATGGACCGGCCTCGTCCGGGTTGGAAGAGACATGGCGACGGCGCGCCATGGAAAAGAGAAGGACGGAGGATCGAAGAGAAAATAAAAGAGAGGGGAGGAAGGGGACCGGAGAAGAAGAAGGAGGCACTCACCGAAAATGCGCCAGACGAGTGCAAGGCAACAGGAGTTAGTCTGCAGCAAAACCGCCCACGGAGCAAGGGAAAAGCCTCGTTCTGGAAAGTCCCCTCCCTTTCAAACTCAGCCGACAGCGGTCGTACCCGTCATTCCACTTCAGGCCACTGGATGATCGCCACGTGGGCGCATGCCCGACACCGATGCCTCGTTAGCAGAGTAACGGCCTCTGCCTCGAAGCGACGCATTAATGCAGGCAAGTGGGCGACGCGTAGCAGCTCCCCATAGGTTTTCAATCGCATCGAGCCACGACGACGAGGATTGTGGTAATTATGATGCAAGATCTTCGCCTCCCCACATCATGTCCGCATTGAATCCCGACGTTCCGTTCTACGACGCCCCGACGGAACGGCAGGCTGGGGGGCAACTATTACAACCGTGACAGTGACGTGGCCAGGCTCAGGTACCGCCAAATGCGATCGAGCCACGTGGAAGTTTCCCAGGCCGAGTCGGCGCCACGTCTTCAAGGCCAGGATCGGCAAGACTACACTGCCCGATGACTGTCTAAGGCAAACCGCCCTTGCCGAGGTCGAGCTCGGCTCGGAGTTCCTCTACCACCCCGCTGGCGCCCGGACCCGGAGGGGTCCACCTAAGTGAGGTCGGCCGAGGCCAGGCGACCTCCTGCCACCTCGCCAGGTGTCCACCCAGGAGGGGTCCGCCTAAGCCGAGGTCGGCCAATCCTTCGCCCTTTCGCCAGGTGGCAACCCGGAGACGGGCCCATCTCGGCCGAAGCCAGGCGACCTCCTGCCACCTCGCCAGGTGTCCACCCAGGAGGGGTCCACCTAAGCCGAGGTCGGCCGGTCCTTCGCCCTTCGCCAGGTGGCAACCCGGAGACGGGCCCACCTCGGCCGAAGCCAGGCGACCTCCTGCCACCTCGCTAGGTGTCCACCCAGGAGGGGTCCGCCAAAGCCGAGGTCGGCCAATCCTTCGCCCTTCGCCAGGTGGCAACCGGAGACGGGCCCACCTCGGGCCGAAGCCAGGCGACCTCCTGCCACCTCGCCAGGGTGTCCACCCAGGAGGGGTCCACCTAAGCCAAGGTCGGCCGGTCCTTCGCCCTTCGCCAGGTGGCAACCCGGAGACGGGCCCACCTCGGCCGAAGCCAGGCGACCTCCTGCCACCTCGCAGGTGTCCACCCAGGAGGGGTCCACCTAAGCCGAGGTCGGCCGGTCCTTTGCCCTTCGCCAGGTGGCAACCCGGAGACGGGCCCACCTCGGCCGAAGCCAGGCGACCTCCTGCCACCTCGCCAGGTGTCCACCCAGGAGGGGTCCACCTAAGCCGAGGTCGGCCGGTCCTTCGCCCTTCGCCAGGTGGCAACCCGGAGAAGGGCCCACCTCGGCCGAAGCCAGGCGACCTCCTGCCACCTCGCCAGGTGTCCACCCGGGAAGGGTCCACCTAGGCCGAGGTCGGCTGGTCCTTCGCTCCTCACCAGTTGGCCCCCAGAGACGGGTCCGACTCGGCCGAGGTCAGACCGCTCATACGGAGAGGGTCCAGGGGAGAGAAACGAGCCCCGAGGCATCCCTCGGAACGTACGAACCCCAGACGGTGCTCCGTACGGAGGGCGGCGGCACGCGGAACATCACTTGCATCGGCCCGACAGGTCCCACAGCCGAGAGATGCTATCTTGACGAAGCAGGCCCCATAAATGGATGGCGCCCATGCTTGGGGATGAGAGCGCTCTCGCTGGGCCGAGGCCTAGCCGGCCACCTTGCCAGCACCGCCCTCCCTTTTCTCTTCTGTCTTTGCCTTTTCTCTGCTGGGCCCGGCGGACGAGGTCGGAAAGCAGCCTGGCCCCTTCACCGAGAAGGGAAAGGAGAAAAGGACGGGGGGAGGGAAGTCTCCAAGGAGGAAGAAACAAGCGCACGACGAAAGGAGATAAAGAGGGAGGAATCTGGGGACGACAAGGTAAGTGAACAAGCCTGGGAAGAAGAAGAAGCACCGGCACAAGGCCTTGCTCCGAGGGTGAAAAGCCCAGAAATCCGAGAGGGAACACTGGGTGTGAGCTCGGCTAGGAGGCCCAACCGAGATTCTGGTCCCCAGAGCGTTTCCCTCACTAAATAAACTCTCTAAGTCTGGAAACCCTCCGGGGGTCCGTCTGGAGAGTCTGTTCCTTCTCGTCGTCTACTGACTTGACCGTCGGAGCTCCCTCGCCGGAATCCCCGGCCAGGGTCTTCTAACCCCCTTTTTGCAGGTTCGCCGCGGGAAGGAGGCTCCCTCGCCAGGCGGTCAGGAGGGATCGACGGATCCGCAGCACGGGCGCGACGACGAGAGCGGGCAACAACTATCAATGAAAAAGTTCCAAAAAACTCCTGTGCAAAGCTCCTCAACCCTACTCGACTTAGAATGGCTATTTGCATCAACTGAACGACAACAACCCAAATGACCCGATCTGAAAAATCGGCCAACTATGCAAAGGAGAGCTTGATCCACTCACCTTATCGGTATGCCCGACGAGCGCAATGGATGGCCTAACCAGGCCACCAAAAAGATCAAAGGCGCAGGGATGGTTTTCGTAACCTACCCTACGGTGAATCCGAACACGCGCCGAGGCGGGCCTGAACAGCCTATCTTAATCACGATAGAAAGTGCACAGGGACGGTTTTCATAACCTACCCTACGGTAAATCGAACACGTGCCTAAAAGGACCATTGTTGTCCTCTCTGTCAACAACAAACACTCTCATAATGGTCCAACATACCCTACTTCTTCCCTACAAACCGCAAGTGATTTATAAAGTCTACATTATGGACAAATCGTGATGCAACACATCGCAGAAAATACACGGGAAGAGGGCGGTGAAGCTAGAATCGGACACTTTGTGAAAGCTCCAGTTCTGGAGAATTGCCAGGCTGCGGGGCTGTATCGTACCTTTTAATGCCTGTCTAGCCTCCTTCGGGACCAACAGCTCTCCCATAGGTGGGGGCTCCAAAGAGTTCGTCGGGCGACCTCTGGAAGAAGCTCCGCAGATGGACACTCCTTCGACTTGCCGCGCCTTGTCCCTATCAGCGGCAGAGGGGCAAACCGGCAGCACATCTGCTCCTTGAGGCGGGCCCCCCGTTGTGTCACCTGGGGAGGCGACCGCCGCTGGAGCCTCGACTGGGCAGGGCCTCACGGAGCCTCTTCCGCGGTCGCTGCATTTTCCCCCGAGATGCCTTGAGAAGGCGAAGTGCTTTGGTCCCTTTCGGGACCATCTCTCCGAGCTTTCTTCCGAGCTGCAGACCAGGTGGAAGGGGCCTGTGCCACCCTCCTCTCCGAAGTCTGGCGAAGCCAGCTCAGATTGCCCTTCATCCCACCACCTGCAGGCAAAGGGGATCACCTCAGTTAAATGAGCTATAATGAAACTTAAAGAAGAAGTGCAGAAATTTCTACTGCTATACCTAGTGAGAGGAATTTATTGATTCCTGCTCGATGGAGGTCCCTCTCCTCCAACAACTCCTAGATGGGAGCAACTTTCGAGTTGGTCAAAAGATCATAATCCAACTGATCGGCTGCCAAGACTTTCTTTCTGTCATTAGCGGTCAGGCGAGGCTTCTTCCACTTAGTGTCGAAGCCCCATGGATCAAAGGACAACACAAATACAAAGACGGGTTTCCACCCGTGGATGGCATTGGGCATATCCTTGATCACCCTGCGGCCCGATCTGGGACCAATCACCCACCATCCATTGCTGTGGAAGTCCCTCTTGAGGACGAAAATGGTCGAGAACAAGTTGGTCCTAGGCTCTACATTGGCAATGCTGCACATGACCAGGAACCCGCAGATGTTCCTGATGCTGTTTGGGATTAACTGCGCTGGCACCACTTGGTACAAGCAAAAAATCTTAACAAAGAAGGGGTGCAGGGGAAACCGAAGACTAGCCTTCAGATGATCTTCGTATACAGCTAGGCACCCAAGGGGAGCTTCGTTCGCCCGCTCCTCGGGCGCGGGGAGGACGAAGGAAAACTCCTCAAGAACATGGTAGCGTTCCCAGAGAAGGGTTGCCTTGCTCTGAGAAACCGAGCTGGGGACCGACTCCGAACCTACAATATCTCCGGCCCCCGAGGGCCCAACCTGCTTTCCCTGACTCTCTACGATCTCTTCCATGACAAAGGAATGAAGCAAAGGGGTGGAAAGAGGATTCTACATGAAGACTAGACTGGTACACCAGAATGGTTTAGGCAGAGAATGAAATGAGGTTGAAGAAGCTTCCCTGCCCAGACCTTCACTCTTCCCCAAAAGAAAAGTAAGGGTCTTTGGATCCCCGCAGAGGGTTAATTTGACTCAAAGTTACCCTAGAAGGTAACCCACTTACGACTGACCGCCAGGATAAGATCCATCCTTCATCCAACGGGCGGAGAGTAGCCACCACAACTATCCAAATCCCAACCAAAAGATTGCCTCAACCACTATGCAACGGGACGAGGAGAGATAGCTTCAGGGCCACCTACTCTTCCCCAATCAAGGAATTGCACCTGTCTACCATCTGATTCTCAGATCATGATGGACAGCTTAATAGAGGTCCCGTAATTACTTACTGCGCTGTTTCTCAGGAAGAAAGCGACAAGGCAATAATACTCTCACTTCTCAAGGCAGATCTTCGCTTCGACAACTGAGAGTAGGAGGGCAACTGTTGGGATATCCTGGTTCAGCTATGTATCAGGCTCCGGTTCGACTTATTGAAGCCCCGGTTCTCCGGATTACGGACTTCGGACTAAGCGAAGGCCAATTGTAAGCAACTCAAGGCTCCACACCGAACTACAACATCCGAAGGCCAGTCCTTCGGGTAGCACCTTCGGCCCCGATCGAAGTCTGAACTACTCATCGACTTCCGAAGACACGAACTTTGGTCCCCGCCATAGACATGATCTCCGGGGAAATACCAAGCCTTCGGCCCGCGCAAGGGAAAACCCGAAGCTTGAACCACAATCTGTTCCAAAAAGGAAACTGTAACCAACAGTTGCAATCGACACTCATCATGCCATGATCATGGCGCGCAATTCCTGTAGCCACGCCTCCGATATGGCCGGAACCGCTCATTGACAACCCACGATCGACTATCATGGAAGTGAATGGCTCTCCATGATTTCCGGAAAAAGAGCGGGCCACAGACCGGAGGCCTTCTTTTAAATATGAGTAAGGAGGATGGCTCGAGAGGTACGCGTGAATAATCTCGCATATACGCCTTTCTTATTTCGAAGAATATTTTTTCTCTTCTACTCTCGACATCTTCCCTATTCTGTGGCTGGAATCCGCCACTGATTTAGGCATCGGAGTGTCCTCCACCGGAACAACTCCGGCAAGGAACCTGTTTTGCAGGTGAGCCATGGAGCGATCCTGCGATGCAGTGATTTCAACAGGCTGATCCAGGGACTCCATGCCAACAAGATGATTGATTAATGCTCATATTAAAAATTTTCTTAGATGATCTCTCTTCCACGCTACAAGGGGCTTTCCAACCATATTTTTGCGATGCTTGAGATAAGCCTCGTGAGACAAAACTCCGCGCGCAAACCTAGCAACGCTGGTAAAAAGCGTCGTGAAATCGTCGGAACCACCAAAACCTCCCTCCGCTTCCGGCGTCCTCGCCCAATCCCCCTCCCCTCCCCAAAAACCCTCAATTCCGGCCGGTGTCCTCGTCCATCATCGCTGCCACTGCCGCCATTGCCGGCAGTCGGGTGCTCCTCTTCTAGACCTCGCCCTGTCCGCTCCGCTTCGAGCCTTTCACCAGAATCCCCACTTTCTCCGTTAAGGTAGTTGCTACTTCTCATCTTTGATTAATCCCTTGCCTTGAGACCCCAAAATAGATTGGTTCTTGTGCCGGTTTTTAGTCTGTACGTGATTTTTTATTGGTTTGTTTAATTTAGAGTTTTTCTTTAAAAAAAAAAAAATCTTTGGTTTCGATCGAGAGGCAAGAATTTTGATCACAAAGTTTCATCGAAGTTTTGGCTAATTTTTTTGACGGGATGTCCTCCTCGTCTTATTCTATTCTTTTGGATTTTTTTTTTTAATCCCGATTTTTTTTTTCTCGTTTTATGAAATTTCTCATAATTAAAATGCTCTGCGTCGTGGGGTAAAAACGAATATGGTTTGTCTTGCGATGATTTCACTATGTGCTTGATGAATTGTTAAAACTTCACTAGGCCAGAGGTCATGTGGAGAAGGATTTCTAAAGGATGACGCATGTAAATAATTTTCAGAAAAGCCTGGGTGAAGGCCAGATATATATATTTTCTAATAAATTGTTTAGGTGGCTCTATCCGAGCCTTCAAAAGAAGGCTAGAGTTTTTCTGGATTGGGATGTTGATCTGACATTATAATACTTATTTAAATGTTCTCGGTTTCTTTAGAGGCCGATCTATAAAACCCAAGGACCTTGGCTTGTAGTCATAATAACCAACCGTTATATGTTTGTGAGATTTGATATGGCAAGATCGCTGACATGGAATAGCTGTCAGGCATCATGTTGATGACAGCTATCGCGTCAGATGCCGCATCAATTTCCTAGCTCGGACCCCTTCGTCGAGCTGAGCTCCCCCCAAAACAACGGGACTGCCTGCCAAAGCCGAGCTCCGTCCTCCGCCAGGTCGGACCCGCGAGCTCGGGACACCTAGGCCGGAGCCCAGCAGCGCCCTCCAGAGCGAGACCCTCGGAGATCGAGCCCCGTGGTCGGAGTCGAGCTCAGCCCTCCTCCGCCACGTGGAGCCTCTTCGAGGTCGAGCCCTCTAGACCGGGCCCGCACTCTGCCCTCTAAAGCGAGACCCTCGGAAATCGAGCCCCGTGGTCGGAGTCGAGCTCAGCCCTCCTCCGCCACATGGAGCCTCTTCGACGCTGAGCCCTCTGCACCGGGCCCGCACTCTACCCTCCAGAGCGAGACCCTCGAAGATCGAGCCCCGTGGTTGGAGTCGAGCTTAGCCCTCCTCCGCCAGGTGGAGCCTCTTCGAGGCTGAGCCCTCTGGACCGGGCCCGCACTCTGCTCTCCTCCACTGAAGTGATCTCGCGAGCTCGGGATGCCTAGGTCGGAGTCGGGCCCTACCTTTCCAGCTCAACCCTCAGCTCAGGCGTAAACACTGACGAACCAAGGGGTAGCACCGCCCTTCCAGGACGCCGGCGAGCTGCCCGAAGACTACATTGAGACATCCACCAGGCCGTAGCGATCACCTGCAACTGCCAGTTACACCAGAAAGGGGAGAGGCCTACTGATCGAGGCGCCACGCTCCTCACCAACCACCTGAACCACCCGGAAGAAGAAGTCAACCAGGAGATTCGAATCCTGGGGGCGGTGGCTTGCCAATCGAGGCACTGCCAGGTTTCTCAGAATGAAACAACCGGAAGGAATGTCAGAACACATGACAGCTTCCCTATCACGAATCGGGAAAGACACCTCGGGATACTACCGCACGCGCCTGACAGTCTAGCGGAGATCCCGAGACGGGCGCCCAACGGTAACCTAGTCTACAAAACTTGAAGGTAACAACTACAAAAAAGAAGGAGAAGAAGCCATACCACTCTAACAAAGGTGCAAGCTCAACCAGAAAGCATGGCACCACAAGAAAATCCAAGCAAGGGCGGGCGGAAAGGCCACACAGAGACTCCCTCTAACCAGGCCACTCTTTTCCCGACACACTTGCATCCCACTCTCATACTACTCACTCCTCTTAGCATGGAGTCCATCAAGAGGGGCTCGACCAGGAGGATATGTTTTCCTGGATCGTCATTGACTTGACCATCGGAGTGCCCCCGCCGGAAACCCCGACCCGAGTCACTAACCCCTGTTTTGCAGGTCCAGAACCACCGGACGTCTAGGCAACGAAGGGAGTGCACTCTGGCGCCGACAGCAGCTACGGGCCACGGCGATCTTGGCGGCAACAGATTGGCGCGCCAGGAAGGGGTGTGGGCGACATTGTGAACGATCTTTGATCCAGTTCAAGCCCTCCATCTCTTTACATACAAGTTCCACGGAAGGATGGTAAAGACACGGGTGCGAGAGGCCTCCGCCAGCCATGCAAGGGGACTCCCTTCCCGAGGGAACCCACACAACCTAGAGGCGGTGCCATCCGCTCCAGTTCAACCACCTCCGGTAGAGTCTCAGCTGGCCGTACTCACCCAGCAAATGCAGATCCTTGCCACGGCAGTGCGCCAGCTTCAATATCAGCACCGGTCCTTGGCTACACACCAACAGCCAGGGACTCTTGTGGTCCATGCCGCAGCTCCCCGCGACACCTGCGTTCCTTCCAAGGAAGGCCTTCGCAGTCATGGGCCGTCACCGACAACCGGGGTAGTCATCAGACTCCGGTGAAAAGGCAACGAGCCGGGTCTGTCGACAAGGAAAGCCGTTCACCAAACCTCGGGCCAGGCAATATCAAAGCCCCACCGAGGTAGGAAAAGCAAGACCCCTAGCCACGGGTGCCAGGCACCCATGTCACCTTCTCCGTCTCCTTCGGCGAAGGGGTCTACTGATGAAGCCATCAGGTGCGCAGCGGAGAAGTGCCTAGGGGAGCATGACTGCAAGTTGGCGGAGCTGTCCCATCGATTCGCCAACCTGCCAGGCTCAGCTAGCGAGCCAGCGGGCTACGATGCCCGTTCTCCTTTCTTCCAAGAAATCCAAGGGGAGCCGATCCCGAGTCAGTTCCGTATGCCGTAGGTGGATCCTTACGACAGGACCACCGACCCCTTGGACCACCTAAAAAGCTACCGAACCCTCATGAGGGTTCAGGGGGCCATCGATGCTTTCCTCCGTGTCACCTTTCTTGCCACTATCCGGAAAGCAGCCCAGGTGTGGTTCACCCGTTTGGAGCCGGAGAGCATCAACTCCTTCGCCCAGCTAGGGTAGAAGTTCGTGGCCCACTTCGACACCTATCGAAAGTTGCCACGAGAGGCATACAGCCTCTTCTCCATCCGGCAGCAGGATCGTGAGCCCCTGCGGGACTATGTGGTCCGTTTCAAGACTGCCGTGTTGGAGATTTATAACCTTGATGAGCCATTTGCCATGCTGGCACTGAAGCGAGGACTCAAGACCTCCCGCCTGACCTACTCGCTCGACAAGAAGTCCCCTAAGACTTATTCCGAGCTCCTCCTCCGAGCCCAGAAGTACATCCACGCCGAGGAGGCGGATCGTACGAGACGGGAGCTCGACGGGAAGCCACTGAAGAAGCCGACCCCCATCGAGATGTCCAGGACCCGAAAGCCAGAACCTCAAGTTCCAAACTCTCGGAGGGGGCCGAGACCGAAAGGCGCTCCCGTTCCTGAGGAGAGTTACACCTTTCTCCTCGCCCCGAGGGCAAAAATCCTCATGGAGATTGAAGGCGAGGATTACCTGAGACGCCCGCCTTCGATGAAGTCCTCCACGGCCATGATAAAATGAAGTACTATCGCTTTCACCGCGACCACGCCACAACACCGAGGAATGCCGCAACCTCAAGTAGAAAATCGAAGAACTCATCAAGAGGGGCTACCTCAGAAGGTTTGTGGGGGGCAGACCTCAGGTGGAATCTCAGGCGCTCGTCGCTCTTCCGCCAGCTCCAGCTATCGACAACTGCCCTACCGAGAAGCCGATAGGCATGATCGCCTAGGGAGCTGCGCGTGCGCCCAAAAAGCCTGGGGGGCAGGGGATCCTGAGAATGTACTCCCCTCTATGAGGGAAGGGGAAGACGGGGGAAAAATGTAAATAATGATGCCATGGTTGTCGAGATGACGATCGCGAAGCATCTGTAAAACACATCATGGTTGATAGTGGAAGCTCCACAGATGTGCTTTTTTACGATGCCTTCTCCGGGATAAACCTTTTCCCCGATCAACTCAAGCCTGTGCATGCACCCCTTGTTGGTTTCATAGGTGATCCCGCAAGGGTAGAGGGAGAAATTACTCTCCCGGTCACTACCGGGACCCCACCTTGGCAGAACACCATTATGATGATTTTCATGATTGTTAGGCTTCCCTCCACCTACAATGTGATCTTAGGCCGACTCGAGCTCAACCTACTCGATGTCGTTGTCTCCACCAAGAGGTTACTTGTGCAGTTCCCTACTCCCTACAGTGTCGGGGAAATGAGGGAAGCACCCGACCTCCAAGAAGCAGGTCCAATGCCTGACGGGGCGTATCGCTGCCCTCAGCAGGCTCATCTCGAGGTCAGCCGACTGTTGCTTTCTATTTTTCAAGACATTGCGCAAGATGCATGACTTCACCGGGATGGAGGAGTGCAGAACAACCTTCGAGGAGCTGAAGAAATTCCTCGCCTCTCCCCCGTTGCTCTCCGGGCCGGAGGAGGGGGAGGAGCCTTTGCTTTATTTGGCGGTTACCTCGGGAGCCGTCAGCTCGGTTCTTCTGCGTGCGGACGAGGACAAATCCCAAAAGTCGGTATACTATACCAGCAAGATCCTCTACGGTGCGGAGATCAGGTATACTCGCTTTGAGAAACTCATTTTTTCACTAATAATATCTGCTAAGTGCCTCAGGCCCTACTTCCAAGCATACCCAATAGTGGTCGTGACGAACCAACCGCTGAGGACCATACTCAGCTGACCCGAGACTTCCGGGAGATTGGCCAAGTGGTCCCTACTACTCAGCGAGTTTGACATAGTGTACCGATCGAGGTCTTCACAGAATGCCCAAGTCCAGCTAACTTCATGGTCGAGCGCACTGGGTTCGCTGAGGAGCCAGAGCAGACAATAACGGGGCCCGGACCAGTAGAGGAACCTTGGGTCCTCCACGTGCACGGAGCCTCCAATTCCGGTGGGAGCAGAGCAGGCCTCACATTCACCAATAGCGATGGGGTTGTGATGGAATGCGCCCTTCGCTTTAAGTTCGCCGCAACAAACAACTAAGCGGAGTACAAGGCACCCCTCGTAGGCCTAAGAGTCTCCTGCGAGTTGGGTGTGCAGAACCTAAAAGTCTTCACCGACTCCCAGCTGGTCGCTGGATAAGTCTCGGAGAGTATGAAGCCAGGGACGCCCAGATGATGGAGTACCTGGAGCAGGTCCGCGCGAACATGGCAAGCCTCTGGTGCTTCAGCATCTTCCATGTCCCCCGTGGGGAGAATGCACGTGCGGAGGCGCTGTCTAGACTCGTGACCCTGCCGAACTCATCGCTGGGACGCGCCCACATCAAGTACCTCGAAAGTCCCAGCTACGAAAGCTTAGAGGAGGTGCATCAAGTCACCCCCGAGCTGAGCTGGATGGACAAGTACATCAGGTATATCACCAATGGACGGAGGCATCTCAGCCCCGGGAGTGCGACAAGCTCTCACCAAACTGGAAGGCCCTTACAAGGTGGACTGAAGCCCTCTCACAAGGGGCCTATTACCTCGAAGATTTCGACGGTGTCAGGTTCTCTCGAACATGGAATGCCTGCAACTTGCAGAGATACTATCAGTAATGTAAGGTTTCCCATCAATAATAACAATAATGGTTTTTTCTTGCGTGAATATCTATCTGTCTTGCAGGAAAACCCCATTAACGCCTTCGAGCCCAGCTCTGAGGCGCCAAGACCTAAGCCCAGCTCTTAGGCCACCCAAGACCGGAGCCCAGCTCTCCGGCTAGGGGACCTTCGAGCCAAGCTGCTCTCAATCATCAACATCTTCGAACCCAGCTCTGAGACACCAAGACCTGAGCCCAGCTCTTAAGAAATCCAAGATCGGGACTCAGCTCTCCGGCCAAGGGATCTTCGAGCCAAGCCGCTCTCAATCTCAACCGTCTTCTTCGAGGTCAAGACCTAAGCCCAGCTCTCGGGCAACCCAAGACCGGGACTCAGCTCTCCGGCCAAGGGATCTTCGAGTCAAGCTGCTCTCAATCTCAATAGTCCTCGAGCCCAGCTCCGAGACACCAAGACCTGAGCCTAGCTCTAGGCAACCCAAGACCGGGACTCAGCTCTCTGGCCAAAGGATCTTCGAGCCAAGCTGCTTTTAATCTCAACCATCTTCGAGCCCAGCTCCGAGACACCAAGACCTGAGCCCAGCTCTCAAGCAACCCAAGACCGGGACTCAGCTCTCTGGCCAAGGGATCTTCGAGCCAAGCTGCTCTCAATCTCAACCGTCTTCGAGCCTAGCTTCGAGACACCAAGACTTGAGCCCAGCTTTTAGGCAACCCAAGACCGGGACTCAGATCTCCGACCAAGGGATCTTCGAGCCAAGCCGCTCTCAATCTCAACTGTCTTACAGCCCAGCTCCGAGGCGCTAAGACCTGAGCTCAGCTCTCAAGCAACCCAAGACCGGGACTCAGCTCTCTTGCCAAGGGATCTTGAGCCAAGCTGCTCTCAATCTCAACCATCTTCGAGCCCAGCTCCGAGACACCAAGACTTGAGCCCAGCTCTCAGGCAACCCAAGACTGGGACTTAGCTCTCCGGCCAAGGGATCTTCGAGCCAAGCCGCTCTAATTTCAACCATCTTCGAGCCCAGCTCCGAGACACCAAGACCTAAGCCCAGCTCTCAAGCAACCCAAGACCAGGACTCAGCTCTCTGGCCAAGGGATCTCTGAGCCAAACTGCTCTCAATCTCAACCATCTTCGAGCCCAGCTCCGAGACAGCAAGACTTGAGCCCAGCTCTCAGGCAACCCAAGACCGGGACTCAGCTCTCCAGCCAAGGGATCTTCGAGCCAAGCTACTCTCAATCTCAACCATCTTCGAGCCTAGCTCCGAGATACCAAGACCTGAGCCCAGCTCTTAGGCAACCCAAGACCGGGACTTAGCTCTCCGGCCAAGGGATCTTCGAGCCAAGCTGCTCTCAATCTCAACCATCTTCGAGCCAGCTCCGAGACACCAAGACCTGAGCCTAGCTCTCGGGCAACCAAGACCGGGACTAGCTCTCCGGCCAAGGGATCTTCGAGCCAAGCCGCTCTCAAACTCAACTGTTTCGAGCCCAGCTCCAAGACACCAAGACCTGAGCCCAGCTCTCAGGCAACGCAAAACTGGGACTCAGCTCTCCGGCCAAGGGATCTTCGAGCCAAGCTGCTATAAATCTCAACCATCTTCGAGCCCAGCTTCGAGACACCAAGACCTGAGCCCAACTCTCAAGCAACCCAAGACCGGGACTCAGCTCTCCAGCCAAGAAATCTTCGAGCCAAGCCGCTCTCAATCTCAACCGTCTTCGAGCCCAGCTCCGAGAAACCAAGACCTGAGCCAGCTCTTAGACAACCCAAGACCGGGACTCAGCTCTCCGGCCAAGGGATCTCTGAGCCAAGCTGCTCTCAATCTCAACTGTCTTCGAGCCCAGCTCCGAGACACCAAAACCTGAGCCCAGCTCTTAGCCAATCCAAGACCGGGACTCAGCTCTTCGGCCAAGGGATCTTCGAGCCAAGCTGCTCTCAATCTCAACCGTCTTCGAGCCCAGCTCCGAGATACCAAAACCTGAGCCCACCTCTCAGGCAACCCAAGACCAGGACTCAGCTCTCCGGCTAAGGGATCTTCGAGCCAAGCCACTCTCAATCTCAACCGTCTTCGAGCCTAGCTGCGAGACACCAAGACCTGAGCCCAGCTCTCAGGCAATCCAAGACCGGGACTCAGCTCTCCGGCCAAGAGATCTTCGAGCCAAGTTGCTCTCAATCTCAATCGTCTTTGATCCCAGCTCCGAAACACCAAGACCTGAGCCCATCTCTGGGCAACCCAAGACCGGGACTCAGCTCTCCGGCCAAGGGATCTTCGAGCCAAGCCACTCTCAATCTCAACCGTCTTCGAGCCCATCTCCGAGGCGCCAAGACCTTAGCCAGCTCTCAGGCAACCCAAGACCGGGACTCAGCTCTCTGGTCAAGGGATCTTTGAGCCAAGCCGCTCTCAATCTCAACCGTCTTCGAGCCCAGCTCTGACACACCAAGACCTGAGCCCAGCTCTCAGGCAACCCAAGACCGGGACTCAGCTCTCTGGCCAAGGGATCTTCGAGCCAATCCACTCTCAATCTCAACCATCTTCAAGCCCAGCTTCGAGACACCAAGACCTGAGCCCAGCTCTCAGGCAACCCAAGACCGGAACTCAACTCTCCGGCCAAGGGATCTTCGAGCCAAGCTGCTCTCAATCTCAACCATCTTCGAGCCCAGCTCCGAGACACCAAGACCTGAGCCCAGCTCTCAAGCAACCCAAGATCGGGACTCAGCTCTCTGGCCAAGGGATCTTCGAGCCAGCTGCTCTCAATTTCAACCGTTTCGAGCCCAGCTCCGAGACACCAAGACCTGAGCCCAGCTCTCAGGCAACCCAAGACCGGGACCCAGCTCTCCGGCCAAGGGATCTTCGAGCCAAGCTGCTCTCAATCATCAATGCCTTCGAGCCCAGCTTCGAGGTGCCAAGACCTGAGCCCAGCTCTCAGGTGACCAAGACCCGGGGCCCAGCTCTTCGGAAGAAAAAGCCTCGAGCCTAGCTCCAAGGCATCAAAGACCTGAGCCCAGCTCTCAGGCAACCCTTGAACCGTGGCCCAGCTCTCCGGCCAAGAAGGCCTCGAGCCTAGCTCCAAGGCATCAAAGACCTGAGCCTAGCTCTCAGGCAACCCTTGGACCAGGGCCCAGCTCTCCGGCCAGGAAGGCCTCGAGCCTAGCTCCAAGGCAATCGAACCCTGTGACCCTCCTCTCTGATCTCCCCACTCATCTCAAAAAAAAAAAAAAAGGAGGAGAGAGTGGGGAAGGAAAGAAAGAGAATAAGAGGGAAATGTAGCAATAAAACTTTCATTTCATCAACAAAAGTTAATTACATATGTCACCCTTTGGGTCCCCGACATGCCAGGAGGCCCCAACTAAGTACAAAAAGAAAGCAAAAAGGAAGCTACTCTACTCTAGCTGATCCCCCGACTGGGTGGTGAGGCTGAGAAGTCCCATTCTAAGGAACCTCCGGCTAAACGGCTCCGGCTTCGGGTGGACCGGTCTCGGCCTCAGCTGGTGGCGAAGGCTCGGAGTTCGCAGCTCCCTCAATGGCTGCCTCCTGGCCAGGCTCCGCGTCGAAGCCAAGGGATACCTGAGGCAATGGCGGTCGTCATCAGGAATGAACGCCTCGACTCGGTCACGTAGGAACATGAAGCCTTTAAAGAAGGAGTCCGATGCCGTTTGATGTATCTCGGTGACGAACTCCTCCGAGGCCTTGTACCTGGTGACGGCCTCCCCAGCATCCTTTCTGGCCCTCACAGCCTCTTTCCTTGCTTCGGCGACCTCCATCCTGGCAGCCTCCGCCGACTTGGCTGCCACCTCTGCCACCTTTTCAGCCGTGGCCAACTTCTCCCTCCTAGCTGCTAGCTCGGCCTAGGCAGACTGGGCGGTCTCCTTGTGCCGATCAGCCTCGGCACTGTACCATCCTAGTTTCTTCTCAGCGAGGGAGAGCTCGTCAGCACTCTTCCTCGAGTGGCTCCACTCCAGGTCAAGGCATTCCAGGAGCTTCTTTGCTCATCCCTCAGTGTCGGCGAGCTGCTTCTCCAAGTCCTTGGCCTTCTACTCGAGCACTCCATTCACCCCGGCCTTCTCCTTCAGGTCAGCCTTCAAAGACTCGATCTCGGTCGCCTATTGCTGTTCAATGTGTTCCCAGTTTCGACAGCAGCCCCTGATGAAGATGGCCTCGGCACCGATCTGCACCATATAAAAGGTTAGCAAAAAAAAAAGAAAAAATGTTCAGGTCGAACTCATCCAACCCATTTGTTTGGTCGACCCTGGCATCGGAGAGGTTCTTCTCTGATAACAAAACCTCAAGAGTAGGGATCTGGGCAGTGCGGAGCTGCTCTTAATCATCCCGATCAGCCATGTCGATCAAAGAGTTATGGTTGGGGGACTGGTCTGGATCACTCCAGACCCAATCGA
This sequence comes from Areca catechu, assembly GCA_021397845.1. Classification (NCBI taxonomy): domain Eukaryota; kingdom Viridiplantae; phylum Streptophyta; class Magnoliopsida; order Arecales; family Arecaceae; genus Areca; species Areca catechu. The sequence goes on along the minus strand of CM038040.1, from coordinate 151,747,000 downwards.
CCCCCTTAACCGTAGCGAAGAAGAACTTACTCTTCCATCCCTTGACGGAAGAGGGGAGCTCAAACTTAATGCCCTTCGGGCGGGAGGACAAGGACCACCACCTTTCCTCGGTCGGTGACACTTCAGGGTGAAGAAGCCCTAAATAGAGAGAAGCAGGCAACAAACCCGTGTAGGTGACAAAGTACAATAAAGGAGAAAATGACCCTGATGGTGTTTGGTACTAACTAAGCAGGGACCAAACAGTAGTTACTCAGGATAGACATGAGGAATGGATGGAAGGGAAAGCGGAGACCCCCAGAAAAGGTCTCCTCATAGAAAGCTATACAGCTCGGGCCACTGGAAGTGACCGTTCCCTCGGATGAGGGATCAAGAGCCGAACAGAGTGCAGGATGCCATAAACATCCTGAATGGTCTCCAGTTCTTCACTAGTAATCATCGAGGCGATCCCGTAGGGACCGTGGACCAGACAGTCTCAGGAGCAAGTTCAGAAGGGGGAGGAGGACGAGAAGGATGAGGAGGACTGGACCCGGTTCTCTGATGAGCAATGGACCAGGAGGACGCCTCCTACTGAGCTCAAAATGGGCTACATCCTCCTCACCAAAGAAGAAGAAGAAGCTGGCCTCCACTCAGAAGGACCAGCCTCGCCCTGGTCAGTGGTAGGGCAGAAGTCCAGGCAAAAGCGGGACATCCTCAAGGACAGGGGAAGCGAAGGACTCGAAGAAGAGGATGAAGGAAACCCTAGACCCGGAGGCAGGACCCTACTCCGACGAAGGGGAAAGGAGGAGGGAACTAACATGGTTCCTTAGAAGATCTAAGGCAACCGGGAAGAAGGAGAAGACTCAGATGTCGCAGCGGGCGCAGAGAATTCAAAAGAACAAATGTTTTGGATAAAAACCTCTTTTCATCTCGAAGTGACCCGGCGTATACGTATTGTTACCACCTCTCCGCCAACGGATTCACGCCACGTGCTACTCATCGGTGAAAAAGGCATCTCGGTCGCTCTGAATTCTGTGACAACATTAACTGCTCCTCGGATGTGATAATGTGGCACCCCCGTACTGGTCTACAGGACCGTCTTGTGGAGCGCCAGCAATCATGGCCATCATTATGCTAGATCTTTGCCTTTCCATGTCAGCGTCGCAATTACTCCCTTCGACCTGAGCATCGCGCACTAACGAGCCTCGGGAGTGGGGGCAAATGATGTTGCAAGACCGCTGACATGGAGTAGCTATCATGCGCCATGTCGATGAAAGCCACCGCGTCAGATGCCGTGTCAATCTCCCAGCTCGGACCCCCTTCGTCGAGCTGAGCTCCCCCCAAAACAATGGGGCTGCCTGCCAAAGCCAAGCTCCGTCCTCCGCCAGGTCGAACCCGCGAGCTCGGGTGCCTAGGCCGGAGCCTAGCGGCACCTCCAGAGCGAGACCCTCGGAGATCCCCGTGGTTAGAATCGAACTCAGCCCTCCTCTGCCACGTGGAGCCTCTTCGAGGCTGAGCCCGCACTCTGCCCTCCAGAGCGAGACCCTCGAAGATCGAGCCCCGTGGTCAGAGTCGAGCTCAGCCCTCCTCCGCCACATGGAGCCTCTTTGAGGCTGAGCCCTCTAGACCGGGCTTGCACTCTACCCTCTAGAGTGAGACCCTCAGAGATCGAGCCCCGTGGTCGGAGTCAAGCTCAGCCCTCCTCCACCACGTGGAGCCTCTTCGAGGCTGAGCCCTCTGGACCGGGCCCACCCTCTGCTCTCCTCAACTGAGGCGATCCCGCGAGCTCGGGATGCCTAGGTCGGAGTTGGGCCCTGCCTTTCCAGCTCAACCCCCAGCTGAAGCGTCAACACCGACGAACCAATGGGTAGCACCGCCCTCCCAGACGCCGATGAGCCGCCCGAAGACTGCACTGAGACATCCACCAGGCCGCAACGATCACCTGCAACTACCATTTACACCAAAAAGGGGAGAGGCCCACTGATCGAGGCACCACTCTCCTCACTAACCACCCGAAGAAGTCAACCAGGAGATTCGAATCTCGGGGGCGGTGGCCCGCCAATCGAGGCATTGCCAAGTTTCCCAAATTGAAGCAACTGGAAGGAGTGTCAGAACACATGACAGCTTCCCTATCACGAATCGGGAAAGACGTCTGGGACACTACCGCACGCGCCTGACAGCCTAGCGGAGATCCCGAGATGGGCACTCAACGGTAACCTAGCCTACAAAACTTGAAGGTAACAACTACAAAAAAGGAGAAGAAGCCATACCACTCTAACACAGGTGCAAGCTCAACCAAAGAGCATGGCACCACAAGAAAATCCAAGCAAGGGCAGGCGGAAAGGCCACACATAGACTCCCTCTAACCAGGCCACTCTTCCCCTGACACACTTGCATCCCACTCTCACACTACTCACTCCTCCTAGCATGGAGTCCATCAAGAGGGGCTCGATCAGGAGGATTTATTCTCCTGGATCGTCATTGACTTGACCGTCGGAGTGCCCCCATCGAAAATCCCGGCCTGAGTCACTAACCCCTATTTTGCAAGTCCAGGACCACCGGACGTCCAGGCAACGAAGGGAGCACACTTCAGTACCGACAGCAGCTACGGGCCACGGTGATCTTGGTGGCAACAAGATCTATTTTCTTGTTGTTACTTCTTACCGTGGGAGTTTTTTTTTTTTGTTATGTGTGTCATCATACAATCCTGCAAATAACAAATACTATAGTAATTCATTTTTGGTAGGATTTGCTTAGAACATCATTATATTCCTTACCTGTCCTAAAATTTTTTTGGTAGTTTCTGCCCGTGCATTAAAGCATGCTCTCAAGGGCATTGTCATTAGATTCTTCATAGAGTTCAAGGCTTTTAGTCAAGAGTTCATAAATTTTGGTTCTTTTATGGGAGTTTTTTTTTTTTTTTGATAAAAGTGAGGGATAGGGGGATAAATCTCGATGTAACTATTCTTGCAGGCCCCCAACCCGCTAGGTAATGTTCGATGCAAACTAGCTTTCTCCATCTAAAGATGAGTACGTTAACCTGCAGGATAAATTTTGGATTTAATCGAGTCACTATAAGGATCCTTCCGCGAACTAGTGATTGGTTGGTAGAGGCCTTGCCTTACTACCAACGGGCTACTACCTTAATAGTTGTACTGGAGTTGTTACTATAATTTATTTATCAAGTATTTCTTTTTTATCAATATTTATTAAGGGTAGATTCTATAGCAAGAGAAAAACTCAAGTGGAAACAAGGGAGATAACACTATGGAAATTAAGTGAACTCAGATGGTGTGGTGTAAGCCCTTGATTACTCAATGTGATTCCTGGCAGTACGATGGATAAACCTTTAGGAAAGGAAGTAAACTTTAAGCATTCATGTTGTTACTATGCAATCTGCCTATTAATTGGGTGTATGTGCAAGAGCAGGGAGATGGCCATACGAGGCAACGGTGCTTAGGAAGCAGGTTTTACCAAATAGGACAACCTATTGACTTGACAAGCTTGCTGGCTTATAATATGAAAACCATTGTTGAGATTATCATATATATTTAGACGATCAGTCTTTTTCGACTTCTCCCCTAACGGATTTTGGATTGTTCCGCACCTATATAAGATAATCGGAGGACCTCATTCTGGGCTAAGTACACCCTTCCATCTCCATACGCTATTTTTCTGATTCCTCCATTCTTGTTCCTCAAGCTCTTGCTAACTTAAGCGTCGAAGTGTCCCCAATCGAAACACCACCGGCCCGTGGGGACTTTGTTGCAGGTCGACTGAGAGAAGAGCGCTCTGGCCCACCGTCCGACCCCGGTTCAAGAAAGTTGCAGCAACAGATTGGCGCTAGAGGAAGGCCTTCTTCTCTAAAAGAAGGAATCCATCCACTAAATCAAGCGATGGCTAAGGGAAGAACCCAAAACACCTCTAACAGGAGAGGTCATTCCCTGTCTAGGTCCGAAGGGCCTCTCAGGGAGAATGACGCCGCAGCCGCAGCCGCTGCCACTGAGCCAACCATCGCTCTGGGACTACAATAGTTCCAGACACTCCTGAACCGTATTGATATGCTCACTACTGCAATTCAACATCTCAAGGAAGCGATCGACAACTGGCAGCAGTTGCCTGCCGAGTCTTGCACCCACCATCAACCCGTTGCTGAGGGAAGCCGACGGCAAGAGATCCCTCAGCCTTTCTCCCATGTTGCTCCGGAGCCCCGAAGGTCTTTGGGGGCTCGTGCCGATGGCAAGAGGGCGAGGTCCGCCTCACCCTCTTTCGCCGACTCCATCCCTGCTGGTGCTCGACACTTCGCCGAAGTCCCAAGAGACTAACCAGCAAGATTTTGTGCATGGAGGAGCGCATTGCCAAAATCACTGATCGACAGAAAGTCGAAGGGGGGTAAGTGTACGACTCTCGCCCGCCTTTCTTTGATGAGATCGTGGGGAAGCCGATCCCCACCACTTCAAGATCCCGCAGGTGGACCCCTACGACGGCACCACCGACCCACTGGACCATCTGGGCACCTACAAGGCCCACATGATGTTACAGGGCGCCTCCAACACCCTCCATTGCATCACCTTCCCTGCCACCCTTAAGAAGGCCACTCGGATTTGGTTCTCCGCCATCCAGCCAGGTACGATCCACTCTTTTCTTCAACTTAAAACCCTTTTTCTCTTCCATTTCAGGACCTGCAATCGGACCTCGAGGAACACTGAGTCGAACCCCGAGGAACACCGACGGCCTCTTCCTCGTGCTGCAAAAGGAGGGAGAGACTCTCCGGGATTACATGGCCCGTTTCAACTCAGCGGTCATGAAAATTCCGGATCTGAATGAGGATATAGCTATGTCGGCCTTCAAAAGAGGGCTCCATTCGTCCATGCTCACATTCTCCCTGGATAAAAATTTTGGACAAGCTATCCCGAGTTGCTGGCTAGGGCACAGAAATACGTCCTAGTAAAAGAACAAGCAGCGAGCCGACGCCAGCATGAGGGGTGGTCGGCTCCCAAGAAGCGGAGTGATAAAGCTCCTGAAGTCCGACCTCCCAACGATGGCAATCGATCGGCCCAGCGCCACAGTCCGAAGCTGAAGGACTTCCCTAGGAGGTTCAAAACCTATGTGCCCCTCTCCCTTCGAGGGAGAAGATCCTCCTAGAAATTGAGAACGAGACCTTCATGCAAAGGCCTCGTCCGATGAGGGGCCCCTCAGCATCCAGAAATAGAGACAAATACTGCCGGTTCCATCGGGACCACGGGCACAACACTGAGGAGTGCATCCAGCTGAAGGATGCCATTAAAGACCTCATCCGAAGGGGGTACCTGCACAAATATGTCCGACCTCGAAGAGATCATGCCGAAACCTTAACTGCCAGAGACCCTCCGGAGGAGGCGGAGCTTCCCAACCCGAGTCCGACTGATGGGAATGTTGGCATGTTGCACCATCGATCGGACTGGAAATATGATGAAGAAGGACCAAGGTCAAGGGGCTCCAATGCAATCATCTTCTCCAACGAAGATCTCTTGGAATCCTATGTTTCTGGAAATGATCCTGTAGTCGTGTCGGCAGTTATTGCCAACTACGATATAAAAAGGATTCTTACAGATAATGGAAGCTCCACAGAGGTATTATTGTATGATGCTTTTATAAGAATGAACCTGTCCAGGTCAAGGCTGCAAGAATCCTCCATACCGCTGACGGGCTTTAGGGGAAACTCCGTCGGAGTTGAAGGGGAAATAACACTACCCGTGACGATCGGGACGGAGCCCTTTCAGAAAACTCTCCCCATCAACTGTGGTCGTCCATACGACCTCGGCATATAATGCCATTTTGGATAGATCGACCCTTAACAAGTTTGGGCTATCGTATCCACGTACCATTTGTTGGCGAAGTTTCCGACCCGGAATAGGGTCGGAGTTATGAGGGGAGATCATAGGATGGTCAGGCAGAGCCTAACTATTCAAGACAAGCAGTTGGAGGGCCAGGCCACTCTTGAACAGCTTGACCCTAGGGTCGAAGCCTATGGCCATAACCAACCCATTGAGAAGATCTTATTTGTCCCTCTTCAGAAGGACGACCTTACCAAGGTCCTCCAAATTGGGAGCACCCTTAGTGAAGAAGTCAAGTTGGAGCTGATCGACTTCCTGAGGGGTAATGCCGACGTCTTTGCCTGGTCGGTGTCGGACATCCCTGGCATTCCATCGGACGTCATCACTCATCAACTTAAGGTGGATCTGACCTATAGGCCTGTCCGACAGAAGAAGAGGAGCTTTGCTCCCGAAAGACAAAGGGCTATCGATGAGGAGGTGAAGAAGCTCGCTGATGCAGGCTTCATGAGGGAGGCCTGTTATCCTGATTGGATAGCAAATGTTGTGATGGTGAAAAAGGCTAATGGGAAGTGGAGGATCTGTGTGGACTACACCGACCTCAACAAGGCTTATCCAAAGGATAGTTTCTCTCTATCGAATATTGATCAGCTGGTGGATGCCACGATCGGCCATCAGCTTCAGAGCTTCATGGATGCCTTCTCGGGCTACAACCAGATCAGGATGCATCCGGAGGACGAGGAGAAGATGGCCTTTATCACCGACATAGGTTTGTATTGCTACAAGATGATGCCCTTCGGCTTGAAGAACGCCGGTGCTGCCTTTCAAAGGCTGATCAACTAGGTCTTCGAAGGGCAGCTCGATAGAAACATGGAGGCATATGTAGATGACATGATAGTCAAGAGCTTCCACAGAGGCGACCACATCAATGACTTGCAAGAATCCTTTGACGCACTGAGATGCCTTTGGATGAAGTTGAATCCTGCCAAATATACTTTTGGGGTAACTTTGAAAAAATTCCTCGCTTCTTAGTCACGCAAAGAGGAATTGAAGTCAACCCTAACAAGATCAGAGCTATTGTTGAGATGGGACATCCGGCCAACAAGAAGCAAGTGCAAGAGCATACGGGCTGGATAGCTTCTCTCAGCCATTTCATCTCTCGTCGGCTGAGAAGTCCCGCCATTTTCCAAGGCCTTGCATCGGTCGGACCGTTTCTGCTGGACCGACGAGTGTGTTGACCCCGCAAGTGATTTTGATGATAACCAAACATTGGAGCATGTATATTTATTTCTGACAACTCTTCAAGTGTTTGACAAGTTTTTGTAGGATGTATAACATGTTCATGAAAGGATTATGCCCTAAAGGCCAATCAAAATGTTGTATTTCGATGAGATTTTTTTTGTATCCCAAATCAGTGTATTGACATTATCAATTAATAAAGGCATTTTATTTTCATCATACGCTATGTCTTATTAATTTTATTAAGATATGATGAACCCCATAGATTAGGGCTATGGTTCTAGGGTTATGATGAGATCATACCAGTGAGGCCTAAAGCCTTAAAACCCTAATCTAAATATTCCTGGTCAATGGGATATTGAGTAGGGGATCAATGTTTCCGGTAAGACCAGCACATCCTATATATGCTTGGTGAAGAGGGTGATTGATCTCACAGTCACTTGTGTTTGACACTAATACAAAGATGTGGGTGCTCATTAGAGAATGAGTTCACTGAATGGATCCTGCTTGAGAACATCTAATGGAACCTTATCTGTTTGTCAATAGATAGTTCTCATAGTGGGAGTAGTGCATGTGATCCTTTGACCTGAGACTGCCATGGTACCTTGTATGCATGAATCCATACTTTGGTTCACACTCAATCATGACACTGAGTCATGCATGGGGTGATACTGGGTATGGTGGATTGCATATGGAGGTTGTGAGTAGGTCAAAAAGGAATCGATCAATCCTAGTAAGAGGGATGCGCATCTAGATGATTTCAATCAAATGATGATTCGGGAAATCTTTGATCAAAGTATGAACATTAGAAATAGTTTCTAATGGTTTATTAATGAATCATTATTATTAGATTGAGCAAGGAATGAATATAAAATTGGATTTGACAAGTATCCATATCTATAGTCATATTCAGGGTGCAAGTAGATCGAAGGACTGAATTGCCCGGTAACTCACCACTGAATGGTATTTTGGTAAATCCACCAAAATTTTTCATCTTCCGGATAGGCATGACACGTTGCTAGACGTCAATCTTGTCTTGTAGGTGTTCATGAACCAATTGATTTGGTTTCATGAGTCAATTCGATGTGTGATTCAAATTGGACAATTAGGTGAGCCAATTTGACCTAATTAGATCAATCGGATCGAATCGGCTCAAACCTAAACCTACTGCTGGCTAGATGTGGAACCCAATGGGTCACACACAATAGAGACTTGGCCAAGAAAATCATTAATAATTTAGTTAGGGTCATAGGGTCCTAATTGGTTAGCCGGATTACATACTAGCATATGTAGGCTAACCAAATTCCTAACCCAATTGGATTGGGTCCGGTTGCTTGCTAATTGGGCTAACCTAATTATGGAAAACTAAATTAGGTTGAGTCCTAAGTGGGGCTAGCCTAATAAGAGCTAAATCTATTTTTAACTTGGATTTAAGGGCATTTTAGGTACCATACATGAAGAGTCCCAATGGCATGGGACTCTTGGTACCTAAATGATACCTTAACTTCCAAAGGACACAGAATGAGCTATAGATCTTTGATTTGAATATAATTTATATGATCATAAAGGAAGTTTTATGCTCTTTCCAATGACATTCATATTGCTTATGTTTTGACTGGTCAACATTCTTTGAAATTTGCGTGGAAGAAGGATGGCGCGTGCGGTGCATGAAGAGTCGCAACTCTTCATGTGGTACGCGGTTATGATGGAGAGTCTTTCTGCTATCAGGACTCTTCATAATCTTCGATGTTTGGAGATTGAAGATGCGCCTCTTGGCTTCCTAGGGATCGGTAATTGACATGTGGCAAGTGAGAATTCATCTAGATAAAAGAAGGGATGTGAATAAGGCCTACGGTGCATGAATGGGCTTATTAGATATAATTTTTTAAGCCAGATAACTTCTTTTCGATCTTGAAAAATCATATCTGATAAGTTGATGGTAGGACATATCACATGCCCCTCTTGTATCTATAAATAGGGGCGATGAAATGAGTCTGATATAAGAATTCCATCGAAGTATTATTCTGAGTGTCTCTCTCCCTCCTTTCTTTAAGACATGACTTGTCTTGTTAAGACAAGGTCTTTTCTAATAAGACAAGGCTTTGTTTTAGGACATAAACCTAAAGGGTCCTAGAGGAGGGTTGTCCTAAAACCAAGAGTGGTTTAGGAGAGTGTCTTTAGTGCCCTACAGTAGGACAGGGTGTCCTATAGTGGTCAATAGATCAAAGACTGCCGAAAGAGTTCCACTTATCCAAGCAACTTGAAGGAGTTCTTCCTTGGTCCGAGTTTCGTGTGGATCACCATTGGAGGGCGAACGTTCGGGCGCCTGGTGGAGAAAAAGGCTGAATTAGGGTTTTCTTCATCGGATTGGATACTAGCGATTCAGGTTGGTGCCTAAACTCTAGTTTATATTATATATGCATATTTGTATGTTTTAATTCCTAGTACAGAGGTCTTGGGTTAAGGGTTTGGTAGTGGTTTCATAATAAATTTTTGAAATCTACGCTTCCTCCTTGGTCACCAAAACCCTGACAGTTCAAACTCCAACTCCTACAGTTCTACTTTCTTGTTTGAGTTGTGTTGTAAATATTTTGTAAAGAAGAACCCAATGAAAATGCTAAGAAAAATCAAATAAAAAGGGTTAATTCTGTGAGTATATGTATGCCATAAATTTTAGTTTGAGTTGGTTTGTGTGAAATTGTAAAAGAGTTGGTGAGAGTTTTCTTTTTGGTTCAATTGTAAAAGTCCTGAAGAAGATACTCGAGTCGCCCAAGAGATGAAGAGCCGACTCTACTTACTGGCACGCAGCAAGGATTCTGGAATGCAGCAATCCGAGCCAACTTGATGGAAAGCGAGCTGACTCTAGTGAATCCGAGTCAACTAGAACCAGTCCAAGCCGACTCCTCCAGAGTCCATTTCCTGAAATTTTCTGAGAACAGCCAGGCGAGCCGACCCGACCAAGAAAGAGCCGACTCTACCAGACCTAATTTTGAAAGCCTGAGAAAGCGAGCCGACCCGAACTGCATCGAGCCGACTCTTCCAGAGTAAGGTTTTCCGAACCTGAGAAGAAGAGCCGACCCAAGCTGAAAAGAGCCGACTCCTCGAGTTCAAGATTTTCAAGATTCAAGTTCGAGCCGACCCGAGCTATAAAGAGCCGACTCATCCAGAGTGACATTCTGCATCCTGAGATTGGATGCGGATGACTTACCCCCATCATATGATGAAAGGAACTCCTCGCGGCCTCGTTCACGGTCTGCTGACTCGACCTGCTCCCATCAATGCCCTCGACGGCCCTTATGAGTAGGCCTTTGACCTGCTCGGCGTCGTGTGTGGCACGCCATACATCATCGCTGACGTCGACGACCTCCCCCCTGTCAGCTGCCTTCACTTCGGCTCGTGTCTCGCCTTCAACAGCCGAAGGAGTCTCTTCCATCAGCTCGATGGGCGAGGAGATCGGAGCTGTTTCCTCGTAGGATGGCTACGGCTGGTCCTCTCCCGCCCGGGCATAGCGCTCCGCTGCCTTCACCACTGGGCGCTCCAACAACGACGCGTCATCATCTACGGACTCTATGGAGACAACGGCTGCTGTCTACTCCTTTACCTGCCGCTTTGCTAGCCTTTCGGATGTTGGCTCATCCGTCCACTGCCTCTTCGACTTCTAGGTCGCCGGCTCCGCAACCCGGACGGCCCTCCTCTAGGCCACCAGTGCTGAAACGATCATTCGGTCTAGCTTCATTTTTTCGCTTGCCAGCAAATAAAATTTGGGTCAGCAACGACGATAAAAGCCGACAAAGAGAAATGTAAAGATCTTCCTCGATGGCTTCTGTCCTACCCAGGTACTGATGTCGACTGATTTCAACCCAATGCAGACTCTCCTCTTGGAGCAACGGGCGCACGAATACCGGTTCATCATCATTCAATTTATTAAAGTCGACCTCGTCGGCCCTCAGTATCTTCCTCCCGTCGATGTCCCTCGACCTTGGTTCCCTCCATGTCAGCTCAAACCCCCAAGGCTCTAAGCTATCTACGAAGAGGTATCGAGACTTCTATCCGTGGATGGCCGATGGAAGCCCCCCTAATATTTTCCGACTAGGGCAGGGGACTAAACACCCACCACTCCTGACTTCGGAAGTCTTGCTTTAAAAGAAAAAAAGTTGGAGAATAGGGATAGCCTCGGCTCGATGTCGGCCTCCCAACAAAGGACCAGGAAGCCATAGATGACCTGAATACTATTCGGGATCAGCTATGAAGGAGTAATCCTATAAGAATTGAAGACTTGGATGAAGAAATCGTGTAGCGAGAACCGAAGGCCGGCCTTGAGGTGGTCTTCGTATACGGGAAGCACCCTTAAATTCAACGGGAAGTTCACCCTCATCTCCTTAATGGGGACGGTCAGGTGCAGTGTGGATGGTATGCCGAAGACAGCCCTAAGGCTTTCTACCCTATCTCGGGTCATGGTCGAGGGGATGTCATACGGACCTGGTTTCCTATTCCCACGAGTCGAGCTCCGACTACCAGAGGCCATCTAATGGAAGCTACAGGAAAAAGAGGGGATGGTTACGGGACTGACCTGGAGTCTGATTTCCTAACAGAGCAAGAGCTGCGGGGAAGAAGGATTCTTTCTCCTCGAAAGCAAAGTGCAGTGGAAAGCTCCTTTCGGGCCTCTTTCCCCTCCTTTTATAGGCACTGAGGGGCTGCTTCCCAGCACCCCTCGAGCACCGTGATCCAACGGCAGGCGACGCGACTTCCCGATTCAACGGGGAAACCGAAAGGACGTGCCGGATCGTGTCTAATCACGATCCGCATAACTGCCCAACCAATGGTGGATGGATTGCTCCGGAAACTATGCCAACTGCTCGGATCTTGCCATATCGCCCATGTCGCGTCGAGGATTTGACGGGCTAGCATGTTGCGCTGGCAGCCCATCATTGCGTCGTACCGGTATTAACTGCTTCTCTGGCCACCACCAATGCGACGCTGACACCTATCCAAAGGTAGAAATCTGGAGCAGAAGATGACCGGTAGCAGCACATAGGATTAGATTCGCAATCATCTCAAGGATTGGCGCATTAATTGCCAAGTATGCTCTCATCTTTCGAAGCCGCGGAACCACTCGAAGGCCAAGAGCAAGGGGGCAACTGTTATACTCGATCGACTCACCACCAAACCAAACCGCAACTCTTGCTAAGGTTCGACGGCTGCTCCCCTTCGAAAGTCTGACCCACTGAAGAAGGGATCCGAATGACCCACCTATGCTGAGGTCCGGCCCACCTGCTCTTGCTGAAGCTCCGATTGCCACTCCCCTTCAGAAGTCCAACCCACTGAAGAAGAAGTTCGAATGACCCACTTCTGCTGAGGTCTGGCCCACCTGCTCCTGTTGAAGCTTCGATGGCCGGTCCCCTTCGGAAGCCCGACCCACTGAAGAAGAGGTCCAAATGACCCACTTCTGCTGAGGTCCGGCCCACCTACTCCTGCAAAGCTCCGACGGACGCTCTCCATCGGAGGTCCGACTGGCCCTCCCTAGTCAAAGTTCGATCAATCCACTTTGAGGATCCAGGAAACTCCAGAAGCCTCCTCCAGCTGGTACCATAATTTTGTTATAACAAATTCTGCCATATCAGCACCACACTCCACTATTCCCATGATGTTGCGCTATCTTGGTGCCATGTGGCCACTCTCCAGATTCTCCTAGGGACAGATCAGTCATTTCTGGCTTCTCCCTTAATGGATTTTGGACTATTCTGTGCCTATATAAGATAACCGGGGGACCTCATTCTGGGCTAAGTACACCCTTCCCTCTCCATATGCTGTCTCTCTGATTCCTCCATTCTGTTGCCCTCAAGCTCCTGCTAACTTAAGCATCGAAGTGTCCCCAACCGGAACACCATCGACCTGTGGAGGCTTTGTTGCAGGTCAACCGGGAGAAGAGCGCTCCGGCCTAGCTGTCCGACCCCGGTTTAGAAGAAGTTGCAACAACAGGAGATAACACCATGGAAATTAAGTGAACTCAGATGGAGTGGAGTAAGCCCTTGATTACTCAATGTGATTCCTGGCAGTATGATGGATAAACCTTTAGGAAAGGAAGTAAATTTTAAGCATTCATGTTGTTACCATGCAGTCTGCCTATTAATTGGGTGTATGTGCGGGAGCAGGGTTATGGGGAGATGGCCATACGAGACAACGGTGCTTAGGAAGCGAGTTTTACCAAATAGGACAACCTATTGAGTTGACAAGCTTACTGGCTTATAATATGAAAACCAATGTTGAGATTATCATGTATATTTTAGACGATTGATGAGAATTCATATTATATGAATGCATGCTACTTGGCAATATTTAATATTACTTAAGATGGATTTGGCTTATTTTGAAAGAATTTAAAATTTAAATCCTTTCAGGTCAAAACTTTATAATGGAGATTGATACGGGATGGGAAGAGATCATGCATTCATGATGGTTGGAGATTCAAGCAAGATAATTAATAAGCTAAATTGAGCAATAAATCTATACACAAACGAGCTAAATTAATCCAAGAAAAGAATTTTAATGAAAGAAACTGGTTGATCTAAATTATAACACCCGCAATATAGATCTAGTTCAAACCAAAAATAGGATCTTTATGGTAAGAAAACCATCATCACAGGGCAAGTTAACCTTCAAATGATCAGATCCAAAGAGTTTAGGAATGGTTCTCCTACCAACAATGATGGCTAAAATTATTTGTTGGAAGGGTTCACTCAACACTCTAGAAAAGAGGCTTGGATCATAAAATCTACGCTCCCTAACCTTGTGGACTCACCTTGTAGATGGTTCATGGCTTGGAAACCTTCATCTTCAACCCGAGATCCCTAAGAGAACCTGCAAAAAACCCATCATGAGACATGGAAATGAAATCAAAAGGAGGAAATGGAGAAGGGAAAGAAAGGAAGAGAAGAAGAAAGCTTGGCATGAACTTGATGGACTTGAGCTTGGAACCGGATCAAGGGCAGCCCACCCTCTTCAAACCAAAATCAAGGGCATCCCACTCTCTTCTCACACAAGGGCATCCCACCCTTCTCAAAATGAGGCTTAACACCTCAAGCAAAATAAGGCATCTCACCCTCTCCACACAAGAGAACTTAGGAGAACTTTTAGTAAGAAGAAAATCCTTTCTTTACTCAATATAAGATGCTTTACAAGAGGACTTGGGGCCCTATTTATAGGCCAAGCAAACCATAATTTCGACCAAACTAATCTCCAACTAATCTCTTGATTAGTTATACTAATTGATAGATTAGGTAGATCCAATTAAAAGTGGTTTCAACAATATTTTCTTCTAGAATTTGTTACAACTAATCTCATGTGGCACCTAAGTGTCATCCATATGGCTTTCTTGCTGATGTAGTGGTCTTAGTGGTTGATGAAGTGGAAGACTATGTGGCATCCCACATGTCAAGTTCGTTGGAGATTTGTTGGAAAAAAGTTATAGGTAGTTTCTTCCTTCTATGTGACCCCCAAAATAGTCTTGATGAAGTGGCCTCCAAGTGGCGCCCAAGGAGGAGTTGTGTTGGCTTCAAGAAGGCTTCCAAATGGCCTTCAATGAGTGCTTCCAATTGGCTTCAGAGGAGGGCTTACAAGTGGCATAAGAAAAGATTTTGCTTGACCAATAGGTCGGCTTAAGAATAGGTTGAGCCAATTCAAAGAGCTTGAGTCGACTCATGAGGTTGATGACTTTTCTTCTTGATTCGACTCATAGAAAAATAGGCTTCCTTCATTGACACATTGGGCTTAATCCCTTTAGATGTCATCCTTGATTAATCCTTATGAGCTTCAATGTTGAGTCAACTCCCATCCAAATGGCCCTTGTCCTCTTGGCTTATTCCATAAGGAACTTGGTTGAATCTTGAATTCTCTTTCCAATGCTAATGTCCCCATCAATTCTCCCGGGGTGGAAAAAAACTTGACCCTATCGAGTAAGGGTCAACTTGACTTTGGTGAGATTCTAGTAGGTCTGATTTGTTCTTTTGTAGATCCTCTCTAGTAATCCACGAGTGTTCCAATTCAGGTCAACCTTGCCAATGAATCAAATAGTGTGGATAGTCCTTGTTTTGGATAATGATAGTCTTATTATCCAAATTCTCTCAATCCTATCTCACCATTTTTGATAGTGTGGCTGGTGGATGCTTAAGGATTGGTTCATTCTCAAAAATTGGATTAAATCCAAAAGGCTCACTAGGTATCATTGTTGGTTCCTTTACTCTACTAGGTCTGAAACTTTGAAAGTGGAACTGATACCAAAATCAGATGATAATTCAAGCACATGAGTACTAGGTCCAAATTTCTTTAGTATTTTGAAAAGGGCATACATCACTGGTATGCGACTTTTTTCATATAGTCTTTTTCATAAAAGTTCTTTGACTCTCTTATAAAATTTAGTCATATGCTTGTTAGTTCTATTGTTCAAATTTTCTTACTAATCATGCTATGCATATGACTCTCACAGACTTGGACACTTATGCATGGATGACAAGCTCAAATGACACCAAATAACAAAACAAACTCAAATGATACCAAAACAAAAGACAAGCTCAAATGGACTTTATTATCTAATGACTGAACTTTATTATTGGCTAGAAAATAAAAGTTTCTAATTTCCAATATGGTGTGGACACCAGAAGCAGAAGCAGAATAAAACCCCACTCAAATAAGGTTAACCTGATTCCACTTTGGATCGAAGATCACTAGGTTAAATTTTTCATGTAAAGGGCAATTTACTTTCAAGAGTCCTGTAATTACTTAGTTTCAATTTCATGAATCCTGTAATTATGTCCAATCGAGTCCTGTAATTATGTCCTGTCTCAATCTGGGTTCAAATAAAAACTCAATTAGAGTTCCATTAGGTTTATTTAAATCAAGTCCAAGCTATTTCAAGTTGAGGTTCACCAAACCACTTGGAGCTTCCAAATCAAGACCTTGGTCCACCAAGCTGGAATTCCACATCACCATGCCAACAAAGCAGCCACCAGGGATGCCACATCATCAGCCATGTCACCTTCAAATGGATGCCTAAAGGGGAGATCGACCAAGTATTTTAAATTCAAAGAAACCAGCCAATCTCCATGAATTTCTCCTTATCCCATGTAACAAGGCCCCATATCCTCCAACCTCCCTTGTAATCCTCCACAATTTGGGGAGAATCTTCATGAATTTCTCCTTATCCCATGTAACAAGGCCCCATATCCTCCAACCTCCCTTGTAATCCTCCACAATTTGGGGAGTTTTCAAATTTCAAAAGTTTTGTAAGGCTATTAAAAAGCCTTGGACACCCCATTGTAAAAGGGATTGATTTTTGGAGATTAATGAAAGTTGAAGTTGAATTGAAGTTTTATGTTTTGAGTGATTGTCTCTAAGCCCCTCTTCCACACCAAACTATTCTCTCTTCCAAGCATCCAACGCCCAAGTCAAGAAGAAGGCCTTGGAGTCGGCCAGGCCATCTCAAATCTCTTTCTTTGCTCACAAATTTTCCATCCCTTCCATATGCATGCCTTTCTTCTTCCTTAACTCTTATTATTTATGTGCAGGGTCCTTCGAGGTTTTCGAGTTGCAAGCAGGGTCTTCCTTGACAAGGAACCAACAAGCTGAAGCCCAAGTCCAGGGTTCTGATCTCTGTTATCCAAGGTTCTTCAGTTCTGAGCGTTGGTAGTTTCAAGGTATGAATCAAAAGAAGGTTGGAAAGCTCATCACGGTAAGTCCACAATCATTAGCCCCTATTATCTAGATCTTCTTCCTTCTTAATTTAGGATTGTGTCTAATCAAGTAAAAGTCCCTTTTCATGTAATCCTTAAGACTTATTATGATGAGTACAATGCTAATGTAATTAGGTTTCATTGCTCTACATACACTAATCAAATCATTAATCATATGCTTGCCGCATCAAATTGGTATCAGAGCATGGTTGCATTAGGGTAGAATAGTTCTCTTTAAATCCAAGCAAGATCTAAAATTCACGCCTCCTAAGCGGGTGTACTCCAGTACACTGTCACGACCCATGGGAATAATGAGCCCCTGGCCGGACATGAATTTTTTAGATTGAAGTTTGGGTAAGCCATTGTACTTGTTTGATTAGGTTCTGTTTTCTGAAAATTTGCATCTATTTACTGTAATCCGTCTGCAGCTCCAAAGGCAAGTTGCTAATTTTTTGTTGAAATATTTTTTTCTTATTCCTTTTTAAGTCAGTTATCACCATATTATATTTCATCATCAGAAAGAAATTATAAAAAAAATGAAAATTTCTGCAGTTCGACACTGTCATTAGGGTTTTGTTCTGTCCTTTTTATTTATCTTCATTTGTAGGATCTGCTTAGAGTAGTACAGATTTTAGTTTTAAAATTTCATTCAACTGCATTGAAACATATAAGTTAGGAATCCTCTGTGAATTTTTCAAAATTTTTGGACATTTTTTCATCACGTTTTCCATACCACTTTCAAACTGCAACACACTTCTGCAGCACCTTTGCATTTCATTCATCTAATGAGAAATCAAATTAAGGGCATCAATTTGACATAGAGTCAGGGTTTTATCACCTATCCCTAGCCCAAAAATCACCAACCAACATATCGATCCCAGTGCATTAATTAAAATTGAGTAGAACGTTAATTGCCCTAGTGGGTTAGGGACACCAACAAATTGGGTTCAGGTTAGGGTCAAGTTAACTGTGTCAGCTAATTGGTGTGTGCTTACTGGCTTGGTGTCTTGGATTGGTGCATCAGGGCTTGTGATTTGGTCTGCCTACCTGGCCAATCTCAGATTGGTGTCTAAGGTTGGCAATCAGGGACCTTCACTCCCCACCACCTACCTGGCTAAGTCCCATAAATACTACTAGCTAGTTGGTTCACTTAATTAGACCTCTAATTTGTGCTCTAGGTCTGGGAAACCTTAGCTCGAGCTTGAGTCCATTTGCATACATGACAACTAGAGCAGGGACACCATATTCACCAATCCAAGCCCAGTCCAGTGTAGCCATGGACCCGAATCTTGAAACCATGCTGAAAGGCCTAAATGATCTAATGGCCCAATTGAACCAAATGCTGGCTAAACAATTTTCCTTAGACCAACCAACTCCTACTTTCCCATTAGCTCATATGAATGATAAGAGTAAGAACCCTGAAGTACAAGTTGAGTTCATGAGTACTCAAGACTTAGGGTATCCTCAAACTGAAGGGCTAGGGAAGGAAGAAGGCAAATTTGAACCTAGTAAATATATGTATGAGACTGACATAAGTTTAATAGATGAAAATGAAGGGGAAGACTGTGAAGAGAACAACTTTAGTACCTTACCTGAGGAAACCTTTGGTAAAGAAAAGATTATTGAGCCTAGTCCTGAAACATCAGAACAACCAAAATTTAGTGAGGACTTGGTTCCCGTAAGACAATGCCCTCAAGAAGAACCCAATACTTTAGCTTCGACAAAAGAACTCCTTCAGGTACCTGAGAAGAACCCAATCAATATTCTAGAAGACTTTCCTGATAACCTTCAACTACTTAGAAGCATCCCGCCTGTAGATCAAAATTCTAATCTTAAGGTCATCATGAGTAACCAAGGTCTATTTCAAGATTTTCCTAAATTATCCCAAGTCTCGGATTCCTATCATAATTTTAGAGCCATTAAGTTTCATTTTGATGAGATTACTAGGATGCATGAGCTTTTAAAGCCTATTCCTTTTGCTACATACTTTTGGAAAACCTTATGGCATTTGCTAGGAACCCATGGTAAATTCTCATGTGCATACCAGACCAGGGTCAAACCTAGAAGTCATTAATCTGTTAGGTTTAGGTCCTAGAAAGTCTAATAAAATTCCTCTCAATAAGGATGCCTAGTTCAGTTTGCATTTTGTAAGTGCTTGTGTAAATTTCTGAGTCTGCTGAATCTTTCGCACAGCATGTCACAAATTTGCATAAAGAAATCAGTAATAAGATCAAACTGAGCAATGAGACTTACAAACATTTAGCTGATTCACATAAGAGGGCTAAAGAATTATGTGAAGGGGATTATGCGATGATTAGGCTCAACCCTGAATAGTTTCCCTCTGGATCCATAAAGAAGTTGCATGCCTGCGGAGCGGGACCTTTCAAGATCTTAAAGAAAATAGGGCCTAATGCGTATGTTTTGGAACTTCCACCTGATATGGGTATCAGTACAACCTTTAATGTTTCAGACCTAGTAGAATACAAAGAACCAGTACTAATACCTAGTGAGCCTTTTGGGCCAGAAACTTTCATTGAGAGTGAACTTATTTCCGAGTGTCCACCACCAACCCTACCTAAGCGGAGAGAGAGGATTGAGAGAATCCTGGATGACAAGACCATTATTACCAGGAATATGGACTATCAGTGATACCTGGTTTAATGGCAAGGTCGACCTGAGTCCGACAACTCTTGGATTACTCGAGAGGACCTGCAAAGACTTAACCCAGACTTGTTCGAGCATTACCAGGGCAAAACTGAACCATACTCGACTGGATCGAGTTATGCCCATCCCAGGAGAATTGGTGTGGACACCAGAAGCAGAAGCAGAATAAAACCCCACTCAAATAAGGTTAACTTGATTCCACTTTGGATCGAAGATCACTAGGTTAAATTTTTCATGTAAAGGGCAATTTAATTTCAAGAGTCCTGTATGTACTTAGTTTCAATTTCATGAATCCTGTAATTATGTCCAATCGAGTCCTGTAATTATGTCCTGTCTCAATCTGGGTTCAAATAAAAACTCAATTAGAGTTCCATTAGGTTTATTTAAATCAAGACCAAGCTATTTCAAGTTGAGGTTCACCAAACCACTTGGAGCTTCCAAATCAAGACCTTGGTCCACCAAGCTGGAATTCCACATCACCATGCCAACAAAGCAGCCACCAGGGACGCCACATCATCAGCCACGTCACCTTCAAATGGACGCCTAAAGGGGAGATCGACCAAGTATTTTAAATTCAAAGAAACCAGCCAATCTCCATGAATTTCTCCTTATCCCATGTAACAAGGCCCCATATCCTCCAACCTCCCTTGTAATCCTCCACAATTTGGGGAGAATCTCCATGAATTTCTCCTTATCCCATGTAACAAGGCCCCATATCCTCCAACCTCCCTTGTAATCCTCCACAATTTGGAGAGTTTTCAAATTTCAAAAGTTTTGTAAGGCTATTAAAAAGCCTTGGACGCCCCATTGTAAAAGGGATTGATTTTTGGAGATTAATGAAAGTTGAAGTTGAATTGAAGTTTTATGTTTTGAGTGATTGTCTCTAAGCCCCTCTTCCACACCAAACTATTCTCTCTTCCAAGCATCCAACGCCCAAGTCAAGAAGAAGGCCTTGGAGTCGGCCAGGCCATCTCAAATCTCTTTCTTTGCTCACAAATTTTCCATCCCTTTTATATGCATGCCTTTCTTCTTCCTTAACTCTTATTCTTTATGTGCAGGGTCCTTCGAGGTTTTCGAGTTGCAAGCAGGGTCTTCCTTGACAACGAACCAACAAGCTGAAGCCCAAGTCCAGGGTTCTGATCTCTATTATCCAAGGTTCTTCAGTTCTGAGCGTTGGTAGTTTCAAGGTATGAATCAAAAGAAGGTTGGAAAGCTCATCACGGTAAGTCCACAATCATTAGCCCCTATTATCTAGATCTTCTTCCTTCTTAATTTAGGATTGTGTCTAATCAAGTAAAAGTCCCTTTTCATGTAATCCTTAAGACTTATTATGATGAGTACAATGCTAATGTAATTAGGTTTCATTGCTCTACATACACTAATCAAATCATTAATCATATGCTTGCCGCATCAAATTGGTATCAGAGCATGGTTGCATTAGGGTAGAATAGTTCTCTTTAAATCCAAGCAAGATCTAAAATTCACGCCTCCTGAGCGGGTGTACTCCAGTACACTGTCATGACCCATGAGAATAATGAGCCCCTGGCCAGACGTGAATTTTTTAGATTGAAGTTTGGGTAAGCCTTTGCACTTGTTTGATTAGGTTCTGTTTTCTGAAAATTTGCATCTATTTACTGTAATCCGTCTGCAGCTCCAAAGGCAAGTTGCTAATTTTTTGTTGAAATATTTTTTTTCTTATTCCTTTTTAAGTCAGTTATCACCATATTAAATTTCATCTTCAGAAAAAAATTATAAAAAAAATAAAAATTTCTGCAGTTTGACACTGTCATTAGGGTTTTGTTCTGTCCTTTTTATTTATCTTCATTTGTAGGATCTTCTTAGTGTAGTACAGATTTTAGTTTTAAAATTTCATTCAACTGCATTGAAAGATATAAGTTAGGAATCCTCTGTGAATTTCTCAAAATTTTTGGACATTTTTTTATCACGTTTTCCACACCACTTTCAAACTGCAACACACTTCTGCAGCACCTTTGCATTTCATTCATCTCATGAGAAATCAAATTAAGGGCATCAATTTGACATAGAGTCAGGGTTTTATCACCTATCCCTAGCCCAAAAATCACCAACCAACATATCGATCCCAGTGCATTAATTAAAATTGAGTAGAACGTTAATTGCCCTAGTGGGTTAGGGACACCAACAAATTGGGTTCAGGTTAGGGTCAAGTTAACTGTGTTAGCTAATTGGTGTGTGCTTACTGGCTTGGTGTCTAGGATTGGTGCATCAGAGCTTGTGATTTGGTCCGCCTACCTGGCCAATCTCAGATTGGTGTCTAAGGTTGGCAATCAGGACCTTCACTCCCCACCACCTACCTGGCTAAGTCCTATAAATACTACTAGCTAGTTGGTTCACTTAATTAGACCTCTAATTTGTGCTCTAGGTCTGGGAAACCTTAGCTCGAGCTTGAGTCCATTTGCATACATGACAACTAGAGCAAGGACACCATATTCACCAATCCAAGCCCAGTCCAGTGTAGCCATGGACCCGAATCTTGAAACCATGCTGAAAGGCCGAAATGATCTAATGGCCCAATTGAACCAAATGCTGGCTAAACAATTTTCCTTAGACCAACCAACTCCTACTTTCCCATTAGCTCATATGAATGATAAAAGTAAGAACCGTGAAGTACAAGTTGAGTTCATGAATACTCAAGACTTAGGGTATCCTCAAACTGAAGGGCTAGGGAAGGAAGAAGGCAAATTTGAACCTAGTAAATATATGTATGAGACTGACATAAGTTTAATAGATGAAAATGAAGGGGAAGACTGTGAAGAGAACAACTTTAGTACCTTACCTGAGGAAACCTTTGGTAAAGAAAAGATTATTGAGCCTAGTCCTGAAACATCAGAACAACCAAAATTTAGTGAGGACTTGGTTCCCGTAAGACAATGCCCTCAAGAAGAACCCAATACTTTAGCTTCGACACAAGAACTCCTTCAGGTACCTGAGAAGAACCCAATCATTATTCTAGAAGACTTTCCTAATGACCTTCAACTACCTAGAAGCATCCCGCCTGTAGATCAAAATTCTAATCTTAAGGTCATCATGAGTAACCAAGGTCTATTTCAAGATTTTCCTAAATTACCCCAAGTCTCGGATTCCTATCATAATTTTAGAGCCATTAAGTTTCATTTTGATGAGATTACTAGGATGCATGAGCTTTTAAAGCCTATTCCTTTTGCTACATACTTTTGGAAAACCTTATGGCATTTGCTAGGAACCCATGGTAAATTCTCATGTGCATACCAGACCAGGGTCAAACCTAGAGAGTCATTAATCTGTTAGGTTTAGGTCCTAGAAAGTCCAATAAAATTCCTCTCAATAAGGATGTCTAGTTCAGTCTGCATTTTGTAAGTGCTTGTGTAAATTTCTGAGTCTGCTGAATCTTTCGCACAGCATGTCACAAATTTGCATAAAGAAATCAGTAATAAGATCAAACTGAGCAATGAGACTTACAAACATTTAGCTGATTCACATAAGAGGGCTAAAGAATTCTGTGAAGGGGATTATGCGATGATTAGGCTCAACCCTGAATAGTTTCCCTCTGGAACCATAAAGAAGCTGCATGCCCGCAGAGCGGGACCTTTCAAGATCTTAAAGAAAATAGGGCCTAATGCGTATGTTTTGGAACTTCCACCTGATATGGGTATCAGTACAACCTTTAATGTTTCAGACCTAGTAGAATACAAAGAACCAGTACTAATACCTAGTGAGCCTTTTGGGCCAGAAACTTTCATTGAGAGTGAACTTATTTCCGAGTGTCCACCACCAACCCTACCTGAGCGGAGAGAGAGGATTGAGAGAATCCTGGATGACAAGACCATTACTACTAGGAATAAGGACTATCAGTGATACCTGGTTTAATGGCAAGGTCGACCTGAGTCCGACAACTCTTGGATTACTCGAGAGGACCTGCAAAGACTTAACCCAGACTTGTTCGAGCATTACCAGGGCAAAACTGAACCATACTCGACTGGATCGAGTTATGCCCACCCCAGGAGAATTGGTGTGGACACCAGAAGCAGAAGCAGAATAAAACCCCACTCAAATAAGGTTAACCTGATTCCACTTTGGATCGAAGATCACTAGGTTAAATTTTTCATGTAAAGGGCAATTTACTTTCAAGAGTCCT
Source organism: Areca catechu (assembly GCA_021397845.1). Taxonomy (NCBI): domain Eukaryota; kingdom Viridiplantae; phylum Streptophyta; class Magnoliopsida; order Arecales; family Arecaceae; genus Areca; species Areca catechu. Next base: position 151,723,430 of record CM038040.1, on the reverse strand, counting down.
GTATGTACTTAGTTTCAATTTCATGAATCCTGTAATTATGTCCAATCGAGTCCTGTAATTATGTCCTGTCTCAATCTGGGTTCAAATAAAAACTCAATTAGAGTTCCATTAGGTTTATTTAAATCAAGTCCAAGCTATTTCAAGTTGAAGTTCACCAAACCACTTGGAGCTTCCAAATCAAGACCTTGGTCCACCAAGCTAGAATTCCACATCACCATGCCAACAAAGCAGCCACCAGGGATGCCACATCATCAGCCACGTCACCTTCAAATGGACGCCTAAAGGGGAGATCGACCAAGTATTTTAAATTCAAAGAAACCAGCCAATCTCCATGAATTTCTCCTTATCCCATGTAACAAGGCCCCATATCCTCCAACCTCCCTTGTAATCCTCCACAATTTGGAGAGAATCTCCATGAATTTCTCCTTATCCCATGTAACAAGGCCCCATATCCTCCAACCTCCCTTGTAATCCTCCACAATTTGGGGAGAATCTCCATGAATTTCTCCTTATCCCATGTAACAAGGCCCCATATCCTCCAACCTCCCTTGTAATCCTCCACAATTTGGGGAGTTTTCAAATTTCAAAAGTTTTGTAAGGCTATTAAAAAGCCTTGGACGCCCCATTGTAAAAGGGATTGATTTTTGGAGATTAATGAAAGTTGAAGTTGAATTGAAGTTTTATGTTTTGAGTGATTGTCTCTAAGCCCCTCTTCCACACCAAACTATTCTCTCTTCCAAGCATCCAACGCCCAAGTCAAGAAGAAGGCCTTGGAGTCGGCCAGGCCATCTCAAATCTCTTTCTTTGCTCACAAATTTTCCATCCCTTCTATATGCATGCCTTTCTTCTTCCTTAACTCTTATTCTTTATGTGCAGGGTCCTTCGAGGTTTTCGAGTTGCAAGCAGGGTCTTCCTTGACAAGGAACCAACAAGCTGAAGCCCAAGTCCAGGGTTCTGATCTCTGTTATCCAAGGTTCTTCAGTTCTGAGCGTTGGTAGTTTTAAGGTATGAATCAAAAGAAGGTTGGAAAGCTCATCACAGTAAGTCCACAATCATTAGCCCCTATTATCTAGATCTTCTTCCTTCTTAATTTAGAATTATGTCTAATCAAGTAAAAGTCCCTTTTCATGTAATCCTTAAGACTTATTATGATGAGTACAATGCTAATGTAATTAGGTTTCATTGCTCTACATACACTAATCAAATCATTAATCATATGCTTGCCGCATCACAATATTTGCCTTAAAAGGCTTCTAAGACTCTTGTACATAGCTTCAGGTAAGTGGCAGTAAATCTTAATTTAGTTCCTAACATATGCCATAGTATTGGAAATTATGTTCCAAAGCCAATTGTCTAGGCTGTAAACAGTTATGCTATCTTGTAATTGTATATGAATTTTTAATGAATAAAAGTTATTCTTTGGGTGTTCATCATATTTATATTTTTCTAAAATGAACTCTTGTATGATGGAGTTCTTAGAACTACATTGTTTGATATAGAGAGGATATATCAAGTAGTTCCTAAATTGGTTTACAACCAAATGATACATTGTTATAGGATGATAATGTATCAAGTGTAGGTTGTTGTGTGTCACATTTGTTGGTTGTCCTCTTAACCAAGGAGTGTGGAGACACTGGTGTGACATGCAAGTAAAATATGTGATATCTCACTGAACGTGACCATCTGTGGAGCTCCCTTTTGCCAAAGGGTTGCTCGTGAAGGGATATGGATATATGTATCCTTCAAACTTGAGATCATCATGGCAGCTTGCAAGTAACTCACTATACTTTCGTGCCGGACTACTTGGATTTCTAATCCAGTTACGGAAGGTTTTTGGGTGCAGTCAAGTACTTATAGAGCGATGGTGGATCAAGATGGAATTGATCCCTCCAAATAGTTTGGAGTGAATGACTCACTATGTCTCAATTTAGCAAAACCTTGGCTAGAATATTTTTTGTGAGGAGTCACAGAACTTGTGAGGTTGAGACATGATCTGGATAAACCAAATTAAGGTTAGCAGTCGAACCCTAGGTCATCCTGAGCATTATGAGGTCAAAGGGATGAATTATGCGGTAACCATATGCTAGAGGTTCTTGAGAGGTGCTCTGCATCTTCGACCTATCCAGATGTCGGGTATCATTGCTATATGAGGACTTTGATTGGTACTGGAAATGTTCTAGTACTACCGGCTTAGTATTTGAATATATGGGGTCACACACCATAGGGATTTCTATCTGATCTTATGGCTAATCGATGATTAAGAATCGCTTGCCATTATCGGAGGTCAATTTGATTGACCATGTTCCAAGTGTCGACACTTGGCATTTTGCTTGAGTCGACACTTGGGGAAGTGTCGACACTTGGCATTTTTTGTGAGTCGACACTTGCTGTGATGAGCAGATTTCTGGAAAGAATTTCTGGAATGTTTGACTTCAAATTTTGAATTCAAATTTCAATTTTTTGGGCGTTTTGGCTCCAAGCTTTCTTGGTATGATTGTCATACTTACCTTTTTTGGCTTGGATCCATTTGGAATGCCCCTTGACTCTCTCTCCCAATCTCTCCTCCTTCCTCTTTCTCCCTCTCCTTGCTATCCCTATAAATGAAAGTCATTTCAGAGGCTACAACAGATTTTTGAGAAAAGCTTTTGAGAGAAGAAGATGGAGAAGGGTTGTGAGAGGTCTTGGGATTGGATGTGAGAAACCTAGCTTTCAAGCTAGGTCTTGGGAAGAGAGATTCTTGGAAAGGGTTCCACCTTTTCTCCTTGTCTTCCTGGAAGAAGAAGATCGTCCCAAGGATCCCGAAGAGCTAGCACTCCAAGGGAGTTGATCAGAGTCACATCCTGATGTAGATTATCTATAGAGGCCAGACACGTGTGTGGCTCGGGCACCTTCCTCCTTCTCACAGTATTTTCAGAAGTGTAATGTAATGTACTCTTACATTTTTGTTTCTTTATTGATGTTGATGTTTTAATGCATGCTAGATTATTATGCCAGATCCTGTTGTGGGTAGATCGGTTGATCGTTTAGATCTATCTATCGAGCCTTCCACTGTGCATGTTTTAAAATTATTTTAAAATATATTTTTTCTATCCTGCTTGTATTGAATGTTTCATCTTCAATGGTATCAGAGCAATAGGTTCTTTTTGTAGTATAATGATGCTAGCATGCTTTAACATCTCCTTTTCTTCTTAAGTATATAGATTGAGTGCTTCATCATGGCCGTCCGGTCATAGGAAAGAAGTAGGGTTGCAAGACCCTCTCTTCCCATTCAATGGGATCTCCTATGGCGCGTAGGGGTGCCGATGTGATTGACTCTTGAAAAGAAAAATAAGAAGAAAGAAAATATAGATTAAAAATATTTTAATTTAATGATATGATCATAAAACAACTTTAGATAAGATCTAAAAGATTTATTTTGATCGGATTTGATAAAAAGTTTAGAGAAACTTTGGATTTGAAATCACTATTTTTTTCCTGTCTTAGGCTGTGAGTCGACACTTGACCTCGAAGTGTCGACTCATGAGCAAAACTAGCATTCTATTTTTCTCTGTGATAGGTTGAAGTGTCGACACTTGACCAGGAAGTGTCAACACTTGGACTTGTGAGTCGACACTTGGCCTTGTAAGTGTCAACTCATGAGCGGGTGCCAAAAATCTTGAGTTCTGTTTTCTTCTTGTCTCAAGCCTTGAGTCGATCCAAGTGTCGACACTAGGTGTCGACACTTGCTCCTGGTGAGTTGACACTTGGGATAAAAAAAATAAAAAAATAGTGAATTCAATTTTTGATTTATTATAAAATTGTTTTACATTTGTAAATTAAAATTATTTTAATTTAATTAAGGCTATTGAACTTATTTGAGAATTAAGAATGACTAAGAACTCTAGGAATGTGATTCAAAGATTTTAAGTCATTTCAATAAGCCTTAAGGGTTATGAGTTAGTTTCTATTAGGTCCTTAATTGGGTTAGACCTAAGTTTAGATGCATTGGACTAATAAGAGAACTAATCTTATCAAATGTTGAGTTAGGATTTCTTCTCCTTAGATCTCTCTAATAGTTAGATTGATTAGTCCATAAATCTAAATGGACCTAATTTTATGGCTCAGTGGAAAGCCCGACTCTTTAGGCTAGTCTAATCGAGTTTGATGAACCGATTGGTGTCTAGGTAAGTTTGGCATTTTGATCATGGTTCTTTGGAGCTACCTCTTACCTGGCCAACTCTATTGGTGTCTAAGGCAAGACGGTTAATTGCGGAACCCAATCCATGATCTCACTTAAGTGTCTAGGTAAGTTTGGCATTTTGATCATGGTTTGTTGGGGCTACCTCTTACCGGCCAACTCTGTTGGTGTCTAAGGCAAGACGGTTAATAGCGGAACCCAATCCATGATCTCACTAACCTGGCCAATGGGTCAATTAGGATTGATTATATAGCTCATTGACTCGTGTTAACCCATGTCACCCAAGGTTAATCAGTCTTGATTGATTTTAGGTACCCATGGATCATTAGTTATGTGTAACCCTCCTTGATTGCTGATATGGTCAGTGGGAGGTTAATCCATGTCTTCTTATCTCTTCATCTGTCACATTGAAATTAAGCCCTCTAAATTATTAGGTCCTTAAAAGGATAAAGTTATAGGGATAACCAAGTCCTAGCCTCCCATTAAGTGGGATGGTAATGGATCCAGTAATTGGGTATTCATCAACAGATCCAAAGATCGCGTGTTCATCGAGCTATTGCAATTGCTGTTCCTAATATGATGGCTCAGTGCGACTCTCTTAACGATGGTCAGGTGGGCCGACCAAAGTCGGGCTTGACTATTCATTAGTTAGAAGCATTGAATTTTGTCATGTTGATAGTTGGACCTAACCGGGACCTTCAATAGGAGGTCCAAAGGTCGATTGAAATGCTCCTTGGGGCAAAACCCAAATACTAGAGGTTACTTAGAGAAGTAATCGGTTAAAGAACCTACCTTTATATGCGCATGGGTGGGCCGGCCAAAGTCGAGCTCATGTGTTATCTATTAGACTCCGGTACCCACTAGGGAATTAAAATAATTTCTCGGATTGGAGGTAGAGGCTACCAGTCAGAGCAAAATAGTGGAAGGGACTTTTAGACTAAAGTCCATGTCTTTAGGTTAATAATTCATATAGACTAATTAGCTTTGGTTTTTTTTTCAGATATCTTCCAACCTGTCATTCCGGTCTCTTCTCGACAACAAGAAACTCAATGGACCCAACTTCGATAGCTGGTATCGAAGGCTCAGGATTGTTCTGGAGCATGAACGGATTTTGTATGTGATAAAGGATCCGACACCTGAAACCCCTGCTCCCAATGCTCGGGGTTTCGTCATAGATACTTATCATAAGTGGCTCTCTGATAAGACCACTATTCGATGCATTATGTTGGTAGCGATGAACGACGAGTTCAGTTGCAAGTTCAAAGAAGCCCAGCCGGAGGAAATCCTTCAAAGGTTGAAGGAGTCCTTTGGCACACTTGATGACGTTGAGAGGTACAGGGTCTCCTGTGCCATCTACAACGCGTGGATGTGTGATGGGGCCTTGGTCACTGATCATGTACTGTACATGATCGAGATGATTGAGCGCCTGGGCAAGCTCGGTTGTCCCTTGCATGAACAGCTTGGGAAGGATGCGATTCTGAATTCCCTCATCTCTTTCTATCTAGATTTTCTTGATCATTACAGAATGAATAAGCCTGCAGTTAACTATCACAGTTTGTTGGGGTTGCTGCAGACTTATGAGTAAGATCACCAACTGAACAATGGGGTGGTAAATCTAGTGGGAGGATCTTCCGGAGGGCGTCATCCCTTTAAGAAAGGGAAGAAGAAAAATAAAGGAAAAAATGTGCTTAATGCTTTTGGGCCCAATCAGGCCAAGAAAGTGAAGGCTGATCAAAGCCATGCAGAGTGCTTCTTCTGCAAGAAGTGGGGTCACTGGAAGATGAACTGTCCTCTTTATATCATGTCCCTTGACTCGAACAAGTCTAAGAAGAGAAAGCAGCAGGACGGTTTTAGACAAGGTATTTATATTATAATACCTTGTAGTTTCTCTATCTGTGATACTACTAACTAGGTATTAGATACAGGAAGTCCAATTCACATTTCCAATTCTTTGCAGGGACTTCAAGTTAGTAGAAGATTCGAGGACGGCTAGAGATTCTTGAACGTGAAAAATGGAAGCCAAGTTCCAGTCCTGGCATTGGGAGTCCTCAAACTTGTTTTCGAGTCCTGTACTATCATTTTGAATGAATATCATTTTTGTCCATCTTTTATTTTCAATGTCATTTCTGTAGGCCAATTGGTCATCTATGATTATGAACTATCAATAAATAATGACGTTTGCAAAATCATTTGGAATGGTTCTGTAGTTTTGATTGGATAAATACATGATAGCATATATATACTATCGTGACCTGTTAGTATAATGTACACATCTAACAAACGTCCTCGGACAGATACTATCAGTGAAGCGTACCTGTGACATTGTAGGCTAGGTCATATTAATAGGAACCGAATAAATAGGTTGAAAAGTGAGTGTCTTCTCGATTTTAGTGAAGATAGTTCACTTCCAACCTATAAGTCCTGTCTTCTTGGAAAAATGACAAAGTCATCTTTTACTGAAAAAGATGAACGAGCCAAAGAAATTCTGAGTCTAGTACATATTGATGTATGCGGACCCATGAATGTTAGTGCCAAGGGAGGGTACGATTATTTCATTATATTTACAGACGACCTTTCGAGATATGGTTATGTCTTCTTGATGAGACATAAATCTGAGTCATTTGAAATGTTCAAACGATATCGTAGTGAAGTAGAAAAATAAATTGGAAAGTGTATCAAAATCCTTCGATCCGATCGAGACGGTGAATACCTTTCTGGTGAGTTTCTGACATATCTTGAGGAGAATGGGATTCTCTCTTAGTGGACACCTCAGTTAATTGGAGTGTTTGAGAGGAGGAATCAAATCCTGTTAGACATGATTCGGTCCATGATGAGCTTTGCTTCTCTGCCTCTATCCTTTGGGGATATGCTCTTGAATTAGCCTGTTACCTTCTGAATAGAGCTCCAAGTAAGTCCGTTGGTGAAATACCATATGAGATATGAATTGGACGTAAGCCGATACTATCACACCTTCGGGTCTGGGGGTGCCTGGCTTATGTTAAATATTTGAAAACGGACAAACTTGGACCTAGGTCTGACCGATGCCTATTTGTTGGGTATCCAAAAGAGTCTAAGGGGTATTACTTCTACTTTGCTGAGGAACAAAAGTTGTTCATCAAACTTAGGGCTATCTTTTTGAAAAAGAAGTTCCTTGGTGAAGGAACTGTAGCCGCTAAAATTGAACTTAGTGAAGTTCAACAAGTAGAAGAACCGACACACTTAAGAGACAACATTGAACCGGTTGTAATTAGATCACACCCAAATCCCACACAGGAACCATTAAGGAGATCCAGTAGGGTACCGAGTCGATCGAACATATACTACGGTTTCTTGGTCTGGGACGGTGATCCCATTGAACTCGATGAGAATAATGAGGATCCGATCACCTATATGGATGCGATGCATAGGTCCGACTTTGAGAAATGGCTAGGAGCCATGAAATCTGAAATAGAGTCTATAGAGATCAACAATGTATGGACATTGGTTGATCCACCTGAAGGAATAAAATTCATTGGGTGCAAATAAATTTTCAAAAGAAAAGGGGCACAGACGGGCAGGTAGAGACCTATAAAGCCTGTCTGGTTGCCAAGGGGTATCGTTAACGTTATGGTATTGACTATGACGAGATGTTCTCTCCTGTGGTAATGCTCAAATCCATTCGATCATGCTTGCTTTAGCAACGCACTTTAACTATGAAATCTAGTAAATAGATGTCCGAAAAGCTTTCCTGAATGGTGAGTTAGAAGAGGAGGTGTATATGATACAACCTGAAGGGTTCATATCCACAGATGAGTCAAATATATGCAAACTTCAAAAGTCTATCTATGGATTGAAGCAAGCATCAAGGAGTTGGAACATACGATTTGATAAGTGTATCAAATCATATGGCTTTGTTAGGAATGAAGAAGAACCTTGCATTTATAAATGGGCTAATGGTTCTGTGATTATGTTATTTGTGCTGTATGTGGATGACATTCTCTTAATCGGGAATGACATCCCAGCACTACAAAGAATTAAGGTTTGGTTATCATCTCAGTTTTCCATGAAGGACTTGGATGAAGCCTCTTATATACTGGGTATGAAGATCTATAGAGATAGATCTAAGAGGCTTTTGGAACTGTCCCAATCTACGTATATCAATACCATGCTGAAACGATTCAGCATAAAAAATTTCAAGAAGGGCTATCTCCCAACAGGCATTGGAATTGATCTCTCCAAAAGAAATTATGCGACAACTCCAGAGGAGAGAGAGCATATGAGTAGAATCCCATATGCTTCGACAATCGATTCTATCATGTACGCTATGATATGTACTAGACCAGACGTGGTATACTCACTAGGCGTAATGAGCAGATACCAGTCTGACCCAGGTGAAGTTCATTGGAAACTAGTGAAGACCATCCTTAAGTATTTACGAAATACTAAGGATCAATAGCTAATTTATGGAGAATCTGACTTGAAACTTGTGGGGTATACTGACTTCAATTTCCAGTCAGATAAAGATGATAGCAAGAGTGTGTCAAGATTTATCTTTATCTTGAACGGAGGAGCTATCTGTTGGAAAAGTTTCAAGCAACCTATTGTGGTGGACTCAGTTTGCGAAGCAGAGTACATTGCAGCATCAGATGCAGCGAAGGAAGCTATATGGTTACGGAAGTTCTTTGGCGAGCTGGGAGTGATACCTTCCCTGGATAGTCCTGTTCTGGTGTACTGTGATAGCACTGGAGCCATTGCTCAAGCCAAAGAGCCGAAGTCTCATCACCGCACAGAGCATATTCTACGGTGCTATCACTTTGTACTAGAGATCGTGGAACGAGGTGACATTGACCTTCAGAAGATTGATGAAAAGGAGAACCTGGCTGACTCTTTCACTAAAGTCATCGGAATTCAAGAGTTCGACAGTTGTAAACGGAAAATGGAAATGAGATTTTGTACCGATTGGCTTTAGTCTAGTGGGAGTTGTTAGGAATTATGTCCCAAAGTCAATTATCTAGGCCGTAGACGGTTGTTCTATCTTATAATTGTATATGAATTTTAATGAATAAAAGTTATTCTTTAGCTGTTCATCATATTTATATTTTCTTGAAATGAACTCTTGTATGATGGAGTTCTTAGAACTATATTGTTTGATATAGAGAAGAAATATCATGTAGTTCTTAAATTGGTTCACAACTAAATGATACATTGTTATAGGATGATAATGTATCAAGTGTAGGTTGTTGTGTATCATATTTGTTGGTTGTCTTCTTAACCAAGGAGTGTAGAGATACTGGTGTGACATGCAAGTGAAATGTATGACATCTCATTGAACGTGACCATCTGCGAAGCTCCCTTCTGCCCAAGGGTTGCTCGCGAAAGGATATGGGTTTGTGTCCCTCAAACCTGAAATCACCATGGCATCTTGCAAGCAACTCACTATACTTTGGTGCCGGACTACTTGGATTTCTAATCCAGTGATGGAAGGTTTCTGGATGCAGTCAAGTACTTGTGGAGTGGTGGTAGATCAAGATGGAATTGACCCCTCCAAATAGTTTGGAGTGAATGACTCACCATGTCTCAATTTAGCAAAACATTGGCCATAATAGTTCTTGTGAGGAGTCACAGAACTTGTGAGGTTAAGACATGATCTGGATAAATCAAATTAGGGTTGGTAGTCGAACCCTAAATTATCTTGAACATTATGAAGTCAAAGGATGAATTATGCGGTAACCATATGCTAGAGGTTCTTGAGAGGTGCTCTACATCTTCGACCTATCCGGACGTCGGGTATCATTGCTAGATGAGGACTTTGATTGGTACTGAAAATGTTCCAATGCTATCGGCTTAGTATTTGAACCTATGGGGTCACACATCATAGGGATTTCTATCTGATCTTAAGGCTGATCGGCGATTGAGAATCGTTTGCCATCACTGGAGGTCAATATGATTGACCATGTTCCAAGTGTCGACACTTGGCAATTTGCTTGAGTCGACACTTGGAGAAGTGTCGACACTTGGCATTTTTCGTGAGTTGACACTTGCTGTGACGAGCAGATTTCTGGGACAAATTTCTGGAATGTTTGACTTCAAATTTTGAATTCAAATTTAAATTTTTTGGGTATTTTAGCTCCAAGCTTTCTTGGTATGATTGTCATACTTACGTTTTTTGGCTTGGACCCATTTGGAATGCCTCTTGACTCTCTCCCCCAATCTCTCCTCCTTCCTCTTTCTCCCTGTCCTTGTTGCCCTTACAAATGAAAGTGATTTCAGAGGTTGTAATAGATTTTTGAGAAAAGCTTTTGAGAGAAGAAGATAGAGAAGGGTTGTGAGAGGTCTTGGGATTGGGTATGAGAAACCTACCATTCAAGCTAGGTCTTGGGAAGAGAAATACTTGGGAAGGGTTCCACCTCTCCTCCTTGTCTTCCTGGAAGAAGAAAATCGCCCCAAGGATCCCGAAGAGCTAGCACTTCAAGGGAGTTGATCAGAGTCGAGCCACGGTGTGGATTACCTGTAGAGGCCAGACACGTGTGTGGCTCAAGCACCTTCATCCTTCTCACTGTATTTTTCAGAGGTGTAACGGTAATGTACTCTTATATTTTTGTTTCTTTATTGATGTTGATATTTTAATGCATGCTAGATTATTATGCTAGATCCTGTTATGGGCAGATCGGTAGATCGTTTAGATCTATCTACCGAGCTTTTCGCTGTGCATATTTTAAAATTATTTTAAGATACATTTTTTTTGCCCTGCTTGTATTGAATGTTTCACCTTCACATAGAGTCTTAAAAAAATAACTATTGAATATCACTAGGACTAGGTCGATGGTATAGTGGATGTCCCAGAATGGTGAAATGGGATGAGAAAAATGATCGGGGGTACATATTGAAAGTTCTTTACAAATTCTACAACTTCTTGGGGTTGGTCCTTTCAGATTGGTTCTCGGATTTCCTTAGTGGTCATTATCCCAATTGGTGATTCCTCAATGATCTCTTGTTTTGAACCCTTAACATTGATTAACATTAATTCTGGATCCTCTTCTTTTATGAACTCTATTATCTCCTTGGGTTGCTCTTCATGATTTTGTCCCTGGACTTCATTTTCTTCAAGTTGATTATTTTCATTTTTAATTTTATCAAGCAATTGTTCAAATTCATATTCATCCACTAAGTTAGACCCAGTTTCATAAACTTCTTCCTTAAATTCTTCAACAGGTTTAGGATCTTCTCTTTCATGCTCTCTATTTGGACAAGATTTTGATTCTGCTTCATCTTTAAATTCTTCAATAGGTTCAAGAGATTTTTTCTCTAATTCTTCAGTGGGTTTAATCTCTTCTTCATCTTTTTCATATTCATCTATTAAACTTGGTTCGGCTTCATATATTTCTACTTTTGGCTATTCAATGGGTTCAAGGATTTCTTCCTTACAAACTATTGGGATAATAGGAGTTGGCTTGTTTGAAGGAATCTGACTAGAACTAGGCCTATGTCCAGATGTATTACCCCTGTTGGACTTAGGTCGAGTGATCAAGAGTTCCCTATGATATGTCTCGAATTTTCTAGTTATTTGGTAGGCTTCTTCTAGGTCACGAATTTCTCATTGAAATAATTCCCACTAGATGTCCTTTCATAGGCCAGCTTAAAATCTAGATATAACCATTGCCTCAGATTTGACTATGCTACATCTCTTGACAAACTCATTGAATTCGACAATATATTCAAACATAATTTTATCATCTTGTCTCAATCGTACCATTGGTCTAAAAGTCTTTGCTCATAATATCTACCTAGGTACTTTTCTCTAAGCTTACTCTTCATATCTCTCCAGGTAATTATTTTATCTCCACTATAATAACATTCATGCTCAACATCTTCCCAATATAGCTTTGCATGTCGGATTAACCTAAGTTTGGTAAATTGGCACTTCCTTTTTTTAGACATTTCATCCCACTCAAAGTATCGGTCCATTCTTTTCTCCCAATCGATGTACACTTCAGAATCTAAATTTTCATCAAAAGTGGATGCATAGGGTCTACTGTTCCTAAAGGATCTTACCTTCGAATCAACAAAATCTTGGTAGGGGCATCTAGGGTTGTATCCAGGGGTGATATCATGATAATGGGCTCTTGGACCAAGGAGAGGTGGACTAGGTGAATTAGGTTTAGTAAGGGTCTAGCGATTTTCTTCAAGGTTCCCGATTTGATTATCCACTTGTCTTAACTCTTTGTTCATTTGTCCTAATTGTTTAGTTAGGTTATCAAACTTTTCAGTCATGGTCCTCATAAAGAATTTAAGATTGGGATCCATGGGTAAACCAGATTGTTGCCCATAAATGGAGCCCAAGAGGGGGGTGAATTGAGTCTTTTAAAAATTTGAAGCAATAATGTGCAGGCCTTGTGGTGTTTGTGAGTTATAAAATTGATGCACTAAGTTATATGCAGCGAAAAGCAATAAATAGAGTGCAATAAATAAAGAGGAAGAGATAGAAGAGACAATCACACACAAACACAAAGTTTATAGTGGTTCGGTGCAAACCTAGCACCTACATCCACTCCCCAAGCCATTCTTAGGAATTCCACTATAATCTCTCTAAGATTATAGCCGACTTGTTTTTCCAAAGGCTCACAAGTCAAAATCTATGTTGGTTTTGTCACCTAGGCTCACCAACTAACCTTTACACTTATTTTGTCTTCGGGCTCACAAGTTAACCCTAGTTGATTTTATTACCTTGGCTCACCAACAAACCACAACAACCTTCTTTCAAGACACTCTTGAAAGCAAGGTCAAATCAAAAAGGAATTTTAGATATACAATTCAAAATAACTAAAACAAACTCTCTTCAAGAATAGAATGGAAACTTTGAGGTTCAAGTTGATGCTTTGTCTTGTCTTCTTCTTGAAATATTCTTCAAGCTCTCTCTTTTTGGAAAGATGAAAGGATAGACTTGTAAGCTTTTTCAGGGAATCACACTTTGAATAGATCTTGAAGTGAAGTTCTTGAGAGAATCTTGGCTTTTCGGCTTTCAATGGACTTCAATACCTCAAGAATGAAGTTGGTGAAGCTTAAATACAAAGAAAAACTTTCAAAAAATAGTTTGTGATCGTTTGAGCATCGAATCTAGCCATTAGGAGCTTGAAAAGATATTTCTGCAAGTCAGAAAAATAGATATGTTAGGGCTATCACAACCCGAGTGTCGACACTTGGTTTGTCAGGTGTCGACACTTGGTTTGTCAGGTGTCGACACTTGGTTGTCAAGTGTCAACACTTGACTTCCAGGTGTCGACACTTGACTTCCAGGTGTCGACACTTGAACTTTCAAGTGTCAACACTTGATTCACAGGTATCGACACTTGACACAAAAACACTCCAATGGCTATGTTATGGATTTTCAAAAGGTCTCAGGCTTTGAGTCGACACTTGGAAACTTAAGTGTCGACACTTGAGTTTCAGGTGTCGACACTTGAATTCTGGGTGTCGACATTTGGCATGCCAAGGAGTTTTTCTGTGTGCCAAGAGCTGAAGTATCGACACTTGACTTCCCAGGTGTAGACACTTGGTTCTGAAAAATTCATAATTAAGTGCAAATTAATCTAAAAACACAAGTGTTGAATATAAAACTTAAAACCAATGTAAATAACAAATGAATGAACTCTTTTAAGTCCTTTTTGCATGAAGAAGACTTCTCAAATCATGAAAAATGCTTCGTGCCACAGCGTGCCACGATACTTTAATTTTGAGATTTTGAGATGCTTGTTTCCTGAAAACTCACAACTAGAAATAAACATTAGTACACAATATGTACTCAATGTTTTGTTATTCATCAAAATCACTAGGTGGAGCCAACAATCTTTCCCTTTTTGATGATGACAAAACTTTGAGTATTTTAACATTTAATTTCAAACTTCAGATTTGATAATTCATAAATATGATTTCACGCTAATACATCCACAACTTGCATAGTTAAGAAGGATGAATCTCCCTCTTAGTTAGACAATTCTAATCAAAACAAGTAGAATATAGGTATTAGATCTATGCAAAATTGATATTAGATCAAATTTAAAATTCATAAAAAATAAAGATTCTACTCCCCATTTTTGTTAATCATTAGAAAAAGGGAGTGAACTCCCCCTCAAAACGAGCATGGAGATAAAAGTAGTAGAGTATCAGAGTTGATTCAAGAGTTAACAGGTATCAGAGCCATAATGTATATCTATCAAGTAAATGTAAACAATCAAGTTGTCAAAAGCAATCACAGTGATTCACAAATTGTAAGCATCAAGTAATGCATATATATATATATATCAGTCAAATAATGTTTTCAGTACAAAATTTGCTGACTCATCAGCATCACAAGTAACAAAAGTCATAAATAGCATACAACACAATAAACATCTGTAAGGCTAATCCTCATCAGATGGGATCTCAAAAGAAATAGGACCTATAATCCTAGACCTATGGGCTAGACCACTAGGAGTCTTCAAAATACCACGACTCCGAGTCCTAGTAGAAGGTCCAAAATGGGGTACCACCTTAGAAGCTCTAGTAGAGGGAGGGGGAAGAGTCTCAGTAGGAGTGACAAAAACTGGATCAGTGGAAACATGTGTGCCAGTCGAATCAGCGGGAGGAACAACAGGAGACTGCAGCTCTCGATTGACTACCTCATATCCATCTGTGCCATCATCACTATCACTGTCATCATTAATAACATCAGTAACTCTGTCCTCAATCCCATCAGCACGGTCACCACCATCAATAGTGTCATCAGGGTCATCCTGGTGGTCGTCATCATCATCATCACCAGCAGGTGGATCAGCAAGAGCAATAGGAGGAAGGAGGGATCTAAGCATATCCTCTATGCGAGCAAATCCTGCCTCCATAGAGTGATGCAACTCAGCATGCTCTGAAGTTGTATGAGCTCTAAGGCTCTCTATCTCTATCCATAGCTGAGTCGTGCATACTCCAAGACCAATGAGCTCACTCCGTACCTCCGTGAACTGCTGACGAGAATGCTCCTCAAAAGATAATCCAGTAGATGATGGAGGAGTAGCTGAAGGAGTGGCAGTAGGTGTCATAGGCTCTATCTCAGTCGGTGGAACAACAGGAGGAGGTGACTAACTGGTCCAGATGGCCTTGCCTCGGCCTCTCGAATCTCATCCTCCTCATCTGGCTCCTGGCCAGACTCTCTCCGAACCCACCGATCTGCGACTAGTCTGTATCCCATATGATGTAGCGACCTCTCATTGTAGATGTCCGTATGCAGAATCTTCTTGGGGATCTCCCCCTCCAAGGATACTCCACATGCTCTAAATAATTTGATCAACACCATACCATAGGATAAACAGTGTCGTCGCTGGCTCGCAGCATCTCTCATCTGTACTAGCATCGTGGATGGAATATCGACCTGAGTCCTCTGAGTCAAACATACCATGAGCATCAGCTCTCTCTTGGTGATGAAGTCGAAGCGCCCAGTCTTCGAAAGCAATATCCGAGCTATGATATGGTGCAGAAGGTGCATCTCCATTGAAAGCTGGTTCGCGGTGACCACGGTCACTCCGCGAACATCCTCATGCTCAAGAATGCACCGAAAGGCAGTCTCTCTGTCCTCCACAGAGAAAATACTGATACCATGATGGGGAATCTGTCAAACCCTGCTCAGAAGCTCCTTAGTCAAAAAAATCTCTACACCCCGGACAGAAGTCCTCCACAACAATCAGCGACAGTCCATAGCACCATAAAACTCACGCACTAGGTGGGGGTAATACCTCTCCTGCATGGTGCAGAAGGGTACCAGTCCTGCATCAGTAAGTGTCTGTCTGATCTGAAACTACTATCGATCGAAGAACTCGAGATCAATCCATCGTCCTAAAGCTACAGCCTTCCCTACCATCCTCTCTGCAGGGGAACCTGGAGCAACTGAACTACTGGCCTCTCCTGTATCATGTCTATTCTTAGTCCTCCTCTCTAATCTCTGACTAGGTCTCCTAACAGCTAATCTCTTTCTTGGACCCATCACAATCTAACTGAACGAGAAAGGAAGAAGATAAATAACCTAGGGGAGTATAGGTTTCAATCAGGTTCAGAACTTAGACTATATTTCTCTAAAAGAGGGATACTGGCTTTCAAGAGAAGCTAGAGTAGGTTTTGAAAACTGAGATTAACCAAATTTGAGTTGTAAAATACAAGAAATCGAGGGTGAAATACATTTAACATAAGAAATCGGGGGTAAAATCATAAGAATTTGGAGGTAAAATACCTTTAAATACAAGAAATCGAGGGTCATAAGGACATTTTAGGGTTATAAAACTAATCCAATCAAATATACTTTGGTTAAAACACATTTTTCAAGTTTACAAAATCAGTAACCTATAGTTTAAAAACAAGATTCATTTGGGTTTTAGGTTAAAACCAAGAAATCAATCAACAAAATTAGTGAAAAGAGAAGTACAAAGCATGGAAATCAACGCAAATTCTCTTCCCACAAGAATAAAATTCGAGAACTAGAAAGAAGTAGCTAGGAAAACTGAATTTAAACCGAAAATCTTTGAGCATTTCGGCCAAAAACCCAATGTAACAGTAATATTCAAAAAAATGGATAGAAAACGTGAGAAATCGGCCAAAATCCATGGGAAATCCAAGATAAATATGCTCAAACATCTTTTGCACAAAATGGATTCCTCCAAATAATTCAAATCTTTGGAAAATCTGGTTTAAATATATTTAGATGGACGGAAAATGAAAAAATTAGGTGACACGTTTTCTAAAAAGTGAGAAGGAGAGGAAAATACCTGATTTTGGTTGACAAATGAGGAGGGAACGCTGATTTGGAAGATAGGGGATCTTGGGGGACCACTGGAGCTCGAGAGAAAATGGGGGAAAACAATTTACAAAAGTTTCGGTTTGCCCTAAAAAGGCAAATTTTTTTCGCTAGTGTCGACACATGGGATTTCTCAAGTGTCGACACTTGGTCAGGTGTCGACACTTTGAAAAATCCAAGTGTCGACACTTGGCCAAGAAAATCCCAAAAAAATATGTAATAATTTTCAAAAATTCAAGGATGTTTTTAAATGCTTTTGGGACTAAGCACAAGTGATTTTTTTGTGTAAAACAACTTGAGAAAGATGAAATTTGAGAGAGTTCTAGGAGAATGGATCAATGATACCTAACTCTCTTCTGATCAGACAAAATCTCTCCTCACTCAATAGTTTGGTAAACACATCAGCTAATTGATCATCAGTACACATAAATTCAAGTATTACATTAGAATTTTATACATGATCTCTTATGAAATGATGTCTTATTTTAATATGTTTACTTCTAGAATGTTGCACAGGATTCTTTGTTAGATTGATTGCACTGGTGTTGTCACATCTTATGGGTGTCTTAATTAGTTTAATGCCAAAATCTTCGAGTTATTGTTTGATCCATAGAATTTGAGCACAACAGCTTCTAGCTGCTATATATTCGGCTTCGACCATAGATAGAGCAACTGAATTCTGTTTCTTGCTGCTCCATAAGATCAAATTTACTCCAAGAAATTAACAGGTTCCACTAGTACTTTTACGATCAAGTTTATACTCAGCAAAGTCAGCATCAGAATAAGCAATCAATTCAAATGAAGAATCTTTAGAGTACCATAGACCAATTTCAATTGAGCCAGATAGATATCTAAGTATACGTTTAACAGCCAAAAGATGAGACTTTTTAGGATTAGACTAATATCTAGCACACATACAGACACCAAACATGATATATGGCCTACTGGCAGTAAGATATAATAATGAACCAATCATGCCACGATAAAGTTTTTGGTCTACAGATTTACCTGATTCATCCTTGTCAAGTCTACAAGAGGAGCTTATAAGGGTACCTAATGGCTTGATGCTCTCCATCCCAAACTTCTTGAGTATTTCTTTTGTGTACATGGTTTGGTTGATGAAGATCCACTCTTTAGTTTGCTTTATTTGGAGTCCGAGGAAGAAATTCAGTTCTCCCATCATGCTCATCTCGAACTCATCTCGCATTAATCTTGCAAACTCTTGACAAAGAGATTCGTTAGTAGCACCGAATATGATATCATCTACATATATTTGTACTACTAAGAGATTATCATTCTTTTTCTTCAAAAATAAAGTTTTGTCAACATTACCTCTAATAAAATTATTTTTGAGCAAGAAAGAACTTAAACAATCATACCAAGCTCTAGGAGCTTGTTTCAAACCATACAAAGCTTTATGAAGTTTGAAAACATGGTTTGGAAATTCAAGATTTTCAAAATCAGGCGGTTGTTCAACATAAACCTCTTCTTCGATAAAACCATTCAAAACGGCATTTTAATATCCATTTGAAATAATTTAAAATCCATAAAATAAGCAAAAGCCAACAATAGCCTAATTACCTCAAGTCTAGCCATATGAGCAAAGGTTTCATCAAAATCAATCCCTTCCTCCTGATTGTATCCTTTGGCAACTAGTATAGCCTTATTTCTTGTAACAATACCATTTTCATCAAGTTTGTTTCTAAAAATCCATTTAGTGCCAATAATTGAAACATTTAAAGGCCTATCTATTAAAGTCCAAACATTGTTTCTTTTAAATTGATTAAGTTCGTCTTGCATAGCATTTATCCAATTACTATCATTTTTAGCTTCTTCAATAGACTTAGGTTCAATTTGAGATACAAAAGCTAAGTAATCACAAATATTTTTAAGAGATGATCAAGTACTTACACCTTTAGATGGATTACCAATGATAAGTTTTTTGGGTATCCATGAGCATACCTCCATTCTTTAGGTAGAGGATCAACAGTAGATGTGTTTTCATCATCTTGTGCTTGATCTCCTTCATTGTTTTGATCAATTTCTTTTTCCTTGGTAGGCTCTTCATTGTTATTTACATCTTCAGTTTTCTTGGTACCTGTTTCATCAGAACGCATATCTTCTTTTCTAGAAGATATCTGGTCAGACTCATCAAATACTATATGTATGGATTCTTCAATAATAAGAGTTCTTCTATTGAAGACCCTGTATGCCTTGCTAGATGTAGAGTAGCCTAGAAAGACACCCTCATCTGACTTGGCATCAAATTTGCTCAAATTGTCTTTACCATTGTTTAAGATGAAACAACGGCATCAAAAAACACAAAAATAATGAATTGAAGGTTTTCTACCCTTCCAAAGCTCATACGGTGTTTTCTTTAAAATTGGTCGGATTTAAATACGGTTTAAAACATAGCATGTAGTGTTTATGGCTTCTGCCTAAAAATATCTAGGTAAGTCATTTTCACAAAGCATGGTGCGTGCCATTTCTTTAAGAGTTATATTTTTTCTTTCTACCATCCCATTTTATTGAGGTGTTCTAGGTGCTGAAAAATTATGATGAATTCCATTTTTAATACAGAATTTGTCAAAATCAGAATTTTCAAATTCGGTTCCATTGTCACTTCTTAAAGATACAATTGAAACACCTTTTTCATTTAAAACTCTTTTATGAAATCAAATGAATTCAGAAAACGTTTAATCTTTGTGTGCTAAAAATATGATCCAAGTAAAATGTAAGAAATCATCTACAATGACTAGACCGTACTTCTTACCTCCCAAACTAGATATTCTAATCGGCCCAAAGAGGTCCATATGAAGCAACTCTAAGGGTCTAGATGTAGAGATTACTCCTTTTAGTTTAAAAAATGATTTGGTTTGTTTTCCAAGCTGGCATGCACTACAAATCTTGTCTTTTTCAAAACTGAGTTTTGGCAAATCTTTTATTAAATTTTTTTTGCTAAGTTTTGAAATCAAATACATACTAGCATGTCCTAGTCTACGATGCCAAAGCCAACTAGTTTCATTGATCTTGGTTTCCATTGCCACTAGGCATTCACCATTTTAAATAGGAATATCATCAAGATCAACCATATAGATATTACCATGCCTATGACTAATGAACTTAATGCCATTGTCATCTAAACTAGAAATAATACACAAAGAAGATTCGAAAGTAACATTGAAATCCTTGTCACAAAACTGACTAATGCTTAGCAAGTTATGTTTCAATCCATCAACATACAATACATTATCAATGTAAGTAGAAGGGGTGATATGGACTTTACCAATTCTGATAATTTTTCCCTTTCCATTATCACCAAAAGTAACATTACCACCATTTTGATATACAAGTGATGAGAACTGCTCCACATCTCCGGTCATATGCCTTGAGCAACCGCTATCATGGTACCACATTCTTTTTTTGTTGGTTGCAGGGCATACCTGCAATAAAAATTAGGTGGAGACTTTAGGTACCCAAGTCATCTTGGGTTCTTTCAAGTTAGTGGTAATGGTTCCTTTTGGAATCCAAATTTTTTTAATAATGCTCGATTTTCTCTTATTACACATGTAAGATTTATGCCCTATAGTACCACAAGCATAACAAGTAATGGATGATAATGCAAGCACAAAGAAATTTTTGAAAAACTTTTGTTTATTTTGAGTTCTAAAACCTAAACCGACTTTATCAAAAACAGCTCTTTAATTATTTAAAAGCATATTTAGTTTTTCAGAACTGTATGTAAATTTATTAATAAAAGGTTTTAACTTATCAATTTCTTCTTTATATTTTTTATTTTCATCCAGAATTTTCTTGTTCTGATTTGAAAATTTTTCATTTGAAACAGAAACGTTCTTCTTTTTCAAAACTTCCTTTTCTTTTTCAAGAGCAATAATCTTATTGTTTAACTTTTTATTTTGAAGAAGTAGGCAATCATTTTCATTTGAAAACTTGTCATTAGCTTTGACTAAATCCAGATTTTGCCTTTTTAGTTATTTATGTTTTGATTTTAGTTTTTGAAATTCTATAACTAACTCATCAAAAACTTCATGTAGTTCATCAAATGTCAATTCATTTTCAATTTCAGATTGTACCTCGTCATGATCTGCCATCAAACAGAAGTTTGCGACTTCTTGCTGTTTTTCTTCGGAGCTGGAGTCTTCACTATCACTCCAGGTTGCCATAATGGCCTTCTTTCTTAGTTTTCTCCTGCTCATCTTAAGTAAGGGGCAGTCCATCTTGAAGTGGCTCGATTTTTTGCATTCAAAGCATGTGGGCTACTCCTTGTCTTTCTCCTTTTCTTTTTCCTTGCTTGGCTCACCTTTCAAAGGTTTCTTCTTGAAGTTGTACTTCTTCTTCCTTATGAACCTTCTGAACTTTCTTGCCATAAGAGTGGTACTCTTCTCTTACAGTGGATTTGAAAGCGATGACTTTCTTCTTCTTTTCTACATCTACATCCTTCTGTTTTAAGAAAAGCTCATAAGTCATCAATGAGCCTAATAGTTGCTCGAGGGATAGAGTGTTGACATCCTTGGCTTCTTCTATGGCCGTCACTTTGGCATCCCATGAAGTCAGAAGAGACCTGAGAAGTTTATTTACAAGCTCACCATTAGATACAATCTTTCCTAAGCTTCTCATGCCATTCACAATATTTGTGAACTTAGTATATATCTCACTTATAGATTCAGTAGGTTCCATCTTAAACATTTTATATGTGTGAATGAGCATGTTAACATTAGTTGTTTTCACTTGGTGTGTACCCTCATGGGTAACCTCAAGTGTGTCCCAAATTTCCTTAGTGAAGAGACAGTTAGATATTCTATTGAATTCACTCGGATCAAGAGAGCAAAACAACAGATTCATAGCCTTCGCATTAAGCTCTATTTGCTTAATGTCATTCTCATCTCAATCATCTTCCATTTTTGGAGTGAGAATGCCATTAACCAATATAGTAGGCTGATGAGGACCTTTTATGATTGTCCTCCAAAGATTATAATCAATTGCTTGAATGAATATACGCATGCGAGTTTTCTAATAGGTGTGATTTATGCCATTGAAAAGTGGGGGGCTGTTTGAAGCTTGACCTTCAACAACACCCATTCCAATTGGGGCTGCCATGATCTTTTACTCAAGATCCTTGGACCTACAAGAGAGTACCGGTGCTCTGATACCACTTGTTGCCCAGAAATGGAGCCCAAGAGGGGGGGTGAATTGGGTCTTTTAAAAGTTTGAAGCAATAATGTGCAGGCCTTGTGGTATTTGTGAGTTATGAAATTGATGTACTAAGTTATATGCAGCGAAAATCAATAAATATAGTGCA
This sequence comes from Areca catechu, assembly GCA_021397845.1. Taxonomy (NCBI): domain Eukaryota; kingdom Viridiplantae; phylum Streptophyta; class Magnoliopsida; order Arecales; family Arecaceae; genus Areca; species Areca catechu. Next base: position 151,701,143 of record CM038040.1, on the reverse strand, counting down.
ATAAGTAAAGAGGAAGAGATAGAAGAGACAATCACATACAAACACAAAGTTTATAGTGGTTCAGTGCAAACCTAGCACTTACATCCACTCCCCAAGCCATCCTTGGGAATTTCATTATAATCTCTCCAAGATTACAGCCGACTTGTTTTTCCAAAGGCTCACAAGTCAAAACCTATGTTGGTTTTGTCACCTAGGCTCACCAACTAACCTTTATACTTGTTTTATCTTCGGGCTCACAAGTTAACCTTAGTTGGTTTTATCACCTTGGCTCACCAACAAATCACAATAACCTTCTTTCAAGACACCCTTGAAAGCAAGGTCAAATCAAAAAGAAATTTCAGATATACAATTCAAAATAACTAAAACAAACTCTCTTCAAGAGTAGAATGGAAGCTTTGAGGCTCAAGTTGATGCTTTGTCTTGTCTTCTCCTTGGAATATTCTTCAAGCTCTCTCTTTTTGGAAAGATGAAACGATGGGCTTGTAAGCTTTTTCCGGGAATCACACTTTAAATGGATCTTGAAGTGAAGTTTTTGAGAGAATTTTGGCTTTTTAGCTTTCAATGGACTTCAATACCTCAAGAATGAAGTTCGTGAAGCTTAAATACAAAGAAAAACTTCCAAAAAATGGATTGTGACCATTTGAGCATCGAATCTAGTTGTTGGGAGCTTGAAAAGACGTTTCCGCAAGTCAAAAAAATAGATCTGTTAGGGCTGTCAAAATCCGAGTGTTGACACTTGGTTTGTCAGATGTCGACACTTGGCTGTCAGGTGTCGACACTTGACTTCAAGGTATCGATACTTGAACTTTCAAATGTCAACACTTGATTCACAGGTGTCGACACTTGACACAAAAATACTTCAATGGCCATGTTCTGGATTTTCAAAAAGTCTCAGGCCTTGAGTCGACACTTGAAAACTTAAGTATCGATACATGAGTTTTAGGTGTCAACACTTGAATTCTGGGTGTCGATACTTGGCATGCCAAGGAGTTTTTCTACATGCCAAGAGCTGAAGTGTCGACACTTGACTTTCCAGGTGTTGACACTTGGTTCTGAAAAATTCATAATTAAGTGCAAATTAACCCAAAAACACAAGTGTTGAATATAAAACTTAAAAATAATGTAAATAACAAATGAATGAACTCTTTTAAGCCTTTTTGCATGGAGAAGACTTCTCAAATCACGAAAATGCTTCGTGCCACAGCGTGCCACGATACTTTAATTTTGAGATTTTGAGGTGCTTGTTTCCTGAAAACTCACAACTAGAAATAAACATTAGAACACAATATATACTCAATATTTTGTTATTCATCAAAATCACTAGGTGGAGCCAACACAGACTGAGTGTAAGACTGTTGGTATAGGGCTTCAGACCAATTGGACAAGTAGTACAAACCTAGCTTCTAAATCTCTTAGACCTAGAAGTTCAAAATATAGGAATTGACTAGGTACTAGTTAAGGATGCAATTACCCTTTCCACTAGCCAGGTAAGAGGTGGGGTTACGGGAGGCTCCCCTCGCTTTCGCGAGGTCCTAATTAAAAATCACAAGTGTGCTTAAGGTGTTTGCCGTTGGACCTTTAGCCTTAGACACTAATTTCAAGGAGTAAATACAAACTCAAATAATACTTTGCCTCATCTTGCACTTGAACTTGACTTGTGGATGTCCCTAGTTTTAGGTTCCTACTTGATTTTAACTATGGCTTAGGTCAATGCAGATGTGGGTGATTGTTTTGGGCCAAGAAAAGGTAATGACCTCTGTTGGGATATACCGGTTTAGGCATAGATCTGCTATCGATCCAACTGCTCGTATACTTCCGAACCAGGTCTGCCAAACTGGTGCGCCCGGAAGAGGCCGAATGGTCGATGGACAAGACGAAGACACGACTCTCGAGTTCAGCTGAAGAGTAGTCTTTGGACTCCACTGAAGGGTTAGTCTTCGGACCTCGCTAAAGAGTTAGTTTTCGGACTCCACTAAAGATACGATCTTCAGCTTCAGCCACGCGTGCCATTCCAAGGATGTCTCAAGATGAAGACATCTCAGAGTGAAAGCATCCTACTATTCTGGCAACAACGCTTTTGAGGAGGAGGTCCGAAAGCAGACCTCCAACCTATCTCAAACTCCCACGAACGTCCATGATAACGATCACCTTTGAAACATAACCATATGACCATTAACTTCGACGGTAACGTCTCCAGCCTGGCCGGAACAGTTCGATAACCATCTATGATTGTGGACAAAGGAGAGTCGATTAACTCCCTCCATCATAACCGTAGGGGAGAGACGGAACCACAGGCCGGACCAGCCGATATAAATACTGGTAAGAGAGGACGCTCGAAGTAAGGCATAACGTAACCCTGAAAATCTCAGAGGTCTTTCTTCACCATCTATCCTCAGAATTTTCTCCATTTTATGGCTAGAGCCCTCCTTTGACTTAGGCATCGGAGTGTCCTCTATCGGAGCAAATCTGGTCAGGGACCTATTTTGCAGGTGAACTAATGAGCGGACCTGCGATCCAGTAGCTTTGCCCGGTTGGAACAGGGACTCAATGCCAATAGATTGGCACACCAGGTAGGGAGGGGGAGGCATACTAAACATCTATTGTTAGTTCCCTTCCTAAGAAAAGGGGAAGTGCAAGAAGTCTCCGATGGCGAGAGGAAAGACTCAGAACGTCTCAGCAAGCAGAAGTCGCATTCCTTCCTAGAGGGATGAACCTCTGGCAGGGAATGACATCCTGCCTCCCATGCTTGTTGTGGGATAGCAGCAGTTCGAAGCTCTCCTAAACCAGGTCAACACTCTTACGGCCCTGGTTCAGAACTTTCAAGATAGACCCCTCCAGGTGGGACATCCGCCAGCCACCTCCAGACACAGCCATCGATCCCGGAGGGAAAGAGCCCCTCGGGATAGATCCACCGATCTTTCCCTCCGCGATCGACCCTCTCTTGAGGGTCGAAGCTCTGGAATGCCGAGGCCCACTGACTCCCTACGAAGAGGGAAGAGGCCTAGGCAGTCACCCTCTCCTTCCTCCGAAGACTCTACTCCTAGAAAGGGTCTACCGAAGGAAGTCCTCCCTGATTATGGGGAGAAAGTCAAGGCTCTTGAGTCGGAGGTTGCAAAACTCCAGAAATAGAGGGACCACGGCGACATCATGACGTACGAACTACGTCCTCCATTCATCGATCGGATAAAGGCCGAAGTGGTCCCCCGGCATTTTAGGGTCCCTTAGATGGAACCCTATGACACCACCTCCGACCCACTTGACTATCTAGGCAGTTTCAAAGCCCATATGACGATTTAAGGGGCTTCGGATATGCTGTACTGCCTCGCGTTCCCAGCCACTTTGAAGAAAGCCGCTTGGATGTGGTACTCAAACGTACACCTAAGTACCATCGATTCTTTTTTCGAGCTAAAAAAATTATTTTTTTTATATTTCAGGACTTGCCGCAAGACCCCCCGCAACATGGATACCTTATTCCTCCATCACCAAAATGAAGGAGAAAGTCTGCGAGATTATATCTCCAGATTCAACTTAGCTACACTCGAGATCCCTGATCTCAACGAGCACGTGGCCATGTCTGTATTAAAGAAGGGGCTCTGTACATCCAGGCTCACCTTTTCTCTGGACAAAAAGTTTCCTACAAGCTATGCTGAGCCCCTGTCAAGAGCTTAGAAATACGCCGACGCCGAAGAGCAAGCAGCAAACCGGCGGCTAGCTGAAGGGAAGCCCCTCCCGAAGAAGAAGAATGGCAGGGGACGAGATCCCCCTGCATCCAATAATAACAACAATAACAAATATACTGATCGACGATGGAGTCCCTGGTCCAGAGCACCGGGTGGAAGATTCGACTCCTATACCCCCCTCAACCTCCCAAGAGAGAAGATCCTATTGGAGATATGAAAAGAAAACTATCTCCAATGGCCACATCCCATGAAGGCATCTCCAATGGCCACATCCCATGAAGGCATCCTCTTTCCTAAGGAACAGAAACAAATACTGCCAATTCCACCGGGACCATGGCATGATACCGAAGAATGCATCCAACTTAGAGATGCCATCGAGGATCTTATCAAGAGAGGCTATCGGGGCAGTACATCGATCGCCAGGGACCCCGGTCAAAGGCCGTCGTTCCCTAGAGGGCCCCTGAGAAAGTTGAATTGCCAAACCTGAGGCCCACCAATCGGAACGTGGGGATGATACATCGGCCAACCAACTGGAGAAGGGCCGAAGACGATGCCTCAAAGTGACTCAAAGATAACAATACTATACTCTTCTCTGATGACGATCTCACAGGGGTTCAACTCTCGCATGATGACCTTGTTGTAATATCGGCCGTTGTGACCAATTATGGTGTAAGTCGTATTCTAGTTGATAATGGAAGTTCTGTGGATGTCTTGCTCTACGACGCATTCTCTCGGATATGCCTACCTAAAAACAAATTACAAAGATTCCCTACACCGCTCACCAGCTTTGGAGGCAACCGAGTCGATGTCGAGGGGGAAATAGTATTGCCTGTGACCCTTGGCACCGAATCCCGTCAGAAGATACTACCAATTAATTTCATAGTAATCCGAACCCCATCGGTCTACAACGTGATCTTGGGATGGCCCGCCCTGAACAAATTTCAAGCCATAGTGTCGACCTTTCACCTCCTGGCGTGTTTTCCTACCATGAGTGGCATCGGAGAAGCAAAGGGAGATCAGATAATGACACGACAATGCTTGATGATCCAAGACAAGCAATGCAACGATCCTATAACTTGGGATCAACTGGATCCGAGAGATCCTACCGCGAACTTTAGAGAGCCCATGGAGAAGATCATCCCGATATAATTAACTGAAGAAGACCCTACCAGGGTCGTGCAGATTGGAAGCATGCTTGACGAGGAGATCAAGGCGGAGCTAATTCGTTTCCTCAGAAACAATGCCGATGTCTTTGCCTGGTCAGCTTCAGACATGCCCGGGATCCCAGCCGAAGTGATCACCCATCGGCTGGAGGTTGCCCCCAAATACAAGCCGATTCGACAGAAGAAAATGAGCTTCATCCCTGAAAGACAGAAGGTAATAGATGAAGAGGTAAACAAGCTCTCAAGGCAGGATTCATTCGAGAAGTGCATTATCCTGAATGGTTAGCCAACGTGGTGATGGTAAAGAAGGCTAGCGGCAAATGGAGGATCTGCATCGACTATACAGACCTCAACAAAGCTTGCCCAAAAGATAGCTTTCCCCTTTCAAAGATCGATCAACTGGTTGATGCCATCGCTGGTCACCGGCTATTAAGCTTCATGGATGCCTTCTCTGGATATAACCAGATCCGAATGGATCCCCTGGATGAAAAAAAATGGCCTTCATCATGGACAAGGGTTTTTACTGCTACAAAATGATGCCATTTGGGCTTAAGAACACTAGGGCAATGTTCTAGAGGCTGATTAACAAAGTATTCAAGGAACAATTGGAGAGAAATATGGAGGCCTACGTCGACGACATGATCGTGAAAAGCCTCCTTAAAGATGACCACATCAAGGATCTGGAAGAATCATTCGGCACCTTGCGACGCCACCATATGAAGCTAAACCCGATGAAGTGCACCTTCGGGGTAACTTTAGAAAATTCTTGGGATTTCTCGTCACCAAGCGAGGGATCGAAGTAAATCCTGAGAAAATCCAAGCCCTTAAAGATATGAGGCATCCTTCTTGCAAGAAGGAAGTACAGCAGCTAACAAGAAGGATCGCTTTCTTAAGCAGATTCATCTCCTGGTCAGCTGAGAAGTGTCTCCCTTTTTTCAAAGTACTTCGGCAGTCCCGAGGCTTCGAATGGAATGAAGACGGCCATGTTGCTTTTGAAGAATTAAAGAAGTACTTGGAGACCCCATCTTTGCTCTGTAAACCCCAAGAGGGGGAAGTACTCTATCTGTATCTCTCTACTTCGGACGAAGCAGTTAGTTTGGTCCTTGTCTAAAGAGAAGAGGACGGCTCCCATAAGTCGATCTACTATATCAGCAAAGTCTTGCATGATGCTGAAACAAGGTATTCAAAAATACATAAGCTGATTTACTCTTTGATAATTATGGCAAAGGGACTACGGCCTTATTTTCACGCCCATGCCATCGTGGTGTTGACTAATCAGCCTCTCAAGGCCATTCTCTGATGTCCTGATACTTCGGGGAGAATAGCCAAATGGACCGTAAAGTTAAGTGAATTTGACATCAGCTTCCAATCTTGATTGGCTATGAAAATCCAGGTGTTGTCCGACTTCTTGGCTGAATGCACTTGGAAGTCCGAAAACGAAGCAAACTCAACTGAAGAAGGAGTCACTCCGAAAGATGCAGAGTCTGTTTGGGTGCTCCATGTGGATGGGGCCTCCAATTCCACTGGATGCGGAGCGGTCCTCATACTGGCTGAATCTGATGGGCATATAGTTGAGTACGCACTTCAATTTTCCTTTCATGATTCGAACAACCAGGCCGAATACGAAGCCCTACTTGTAGGACTCCGAATCGCCAAGAGCTTAGGGGTCCAGAGACTCCAGATTTTCTCGGACTCCTAGCTAGTGGTGAACCAGGTTAAGGGTGAGTTTGAAGCTAGGGATCCTACAATGATCCAATACCTAGAGAAGGTACAAGCCCTATCCTCTCAACTAGAGTTCTTTGAAATCATCCATGTTCCTCGATCGGAGAACTCCCGAGCCGATGCATTGTCTAGGCTCGCCACCACCACTCCAGAGTTCCTCAGTCGCTCCTTCATCGAACACCTTGAAGCTCCAAGCATAGCAGAAGAAACTTTGAAGATGCATCAAATCGAGACCAAGCCCAGTTGGATGGATCCCATCCTCGAATTTTAAAATGAGGGCATACTACCGGAAGACAAAGTAGAGGCCAAAAGGATCTGTTGGATGGTATCCCAATACGTCATCTTAGATGGAACCCTCTACAAAAGATCATTCTCCTAACCTCTGTTGAAAAGCTTGGGACTGTCAGACGTCGAATATTCTCTAAGGGAAGTCCAAAAGGCATATGCATTGATCATCTGGGGGCAGATCTTTGGCGTATAAAATAATACGCCAGGGATACTATTGGCCCTCCATTCAAAAGGATTCAGCTGACTTCGTATGAAGATGTGATCAATACCAGAGGTACGCCGATATTCAAAGACAGCCAGCGAGCCATTTGACCCAGCTGACAGCATCCTGGCCCTTTGCTCGTGGGGCATGGATATCCTTGGCCCATTTTCACCAGCGTCTGGGCAAAGGAAGTTCCTCATTGTGGCCATCGACTACTTTATCAAGTAGGTCGAGGCCGAACCACTGGCTCACATCACAAAGGGCAAAGTCGAGACTTTCATCAGAAATTTCATCATATTTCAGTTCAGAATTCTGCATACTATTATCACCGATAACGGGAGGCAATTTGACAATCCTAAGTTTAAAGACTTCTGCGCTCGATACTATGTGTAACACAAGCTGACCTCTGTTGCCCATCCATAATCTAATGGGGAGGTCGAAGTGACAAATCGGACCATTCTCCATGGCCTGAAAATAAGGTTGAACGCTGCCAAAGGACTTTGGGCAGAGGAGCTGACCTCCATTCTCTGGACGTACAGGACGACCCAAGAACGGCCACCAGCGAGTCTCCATTCAACTTGGCAAACGATACCAAAGCAATCCTCCCTATCGAAGTCTCCCTCTAATCTCTGAGAATCGATAAGTATGAATAGCCTGAGAACTCCGATTGTAGAAGAGTTGACTTGGAACTACTGCCGAGCACCAGGCTCCAAGCCCCAATGAAAATAGCAACATATCAATAAAAAGTTGCCAAATATTATAATTTCAGAGTAAAAGAGCAGATCTTCTATACTGGGGACATGGTTCTACGAAGAACTGAAGTGTCTAGGCCAACGGAGCAGGGCAAGCTCTTCCCTAATTGGGAAGGACCATACCAAGTCAAAGAAGTCATGCATCCAGGAACATATCGACTCAAGACACTAGATGGCGTGGTCCTATCCCAGCCCTAGAATGTATAAAATCTTCGCAAATACTATCAATAAATAGATCCAGAGACTTTTGTGAAAATTTGTTCAAGTCTAAATAGCCCGCTGCATCAGCAACACGACAACGATTTCAACGATCCGATCAAAAGAATAGGCCAATAGCGCAAAGGTGAGCCGGATCCACCCACCTTATCGGTATGCCTGATGAGTGTAACAGACAGCCCAATCAGACTGCCAAAAGATCAAAGGTGCAGGGATGGTTCATATAACCTACCCTACGGTGAATCCGAAGATGCGCCAGGGCGGGCCTGACCAGCCTACCTTATACTAAAGAAGGTGCGGGGACGGTTCAAACAACCTACCCTATGGTAAATCTGAAGACATGCCGGGGCGAGCTTAAACAGCCTACCTTAACTCTGACAGGGACATACAGGGTTGGCTCAGATGCCCTACCCTACGGTAAATCCGAAGACATGCTGAAATGAATCTGCATCACTCATCCCATCAACAGTAGATACTTCATGGGATGGCTCAATCAATCCCATCCCATCAGCAGATCCCTAATGGCTCTACAAAGCCGTTATACGATCGTCATACTGCAAAGTTCATGCTTCGTAATATCCTAAGGTACGCCATTCACAAAGAAAGAAAGGAAGGGAAGAAAGTCAATTTCTTCATTGCATCTTTCAGAAACTTTACAAAAAAAAAAAGAAGAAGAAGAAGAGAGAAAAGGAGAACATAGGAGATAATGGGAAAGCAAATTTAAAGACCACCTGCCAGCCCTTTCCCATGCCGGCGGGGGTTGTCAAAGTTCTGAGAGGGAGACGGGGAGGCTTCGAAGTTCCCTTTTGATTCAGACTCCGACTCCTCTTCGAAGTCAGAGTCATATTCATGGCCAGGGAAGGGGACAGAAGGCCTAATATTTTCCAGGCCCTTCAAATGATAGAACCTGAAAGCCTTGTCCCTGTGCTCCCGAAACCCCCGATGGTAAGAGACCAGAACCGCCTCAGCGACCTCATGCTTGTAGGCTGATGACGCCATGAAATTGGAGACGGCCTCCTTCACCCTCTTTTTGGCCTCTTCCACCTCTGCGGCAGCCTCCTCGACACGAGCCCTGGCCTCCTCTAGACGGGCCTCCAAGGCCCGAACCTTCCTCTCCAAGCGGGCGATGACCTCCTGCGGATCGTCGTTAGTGTCCCCCCAATGAGCCTTTGCACTAGGCTCACCCTCTGCTTGAGAGCTAGAAGCCCTCTTCTTAGCCATCTTTCGAAGTTCGGAAATGCTAAACTTCATATTGGCGACGTGCCAAGAAGAAGGAAGACAACTTTCAAAACAGGAGGTTGAAGTTTTGGTGGCCTCCGAAAGGGAAGAACTGTGTCCTATTTAATGGGATGCCGTGCCCATGGATAGCTGTAGGAGAACGCGCTCCACACCTTTCCCCAGACTCACCGGGAGGTGCCACATGTCGAAGCGACGCCTTGAAACCCAGGTGGCCGCTCTAGGAAAGGTGTAATCGCTAATAACTGCATTCGAGGAGAGAGATCGACGGTGCTTTGAACCCAGAACGGTCTCCCTCAAACGGTTACAACATCAATGGCCATTTCTTGGAAAGAGAAGATCTAGCGGCACTTAGGATGCACAGGGATGCGACCGATCGAACATCCGTGCACTTGACATGGATAGCGAAAAATATGCCTGATGCCACCAATGACAAAGCAACATTTGTCCGCTGCGCTACCACCGATGTGGAAAGGATAATTATGGTGGATGATCAACATCAACCTAAGGTTAACCTTGGTCCAAGGGGTCGAGTTGGTCCTTCCCGACCTGACCACTCGTACTAAGGAATTCAACGACGCCCCAGCAGTAATACGACCCCACTTCGGAGCTCGTCACCGGCCGGGCGATATCAGCACTGAACTAGTCAATCTTCAACCTGCCCGCCGGGAAAGGATCGGTCCAAAAGGGACCGGTCCAAAGAAAATCAGATTTTTATTTCAAGGGGAAAAAGACCACTAAAAGGCTACAGCTAGAATCCAGTTCGAAGATTCTACATTTGGGAAGCTACGCTTGGAAAATCCCATAGTCACAAGGAAAGAGAAGTGTTCATTAATCTAGGAGAAATGTTCATTACATACCAAGAGAAGGAAAGGAAGAAGAAATACAAGGCTCAAAGCCTGACAAGCCCCTATGGGTCAACCGAAGAAGACCCAACGTTGGCAGAATGGAGTAACTCCTCGATCTGGGCGGAAATGATCTCCTCTACCTGGGCCAGGGCCGGAGAACCTTTAGCCTAGGTCTCCTCTTCGGTCTAGACTGGGACTACTGTATCAACCATGGCCAACCCCTTGGCTACGACCGGGACTTCTTCACTTTGGCTTGGCATCTCATCATTAGGGGCCCTGATCTCTTCCTCTTTCTTCTCCTCGATCTCATACGCAGGAACACCAGAAAGATCAAGATTGGGGAAGACCTCTTTGACCTTGGTGAGTCCATCATTAAAGCCAAACTGATAACTATACAAGCTGGCTTCATTTACCTCCATCTTGAACTGCGAAGACTTTCTGAAGTCTTCGACAGCCCTAGCCACTTGTTTTCTCAGGGCTTCGGACTCCCTCATGGCTGTTTCGGCCTTCATAGTTGCCTCTTCGGCCTTCAGAGTTGCCTCTTCGGCCTTCAGAGCTGCCTCTTCGACCTTCAAAGTTGCCTCTTCAACCCTCCTAGTCGCCTTCTCGGCTACCCTAACTAGGCTTTCAGCCTTCTCCTGGTTCTTCTTAGCAGAATGCTCCAAGGAGTCGATCTACTTCTTATTCCTCCTCAGCCTTGCTTCCTGCTCCGAAATCTTTAGGTGGGCATTTTTCAGCTCACCCTTCAAACCCTGTGCCTCGGTGTCCACATGAGTAAGCTGGTTCTCCATGGACAGCCTCAACTCTTCGGCCACCTCCCTCTCGGCCTTGGCCACTTGGAGCTCCTCCTTCAAGTTATGAATGAGGTTATCAACGCTCCCTGGGCCCTCTTCCAGGAAAGTGACATTGTAGATCAGCTACACCAGCAAAACAAGATGTGAGACTAGTCACAAGCTGAACGACCCGTCGGACAAGGAAGCAGCCATGAAAATCTCACCTGTTGCAAGGAGGAAAAGGAGGAATCAGATACCTTAGCGAGGCTCCGACCCCGGATGACTGCCAAAATATGAGGCAGCAAAGTATCTTTCAGTGCCCGCCTAGCAATGGCAGGGACCAAAAGACCCCCCATGGTGGAGAGCTCCGAAGAGTCCACGGGACGATTTCCACATGGAGGAACCTCCTGGATGGACTCCTCCTCGAGTTGTGGTTCCTTGCCCCTATCCATCGCAGGGGGGTAAGGCGGTAGCACATCGACCACCGAAGATGGACTCTCCATTATCTAAACTGGAGAACTAACTGTCGGTAAAGATTCAACTGGCAGAGGCTCTCCTGGAGCCTCCATCATCGATGCCTCATCTCCTCCAGATGTTCCTCTGGAGGATGAGGCACTTTTGCTTCTACCAGGATCCTCCTCCAGGATCTTCTTTCGGACTTCGGATCCTAAAGGGAGAGCCTGGGTTGCCGTCCTCTTGGTGGAAGACTGACGAAGCCAGCCCAAATCGGGCCTCATCCCGCCACCTGCAAACAAAAATGATCTTCAAAATCAATTAAATCACAAAGGAAATGGAAAAAGGGGAACCAAAAACTTCTACTACTTATACCTAACACCGGGGATCCGCTGATCCCCGCAAGATGGAGATTTCTCTCCTCTAATAGTTCACGAATGGAGACAGCCTCCGAACCAGACGACAAGGCATAATCGGCTTGGTCGGCGGCCAGAACCTTTTTCCCGACGTTAGCGCTCAAGCTTGGCTCCCTTCACTCACTATTGAAACCCCACAGTTTGATGGAAGAGACAAAAATAAAGTTGGGCTTCCACTCGTGAATAGCGCTGGGCATGTCCTTCATGATCTTGCAGCCAGGCCGAGGGCCGATGACCCACCATCCGTGACCGTGGAAATCTCTCTTGAGGATAAAGAGGGAGGTGAACAAGTTGGTCTCAGGCCTCACATTAGCTATATGATACCGGACCAAGAACCCACAGATATTCTGAATACTATTCGGAGTCAACTGCGTAGGCACGACCTGATACATGCGGAAGACCCTGACGAAGAAGGGGTGCAGTGGGAAATGAAGACCAGCCTTTAGATGATCTTCATACCGGCAATGCACCCGGCAGAAGGTTTATGCACCCGGCAGGAGGTTTATGCACCCGCTCTTCTGACGTCAAAAGAATCAAAGGAAAATCTTTAGGGACATGATAGTGCTTCCGAAGGTGAGCTATCTTCCCAAGCGAAATGGAGCTAGAAACCAGCTCCAGACGCACCACATCACCAGCACCGAAGACCCAACCTCCCCCCTCGAGCTCCCATAGACTCGGCCATGATCGGAAAGGAAAGTAGGGAAGCAGGAGAAAAGTCGTACCTGTGGGAGAGACGGATGACCAAGGCTGGAAAAGCTAGGCTAAGGACGGAAGCAAACAAAAATGGAGAAGCTTCTTCTGCCAGTCCTCCCTTCCCCCCTATGAAGGAGCAAAGAGACTCTAGAATGTCGCCTTGATAAAAGGGACCACCTCTTTGAGCCCGCCATAAACACTGGAAATGAATGCGGAGTACCAAGCAGCCCCCAAGCTGATTTGACTCGGAAGGGACCAAGGGTCATGATCCGTGCAGTGCCCACCAGTGGCAAGGATGGGGCTCGCGTCTTTTCCAAAAGACAAGAAAGGGGCACGATCACTACCCAAATCCCAACAGAAAGATTGGCCTGAGCCACCGCGAAACAGAAAAGGAAGACACGACCTCCTGCTCCACCTATTTCTTTCCCACACTCCAATCAGGGGATGACAGTTGTCCACTACCTGATCCTCAAATCAATCAATAGTTATGGTGAATGATCATACCAAAGATCTCATGATCAACAGCCACGCCTTCCAAGATGAAAATGACAAGCCAACGATACTCTCACTCTTCGAGACAGGCCGCTACTTCGAATGGGGAGCAACTGTTGGGATATACCGATTCAGGCGTAGATCTGCTACCGATCCAACTGCTCGTATACTTCCGAACCAGGTCTGTCGAACCGGTGCACCCGGAAGAGGCCGAATGGTCAACGGACAAGATGAATACACGACTCTTGACTTCAGCTGAAGAGTAGTCTTCGGACTCCGCTGAAGGGTTAGTCTTCGGACCCCGCTGAAGAGTTAGTCTTCGAACCCCGCTGAAGATACGATCTTCAGCTTCAGCCACACGTGCCATTCCAAGGATGTCTCAAGATGAAGACATTTTGGAGTGAAACACCCTACCAATCCGGCAACAATGCTTCTGAGGAGGTGGTCCAAAAGCAGACCTCCGACCTATCTCAAACTCCCATGAACGTCCATGATAACGGTCACCTTCGAAACACAGCCACATGACCATTAACTCCGACGGTAACGTCTCCAGCCTGGCCGAAACCGTTCGATAACCACCCACGATTGTGAACAAAGGGGAGTCAATTAACTCCCCCTATCGTAACCGTAGGGAAGAGACGGAACCACAGGCCGAACCAGTCGATATAAATACTGGTAAGAGGGGACGCTCCAAGTAAGGCACAATGTAACCCTAAAAATCTCAGAGTTCTTTCTTCGCCATCTATCCTCCACAGAATTTTTCCCATTCTGTGGCTAGAGCCCTATCTCTGACTTAGGCATCGGAGTGTCCTCCGCCGAAGCAAATCTGGCCAGGGACCTATTTTGCAAGTGAACCAGGGAGGGGACCTGCGATCCAGTAGCTTCGCCCGGTTGGAACAGGGACTCAATGCCAACAACCTCCTTTCCTTATGTTATATTGAATGTCCTTGAATGGATTTAGAAATGGAAGCATAAATAATTCACCAACTAGTTAGCACAACAATTAGATTAGCACAATCAAATGATTCAAAGTCCAAATTTTAAAATCTCAAAATTAAAAATTGAAATTGAAATTTGCAGATCTAGAAATCTAGATTTCAAAACTTAAATTTAAAATTTAAAATTTTGAATTTTAGTTAGAAAATTCATTCTTGGAAGTAAAAGTTGTAAGAAAAATTTCAACCATTAACAAACTTCCAACTAACTAGTTTTATAAATTCAAAATTAAAATTTTAAAATTTTAAAAATTAGAATTTTAAATTGAATTTATTAGATTTTAAAGTATAAATTTCAAATTTTAAATTTTGAAATTTAATTTTCAAATTTTGTTTAGGAAATTCGTTTATGAAGGCTTGTAACTAAAGTTTGTTGCAAGAAGCTTCCAACTAACAAGCCTTTAACCATAAAACACTCAAAATTCGAAATTCAAATTTAAAAAAATTTAAAATTCAAATTTTTGAGGTGGAGATCTCATATTTCAATTTTGAAATTTTTAAATTTCAAATTTATGGTTGGAAATTCATTTTGGAGGGATGCAATCCAAAGTTGTTTTAAGAAACCTCCGACCAACAACCTTCTAACTAAAAACTCAAAATTCAAATTTTAAGTTCTCAAAAATTTAAATTTTAAGTTGTAATAATTAGATTTCAAAGTTTAGACTTCATATTTCAAGTTTTGAATTTTAAACTTTCGAATTATGGGTTGGAAATTTGTTCTTGAAGTATAAAAAAACTTCAGCAACTAGCAAACCTCCAATTGACTAGATTCAAAATTCGAAATTCAAATTTAAAATTTTTTAAAATTTAAAATTTAAATTGAAATTTTTAGATCTTAGAGTTAAGATTTTAGATTCCAAATTTTGAAATTTAAATCTCAAATTTTGGCTTTGAATTTTGGACTTGAAGACAAGCAACACACAAAGGAACAAAATTTCAGCAACTTGACCTAGTAAACCATAAGCTCTGATACCAAAAATTGATGCGGGACGGGAAGAGATCATGCATTCATGATGGATAGAGATTCAAACAAGATGATTAATAGGCTAAATTGAGTAATAAATCCACATACAAACGAGCTAAATTAATCCAAGGAAAGAATTTTCATGAAAGAGACTAGTTGATCTAAATTACAACATCCACAATTAGATCTAACTCAAACCAAGAATAGGATGTTCATAGCAAGGAAACCATCATTACTAGGGCAAGTTAACCTTCAAATGATCAGATCCAAAGAGCTTAGGAATGGTTCTCCTACCAACAATGATAGCTAAAATTATTTGGTGGAAGGGTTCACTCAACACTCTCGGAAAGAGGCTTGGATCATAAGATCTACACTCCCTAACCTTGTTGACTCACCTTGTAGATGGTTCATGGTTTGGAAACCTTCATCTTCAACCCGAGATCCCTGAGAGAACCTACAAAGAGCCCATCATGAGGCATGGAAATGAGATCAAAAGGAGGAAATGAAGAAGGGAAAGAAAGGAAGAGAAGAAGAAAGCTTGGCATGGAGCTTGATGGACTTGAGCTTGGAACCGGATCAAGGGCATCCCACCCTCTTCAAAACGAAATCAAGGGCATCACACCCTCTTCTCACATAAGGGCATCCCACCCTTCTCAAAATGAAGCTTTACACTTCAAGCAAAAGAAGGTATCTCACCCTCTCCGCACAAGAGAACTTTTAGCAAGAAGAAAATCCTTTCATTACTCAACATAAGATGCTTTACAAGAGGGCTTGGGGCTCTATTTATAGGCCAAGCAAACCATAATTTCAGCCAAACTAATCCCCAACTAATCTCTTGATTAGTTATACTAGTTGATAGATTAGGTAGATCCAACTAAAAGTGGTTCCAACAACATTTTCTTCTAGAATTTGTTACAACTAATCTTATGTAGCGCCTAAGTGTCATCCATGTGGCTTTCTTGCTAATGTAGTGGTCTTAGTGGCTGATGAAGTGGAGGACCAAGTGGCATCCCACATTTCAAGTTAGTTGAAGATTTGTTGGGGAAAAGTTATAGGTAGTTTATTCCTTCCATGTGACCCTCAAAATAGTCTTGATGAAGTAGCCTCCATGTGGCGCCCAAGGAGAGGTTGTGTTGGCTTCAAGAAGGCTTCCAAATGGCCTTCAAAGAGTGCTTACAAGTGGCTTCAGAGGAGGACTTACAAGTGGCATAAGAAAAGATTTTGCTTGACCAATGGGTCGGCTCAAGAACAGGTTAAGCCGACTCAAAGAGCTTGAGTTGACTCATGAGGTTGATGCCTTTTCTTCTTGAGTTGGCTTATAGAAAAATAGTCTTTTTTCATTGATACATTGGAATTAATCCCTGTAGATGTCTTTCTTGATTAATCTTTCTGGGCTTCAATGTTGAGTCAACTCCCATCCAAATGGCCCTTGTCCTGTTAGCTTATTCCATAAGGAACTTGGTTGAAGCTTGAATTCTCTTTCCAATACTGATGTCTCCATCAGAGATCTTACATTGATGATCCAATTTATTTGATGTGATCTATTATATCAATACAACTTATATATAAAAAATCATATGATTTGGAAATCCCTGATCTATGTATCAAGTGATCAGAAGAGGAGCCAAGTCTACCTCTATTACTTTATGTTGTTGCTTGCAGGATGCTTAATATGTTGTTTGGGTCCTTGACTATGTTAATCATATATTTAACATATTAAAAATAATATATTAATATAATATAGAATAATATAATATAATATAATATAATTATATTCATAATATTATTATATAATATTATAATTATATTATATAATATAATACTTTATATTGCATTATTTATATTATTATATTCATAGTATTATAATATATTATATTATAAAATATAATATTATATAATATTATAATATTAATAGAATATAACATAATATAAACTATATTTTATATTTTATAATATATATTATGTTATATTATATTATATTATATTTAATATAATATAATGTATTTAATATAACATATTATATTTAAATTAAATATATTTATATATAATATAATTTATATTTACATCATAGATTTATATATAATATAAGTATATTATATTAAATTTAATGATGTAATATATAAATTTAATATAATAATTTGATATATTATATTATGTTATAAAATATTATATTATAAAATATTATATAATATTATATTTAATATAATATTATATATTTAATATAATATAGTATATTTATATTAAATATAAATATATTTATAGATAATATATTATATATTTAAATTATGTTTTTATATTAATGTAAATATATTATATTAAATTTAATAATATAATATATAAATTTAATATATTATTTAATATTTAAATAATATATTAAATATATTATTTATTTAATATACAAATTTTTATATTTGTTTAGTATAAAGAATAATTTTTAATTTTTTAAATTTTATTATAAAAACATAAAACTTTTTATATTTAATATATTTTGTAATATAAAATATTTAAAAATTATATTTTTAATAAATAAATAAAATATAAAAATTATATTTTTATAAATAAAATATTGATTTAATTTAATGATATTTTAGAAATTTAATTTTATATTGTTCAACATTACCTGTAGGTATCAAACATAATTATTCACATTACCTGTAATCTACATTGCCAGCAATTTACATTATTGGTAATCCATATTACCTTTCAGGATTGCCCGGCAATGCATCAAATGTAACCAGAGAGTTGATGATGATGTTCATGCTGTTACAAATCACTAGTAGTCGATGTTTCTTTTATTTTCATGTCTTTTATCATGGCTTATAATGAACTTATTGGATAATGTAATTATGTTTTTTAATAAATATATATTATATTATGGTGAAGATGATTTTAAATTAGTGTTTGATTTTTTGTATAAATTTTGTACAAAGGTTATGGCTTGTAATGAACTTGTTGGATAATGTAATCATATTTTTTAATGAATATATATTATATTATGGAGAAGATTTTAGGTTGGTGTTTGATTTTTTTTGTACAAAATTTATATGCAGGTTTATGTATTTTGTACATATTTTAAGAAATTATATTTTTTATTTTTTAAAAAATAAAAAAATTACTGATGTTTTAAAGTAACTGCAAAAAAAATTTAAAGTATCGCTGAATGCTAGCAGCTAGCTGGCGATACTTTAAAGTGTTGATATTTATCGGTTCGAATATCAGAAAATAAATTTTCATGCTCTAACCACTAATGCTAAAAGCATAGGAAGGTTATTTTGCAACGCTTATAAACATTAAGCATTTTTAGCATCGGCAAAACCCTATTTTTCTATAGTTCCGGTAAAAATTGACATGAAAAATTGGGAAAGAATATAGATTTAGAGTTCCTTTTTTTTTCTTTTAACATATAAGGCATTTTATATATGAAGCTACCATATCCTACAAAAATTCATACATCAATAAATAAACCACCATGATAACATAAATCTAAATATAAATTCAACATATAACTAAACCAAAATATGCATAACTCAAAACATAACAAAATAAACATTACATTTTAACCGGGTTCGCTGGATCTTTTCTAACCAGAACTTTAACCTTTTGATAGTATCTAGATAACAAAAAACTGCTGGAATTTTTAGGTTTCCTATTGCACAGGACTCTAAGTAGTGTGGGTGATTTTTCCCTGGCTTATAGGTGTTCCCATGTTTCTCCAACTCTCAAAGGCAAGGTATTTCTTTATGCTTTCTGATCATCTGAATGTCATATGCCAGGTCCAGAAGTTCCACTGATATCATTCCCACAATATCCTGTGAGCTTTCGGATGCCGACAAAAGCTTCCATCTGGGCTAAATCAATTTCATAGAATGTACGTATACGCATTTCTGTTTAGATTTCATGATATATCCCTTGGAATATTATAACCTCATGAAGCTCCTTTTCTTTGCCCCTCAGGTTATGTATGGACCATAGTTTAATCGTTTGATGATTTCTCCTGCAACCTTATCTCATGGTACAATCCCATCTCACGCAGACCATCTGTCTGAGTAAACTTGAATATTTTATGGGGTTTGAGCATTGAACTTGTCCGTTGCATCCATCCTAAATCTGACCTGTTACACCAGTGTTTGTTGAGTTCTTTCTTGGCTCAAATTTTATTATTATAATGTATCTTTCATGGGAAAGATTGTGTGAGGCCCAATCCGAAAAATGGCCCATATTCATGAAAATTTGGACTGAAGCCGGCAGTTGGGATGCCGACTTCAGTTCGGATCGACACTGGCACCAGAGCGGTCGATTTGTTCAGCGAAGAAGAGGAAGCGAGGAGGAAGAGGCATGTGGGAGAGGGAAGATCGAGACGTGTGGGAGAGGGAAGATCGAGGCGTGCGGGAGAGGGATTACTCCCTATAAGAGTTCCACCATGTACCTCGATCGATCTCAAAAAAAAAAAAAAAAAAAAAAAAAACTCTCTTCCTTTGGTGAACGCCGACGAAGCCTTCTCGCGTGCTGCGGCTCTTTTCGGGACGCGTATCCCTCCGGTGGATGTCAACCTCGCCGGTAAGCTCTCCGTCATCGTCTTCTCTTGGGTTGGCATGAACAGAAGTGATCGACGGGAGTTTTTTTTTCCTCTCGAGCATGGGTTTGAATGGGATGAACCGACCGGGATGGGAGGGAGGATTGGATCCGTTTTGGGTTTCCGACAGTGGCCGGATGGCCGTCAGGCACCGGTGGTTCCTTCCCCTCCCTTCCTTTCGTTTTTTCGGTGGCAATGGAGGGCTCGTTGGGGGAGGTGGTAACGGGATGAAAACAGGGGATGGCAACAGGTGGGAAGAAGAGGAACGAACCGAGTTAACTCGGTTTCTGGGGTGAGTCAACTCGGTTGGTTAATTGGTTGGGTTAACTCAGTCATAAAAATTGAGTTGACTCAATCAGCAGGGAATTTAGTTTTCTTTTTATCGAATTATATGGGAATTAATTATATGATTAAAAATTGTTATGCATGATTGGGGTTATCCTTGAAGTCCTGGTTTGGTGTTGGATTGTACTAGTTGGTAGATATTTTATAGTAAGTTATCATTCTCTAGTAAAATTTACCATGCAATATTACTGTATAATTAATGATATGATGTGGTATAAGGCTAAACACTTATGAACAAAATGTATTGTGTCATAGGTTGAGTTGGTTTAGTTACTCTCTAGTCCGACTATGATTACACGAGTTAGGATCTAGTCTCCTTGTGGGCCTCCAGCGGGGCGATCGCTGGCACATGACCGACGAGCGGTATGTGAGTCAGGAGCTAGTTTTCTTTGTGGGCTTGGCCGGCGGGGCGATCGCTGGTACATGCAGAGGATGCATGTTTCTCGTGTAATTTCAGAGCTAGTTCTCCTTGTGGGCCTCCAGTGGGGCGATCACTGGCACATGACCGATGAGCGGTATGTGAGTCAGGATTCTAGACTCTTGTGGGGCTAGCCATGGGCCGATCGTGGGCATAGTCAACAGGAGACTAGTTGAGAGCGTGTGAGGATGGCCATCCTAAGGAGTGTGTGTTGTCAGAGTATTAAAGAAAAATAATAATGAAAAAAAAAAAAAACTGATTTGGCTTTGTAGTAGTAATATTTTTATTACTTGTGTGTGCACTGATTTATTTAATTTGCTTTGCTCTTAAATTATGGTAAAATTATACTTGAGATGTATGATATCTTACTGAGTTTAGGAAAACTCACTCTATTCCCTTATTTTTTTTCAGGACCAGAGGAACATGTGGGCTTGGAAACCAGTCAGTGAGGATTTAGGGCTTAGTGAACACTGTTATTTATTTTTTTTATTTTAAATAAAATATAGCATGTGGCTGTTAATGGCTTGAACATTTGAATTTTCTTATTTAAATAAATAAAATTGCTTGGTTGATTATTTTATTTGAGTAGGTATGGTACAGGCCTTGTATGTTTAAGGAAAAAATAAATCGAAGGGCATACGGCCGTCTGATGCGCTTCCTACTCTGTTTCTGGGTCGGGGCGTGACAGATTTAGTGGTATCAGAGCCAGGTTGTCTTAGTGACAAGATGATATAGATAGTGAGAGTGGGGTAGAGATAATTAGGATAAGTTTAAGACATTTAAAATAATAAGGTTATATTATCAAACTGACTTTCTTCTATAAAATAGGTGAGAATGGCCCAGACTCGATCTATGAGGACGTCTAATCATAATGATCATGCTTCTCGAGCTCATGGTACCTCACAGGCAGCAGGACCGTCTCGAGCTGCTAGTGCCCCCAGGACTCGTAGTTTATCACCTGATCAAGACAAAAGCCGAACAGTTAGTCCTCCCCCTCAACAGCGTAATTTGAGGACAGCTAATTCTGATGGTCAGGTGGTAGGTCTTATTCAAGCATTAACCAGGCTTGTTCAGGAATTGAGTCAGCAAGGAAGTAGAGGTGGTCAATTTTCTAAGACAGAATGGGGGATCGCAGAATTTAGGAAGTTGGCACCTCCTACTTTTGAGGGCTCTACCGAACCTACTGAATCTTTGAAATGGCTAAAGGAAATGGAGAAGGTTTTTGCCAGTATGAATTGTACAGATCAAGAAAAGGTTCGTTTTGCTACTTATCAGTTGCAGGGCGAAGCGTTTGAATGGTGGGAGGCTGTCAAGAGACAGCATGGTACCGAGGAGCCAATTACTTAGAACAGTTTTTGTCAAGAGTTTTTGGATATGTATTTTTCAGAGAGCCTTAGATTTGAGAAAGAAAGTGAGTTCACAAGACTGATACAAGGAAATATGACGGTGGTACAATATGAAGCCAAGTTTATTGAATCGTCCCGTTTTGCTTCGGACTTGGTGGCTACGGATAATATTAAGGCTCGAAGGTTTGAAAAAAGGCTTAAGCCCAGGATTCACGTTGGAGTGAGACCGATGCAATTAGTTTCATATCGGGATGTGGTTAGTAAAGCTAAAATTGTGGAGCAGGAAGTTGACAACATGCAACAGGAAAGAGAACGACAATTGAAGAAGAGATCTGGATCTGATGGGCAGCAAGGTGGTTGATACTCTGGTAGACCAACTAGACAGAATGGAAATCAAGAGAAAAATCTAGGACCTCAGCTGGAAAATGGTCCTCGTTGTATAAAATGTCAGGGTTTTCATTTGGTGCAGGATTGCCGTTGGTTTTCTGGGGCTTGTTTTAACTGTGGCCAGCAGGGCCACAGAGCTGTGGATTGCCCTCGTACTTAGATTTCTGGGGCTTGTTTTAACTGTGGCCAGCAGGGCCACAGAGCTGTGGATTGCCCTCGTACTCAAATTTCTGGGACTTGTTTTAACTGTGGCCAGCAAGGCCACAAAGTTGTGAATTATCCTCGTGCTCAGAATTCTGGATACCAATATTCATTTTCGGATACATCGCGACTGCTTGCACCTCCTACTTCAAATGCACCAGCTTCTTTTCAGAATCAACCTTCAACTTATGGATATGGAGAGCGCCAGAAGCAAAAGACCCAAGCTCGTGTTTATGCTTTGACTCAGCAAGATGCTCAGGCATCGAATGCTGTAGTGACAGGTAATTTCAAAGATCTTTTCTTTTAAAGTTAATTAAATCAAGTTCATATAATTACAAAGTTAGAATTTGATTGTTCGATAGGTACCATCAAGGTAGTTTCTTCTTATGCTCGTGTTTTATTTGATTCTGAGGCAACACATTCCTTTATCTCAACTGGATTTATTAAGAAGGCTGGTATGAAACCAGTACTTATGAATTATGAAACCTGTGTCTCCACTCCAAATGGGAGCACCATCATAGTTAATATGATTTGTCCATCTTGCACTATAAGTATTGGAAATCATGATTTTTCATCTGATCTAATGATTATAGAGATGAAGGAGTTTGATATTATTTGGGAATGGATTGGTTGTTTTCTTATCATGCCACTGTGGATTGTTTTGAGAAGAAAGTAATTTTTCATCCTCCAGGACAGGAACCTTTCAGTTTCCGTGGTAGTAGGGGAAAGATCCCTATTAAAATAATTTCAGCTATGCAGGCTGGCAGGATGTTAAGGCAAGGTTGTACAGGATACTTAGCTAATATTATGGACCTTCAACAAGAAGAAATGAAGTTGGAAACCATTCCGACTGTGAAAGAATTTCCTGATGTATTTCTGGATTGTTGCCGCTCTCGTCGCCGCGCCCGTGCCGAGGATCAGCCGATCCTCCCTGACCGCTTGGCAAGGGAGCCTCCCTTCCTGCGAGAAACCTGCAACAAAGGGGTTAGAGGACCCTGGCCGGGGATTCCGGCGAGGGGGCTCCGACGGTCAAGTCAGTAGACGACGAGGAGGAACAGACTCTCCCTCCCAGGCCCTCTAAAGGGTCCCAGGTTTGGAGAGTTAACTAGTGAAGGGAAAGCGCCGGGGACCGGGATCTCGGCTGGGCCTGCCTGCCGAGCTCGCGTCCAGTATTCCCCTCTCGGGATCTCTGGTTTCTTCCTCGGAGCGAGGCCTTGTGCCGGTGCTTCCCTCTTGTCCCAGGCTAGTTGGCTTACCTTGCAGTCTCCGGATCCTTCCCTCTTTATCTCCCTCCGTCGTGTGCTTGTCCTTTTCCTCCTCGAAAACTCCTCCCCCCTGTCTTCCTTTCTTTTCCCTTTTTGGTGAAGGAAGCCAGGCGGCTTTCCGACCTCGTCCGTCGGGCCCAGCAGGGAGAAGGCAAGGACAGAAGAGAAAAGGAGGGAGGGCGGCGCTGGCAGAGCGGCCAGTCGTCAGGCCTCGGGCTTCGTGAGAGTGCTCTTTTTCCCGAGCGTGGGCGCCATCCGTTTACGGGCCCTGTTCCGTCAGGATCGGATCTCTCGACTGCGGGACCTGTCGGGCCAGTGTAAGTCACGTTCCGCGTGCCGCCACCCTCCGTACGGGACGCCGTCTGGGGTCGGTACGGCCCGAGGGATGGCCTCGGGACCCGTCGCTTTCCCCCGGGGGCCTCTCCGTACAAGCGGTCTGACTTCGGCTGAGTTGGACCTGTCTCCGGGGGCCAACTGGCGAGAGGCGAGAGATCGGCCGACCTCGGCTTAGGTGGACCCCTCCGGGGTGGACACCTGGCGAGGTGGCAGAAGATCGCCTGGCTTCGGCCGAGGTGGGCCCGTCCCCGGGTGGCCACCTGGCGCAAGGCGGAGGGTCGGCCGACCTCGGCCTAGGTGGACCCCTCCCGGGTGGACACCTGGCGAGGTGGCAGAAGATCGCCTGGCTTCGGTCGAGGTGGACCCGTCTCCGGGTGGCCACCTGGCGCAAGGCGGAGGGTCAGCCGACCTCGGCCTAGGTGGACCCCTCCCGGGTGGACACCTGGCGAGGTGGCAGAAGATCGCCTGGCTTCGACCGAGGTGGACCCGTCTCCGGGTGGCCACCTGGCGCAAGGCGGAGGGTCAGCCGACCTCGGCCGACCTTACACGGGGCGGACTCCTCCGAGCCCGGGCGTAGATGAGTTGGTGGGGGAACTTCGCGCCGAACTCGACCTCGGCGGGAGCTGTTTGCTTCAGACAGTATCGGGCGGTGCGGTCTTGCCGACCCCAGCCTTGAGGACGTGGCGCTGATTCTGGCAGGAAAACTCACACGTGGCTCGCTCGCATTCGGCGATACCTGAGACTGGCCATGTCACTGTCACGGCTGTAATAGTTGCCCCCCAGCCCGCCGTTCCGTCGGGGCATCGTAGAACGGAACGTCGGGATTAATTGCTGACATGACGTGGAGAGGCGAAGATCTTGCATCATAATTGGCACGATCTCCATTCGTCGTGGCTCGATGCGGCTGAAGACCTATGGGGAGTCGCCACGCGTCGTCCACTTGCCCGCAATCAATGCGTCGCTTCGGGGCAGAGGCCGTTACTCTGCTAACGAGGCGTCGGTGTCGGGCGTGTGCCCACGTGGCGACCATCCAGTGGCCTGAGGCGGAATGATGGGTACGGCTGCTGCCGGCTGAGTTTGAAAGGGAGGGGACTTTCCAGAACGAGGCCTTTTCCCTTGCTTCGTGGGCGGTTCGCTGCAGGCTAACAACTTCTGCTGCTCGCGCCCGTCTGTGCATTTTTGGGTAAGTGTCTTCTTCTCCTTCTCTCTCGTTTCTTATTCAGCCCCCTTCTCCTTTCCTTCTCCATGGCGCGCCGTCGCCATGTCTCTTCTAACTCGGACGAGGCCGGTCCATCCCGGCCGAGGACTCCATTTTCTTCCTCCTCGGATGAGGAGGTAATTCCAGAGGAGGTCCGCCGGCGCTTGCAACCCGGGGGTGTCACTATTGGCATCCCCAGGGGGGTCCGGTCCCCTCCGGTTGCGCCTGCCGTGCCCCTCCGTTCACTCCCCACCTTGGCTTCTCTTCCGGCTCCGCCCTTCTTCCCGCCGGTCCCTCCGGTCATGCCTCTACCATGACCGAAGGTGATCTTTCTCTGCTCCGGGATGCCTATGGCATCCCGGGATCTGTCCGTCTGTTTGCTCCGCGGTCCGGGGAGCGTGTCACCATGAGTGGCCCCGGCCGCATTGCCTTCTACGAAGACTTCCTCCTCGGGGGTCTTCGTTTTCCTCTGCATCCTTTCTTTCTTTCCTTCCTCAGCCATTTTCGGCTCGTCCCGGCCCAGCTGGCTCCTAACGCCATCCGGGTCATCTTCTCCTTCATCGTCTTCTGCCATTTCCACGGGTTTGTTGCCCGTTTTTCTCTCTTCAGGGCCCTGTTCACCCTGAAGAAGTGCTCCACCGATGATGGCTGGTGGTACATTTCGCCCCGACCTAGGTGTCTCCGATTCGACCTCCCTTCTTCGGTCAAGGGATGGAAGAGCCGGTTTTTCTTTGCCTCGGTCGACGACGTTGACTGGGCCTGGAGCGAACCGGACCGGTCACCGAACCGGAATTCCCGAGTTGAGCCTGCGGACCAGGAGTCTTACACCCAGCTCCTGAGTGACGTGGTCCCGGCGCTCGAGGTTCTGCTCTCTGAGCAGAATCTTTTTGAGGCCGGCATCAGTCCCATCCGGGAGACCGGTGAGATTTGGTCCCGCATTAACTTCTGCCCCCCCTCTCTTTTTAAGATTGAACCGTCTAACCTTCTGATTTCTTCACTTTGCAGGGATGAAGTTTTCGCTGGAGAACCTGCTGGAGGGAGCGGCTCAGAGGGAGGTCGTCGACGTGGATGAGCCCGTGGCGAAGAGGGCTCGCACAGAGACGAGCCGGGAGGTCGCAGCGGCGACCGTGCCCGGCCCAGCTGCTGCCGTTTCCCCGCCCAGGCCTCCTCGAGGTGGCGCCCCTGGCGCCTCGGCCCCACGGCCTGGCGGCGCTGCCGAGAGTGCTCCGGCGCCCGCCGTTCTGCCCATCGCCGGGCCCGTTCCTGTAGGCAGCCCAACGGCACCTCCAGTGGCGACCGCCGGTCCGTCGGCTGCAGCTTCAGCAGAGGGGGCAGCTGTCGCGGGGGTCGGCCCGAAGGGCCCAGCGCCGGTGATCTCGCACCGAGACTCGGTCATCCTCGATCGAGGACTGGCGGAGAAGTTGATGGAGTA
This sequence comes from Areca catechu, assembly GCA_021397845.1. Classification (NCBI taxonomy): domain Eukaryota; kingdom Viridiplantae; phylum Streptophyta; class Magnoliopsida; order Arecales; family Arecaceae; genus Areca; species Areca catechu. The sequence goes on along the minus strand of CM038040.1, from coordinate 151,674,749 downwards.
CGCTTCCACCGCCCGGGACCGCCGAGCTCGGGGCGGCCGAGATTACGCAGACGCGCTGCTCGGCATCCTGCCCCAGCTTTTCACGGTAAGTTTGAGCTTTGATTCTTCTTTTCTTCCGATCCGAGGCCTTCTGCCTTGGTACTGATGTGCGTTATTTTCGTCCTTGCAGATCGGGAACGACGTCCTCCTACTGAGGAACTACCTCGTAGGGAACGCCAAGCGGGACTCCGATCGGGAGCAAAGGCTTGGCAAACTCGCGGCCGACGTGAAGGACTTGATGGACAAGGGGGCCGAGCTGCGAGCTGAGAAGCAGGCCCTCCAGTCCGACCTGGCGCGTTCCGAGGAGCGGAACAAGGAACTGGAGGTCTCCTTGGCGGAGGAGCGGACCTCCAACTAGCGCCGTACTGAGGAGGACGCGGCGGAGAAGGCCCGCCTGCAGGCCCACTCTCTGTTTTTGGAGCGCCAACTGGGCGAGGCTCGGCGAGAGGTGGCCGCGGCGAAGGACCGGAGCTCCTACATCAACGGGCTCCTGGAGGCGGTGAAGCGGGAAGCGCAGGAGGCCATCCCCAAGTTCCGGGCTTCCGACGAGTTCACATCGGAAGTCCGGGAGGCCGTCGTGGACTCCTTCCTGAAGGGGTTCCGGATGTGCCGGGAAAAGGTGGGGGCCTTCTTCCCCCAGCTGGACCTGAGTGGGGTCGTCGTCGATGGCAGGAAGCCGGGGAGCGAGGGCAGGGTCTCCGGCACGACCCAGGCGACGCCTCAGGCGACACCTGCAGCACCTCCGACTGATGACGCCGCGGCCCAGACACAGCCCCAGAAGCCGGTTGTCGTGGAGGTTGAAGAGGTGGCGCCCGCACCTCCGGCGGACGGCGCCGACCCTGCGCTCCAGTGACCTCACCTTGTACTTTTGCTTTCTTTGTCCTTCTTTTTGGGGGGTCCCGGCCTGTCGGGGCTCCCGGTTTGTACTGAGTACCTGTTTTAATGAAGACTTACTTTCTATTACAACTTGTCTATCATCTTTGGTTCTTCTTTTCTTCTTCTTTGTTTGTTTGTTTCTGAGATGTCGGTCTGGGGCACCTGAGACAACTGCGGGCCTGGTCCTTCTATACTAAATCGAAGGACGGGGTCTGCAAAGCCGCGTCGCGGCAAGGCAAGAATCTTGAGCAGGTCCGACTTTGGGCCGCCTTTATGCTTGCGCGGACAACACAGTTCCTGTATCATCTTCCGGGCCGAAACCCGGGATCTTCCGGACTGAGCTCGATGCCATAGGCTTTCTTAAACCTTGCGCGGCTCACTGAGCTAAAACTCCGGGCTTGCGCAGGCGAAGCGGATTCGGCGCCGCCTTCCAGGCCGAAGCCCAGGATCTTCCGGACTGAGCTCGATGTCGCAGGCTTTCTCAAACCTTGCGCGGCTTGCTGAGCTGTGCTCCGGGCTTGCATGGGCGAACTGGGTTCGGCGCCACCTTCTAGGCCGAAGCCCAGGATCTTCCGGACTGAGCTCGATGCCGCAGGCTTTCTCAAACCTTGCGCGGCTTGCTGAGCTGTGCTCCGGGCTTGCGTGGGCGAACTGGGTTCGATGCCACCTTCCAGGCCGAAGCCCAGGATCTTCCGGACTGAGCTCGATGCCGCAGGCTTTCTCAAACCTTGCGCGGCTTGCTGAGCTGTGCTCCGGGCTTGCATGGGCGAACTGGGTTCGACGCCACCTTCCAGGCCGAAGCCCAGGATCTTCCGGACTGAGCTCGATGCCGCAGGCTTTCTCAAACCTTGCGCGGCTTGCTGAGCTGCGCTCCGGGCTTGCGTGGGCGAAGCGGGTTCGGCGCCACCTTCCAGGCCGAAGCCCAGGATCTTCCGGACTGAACTCGATGCCGCAGGCTTTCTCAAACCTTGCGCGGCTTGCTGAGCTGCGCTCCGGGCTTGCGTGGGCGAAGCGGGTTCGACGCCACCTTCCAGGCTAAGGCCCAGGATCTTCCGGACTGAGCTCGATGCCGCAGGCCTTCTTGTTGAAGTTAGAGAAGAGTGTTTAAAGTGAAGAAGCTTTGTTAGAGAAACTGGGAGCCTTACATTACTGGTAGTACATTCTCAGGTTCGAGGGGTTCCATGTCCGGGGGAACCTGGCACCTCCCAACTCTTCCAAGTAACATGCTCCGTGAGGGAGGGCTTCTGCTACCCGATAAGGGCCTTCCCAGTTGGGTGAAAGCTTGCCGCACTCTCGTGGCTGGGAGGCTTCTGCACGCCGGAGGACCAAGTCCCCGGGACGAAAAACCTTCGGCCGTACTCGGGAGTTGTAATATCTGGCTACACGTTGCCGGTATGCTGCCATTCGAATTCGGGCCTTGTCCCTTGTTTCTTCGAGGAGGTCTAGGTTGAGCATCATCCTGGCCGGGTTTTCTGTCTCGTCGTATTGTTCTACGCGCAGCGTGGGTATGCTGAGCTCGATCGGGATGACTGCCTCGGCCCCGAAGACGAGGTTGAATGGGGTTTCGTCAGTAGCCGTCCTTGGGGTGGTGTGGTATGCCCAAAGAACGCTGGGAAGCTCGTCGGCCCACCTGCCCTTGGCTTGGTCCAGCCGCGTGCGGAGGCCCTGAAGAATGGTCCTGTTCGTGACCTCAGCCTCCCCGTTGGTCTGGGGGTGCGCCACCGAAGTGAAGCGATGCTTAATGCCGAGGTCGTTGCAGAAATCTTCGAACTCTCGACAGTCGAACTGGCGTCCGTTGTCGGTGACCACGGTGTGGGGGAGGCCGAAGCGGCAGACGATGGACTTCCAGAAGAACTTGGCGACGTTTGCTTCGGTGATTCTTGCCAAGGGTTCGGCTTCGACCCACTTTGTGAAGTAGTCGATAGCCACTATCAGGAACTTCCGCTGGCCGGACGCCGGCGGGAATGGGCCCAGGAGGTCCATCCCCCACTGGGCGAACGGCCAGGGGGCTGAGAGCTGAGAGATCGGGTTGGAGGGTTACCGTTGTACCGTGGCGTGACGCTGGCACCGGTCGCACTTCTTCACGAAGTCGGCGGCGTCCTCCTTCATCGTCTCCCAGAAGTAGCCTTGACGAAGGGCCTTGTATGCCAATGCCCTGCCCCCCACGTGGTTCCCACAGATGCCTTCGTGAATCTCCTGGAGCACAAGCTGGGCTTCTGTGGGTCCAATGCACTTGAGGAGGGGATAAGAGTAGGACCTTCGATACAGCTGCCCGTCCATCAGGACAAACCGTACGGCCTTCTTCCTGATGAGGCGAGCCGCGTCTCGGTCTTCCGGCAGGGTGCCGCTGGTGATGTACGCAGCGTACTTGTCCATCCAGCCGGGCTCCTGGCTGACCTGATGGACCTCCGCCGGTACTTCGAGGCTTGGGACTTCGAGTCGCTCCACATGGGCGCGTCCCAGCATCGTGTCGGCAGGGTCGCCAGCCGAGAGAGGGCATCCGCGCGGGCGTTCTCCCTGCGGGGGATATGGAAGATGTTGAAGCGCCGAAACTTGGACGCGCCTGCCTTGACGAGCTCTAGATACTTCGCCATCTGGGGGTCGTGAGCGACGTACTCCCCGGACACCTGCCCCGCCACGAGCTGGGAGTCAGTGAAAGCTCTGAGGTTGGTCACGCCCAGCTCGCGGGAGACTCTCAGTCCGGCGAGAAGTGCCTCATACTCTGCTTGGTTATTTGTCGCGGGAACTGGAAACGGAGCGCGCACTCGGCGACGACTCCGTCGCCGTTGGCAAGGATGAGCCCAGCTCGCTCCCGCCGGAGTTTGAGGCTCCGTCTACATGGAGGATCCAGGCGTCCTCTCCGGGCTCGTTGGTGCCGACCTCCATCGGTTGGGCCGGGGAGTCCTCCTCGGGCTCCTTGCCCAAACCTGCGCATTCGACCAAGAAGTCGGCCAGCACCTGTGCCTTCATTGCCGACCTCGGTCGGTATGTAATGTCGAACTCGCTGAGTTTCAGTGCCCATTTGGCCAATCGCCCCGAGGTGTCGGGTCGGCTGAGCACCGCTTTCAGCGGTTGATCCGTCAAGACGGCGATGGGATGCGCTTGGAAATAGGGCCTGAGACGCTGGGCAGACACTATTAGCGCAAAGACGAGTTTCTCGGGCCGGGAATACCTGAGCTCCGCATCCCGGAGGAGTTTGCTGGTATAGTACACCGGTCGCTGGATCCCGTGGTCGTCGGTTCGGACCAGGACAGAGCTGACGGCCTCCGGGGTAACGGCCAAGTAGAGGGTGAGCTCCTCCCCTTCCTCGGGCCTGGACAGCAGAGGTGGTGATGCGAGCGTCTTCTTCAACTCCTCGAAGGCCTGCTGGCATTCCTCGGTCCAGGCGAAACCATTCATCTTCCTCAGCACCTTGAAGAAGGGACGGCAGCGGTCCGCCGACCTGGAAATAAAACGACTAAGGGCCGCAACCCGGCCGGTCAGCTGCTGCACTTGTTTCTTGGAGGCTGGCTGCTCCATGTCCAGGATGGCCTGGACCTTCTCCGGGTTGGCCTCGATTCCTCTCTGGGTCACCATGAACCCTAGGAACTTTCCGGCGGAGACCCCGAAGGCGCACTTCGCCGGATTCAGCTTCATCTGGTGGCGCCGGAGGTTGCCGAACGTCTCCGCCAGGTCGGCTACGTGGTCCGAGTCAAGTTTGCTCATTACCAGCATGTCGTCCACGTACACCTGCATGTTGCGGCCTATCTGGTCTTTGAAGACTTTATTGACCAGGCGTTGGTACGTCGCCCCCGCGTTCTTGAGGCCGAAGGGCATCATCCTGTAACAGAAAGTCCCGCGGTCAGTTATGAAGGCGGTACGCTCTTCGTCCTCCGGATTCATCCGGATCTGGTTGTATCCGGAAAAAGCGTCCATGAATGACAGGAGACGGTGCCCCGAGGTGGTGTCGACCAGCTGGTCGATCTTCGGCAGAGGGAAGCTGTCCTTCGGGCAAGCTCGATTGAGGTCGGTGTAGTCCACGCAGATCCTCCACTTACCGCTGCTCTTCTTTACCATGACCACGTTTGCTAACCAGCTGGGGTACTGGACTTCTCGGACGAAACTGGCGGCGAGAAGTTTCTCTACCTCCTCGTCGATCGCCTTCTGCCTCTCCATGGCAAAGCTTCTCTTCTTCTGGCGGACCGGGCGGCTGCCTGGGTCCACGTTCAGGCTGTGCATGATAATCTCGGGCGGAATACCCGGCATGTCGGCCGCCGACCAGGCGAACACATCGGCGTTGGCACGGAGGAACTCCAGCAGGCAGGTTCGCTCCTCTTCGGGGAGCTGGGCCCCGACTTGCACCGTCTTCAGGGGGTCCGAACCAAGGGGAAAGGAGAGCAGGCGCTCTACGGGCCCTCCCCTGGGTTCCTTTTCTCTCAGGTCGAGGTCCTCGACGTCGTGGGCGAGCTCTGCGCCCCTGGTGCCTGGGATTGTCTGTAGGCAGAGCGGGACTGGCTGAATCGTCCCCTTCATTTCCCCGAACCCGAAAGGCGTGGGGAACTGCACCAGCAGTCTCCTTGTGGAGATGGTGGCGTCTAGTTGGTTGAGCCCGGGACGCCCAAGAATGGCGTTGTAAGGCGAAGGGAGCTTGACGACCGTGAAAGTTACCATGATGGTCGCCTGCCGAGGTGGGGATCCGGCGGTAACTGGGAGAGTGATTTCCCCTTCGACTCCCACGGAGTCCCCTGTAAAACCTACCAGTGGGGTGTGCACTGGCTTTAGCTGGTCGAGAGGCAAATTCATCCGAGAGAAAGCATCGTAAAAAAGTACATCGGCCGAGCTTCCGCTATCCACCATGATCCGATGTACAGGGTGTTTCGCGATGGTCATTTCGACCACCACGGCATCATTGTTTACATTGTCATTAGACTCCCCTCTTTTGGGAGGGATTACATTCTCCGGGACTTCCCGGGCTCTCTTCTCTGCTCGGCCGGATCCGCGCGAGATCATGCCCACGGGCTTCTCAGTTGGCCGATTGTCGATTGCAGGGACAGGTGGTAGGGCCGCGAGCGGCCGCTTCTCGGAGGGGGCCTCGTTCTTGACGAACTTCCTGAGGTATCCCCTCCCGATCAGCTCCTCGATTTCCCGCTTCAAATGGCGGCACTCCTCCGTGTCATGCCCGTGCTCGCGGTAGAATTGGCAGTACTTTGACTTGTCTCGGGCGGCTCTCGGGTTCTGAGGTGGAGGTCGGCGGAGGTAGCGCTCGCCCTCGATTTCCATGAGGATTTTGGCTCGAGGCGCGAGGAGAGGGGTGTACCTTCGCTCGGGGGCAGACTCGGCCCTCGGCCTTGGGTCGGGCGAGGGTCGGCTGATGGCCCGGGCCTCCGAGCTCCCGGGGTGTCCCTCGGGGTTGACTTCTTCAGAATCTTCCCGTCCAGCTCTCGACGGGTGCGGTCAGCCTCCTCCGCTCGGATGTACTTGTGGGCGCGGAGGAGGAGCTCGGAATACGTCCTGGGCGGCTTCTTGTCCAGGGAATAGGTCAGACGGGACGTCTTGAGCCCGCGCTTTAAAGCCAGCATAGCGACGGGCTCGTCCAAGCTGTAGATCTCCAGGGCTGCGGTCTTAAACCGGGCGATGTAGTCTCGGAGCAGCTCCTGGTCCTGCTGGCGGATGGAGAAGAGACTGTCCACCTCCCTTGGCACCTTTCGACAAGCATCGAAATGCGCCACAAACTTTCCTTCCAACTGCTGGAAGGAGCAAATGGATCCAGGCTCGAGACGGGCGAACCAAACTCGAGCGGCCTTCCGAAGGGTTGCAGGGAAGGCGATGCACAGAAGGGCGTCGGTGGCGCCCTGGACCCTCATGAGAGCTTTATAACTCTCCAAATGGTCCAGGGGGTCGGTGGTCCCGTCGTAAGGGTCCACTTGTGGCATGCGGAATCGTTTCGGGATCGGTTCCGCCTGAATTTCTTCGGAGAAAGGGGGGCGGGAGTCGTAGCCCGCCGGGTCAGCTGACGAGTTCTGCAGGTCGGCGAACCGTCGGGCGAACTCCGCTAACTTGCGCTCGTGCTCTTCTAGGCGCCTCTCGGCCTGGCGCCTGATGGCTTCATCGGTGGAGTCTTCCACCGAGGCTACAGGTGAGGGGGGCGCGATCGGTCTCGGCGCGAGGTCTGGCCCCGGCGTCGCTTGCTGCGATGCACCGTTTCGGCCCCATCGGCCGGGGATCGACTCTCGTGATCCTCCGAGCCGGAATAGTTTCTCTTCGGGGGAGCTTGGCGGCTCCCTCGGGGGTTGGAGATGGCTTGCGGATGGGACGGCCTGCCCTGGATTGAGCGCAGGCTCCCGTGCTGTCCCGCGACTCGGGCCGCGGGGGTCCCTGGCTGCGGCTGAGTGGCCAGGGACCGTTGCTGATGCTGAAGCTGTCGGACCGCTGAGGTCAAGGTCTGCAGCTGCTGGACGATGGCCGCAAGGGATCTGTCCGCTGGGGTAGGCTACTGCAGAAGAGGAGGGGGAGCCGGAAGCTCCCGTTCGGGGGTGTGGCCCCCCGGAGGGGAGTGGGCTTCTCCCACACGGCTGGTGGACGCCTCGCGACCACGAGTGACCACCATTGCTGGAGAGCGTGATACCTGCAAAAAGCTAGTTCCCTCTGGGGGTTAGTGTCCTGCCCCCCTACCTGGTGCGCCAATCTGTTGCCGCTCTCGTCGCCGCGCCCGTGCCGAGGATCAGCCGATCCTCCCTGACCGCTTGGCAAGGGAGCCTCCCTTCCTGCGAGAAACCTGCAACAAAGGGGTTAGAGGACCCTGGCCGGGGATTCCGGCGAGGGGGCTCCGACGGTCAAGTCAGTAGACGACGAGGAGGAACAGACTCTCCCTCCCAGGCCCTCTAAAGGGTCCCAGGTTTGGAGAGTTAACTAGTGAAGGGAAAGCGCCGGGGACCGGGATCTCGGCTGGGCCTGCCTGCCGAGCTCGCGTCCAGTATTCCCCTCTCGGGATCTCTGGTTTCTTCCTCGGAGCGAGGCCTTGTGCCGGTGCTTCCCTCTTGTCCCAGGCTAGTTGGCTTACCTTGCAGTCTCCGGATCCTTCCCTCTTTATCTCCCTCCGTCGTGTGCTTGTCCTTTTCCTCCTCGAAAACTCCTCCCCCCTGTCTTCCTTTCTTTTCCCTTTTTGGTGAAGGAAGCCAGGCGGCTTTCCGACCTCGTCCGCTGGGCCCAGCAGGGAGAAGGCAAGGACAGAAGAGAAAAGGAGGGAGGGCGGTGCTGGCAGAGCGGCCAGTCATCAGGCCTCGGGCTTCGTGAGAGTGCTCTTTTCCCCGAGCGTGGGCGCCATCCGTTTACGGGGCCTGTTCCGTCAGGATCGGATCTCTCGACTGCGGGACCTGTCGGGCCAGTGTAAGTCACGTTCCGCGTGCCGCCGCCCTCCGTACGGGATGTCGTCTGGGGTCGGTACGGCCCGAGGGATGGTCTCGGGACCCGTCGCTTTCCCCCGGGGGCCTCTCCGTACGAGCGGTCTGACTTCGGCTGAGTTGGACCTGTCTCCGGGGGCCAACTGGCGAGAGGCGAGAGATCGGCCGACCTCGGCTTAGGTGGACCCCTCCGGGGTGGACACCTGGCGAGGTGGCAGAAGATCGCCTGGCTTCGGCCGAGGTGGGCCCGTCCCCGGGTGGCCACCTGGCGCAAGGCGGAGGGTCGGCCGACCTCGGCCTAGGTGGACCCCTCCCGGGTGGACACCTGGCGAGGTGGCAGAAGATCGCCTGGCTTCGGCCGAGGTGGACCCATCTCCGGGTGGCCACCTGGCGCAAGGCGGAGGGTCAGCCGACCTCGGCCTAGGTGGACCCCTCCCGGGTGGACACCTGGCGAGGTGGCAGAAGATCGCCTGGCTTCGGCCGAGGTGGACCCGTCTCCGGGTGGCCACCTGGCGCAAGGCGGAGGGTCAGCCGACCTCGGCCGACCTTACACGGGGCGGACTCCTCCGAGCCCGGGCGTAGATGAGTTGGTGGGGGAACTTCGCACCGAACTCGACCTCGGCGGGAGCAGTTTGCTTCAGACAGTATCGGGCGGTGCGGTCTTGCCGACCCCAGCCTTGAGGACGTGGCGCTGATTCTAGCAGGAAAACTCACACGTGGCTCGCTCGCATTCGGCGATACCTGAGCCTGGCCATGTCACTGTCACGGCTGTAACATGGATGAATTGCCGGGATTGCCTCCTGATAGAGAGATAGAGTTTTTATTGATCTTGTACAGGTGCAGAACCTGTTTCTAAGGCTCCCATAGAATGGCACCAGCTGAATTGAAGAAGCTTAAGGAGCAACTCCAGGAACTACTTGATAAGGGTTTTATCAGGCCAAGCATTTCACTGTGGGGTGCTCCAGTGCTTTTTGTTAAAAAGAAGGATGGAAGTTTGAGGCTGTGTATTGATTATCAGGAATTGAATAAATTGACAATCCGAAATAAGTATCCTCTTCTGAGAATAGATGATCTTTTTGACCAATTGCAAGGTGCACAGGTGTTTTCAAAAATTGATCTGCGGTCTGGGTATTATCAGTTAAAAATTAAAAATGAGGACATATCCAAGACAGCCTTTCGGACTAGATACGGACATTATGAATTTCTGGTGATGCCTTTTGGATTAACAAATGCTCCAGCAGATTTTATGGACATAATGAACAGGATATTCATATCATATTTGGATCAATGTGTAGTAGTGTTTATTGATGATATTCTGATATATTCTAAGAATGAGACAGATCATGAAGAATATTTGAGGAAAATCCTACAAATACTGAGAGAACAGAGATTGTATGCAAAGTTGAAAAAATGTCAATTCTGGCTTGATAGTATTTCGTTTCTCGGTCACATAATCTCTAAAGAAGGTTTAGCTGTTGATTCATCAAAGATTGAGGCAATTGTTGGATGGAGTAGACCAACAAATGTAACCGAAGTTCGTAGTTTTTTGGGACTAGTTGGTTACTATCGAAGATTCGTGAAGGGGTTTTATAATTTAGCACTGCCACTAACCCAGTTAACCTATAAAGGGGTCAAATTTGATTGGACAGATGACTGCGAGAAAAGTTTCCAGGAGTTAAAGAAATGTTTGGTGTCAGCTCCTATTCTTACCTTGCCATCTGGAAGTGAAGGTTTTACTATATACAGTGATGCCTCCAGAAGAGGGTTAGGATGTGTACTTATGCAAAATGGAAAAGTGGTAACTTATGCATCTAGACAACTTAAATCACATGAACAGAACTACCCTACTCATGATTTAGAATTGGCTGTAGTTATTTTTGCTTTGAAAATTTGGAGACATTACTTATATGGGATATCCTGTGAAACTTTTACTGATCATAAAAGTCTCAAATATTTATTTACACAGAAGGAATTAAATTTGAGACAAAGAAGATGGCTAGAGTTGATCAAGGACTATGATCTGAAAATAAGCTATCATCCGGGAAAAGCAAATGTAGTAGCTGATGAATTGAGCAGGAAAATCACGGGTAGTGCAGCAACCTTAATTACTTCTCAGAAAGAAATTCTTCAAGATTTTGAAAAGTTAAATATGGAGATACATTTGCACAATTCTGAATTTTTACTTGCTACCTTTAAGATACAATCTACCCTGATTGACAGAGTTAAGGTATTCCAGGAGAGTGACACAGAATTACAAAAGATCAGAAAGAAGGTACGATCTAGGAAAATTTCTGAATTCTGAATTCATGAGGATGGATCCTTAAGGTTTAGAAACATATTATGTGTTCCAAGGGATGCAAATTTGAAGAAGGAAATTTTGACTGAAGCTTACAACTCTACTTCTACTATTCATCCTGGAAGTACAAAAATGTATAAAGATCTTAAAGAAAACTTTTGGTGGAGTGGTTTGAAAAGGGAGATAGCCATGTTGTTGGCCCAATGCTTAACCTGTCAACAAATAAAAGCTGAGCATCAAAGACCAACAAGACTACTACAACCCTTGGTTATTCCAGTATGGAAATGGGAGCATGTCACGATGGATTTTGTTGCAGGATTGCTAAGGACTCTCAGAGGATTTGATGCTATTTGGGTTGTTGTAGACCGATTAACGAAGTCAGCTTATTTCCTACCTATCAAGGTTAATTACTCCATGGAAAGGCTAGCCAAATTATATATTGATAAGATTGTTAGATTACATAGTATTCCTGTATCAATTGTATCTAATAGGGAAACGAGATTTGTTTCTCAATTTTGGAAAGGACTTTATCGAGCTATGAAAACAAAGTTGGAATTTAGTACTGCTTTTCATCCTCAAATAGATGGTCAGTCAGAGAGAACAATCCAAACATTGGAAGATATGCTTAGAGCATGTGTTTTAGATTTGAAAGGGTCATGGGATGAACATTTGTCATTGGTGGAGTTTGCGTATAACAACAGTTATCAAGCAACCATTAAGATGGAACCTTTTGAAGCTTTGTATGGGAGGAGATGTAGGACCTCGATATGTTGGGATGTGTTGGTGAAAGAAAGCTTTTGGGACCAGATATTGTATTGCAAACGATGGATAAAATTCAACTTATTAGGAGACGGCTTCTCGCAGCTCAAAGTCGACAAAAGAGTTATGCAGATACTCGGAGAAGAAAGTTAGAATTCCAAGTGGGAGATCATGTGTTTCTCAAAGTGTCACCTACCAAAGGAGTAATGAGGTTCGGGGTGCGAGGGAAGCTAAGCCCTCGATATGTTGGTCCTTCTGAGATCCTAGAGAAAATTGGAGTAGTGGCTTATCGACTTGCTTTGCCACCTTCTCTTGCAGGAGTGCATAATGTTTTCTATGTTTCTATGCTAAGGAAATATGTACCTGATCCAAATCATGTGGTCGAATTGGAACCGTTTCAATTCAGGAAAGATTTGTCTTATGAAGAGCAACCAGTGAAAGTGGTTGATAGAAAGGAACAAGTCCTGAGACGGCGTATCATTCCTTATGTTAAAGTTCAGTGGAGTAATCATTCAGAGCGTGAAGCTACCTGGGAACTAGAAGAAATCATGAGAGACAAGTATCCTCAACTTTTCAGTGAATCAGGTATGTTATTTTGATGATGAAATTTCTTTTAGGAGGGGAGAATGTGAGGCCCAATCCGAAAAATGGCCCATGCCCATGAAAATTTGGACTGAAGCCGGCAGTTGGGATGCCAACTTCAATTCGGATCGACCCTGGTACCAGAGCGGTCGATTTGTTTGGCGGAGGTGAGGGAGCGAGGAGGAAGAGGCATATGGGAGAGGGGAGATCGAGGCATGCAGGAGAGGGATTACTCCCTATAAGAGTTCCTCCATGTGCCTCGATCAATCTCGAAAAAAAAAAAAAAACTCGCTTCCTTTGGTGAACGCCGATGAAGCCTTCTCGCGTGCTGCGGCTCTTTCCGGGATACGTACCCCTCCGGTGGACGTTGACCTCGTCGGTAAGCTCTCCGTCATCATCTTCTATTGGGTTGGCATGAACAGAGGTGACCGACGGGAGTTTTTTTTCCTCTCGAGCATGGGTTTGAATAGGATGAACCGACCAGGATGGGAGGGAGGATTGGGTCCGTTTTGGGTTTTCGGCAGTGGCCGGACGGCCGTCAGGCACCGGTGGTTCCTTCCCCTCCCTTCCTTTCATTTTTCTGGTGGCAATGGAGGGCTCGTTGGGGGAGGTGGTAACGGGATGAAAACAGGGGATGGCAATTGGTAGGAAGAAGAGGAACGAACCGAGTTGACTCGGTTTCTGGGGTGAGTCAACTCGGTTGGTTAATTGGTTAGGTTAACTCAGTCATAAAAATTGAGTTGATTCAATTAGTAGGGAATTTAGTTTTCTTTTTGTTGAATTATATGGAAATTAATTATATGATTAAAAATTGTTATGCATGATCGGGGTTATCCTTGGAAGTCCCGGTTTAGTGTTGGATTGTACTAGTTGGTGGATATTTTACGGTAAGTTATAATTCTCTAGTAAAATTTACCATGCAATATTACTGTATAATTAATGATATGATGTGGTATGAGGCTAAACACTTATGATTAAAATATATTGTGTCATGGGTTGAGTTGGTTTAGTTACTTTCTAGTCCGACTATGATTACACGAGTTAGGATCTAGTCTCCTTGTGGGCCTCCAGCGAGGCGATCGCTAGCACGTGACCGACGAGCGGTATGTGAGTCAGGAGCTAGTTTTCCTTATGGGCCTGGCCGGCGGGGCGATCGCTGGTACATGCAGAGGATGCATGTTTCTCGTATAATTTCAGAGCTAGTTCTCCTTGTGGGCCTCCAGTGGGGCGATCACTGGCACATGACCGATGAGCGGTATGTGAGTTAGGATTCTAGACTCTTGTGGGGCTAGCCACGGGCCGATTGTGGCCATAGTCAGCAAGGGACTAGTTGAGAGCGTGTGAGGATGGCCATCCTAAGGAATGTGTGTTGTCAGAGTATTAAAGGAAAATAATAATGAAAAAAAAACTGATTTGGCTTTGTAGTAGTAATATTTTTATTACTTGTGTGTGCACTGATTTATTTAATTTACTTTGCTCTTAAATTATGGTAGAATTATACTTGAGATGTATGATATCTTACTGAGTTTAGGAAAACTCACTTTATTCCCTTATTTTTTTCAGGACCAGAGGAACATGTGGGCTTGGGAACCAGTTAGTTAGGATTTAGAGCTTAGTGAACACTGTTATTTATTTTTTTATTTTAAATAAAATATAGTGTGTGGCTGTTAGTGGCTTGAATATTTGAATTTTCTTATTTAAATAAATAAAATTGCTTAGTTGATTATTTTATTTGAGTTGGTATAGTACAGGCCTTGTATATTTAAGGAAAAAATAAATCTAAGGACATACAGCCGTCTGATGCGCTTCCGGATCTGTTTCTGGTTCGGGGTGTGACAGATTGCTAGCTCAGATTCAAGCCCAACCCAAAGGAGTAGGCCCGGTATGCATATACTTAGCAAAAAATTGGGCAACTCATCTGAGCTTTAACCGCGGAAACTATTTCTTGTTGAGAATAGGAATAAAAATAGGTCATCGCTATCCCTCAATTTCACTTGCAATCTCCTCTGCCTTTAGCTTTCTATTTTTATTTTAATGAATAAAGATTACCATAGTTATCTATGCAAGAAATCAAGCACTTTAAAAAAGAATCCGCCAGAATGTATTAATTGGTTTCTTTGATATTGTATAAGTATCAAAGACCTACGTAATAGATAGTTAATAATAGGCAACACATATATCTGCATGGATTTTTACATATTCTTATTATTTAAGTTTTGATATTCTCACCAAGCTAAGATTCAAGTCTCTTCAAATCTAATTATAAATAAAGCAAATCTAATCATACCATGTACAATATTTTTGTATTGTATATGGATCATTGGTTGTATTTAGTCATGAAATCATGTGTAATTATTCAAAATCCATTCAAAGAGATTAGCTTAAAGATATTATTTAGATTTTTTTGATCATTTATAAATATAGAAGATGTATCTAATGGATGGTGAATGTGGAACTATACATATATGCATGGATGCTTGAAATTTTTGATTGAAACCGAGATCGTCTTAAGGGCAAATATCCCTCCCGGTCCCCCGGATGTTGGCTAGTTTTTTTTTTTTTTTTTTTTTTTTTTTTTTTGGTTAATATAGAAAATTCAGATCAATACTTCCAAATGCTCTAGAAAGATCCGAAAGCTTGGGCGAAGTTCATTTGCGCCGAGCGGAGGTTAGAGAAAACGTGAGTCTGACTCTGTACAAATGCCGAACGACCGGAGCTCCGTCGATTAAATAAAAGCCACCAAAACAAAGTTCACCTTTACATGCTTATATACAGGAAAAAACTACTTTTTATTTATACAACAGCAATCACACCTTCATCTCCAACAACAAGATGCTTATCATGAAAGTGATAGCCTAGGTGATTGAGATCTTGCTCATAACTAACAGGTTATAGGTTCAAGATGTGATTTTGCGAAATACTCGATTAAATTTAGGGATTATCTCCTGAGATCCTTGATGGTTGGGTGAGCGATTGATCAGGATCCTTCTTCTTTTCTGTTATAACTAGCTAATATCTTGATGGTTGGGTGAGTGAGAAGTCAGGAAATATTTTTTTAATGGGATGGGAGCCTGCAGGATAATTATGCCAGATTTATCTTTTCTATTAAATAAATAAAAAAAAAAAAAAAAAAAAAAAAAAAAAAAAAAAAAAAAAAAAAAAAAAAAAAAAAAAAAAAAGGGGGGGGGGGGGGGAAGGAGATGCTGTATTTGTTGGGACTCCAAACGATATCGTCCTGGCGTAGGAAGTGGCAGACCGGCACCGTCCCGGGCTTGACGTTGAGCACCTTGAAGGCCACGTGCTCAGCGTATGCATGGTTCTCACCGTGGCAGACCACCACCTTAGAGCTAGGTTGTTTCTGCACTTTGGATATGCTGTAAACTTGTTTCGGTGTACCCTCCCTATCGACCGCCGTCGACAGGGCCAGGACGTTGCGAGTCCCAAGGCTCGACGTGCTGAAATCCACCATGGACTCGACCTTTCGTCTCTCGCTCGATCGCCGGGTCCTCGCACTCATGAAGGGTCTTCTTCATGACCTTGGGCATCCATGGAGTTAGTTGCGATGGAGAGGCGGGAAAGGATCTCCGGGAACTTCGCGGAGGAGAAGGGAATGGAGTCGGCGGCTTGGCGTGGAAGAAGGGTGGCGCCGGTGGTGGTCCGGATGAAGTGCAACGTCATCTTGGCACCCTGGTGCAAGTCCTTCTCAAGGAAGAAGACGGTTGCGGAGGGATTCTGGATTTGGCTTGGCGTAGCGGCGTACCGATAATGCCCAGCAGCATCGATATAACAGCCCTGGTTGCCGTTAACGTTGATCCTTCCCTTCCCGGTATTCTCGGCTGTGTCCGACTTCTCATCAGCAACCACATCTACAATTAAGTAGGAATTATTGTTATTATTCATGTTAATTACATGAAGATGGATGGGTAATCCATTATCAAATGATTTATGTAAGAGGGGTCCTAGGTTGTATCCTTCGAACGAAAGAATGATTGATCATTCTTTCACAGTATTAATTGTTGGATCATGTTTTGCACAGTTTTCAAAATATTTCCATCTCTCTTCCATCATTTGCATAGATCATGAAGCAAATACAATGCTTTGTAAGCTGTTCAATGCCCAGTCAAACAGTTCATGTCATGGAAGAAGATCAACCATTTTTTTTTTTGTATGAAAATACATCCTGCACCCGGTAAACGAAGGGGGTAAATCTACCCGGAATTGTTAATGAGGCATGTAATCATGGCTAGGCATGGTTGGATTATGGTCCCCGAGCTTGTGCCAGCCTTGTTAATTTCAAGCAAAGATTGTATTGTTCTCGGAAGCTTTGGAAATCAAGGAAGGGTTGTATCCCTACAAGAACTTCTATGTAAATATTGTTGTTTGCTCTAAATAAAATTATTTTAGCTAGGATTTCTTTACCGTTTGATTTCTTCTCTAAAGAATTTTGAAAAATTTTAGAATAGAAGAATCCCTCTTCGATCACACTTCTTCTCTGGTAAGCAGTATAAGACTTTGAGGCCCTCGGTTTTATGAAACCCCAAGTCCCGATTGCTCTCTAATCATCGCAACCCAATTTTTTGGTTCCCGCCTGAAAAAGTATTTTTTTCTTGATCGATTTCCGTGGCTAAGAAGGTATTAATCTATTTCTCAGCTTATCTTCTCTTGATTCATAGCTAAGGCCGAGAAATGTATTGTCCGTTTAATTTATTATTATGATTTATTTATCTCTTTTATTACTATTTTGAAATCCTATAATTTAGATATTTCTATCTGTTGTACCTTGACGGCTCACCCTCAGCCAGAACCGGCCCATTCTTGTGGTTCGACCGGGCCACTCCTTTAAGGCTCCGACTGCTACTCCTTCAGAGGTCCGATCCATCGGAGCAAAGGTCCGAACAACCCTCTCCTGCTGGGGTTCGACCCATAGCTCTCCTTCAGAGGTCCAACCCACCGGAGCAGAGGTCTGAACGACCCTCTCCTGCTGGGGTCCGACCCATAGCTCTCCTTCAGAGGTCCGACCCACCAGAGCAGAAGTCCGAACGACCCTCTCCTGCTGTGGTCCGACCCATAGCTCTCCTTCAGATGTTCGACCCACAGGAGCAGAGGTCCGACCCACCGGAGCAGAGGTCCGAACGACCCTCTTCTGCTGTGGTCCGACCCATAGCTCTCCTTCAGAGATCTGACCCACCGGAGCAGAGGTCCGAACGACCCCCTCCTGCTGGGGTTCGACCCATAGCTCTCCTTCAGAGGTTTGGCCTTTGGTTCGGCCGATCGGCTTTCCCTCGGCTGACGTCCGACAAGCATGCCTTAGCATCAAGGAAATTCTAGAAGCACCTTTCTGTTACTGCGGGATCCTGCCATCCTAACAGCCCTGCTCCACTACTTCCACAATATCACCATATCTGCACGCCACATGGCTACTATCCAGATTCTCCTAGGGGCATACCGGTCTTTCTCAACCTCTCCCCTAACGGATTTTGGACTGTTCTGCGCCTATATAAGGTACTCGTGGGATCCCGTTTGAAGGTAGAATAACTCTTCCCTCTCCATATGCTGTTCTTTCATTGGTTCCTCCATTCTGTTGCCTTCAACCTCCTGCTAACTTAAGCATCGGAAGGTCCCCCGCCGAAGCACCACCGATGCCCTTGGGGACTTTGTTGCAGGTTCACCCGAGAGAGGAGCGCTCCAGCACATCCATCCGACCCCGGTCCAGGAGTTGACACCACAATAGATTGGCGCTAGAGGAAGGGCGCCCCCTTCTCTAAAAGGAGGAACCCATCACCCCTACTACAAAATGGCTAAGGAAAGAGCTCCAAATACCACTGCCAGAAGAGGTATCTCCCCTTCCAGGTCCGAGGAACCTCCCAAGGAGGATGATATCGCCGCCACCACCGCTGCTACCGCTGAACCTACCATCACACTGGGGTTGCAGCAGTTCCAGACGTTAGTGAATCGTATCGGAATGCTTACTGCTATAGTTCAGTGTTTCCAGGAAGCAGCCAATAACTGGCAGCAACTACCAGCTATTTCCTGCACCAATCCTCCAACTGCTGCTGAGGGAAGCCGACGGCCGGAGGTCCCTCAGCATTGTTCTCGCATCGCCGCAGAGCCCCAGAGGTCATTGGGCGATCGCGCCGATGGCAAAAGGGCGAGGTCTGCTTCGCCTTGCTGCATCGAATCCGTCCGGGTCGACGATCGACCTACTAACGAACCCCCGAGGGACTATGCCAGCAAGATCATGCGCATGGAGGAGCACATTATCGAAATCGCCCTCCGTCAGAAGGCTGAAGGGGGACAGGTATACGACTCCCATCCCCCGTTCTCTAACGAGATTTTGGCGGAGATGATTCCCCACCACTTCAAGATTCCGCAGGTGGACTCCTACGACGGTACCACAGACCCGATGGACCATTTGGGCACATACAAAGCCCATATGATGGTACAAGGCACCTCGGACGCCCTCCACTGCATTGCCTTCCCTGCCACCTTTACGAAGACCGCCCGGATGTGGTTCTCTGCCATCCGGTCAGGTACGATCCACTCCTTTCCTCAACTCGAGTCACTTTTTCTTTCCCATTTTAGGACCTGCAGTCGGATCCCGAGGAATACCGACTGCCTCTTCCTCGTGCTGCAAAAGGAGGGAGAGACTCTTCGAGATTTCATGGCCCGTTTCAACTCAGCTGCCATGGAAGTCCCAAACTTGAATGAAGCTATAGCCATATCGGCCTTCAAGCGAGGGCTCCGCTCGTCTAGGCTGACTTTCTCCATAGACAAGAAACTTCCGACAAGCTACAGCAAACTCTTGGTCAGAGCGCAGAAGTATGCCCTGGTAGAAGAGCAAGTGGCCCGCCGACGTCAAGTAGAGGGAAGGCCGACCCTCAAGAGGCGGAGCGATAAGGCTCCTGAAGTCCGACCTCCAAGTGATAGCCGACGGTCGGTCCAACGTCGAAGTCCGAAGCCAAGGGATTTCTCCTAGAGGTTTGAGACTTATGCGCCTCTGTCCCATCCAAGAGAGAAGATCCTTCTGGAGATCGAGAATGAGACCTTTTCTGTAAAGGCCTTGGTCGATGAGGGGCCCTCCTGCCCAAAGAAATAAAGATAAATTCTGTCGGTTTCATAAGGACCACGGGCACAGTACTGAAGAGTGCCTACAGCTGAAAGATACCATTGAAGATCTCATCCGGAGGGGGTACATGCGCAAGTATGTCCAACCCCATCTGGATCGGGCCAAAGCATCAAAAGCCAGAAACCCTCCGAAGGAGACGAAGCTCCCCAATCAGAGGCCGACCGGCAGGGATGTCGGCATGTTACATCGGCGGTCCAGAGGAAGTTACGAGGATGGGCTCGATATTGTTAAAAGGTCCAGGGGCTCCAATGTGATCACCTTCTCTGATGAAGATCTTCTAGAGACTCATGTTTTTGAAAATGACCATGTAGTCGTGTCGGTAGTGATTGCCAACTATGATGTAAGGAGAATACTTATAGATAATGGAAGCTCAACAGAGGTGTTGCTGTACGATACTTTTGTGAGAATGAATTTGTCCAGGTCCGTGCTGCAGGAATCCCCCGTGTCGCTGACAGGCTTTGAGGGCAACTCCATCGGAGTAGAAGGAGAGATAGTTCTCCCTGTGACGATCGGGACGGAGCCTTTTTAGAAAACCCTCCCTATCAACTTTGTGGTCGTTCGGACGACCTCGCCTTACAATGCTATCCTAGGTCGACCGGCCCTTAACAAATTCAAAGCCATAGCCATTGTGTCCACTTATCATTTGTTGGCAAAATTTCTGACCAAGAGCGGGGTCAGAATGATGAGGGGAGACCGTTGGATGGCCAGGCAGTGTCTGACCATTCTGAACCAACAGTCAGAAGGCCATCCCACTCTGGAGCAACTTGACCCGAGGGCTGAGGCCGATGGCCTTGGTTAGCCGGGGGAAAGGATTCTGTTTGTTCCCTTTCAAGAGAATGATCCCACCAAAGTCCTTCAGATAGGAGGTCCACTCAGGGAAGACATTGAGTCAGAACTGATCGGCTTCCTCAGGAGTAACGCCAACGTCTTTGCTTGGTCGGCGTCGGACATGCCCGGAATACCGTCGGAGGTCATCACTCACCAGCTCAAAGTGGATCCGACCTACTGACCTGTCCGACTGAAGAAGAGAAGCTTTGCCGCCGAAAGGCAGAAAGCCGTCGATGAGGAAGTGAAGAAGCTCTATGATGCTAGCTTCATCAGGGAAGTCCACTACCCTGAGTGGCTAGTGAATGTTGTTATGATGAAGAAGGCCAACAGGAAATGGAGGATCTGTGTAGATTACATCGATCTCAACAAGGCTTGTCCGAAGGACAGCTTTCCAATGCCCAAGATCGATCAGCTGGTGGATGCCACGACCGGCCACCAGCTTCTCAGCTTTATGGACGCCTTCTCCGGCAACAACCAAATCAAGATGCATTCGGAAGATGAGGAGAAGACCGCCTTTGTCACCGACAAGGATTTGTGCTGCTATCGGATGATGCCCTTCTGCTTGAAGAACATCGGTGCCACTTTTCAAAGGCTGATCAACCGAGTGTTTGAAGGTCAGTTGGGCAGGAACATGGAGGCCCATGTGGATGACATGATAGTGAAGAGTCTCCATAAGACCGACCACATCAAGGACTTGCGGGAATCCTTTGACGTACTCAGGCACCATCGAATGAAGCTGAACCCCACGAAGTGTACTTTTGGGGTATCCTCTGGCAAGTTCCTTGGTTTTTTGGTCACAAAGAGGGAAATTGAAGTGAATCCCGACAAGATAAAGGCCATCACTGAGATGGCACATCCGACCAACAAAAAGCAGGTGCAAGAGCTCACCGGCCGAATCGCCTCTCTCAGCGTTTCATTTCCCGTTCGGCTGAAAAGTCTCTGCCATTCTTCAAAACCTTGGCCGGTCGAAAAGTTTTGTTTGGACTGACGAATGTCGGTTGGCTTTCGAAGCCCTGAGGGAGTACTTGAAGAACCCTCCATTGTTGGCCAAGTCGACGGAGGGGGAACCTTTGTACCTCTATCTTTCGGTGTCGGACGAAGCAATCGGTGCCATCCTTATGCGAGTCGGAGAGGACGGACAGCAGAAGCCTATCTATTATATCAACAAAGTCCTCCACGATGCCGAAACAAGATACCCCAAGATGCAAAAGTTGATATATTCTTTGGTCACATCCGTCAAGCAGCTCCGACCGTATTTCCAGGCACATCCGATTATGGTGATGACCGACCAACCCCTCAAGGCAATCCTTCGGAGCCCAGACACATCTGGTCGACTCACCAAGTGGGCTATCAAGCTAGGCGAATTCGACATCTCTTTCCAGCCACGATCTACCTTGAAGGCCCAAGTAATTACTGACTTCATTGCAGAGTATAATGGAAACATGAGACACCTCCTCAAATGGCCGAAGTACCTGAAGCCGATGACGTCTACGAAGCCGAACCAGCCTAGACCCTCCATGTGGACAGAGTATCCAACCTTGCGGGCTATGGTGCCGGACTGATCCTAGCCGACCCGGATGGAGGGAGCCTGGAGTATGCATTATATTTTTTATTTCAGGTGTCAAACAATCAGGCAGAGTACAAAGCCCTCCTCGTGGGGCTATGAATTGCCAATGAACTGGGGGTCACTCGACTCAAAGTCTTCTCCGACTCCCAACTGGTGGTTAATCAAGTAAAGGGAGAATCTGAAGCGAGGGATCCGACCCTGGCAAAATACTTAAATAAGGCACAAAACCTTATCTCTCAGCTCAGATTTTTTGAAATCCTCCACATACCCCATCTGCAGAACTCTCAGGCAGACGCTCTGTCGAGATTGGCTACGGCTGCCATCAGCACTTCCGACCAAACTTTTGTAGAGCATCTGCAGCACCCAAGTATTATGGAAGAGCTGACCGAGGTCCACCAGGTGGAACAAGAAACTTCTTGGATGGATCCAATCCTTGCTTTCCTGACTAAGGGAACTCTTCTGGAAGATCCGACGGAGGCCAAGCGAGTGCACTCGATGGCCTCAAAGTACGTCATCCTTGATGGCGTTCTGTATAAGCAGTCATTCTCACAGCTGCTGCTGAAATGCTTTGCACCGACAGATGCCGACTATGCACTCAGAGAAGTCCATGAAGGCATTTGCGATGACCTCCTTGGAGAAAGATCCTTAGCTTTCAAGATCATCCGACAGGGGTACTACTGGCCTACCATTCAGAAGGACGTGTCGGACTTCGTCCGAAGGTGCGACGTGTGTCAAAGGTACTCTATTATTCAAAGGAGGCCTGCCAGTGAGTTGACTCCGATCACTACCCCGTGGCCATTCGCACAGTGAGGGATGGATATCTTGGGACCCTTTCCCCCGGCATCTGGGCAACGAAAATTCTTGCTTGTGGCCATCGACTACTTCATCAAGTGGGTGAAGGCTGAACCACTAGCACAGATAACAGTGGTTAAGGTGGAGAACTTCGTCAGGAATAACATCATCATTCGGTTCGGCATTCCCCGGACGATTATTACTGACAATGGAAGACAGTTTGACAACTCTAAGTTTCAAGATTTTTGTCAGCAATATCATATCTCTTATCAACTCACGTCAGTCGGCCACCCTCAGTGCAATGGAGAGGCTAAAGTCACCAATCGGATAATCTTGCACGGGCTGAAGACCCGACTGAATGAGGCTAAGGGGCTTTGGGTGGAGGAACTCCACTCAGTATTATGGACATATCGGATGACCGCCAGAACGTCAACCGGCAAAACCCCATTCAACCTCACTTATGGAAGTGAAGTCGTCATCCCTGTTGAGACCTCTCTTCAATCTCTGTGGATTGACCACTATGCCGAACAGGCCAACTCTGAATGACGAAGGGCTGACCTGGACTTGCTTGAAGAAACTAGACTTCGGACAAGCATGAAGATGGCGGTCTACCGCTAGAAGATGGTGAAATATTACAACTCGTGAGTCAAGGCACGAGCTTTCCTAGTCGAAGACCTGGTCTTGCGGAGGACGAAAATTTTGAGGCCGACCGAGCAAGGCAAGCTTTCCCCAAATTGAGAAGGACCTTATCGAGTCGTTGAAGCGGTTCGAGCTGACACCTACCGACTTGAATATTTGGACGGACGACGGATGGCACGTCCATGGAATATAGAAAATGTCCACAAGTATTATCAATAAAGTCCACAATTCTTCTATGAAGCACTTATGAAAGTCTGACTCTGGTTGGCAGAGGCTCTAAGGTAGTCCATTTCTGAAAGTTCGACCCTGGTCGGCAGAGGCTCTAGGACAGCCCACTTCCGAAAGTCCGATCCCGGTCGGTAGAGGCTCTAGGGCAGCCCACTTTCGAAAGTCTGACTCTAGTCGGCAGAGGCTCTAGGGCAGCCCACTTCCAAAAATTTGACTCCGGTCGGCAAAGGCTATAGGGCAGCCCATTTTCGAAAGTTCGACCCTGGTCGGTAGAGGCTCTAGGGCAGCCCACTTAAAAAAGTCCAACTTCGATCGGCAGAGGCTCTAGGGCAGCCCACTTCCGAAAGTCTGACTCCTGTCGGCAGAGGCTCTAGGGCAGCCCATTTCCGAAAGTCCAACCCCGGTCGGTAGAGGCTCGAGGGCAGCCCACTTCCAAAAGTTTGACTCCGGTCGGTAGAGGCTCTAGAGCAGCCCACTTCTGAAAGTCCGACTCCGGTCGGTAGAGGCTCTAGGGCAGCCCACTTCCGAAAGTCCGACTTCGGTCGGCAGAGGCTCTAGGGCAGCCCACTTCCGAAAGTCCGACTCCGATCGGCAGAGGCTCTAGGGCAGCCCACTTCCGAAAGTCCAACCACGGTCGGTAGAGGCTCTAGGGCAACCCACTTCCAAAAGTCCGACTCCGGTCGGTAGAGGCTCTAGGGCAGCCCACTTTCGAAAGTCCGACCCCGGTCGGCAAAGGCTCTAGGGCAGCCCACTTCCGAAAGTCCAACTCCGGTCGGCAGAGGCTCTAGGGAAGCCCATTTTCGAAAGTCCGACTCGATCGGCAAAGGTTCTAGGGAAGCCCAGTCCGGACAAGCCGATGGACCAACACTTAGGTTAAAATTCTTAAGCTCGTTGCTCCAGCCTGAGCTATGGTTCGATCGCTTCCTCAACTGCTTCTAGGTCCAGACAAGCCGACGGACCAATACTAAGGTTAAAATTCCTAAGCTCATTGCTCTGGCCTGAGCTATAATCCGATCGCTGCCTTAACT
This sequence comes from Areca catechu, assembly GCA_021397845.1. Taxonomy (NCBI): domain Eukaryota; kingdom Viridiplantae; phylum Streptophyta; class Magnoliopsida; order Arecales; family Arecaceae; genus Areca; species Areca catechu. The sequence continues at coordinate 151,650,610 of CM038040.1, read as the reverse complement.
GCTTCTGGGTCCGGACAAGCCGACGGACCAACACTTAGGTTAAAATTCCTAAGCTCGTTACTCCGGCCTGAGCTACAGTCCGATCGCTGCCTCAACTGCTTCTTGGTCCAGACAAGCCGACGGACCAACACATAGGTTAAAATTTCTAAGCTCGTTGCTCCAGCCTGAGCTACAATCCGATCGCTGCCTTAATTGCTTCTGGATCCGGACAAGCCGATGGGCCAACACTTAGGTTAAAATTTATAAGCTCGTTGCTCTAGCCTGAGCTACAGTCCGATCGCTGCCTCAACTGCTTCTAGGTCCGGACAAGCCGACGGACCAACACTTAGGTTAAAATTCCTAAGCTCGTTGCTCCGGCCTGAGCTACAGTCCGACCGCTACCTCAACTATTCCTGGGTCCGGACAAGCCGACGGACCAACACTTAGGATAAAATTTCTAAGCTCGTTGCTCCAGCCTGAGCTACAGTCCGACCACTGCATCAGCTACTTCCAGGTCCGGACAAGCCAACGGACCAACACTTAGGTTGAAATCCTAAGGGAACCTAGTTCGGTCTTAGCCACTACTCGATGCTCACCCTGGAGGTCTGACTAGTCCACACTTAGTGAAATTTCAAAGAAAAGTGAGTTTGGTCACTCTAGTCAGTCGGCAACAAAGATATGAAAAATAAAAGGTTCCTCATTAGTTCCAAAAAAGTTTCTTTGCAAAATTGAAGGTTAGACCTTTACAAATGACTAGGTCTGACCCTCCAGAGGTACACCGACAATCGCCGCTTCGGCTCCCTCAGTAGCAACAGCGGCCTCGGCCCCATCGGCCCCTTTAGCTACCTTTGCTTTGACCCCAACTTGGGCGTCCAGTCCGGCCACTCCTACGACGGCCTCTATTAGAGCATAGGCCGCTCGGGTAGTCGGATCCACCGCCTCCAAGCCCTCTTCTTTCGCCGGCTTCAGCGGCTGAAGAAATGATAAGTCGAGGTCGGGAAAGGCTGCACTGACCTTCCCCAAACATTCATCGTACCCGTAGTCGAAGCTGACAGTCCCGGCTTCGTTCATCCCCTTGGTGAAGTCCTCGGAGGCTTTATAAGTTGCAACGACCTTCTAACCGGCCGTCTTCAGTAACTCTTGGGCCATCTTCAACAGGCTCTTATACCTCTCCGCCACCGCCTGGTGGCCTTGTGAGCGGGTCTCACATTCGGTCAAGCGTCCCTCCTTGACGGCCAGCCGAAGAGTCAGAGCCTTGATCTTCTTCTTCTTATTCTTTAAACTTGCCTCCCGGTCCGCCTCCTGGGCCAGCAAGACTTCAAGCTGCTTCTTCTGGGCCTCCGACTCGGCCCACAAGATGGACACCTCTTCTACTATGGCCCTTAAGCTGAGTACCTCCTCTCTGGAGACCGTCAGCACCACCCAAGCCTTGTCCCTCGCCACTTCTACTGCTTCGGCCCTCTTGGTCAAGTGCTCTTTCAGATAGAGCAGCTCGTCCAGGCCACCGTCCATCAGCAGGGTATCTTTGACAAGCTGCCGACAAACACACACAGTTAGAAAGTTGCAACCGATGAGTTCGAAACCGAAGGATTAGTTTTAACACTTACCCCTAGAAGATGGCGGAGGGAACTCCTAGAGGCCTCATACACCGATCGCCCGTCATCGTCAGGGCCGGCCCTCTAAAGCAGCTCTTTAGCCTTCTCCACATCGCGCCACTTCTAGTGCTCCTCCTCGCCCCGGGACCGTCGGCCCTCTCATCAACAGCCGACGGCCACTTCGATCGGCTCCAACGACGAAGACGGAAGAAAAGCATCCGCCCCGGTCAGTACTGGGAGCCTTTCCTCCCCCGAATGAACGACTGCCCGATCGAAGAGGACCTCTTGGACGCCATAGCCCTTTGACGATCGGCCAGTGGTATGTCGTCCACCGACTCGATCGATACCACTATAGCGGACGATTCTGACGTCCGTTGTTTCTTTGGCCTCTCGGGCGCCGGCTCTACCGCCCGTTTCTTCGGCTCCCGCGGGGTCAGTTCCGTAATGCGGATAGCCCTCCACTGTGCAGATCGTGCCAAAAGGGTCGCCCGGTCTAGCTTCATTTTGCCACCTATCAACAAACATAATTGAAGAAAGATATGGTTCCAAAGCCGACAGAAGATAAGGTACTGGGTCTCTCTCTCTACGACTCTCGTCCTACCCAACATCAGGTGCCGGCTGAGTCCAGCCTGATGAAGACTCCCCTCGTGGAGCATGAAGCTGACAAACTTCGGATCCTCGTCATCCAATTTATGGAAGTTGGCCTCGTCAGCCCTCAAGACCTTCCTCCCGTTCAAAGCGTTCGACCTCGGCTCCCTCCATGCTGTCTCGAAGCCCCATGGCTCTAGACTATCTACAAAAATGTATCAGGACTTCCATCCATGAATGGCAGACGGAAGCCCCCTTAGTATCTTCCAGCCAGGGCATGGACTGAACATCCACCACTCCTGACTCCGGAAGCCCTACTTCAATAAGAAGAAATTTGAAAACAAGGACACCCTCGGCTCGATGTCGGCCTCCCGACATAGAACCATGAAGCCACAGAGAACCCGAATGCTATTCGAGGTCAGCTGGGAAGGAGTAATTCTATATGTGTTGAAGACCTGGATAAAGAAACTATGGATCGGGAAACGAAGGTCGGCCTTCTGGTGGTCTTCATACAGAGGGAGAGCTCCTAGGTTTAAAGGTCCGTTCACTCTACCCTCGCGACTAGGGATGGTCAGATGTAAGGTGGAGGGAATGCTATACATAGTCCTAAGATTTTCGACCCTCTCTCGGGTCATGGTTGAAGGGATGTCGAAAGGGCCGGGCACCCATATCCACGAGTCGAACTCCGACTCCCAGAAGCCATTCTGAAGGGAGTTGCAAAAAAGGAAGGAGATGGAGGAAGGTGGAGACGGAACTAACCTGGTTTCCTGGTTCTCTAAGAGGGGCTAAAGCAGCGAAAGGAGAGAGGAGGCTCCCTTCTCTTTAAGCGCAAGCATGGTGGAAGGCTCCTTCTGAGCGCCGCTACCCCCCTTTTATAGGCGCCCGGGGGTAGCTTCTCAATGCCTCCACCCACGTGCCACCACCTGATGGCTGGCACCATGGTTTTCGAGTTGGATGGAAATCCGAGGGGATGGGCCGAATCATATCCGACCGTGATCCATGTGACTATCGAAGCAACGGCGGATGGATCACTTCAGGAAGTGCACCAACCGCTCTGATGAAGCCACGTGCCCCACGTCGCGTCAGGAATTCAAACGGGTAGCTGTTATGCACCATACCAGCAATAACTGCTCCCCCTATCTTTACAAACCAGATGCTAACACCTGTCTAGGAGAAAAAATCAGAGCAGAAGGTGGCCGGTCGCAGCACGCCCAATCGGATTCGCGATCGTCTAAAAAGACTAATGCATTTACTGCCATTTAATGCCCTCACCCTTCAAACCTACGAGCTCGCTCGAAGCACAAGGGCAAGGGGGACAACTGTTGTACCTTGACAGCTCACTCTCAGCCAGAACTGGCCCATTCTTGCGGTCCTACCAGGCCACTCCTTCAAGGCTCCGACTGCTACTCCTTCAGAGGTCCGACCCACCGGAGCAGAGGTCCGAACGACCCTCTCCTGCTAGGGTCCGACCCATAACTCTCCTTCAGAGGTCCGACCCACCGGAGCAAAGGTTCGAACGACCCTCTCCTGCTGGGGTCCGACCCATAGCTCTCCTTCAGAGGTCCGACCCACCGGAGCAGAGGTCCGAACGACCCTCTCCTGCTATGGTCTGACCCATAGCTCTCCTTCAGAGGTCCAACCCACCGAAGCAGAGGTCTGACCCACTAGAGCAGAGGTCCAAATGAACCCCTCCTGCTGGGGTCCGATCCATAGTTCTCCTTCAAAGGTTTGGCCTTTGGTCCAGCCGATCGGCTTTCCCTCGGCCGACGTCCGACAAGCATACCTTAGCATCCAGGAAATTCCAGAAGCACCTTTCTTCTACTGCGAGATCCTGCCATCCTAATAGCCCTGCTCCACTACTTTCACGATGTCGCCGTATCTGCGCGCCACATGACCACTCTCCAGATTCTCCTAGGGGCAGACCGGTCTTTCTCAGCCTCTCCCCTAACAGATTTTGGACTGTTCCGCGCCTATATAAGGTACTCAAGAGACCCCATTTGAAGGTAGAACAACTTGTTGGCTTTGACTCCTTAGTTTTGATGATTAACAAAAGGTTGAGTATATGTTTGGACTAATGTTTCATCTCTAGATAAAAGTTTCAGGACTTAGATTATTCAAAAGTGTATCAAAAGTACATTGATGAAACTAAGTTTACCTGTTTTTGAAAAGAGCTCTTCTACCTTGGACAAGATCAAAATTCTCAAAAATGGACCTTCTTATTAAGAAATATTTGACATAAGAAACAAAGGCTTAAAGAAACTCAAGCATGGCACGCAAATCTCAAGAGTTTCAGATAAATTTAGATTGGAGGTCGACCCTCAGAGGTCGACACCTTGTCAAAGGTCGACCACCAGAGGTCGACTCATGAAGAGAAGAAAAGTTCAGCATGGCCGGCACGGCAAAATCTCAGTGGCACGCTCCAGAGGTCGACCACCAGAGGTCAACACCTGTCCAGAGGTCGACACCAGAGGTCGACTCATAGCCTGAGAACTCAAAATGGGCAGAACTATGGTACTCTGAATTTTTGCCTAAAATATATTGGAGGTCGACTCATGAGGTCGACACTTGATCCAGAGGTCGACTCATGAGGTCGACTCATGGCATAACGGCTAGTTTTTCTGAACTTCTGATTTGATTTCTAACGGCCATAAACGGCCATATTTTTGAATCTAACGGTCTTGTGGAGTTGTTTCAGCATGAATGAGGTATTTAACCTCCACCAAACTTCAAAAAAAGACAAGGAGACAAAGTGAAAAAGTATAGGTTCAAAGTACAAAGCCTTCAATCACTTCCAAAGCCAAAAAGTGTGAGAAAACCAAGAGATTCCATTCCCAAAAGCTTTCCATTTTTTTGAGGAATCCAACATTTAAGTGTTTGGCATTTAGTGAGGTCCAAGATTCCAAGACAAAAGGCTTGAAGAGTCTCCATCAAGAGCTTCAACGAATTTATTATTGCTCAAAAGGAGTTTGTTTAGTTTTCATTAATTGTATTCATACTCTTTTGTCTTTTGCTAGTTTCAAGGGAATTTGAAACTAGGGTGAGGTTTGTTGGTGAGCCAATTGATAAAACCAACTAGGGTTGCTTGTAAGCCCGAAGCCAAAACAAGTGAGTGAGGTTTGTTGGTGAGCCAATTGATAAAACCAACTAGGGTTGCTTGTTAGCCCGAAGCCAAAACAAGTGTGTAAGGTTTTGACTTGTGAGCCTGGTAAAACAAGTCGGCTGTAATCCAAAGATTATAGTGAAAATTCCCAAGTGGAACTTGGGGAGTGGATGTAGGTGCTGGGTGCACCGAACCACTATATTTCTTGTGTGTTTGCATTGGTTTGCTCTTTAGCTTCTTTAGCTCATTAATTGTCATTTTATTTCGTTGCTTCCATTGCACAATTATTAAAGCACTATCACTCTTCACCTTAAAACCTGATAGCACATATATATTGCCTTAAATTTTTTAAATACCCAATTCACCCCCCCCCCTCTTGGGCACCATATCTGGGCAACAAGTGGTATCAGAGCACCGGTACTCTCTTGTAGGTCCAACGATCTTGAGTGAAAGATCATGGCCGCCCCAATTGGAATGGGTATTGTTGAAGGACAAGCATCAAATCGTCCTCCTTTCTTTAATGGCACAAACTACACTTATTGGAAAACTCGTATGCGTATTTATTTACAAGCTGTAGATTATCATATTTGGAGAGTAATCACTAAAGGGCCTCATCAGCCCACTCACTTGGTTAATGGCATTATCACCCAAAATCTAAAGAAGAATGGGATGACAATGACATCAAACAAGCTGAGTTAAATGCTAAGGCGATGAATTTGTTATTCTGTGCACTTGATCCTAGTGAATTCAACAGAATATCAAATTGCATTTCCGCTAAAGAAATTTGGGATACACTTGAGGTTACCCATGAGGGTACACATCAAGTGAAGACCACTAAGGTGAACATGCTCATTCATACGTATGAGATGTTCAGGATGGAACCAACTGAAAGCATAAGTGAAATGTATACTAGATTTACCAATATAGTAAATGGTATGAGGAGTTTGGAAAAAATTATATCTAATGGTGAACTGGTTAACAAACTTCTCAGGTCTCTTCCGGCTTCATGGGATGCGAAAGTTACAGCCATAGAAGAAGCCAAGGATGTCAACACTCTACCTCTCGAGCAGCTTCTTGGATCACTGATGACCTACGAGCTTTCACTAAAGCAGAAAACAGTGGACAATGACAAGAAAAAGAAAGCCATAGCCTTCAAGTCCACTACAAAAGAAGAGTCAAGTGATGAATCTGAAGAAGAAGCTGATGATGATGAGACAGCCCTAATTACTAGGAAATTTAAAAGATTCATGAGAAAGAAGAAGGACTTCTACAAGAAAAGGCAACAAAAAGGTGATCACAACAAGGAGAAAGAGAAAGAAAGGGATCCACCCATCTGCTTCGAGTGCAAGAAGCCTGGACATTACAAAACGGATTGCCCTTTGCTTAAAAAAAGTAGAAGGATGTTGAGAAAGAAGGCCATGATGGCTACCTGGAGTGAGAGTGAGGACTCCAGCAGTGAAGAAGAGCAGCAGGTAGTCGCCAACCTATGTTTCATGGCCAATGAAGATAATGAGGTAAATTCTGAACCTGAAACTGAATTTACTTTCAATGAATTGCATGATGCTTTTGATGACTTAGTAATGGAATATGAAAAATTAAAATTAAAAAATAAGAAATTAAGAAAGCAAAACTTTGAACTTACAAAAGATTCAGAAAAGTTTTCAAGTGAAATTGAAAATTTAACTCAAGAAAACAAGAAATTAAAAGAACATGTAAAGACTTTGACAAATGACAAAGATAATCTTGTTAAAGAAAATAATTCTTTGAAAAATAATAGAAGTCTTAAAACTAATGAGAACATTGAAAAACAAACAAAGAACTATTGCTTCAAAATAAGAATTACAAGGAAGAGTTAGAAAGAGTAAAACCTTTTGTAGAAAAGTTTACCTTTAGCTCAGAAAAACTAAATATGCTTTTAAATAGCCAACATGCAGTGTTTAATAAATCTGGACTTGGATTTAAACCACACAATCAGCAAAAACTTTACAAAAACTTTTTCATACCTGCATCTTCTAATATTACCTGCTATGCATGTGGTAAAGTAGGTCATAAATCATATGTTTGTAACAGAAGAAAATCAAATACCTTTAGAAAGATTTGGGTTCCAAAAGGAACCAACTTGACTAACCCTAAAGGACCCAAGATGACTTGGGTACCTAAAGTTTCAACTTGATCATTTTTTTGCAGGTGTGCCTTGCAACCAAAAATAAAAGAAGAATGTGGTATCTGGATAGTGGTTGCTCAAGGCACATGACTGGGGATGTGAAGCAATTCTCATCACTAGCTGCAATTGATGGTGGAAATGTCACTTTTGGTGATAATGGAAAAGGCAAAATCGTCGGAATTGGTAAAATCCATATCACCCCTAATGCTTATGTAGATAATGTATTATTTGTTGATGGATTGAAGCATAATCTTTTTAGCATTAGTCAGTTTTGTGATAAAGGTTTTAAAGTAATTTTTGAATCATCTTTGTGCATGGTATCTAGTCTAGATGTCGATGGCATCAAGTTCACTGGTCTTAGACATGGAAACATTTACATGGTTGATCTTGATGATCTAGCCATCGAAAGTGGTCAATGCCTAGTGGCTAAGGAAGCCAAGGCAAGTGAAACTAGTTGGCTTTGGCACCGTAGGCTAGGGCATGCTAGTATGCAGTTGATTTCAAAATTAAGCAAAAAGAATCTTGTAAAAGAATTGCCAAAACTCACTTTTGAAAAAGATAAAATTTGTGCTGCATGTCAATTTGGAAAACAAACTAAATCTACTTTCAAACCTAAAGGAGTAGTATCTACTACTAGACCCCTTGAATTATTGCATATGGACCTCTTTGGACCAACCAGAACAACTAGTTTGGGAGGTAAAAAATATGGGCTAGTAATTGTAGATGATTACTCACGATTTACTTGGGTAATGTTTTTAGCTCATAAAGATGAAACATTTTCAGCCTTTGTTAAATTTCATAAAAGGGTTTCAAATGAAAAAGATCTCACTATTGTTTCTTTGCGTAGTGATCATGGAACTGAATTTGAGAATCATGATTTTGAAACTTTTTGTAATGAAAATGGTATTAGTCATAATTTCTCTGCACCTAGGACACCTCAGCAAAATGGGGTGGTAGAAAGAAAGAATAGGACACTTGAAGAAATGGCACGCACAATGCTTTGTGAAAACGATTTACCTAGATATTTTTGGGCAGAAGCCATTAATACTTCCTGTTACATTTTAAATCGTGTTTTAATTCGACCTATTTTGAAGAAAACACCATATGAGCTTTGGAAAAATCAAAAACCTAATCTCAAGTACTTTCGTGTGTTTGGTTGCCGCTGTTTCATACTAAACAATGGCAAAGACAATATCAGTAAATTTGATGCCAAGTCAGATGAGGGTATCTTCTTAGGATACTCTACTTCTAGCAAGGCATACAGGGTCTTCAACAGAAGAACACTTCTGGTTGAAGAATCAATTCATGTAGTGTTTGATGAATCTAATGAAAAATCTTCTAGAAAAGAAGATTCTATTGATGTTGAAATAGGTACAAAGAAACTTGAACAATTGACAATCAATGAAGATGAGCCCAAAGGAGATGATGATCAAGAAAGTCAAGATCAAATTCAAGAAATCAATGCAACTTTACCAAAACCATTACCTAAAGAATGGAGGTATGCACATGGACACCCTAAAGAGCTAATAATAGGTGATCCATCAAAGGGGGTAAGTACACGCTCTTCTATTAGAAATATTTGTGATTATTTAGCTTTTGTATCTCAGATAGAGCCTAAGTCAATAGAAGAAGCTGAAAAGATTGTAATTGGATTAATGCTATGCGAGATGAATTAAATCAATTTAAAAGAAATAATGTTTGGACTTTAACTGAAAGACCCCTTAATGTTTCTGTAATTGGCACAAAATGGGTTTTTAGAAATAAACTTGATGAACATGGTATTGTAATTAGGAACAAAGCTAGACTTGTTGCTAAAGGCTACAACCAGGAAGAAGGGATCGACTTCGATGAAACCTTTGCTCCTGTTGCTAGGCTAGAAGCAATTAGACTTTTACTTGCTTTTGCCTGTTTTATGGATTTCAAGTTATTTCAAATGGATGTAAAGAGTGCCTTTTTAAATGGATTTATTGAAGAGGAAGTTTATGTCGAACAACCTCCTGGTTTTAAAAATCATGAATTTCCTAATCATGTCTTTAAATTGCATAAAGCATTGTATGGTTTAAAGCAAGCTCCTAGAGCTTGGTATGATAGATTAAGTTCATTTTTGATGAAAAATGATTTTTCTAGAGGTAATGTAGATAATACATTGTTTTTGAAAAAGAAAAATGATGATCTCTTAGTAGTACAAATATATGTAGATGATATTATTTTTGGTGCTACTAACGAATGTCTTTGTCAAGAATTTGCGAAGTTAATGCAGAGTGAGTTCGAGATGAGCATGATGGGAGAACTCAACTTCTTCCTCGGACTCCAAATTAAGCAAACCAAAGAGGGGATCTCCATCAATCAAGCCAAGTACACAAGGAAAATTTTGAAAAAGTTTGGGATGGAGACCACAAAACCAATAGGTACCCCTATGAGCTCTTCATGTAAATTAGACAAAGATGAATGTGGTAAATCAGTAGACCAAAAATTATATAGAGGCATGATTGGCTCATTGCTATATTTAACTGCCAGTAGACCAGATATAATATTTAGTGTTTGTATGTGTGCACGTTTTCAGTCTGCTCCTAAAGAATCACATCTCTTAGCTGTAAAACGTATACTTAGATACTTATCTGGGTCTATCGAAATTGATCTTTGGTACTCTAGGGAGTCATCATATGAATTAATTGCATATTCTGATGCTGATTTTGCTGGGTGTAAACTTGATCGAAAAAGTACTAGTGGAACTTGTCAATTCCTAGGAGTTAATTTGATTTCATGGAGCAGTAAGAAACAGAATTCGGTTGCTCTATCTACGGCAGAAGCCGAATATATAGCAGCTGGAAGCTGCTGTGCTCAGATTTTATGGATCAAACAACAACTCGAGGACTTTGGCATCAAACTAACTAAGACACCCATAAGATGTGATAATACTAGTGCAATCAATTTAACGAAAAATCCTGTTCAACATTCAAGAAGCAAACATATTGAAATAAGACATCACTTCATAAGAGATCACGTTCAAAACTGTAATGTGTTGTTAGAGTTTATATGTACTGATTATCAATTGGCTGATGTATTCACAAAACCATTGAATGAAGATAGATTTTGTATGATTAGAAGAGAACTGGAATTCATTGATCCTTTTGCTTGAAACTCTTTAATTTTCATCAAAATTCCTCAAAAATGATTTATAAATTCTCAAATATGTTTAAAGGTCATTTTTCTAAATTTTATCAATTTTTTTAAATTTTACAGAATTTTATTTTGGAAGATTTATTGTTGGAGGTCGACACTTGAGATTTTCGGAGGTCGACACTTGAGGTCGACACTTAAGCTTTGGAGGTCGACACTTGAGGTCGACCCCTGAAAATTCTCAGAGGTCGACACTTGAACGAAAATCTGCGTTTTTAAAACCCGTCCGCAAGCCCTTTTCTCCCATTTTTTTTTACCTCTCCTTCGTGTGGTCCCCCTACAACTTTCCTAAACCTCCAAATAGTGGATTTCCACCCCTCTCCTCGATCTTTTTGGGAAATCCTCACCTCCTCTCTTACTTTTCTTGGAATCAACTCTCTTTTTGACCGTTTTCTTGATTTTGGACAACCGAAAGCCCTCGAATCCTTCAACCCTCAAATCTCGGTTGTTTTTCAATTGAAAACACATATTTCTTTCGTCCGTTTCTTACCTTTTCCTCATTTACTCTCGATTTTCACCAATCTCTCAAACCCTATCTCACTATTTCACATTCTCCTCTTTTTTCCAATTAGTGAATATCTCTCTGCCTTACCTCTTTGCATTTCTCCCTAAGTTACCCCTCATCCCTACACATGGGTCCGAGAAAACACCAGGCAGTAAGGAAAAGGAGATTGGAACAGGGGCAGGGTAGTACTGAGCGGCGAAGGAAAGTCAGACATGAGCGTGAGCAGACCCCAGAGCCACCTGCACCAGTGCCAGCCAGCCTAGTCCGGAAGAACATTGCTTATGGGAGGCGCGTAGATATTCCATTTTGGGATCAGCATCACTTCTTCATTGGAGATGTACTGAGAGATGCAGGTCTGGTTCATTTTTGTACCATGACCGAGAGACTCTATCCAGACCTCATCAGAGAGTTTTATGGATCCATGGCCACTGATGGCATTGGATGGTCCGCTACAGTTCGAGGGATTGAGATTCCAGTGACACCTGAGGTCATCAGTCGCATCTGGAGGATTCCACTTCATGGCACTGCTGCCACTACGATCAGCGACAGAGAGCTCGCCTTCAGGTGTATCCTAGAGCGTGAGGATGTTAGCGGCATTTCCACAGTGTCCGCTAACCAGCTTTCACTAGAGATGAGAGTGCTGCATCACATCATCGCCCGCATCTTGATTCCGAAGAGCGGGAGATTTGACTTTATCACTGAGCGTGAGCTGGTGTTGATGGTGTCCCTGAGCCAGCGGACTCCCATCAACCTTCCCAGGATCATGCTTCAGCAGATGGGTGAGGCAGCTTCTCACAGGAGACTTGTGCAGCCGTACGGGATGGGACTGACTCAGATATTCAGAGAGCATGGTGTCTCATTCGACGGCATACCCTTCAGTCAGCTACAGCACACAGATACTTATGGAGAGAAATCCCTACATAGAATGGGATTTCGACTGATTGGCGACCGATGGGTACGACGAGAGTCTGGCCAGGAGCCAGATGAGGAGGATGAGATCCGAGCTGCTGAGGCAGGGCCTTCAGGGCCTACTGATCATGGTACACCTCCTCGCCCAGCACCGGAGACAGAGACTACGGAGCCTGAGCCATTCACGCCACCACCTTCATCAGCTCCGGTACCTACTGCTACACCACGGAGAACTTCAGTGAGGATATCGGACTTCGAGCAGCGAGTGACAGATCAGATTTCAGAGGTCCGGACAGAGATCACTGGTGTACGGCAGGAGATTCATGATCTGCGGATACACACAGACACACGCATTAGTGCTCTCTCAGCTAGTATGGATACAGGATTCAGACAGATCCTCAGCTTATTGAGATTAGCACTGCCATCAGGGACTGCAGATCCGACAGTATCTCCTCCACATGATGATGATGATGATGATGATGGTGATGATGATGCTGATGACTCTAGTGGATACAGTGACAGTGATGGAGATCAGCCTGGAGCAGGTAGATCTGATGTTCCACCTGCAGAGCCGATTCCAGAGATTCCCCCTTCAGCTGATCCTCCTTCCACTGATCTTCCGAGTTCAGATCCTCCAGCCACAGCTGTGCCAGTTGATATTGAGCCTAGAGAGTCACTATTTGAGACTATCACTGGGATTCCGGATGACATAGATGAGCATACAGAGACAGACATCGATGATCCCACAGCTTATGAGCTAGTCAGCAAGCAGACTCCAGCTCAGTCTACTCAGCATGCTGATCCATCCACTCCTTCAGCTACTGCCTCTGTCTCGACTTCTGTGGAGCCCTTACCTAGGACTTATAGATCTCGTAGGACTACCCCTAGGTCTGGTCCCTCTCTGAGGACTCGGAGTTCCTCTCATAGGACTCCAAAATCCTCATCTAGGATCATGGCTCCTGTATCTTTTGACATACCTTCTAATGAGGAGTAGCCTCATAGTTTGCTTTTGTATGATCTGATGTATCAGTGTTTTGTGCCTATTTTGTAAGCAATTCTGTAACTGAATACATTTGCTTTTATCTATATTGTGCCATTTTATCTGATACCAGCTCTTAACATTTAACTTCTTAAACCCTCAAGTTAGAATATTTTGTTGTATGCACAAATTGAGGGGGAGCATATATTTTATACTTTATTGTAATTCAACATAAGTTTCATTAATATATCTTTCACTACAAAAATGACTTTTTGATTCTTGACAAAAAGGGGGAGTAGAAAAGTATATATGTATTTATGAGACTCCGTCTTATGAGTAGAAAAGTTTATAGGATTTTTATCTTTTTTGACTTATAAGAATGTTTTCTCAAAAAGAAAGAAATAAATAAAAAGTAAAATCTTTTTAACTCTTGAAAAGAAGATGAAAAGTAAAATTTTTATGATACACTCTTGCATGAAAGGATTCTTTGAAATTTTTATTGCTATATTTTGCTCTTGGACTTAATTGCATATATACTCAAGGTTTTGTCATCATCAAAAAGGGGGAGATTATTGGCTTTGACTCCTTAGTTTTGATGATTAACAAAAGGTTGAGTATATGTTTGGACTAATGTTTCATCTCTAGATAAAAGTTTCAGGACTTAGATTATTCAAAAAGTGTATCAAAAGTACATTGATGAAACTAAGTTTACCTGTTTTTGAAAAGAGCTCTTCTACCTTGGACAAGATCAAAATTCTCAAAAATGGACCTTCTTATTAAGAAATATTTGACATAAGAAACAAAGGCTTAAAGAAACTCAAGCATGGCACGCAAATCTCAAGAGTTTCAGATAAATTCAGATTGGAGGTCGACCCTCAGAGGTCGACACCTTGTCAAAGGTCGACCACCAGAGGTCGACTCATGAAGAGAAGAAAAGTTCAGCATGGCCGGCACGGCAAAATCTCAGTGGCACGCTCCAGAGGTCGACCACCAGAGGTCCACACCTGTCCAGAGGTCGACACCAGAGGTCGACTCATAGCCTGAGAACTCAAAATGGGCAGAACTATGGTACTCTGAATTTTTGCCTAAAATATATTGGAGGTCGACTCATGAGGTCGACACTTGATCCAGAGGTCGACTCATGAGGTCGACTCATGGCATAACGGCTAGTTTTTCTGAACTTCTGATTTGATTTCTAACGGCCATAAACGGCCATATTTTTGAATCTAACGGTCTTGTGGAGTTGTTTCAGCATGAATGAGGTATTTAACCTCCACCAAACTTCAAAAAAAAGACAAGGAGACAAAGTGAAAAAGTATAGGTTCAAAGTACAAAGCCTTCAATCACTTCCAAAGCCAAAAAGTGTGAGAAAACCAAGAGATTCCATTCCCAAAAGCTTTCCATTTTTTTGAGGAATCCAACATTCAAGTGTTTGGCATTTAGTGAGGTCCAAGATTCCAAGACAAAAGGCTTGAAGAGTCTCCATCAAGAGCTTCAACGAATTTATTATTGCTCAAAAGGAGTTTGTTTAGTTTTCATTAATTGTATTCATACTCTTTTGTCTTTTGCTAGTTTCAAGGGAATTTGAAACTAGGGTGAGGTTTGTTGGTGAGCCAATTGATAAAACCAACTAGGGTTGCTTGTAAGCCCGAAGCCAAAACAAGTGAGTGAGGTTTGTTGGTGAGCCAATTGATAAAACCAACTAGGGTTGCTTGTTAGCCCGAAGCCAAAACAAGTGTGTAAGGTTTTGACTTGTGAGCCTGGTAAAACAAGTCGGCTGTAATCCAAAGATTATAGTGGAAATTCCCAAGTGGAACTTGGGGAGTGGATGTAGGTGCTGGGTGCACCGAACCACTATATTTCTTGTGTGTTTGCATTGGTTTGCTCTTTAGCTTCTTTAGCTCATTAATTGTCATTTTATTTCGTTGCTTCCGTTGCACAATTATTAAAGCACTATCACTCTTCACCTTAAAACCTGATAGCACATATATATTGCCTTAAATTTTTTAAATACCCAATTCACCCCCCCCTCTTGGGCACCATATCTGGGCAACACAACTCTTCCCTCTCCATACGCTGTTCTTTCATTGGTTCCTCCATTCTGTTGCCTTCAACCTCCTGCTAACTTAAGCATCGGAGGGTCCCCCGCCGGAGCACCACCGGCGCCCTTGGGGACTTTGTTGCAGGTTCACCCGGGAGAAGAGCGCTCCAGCACATCCATCTGACCCCGGTCCAGGAGTTGACGCCGCAACAATATCATTTTTGTATCCAATTCTAAGATGTTACATAGTGGATTACTCCTCCTCTATTGTGGATATAGACAATTTTGCCAAACCACATTGTTACAGCCGTGACAGTGACGTGGACAGGCTCGGGTATCGCCGAATGAGAGCAAGCCACGTGTAAGTTTCCCCGCCGGATTTTGTGCCACGTCCACAAAGCTAGGAGCGGCAAAAACAGCACCACCTTACGACTATCTGAAGCAAACCGCCCTCGCCGAGGTCAAGCTCGGCCCGGAGTTCCTCTACCACCTCATTGGCGCCCTGGCCTGGAGGGTTTCCGCCCATGTGAGGTCGGCCGAAGTCGGGCGACCCCCTGCCGCCTGGCCAGGTGTCCGCCCAGGAGGGGTCCACCTGAGTCGAGGTCGGCCGATCCTTCGCCTTTCGCCAGGTGGCCACCCGGAGACGGGACCACCTCGGCCGAAGCCTGGCGACCCTCTGCCGCCTCGCCAGGCGTCCGCCTAGGAGGGGTCCACCTGAGCCGAGGTCGGCCGATCCTTCGCCTTTCGCCAGGTGGACACCAGGAGACGGGACCACCTTGGCCGAAGCCAGGCGACCCTCTGCCGCCTCGCCAGGTGTCCGCCCAGGAGGGGTCCACCTGAGCCGAGGTCGGCCGATCCTTCGCCTTTCGCCAGGTGGCCACCCGGAGACGGGACCACCTCGGCCGAAGCCAGGCGACCCTCTGCCGCCTCGCCAGGTGTCCGCCCAGGAGGGGTCCACCTGAGCCGAGGTCGGCCGATCCTTCGCCTTTCGCCAGGTGGCCACCCGGAGACGGGACCACCTCGGCCGAAGCCAGGCGACCCTCTGCCGCCTCGCCAGGTGTCCGCCCAGGAGGGGTCCACCTGAGCCGAGGTCGGCCGATCCTTCGCCTTTCGCCAGGTGGCCACCCGGAGACGGGACCACCTCGGCCGAAGCCAGGCGACCCTCTGCCGCCTCGCCAGGTGTCCGCCCAGGAGGGGTCCACCTGAGCCGAGGTCGGCCGATCCTTTGCCCCTCGCCAGTTGGCCCCCGGAGACGGGTCCAACTCAGTCGAGGTCAGACCGCTCGTACGGAGAAGCCCCGGGGAGAGAGACGGGTCCCGAGACCACCCCTCGGGCCGTACAGACCCCAGACGGCGTCCCGTACGGAGGGCGGCGGCATGCGGAACGTTACTTGCATTGGCCCGGCAGGTCCCGCAGCCGAGAGACCCGATCCTGACAAAACAGGCCCCATAAACGGATGGCGCCCACGCTCGGGGAAGGGAGCGCTCTCACAGAGCCCGAGGCCTGACGACCGGCCGCTCTGCCAGCACCGCCCTCCCCCTTTCTCTCTCCTGTCTTTGCCTTTTCCCTGCTGGGCCCGGCGGACGAGGTCGGAAAGCCGCCTGGCCTCCTTCACCAGAAAGGGAAAAGGAAGGAGAACAGGGGAGGGGAGTCTCCGAGGAAGAAAAGGACAAGCGCACGATGGAGGGAGATAAAGAGGGGAGAATCTGGGGACTGCGAGGTAAGCAAAAACTAGCCTGGGGACAAGGGAGGAGCACCGGCACAAGGCCTTGCGTCGACGGAGAAACCAGGGACCCCGAGACGGGAACACTGGGCGCGAGTTCGGCAAGCAAGCCCAGCCGAAATTCCAGTCCCCAGAGCGCTTCCTTCACCAATTAACTCTCTAAATCTGGGACCCTTTCGAGGGCCCGGAGGGAAGAGTCTGTTCCTTCTCGTCGTCTACTGACTTGACCGTCGGAGCCCCCTCGCCGGGATCCTCGGCCAGGGACTTCTAACTCCTTTGTTGCAGGTTCTCCGCAGGAAGGGAGGCTCCCTCGCCAGGCGGTCAGGAAGGATCGGCTGGTCCGAGCCACGGGCGCGGCGACGAGAGCGGCAACACACATAAATTTCATGTGTTCATTCATTATTCGTGTCTATGAAGTGTTCGATAAATTGCTTGAGTGAAAGGAAATAATTAATTAGAAGCCTAAAGTGATCTGATCTGCTATGTGCATCCCCAATAGTATATATATAATTTGCACCAATCTCTTTATTATTAGAGAAATCTTTTTTACTAGGTGATTAACTCATTTTCTTTAAAATAAGAACTTTAAACCTCTCCCGATTGTTAAACATCAGTCTAATAGCTTTGTTTTTTTTTTTTTTTTGGTTAGAAAGCATATATGGTGACTAGGTAACTATCCAATCAAACAAATAACTATAAAAAAAATATTTCTTACAAATGGATAATAAATTTATTAGTTAACCAATTATAGCTTTGCATTCCGTGCATGATGAGTTGAGTAGGGACTTCTTAGCCTCAGATCTGAGCTATATTGTGCTGAGTTATTGAAGTCATTTGAGCTGAAAAGAAGTCGTCATCGATGGCTTGCTGCCTTGCTCTACTGACAACCCTACGGTTAGAAACTTGAGAGAGAGAGAGAGAGAGAGAGAGAGAGAGAGAGACCATGGTGTAAGAGGTCAGTTATGGCGCTTGGCATGGGAGTGTTGGGCAGTACTTTGTGCCAATAGTCCTTCGCAGGCGAAGGAGCATGGCTTGCTACAATTGCAAGCTGAAACAAAATTCCTTTTGGGTCAAAGATCTGTAGATATTTATAAACAAAGTAATTGCAATTTGATAGACTTAAAAGAATATGAAATTGGCTAATATTTTGCACACCGCAAAGAGAAGGAGAGCTAGGAAGGGTCCCATGGCTGCAAGAACTAGAGAGTTGGATGATAGGATTGCAAGAGTATTGGAGCTCGGTTGCACAAGGCATCAACGCAGATAAGGCTATTTATAGAAGATGGCAGCGGGCCCAGCAGGAAGACCCCACGTTACCTATATATACTATCAAGTAGGGTCAAAATCGGATTTGATACGAATCGAAGTTTATATCCCTATAATTATATTTATTTTATTGATGAATATAAATATAAGTTAATATAAATATTAGTTAAATATAAAAATTTATATTTATATTTATTTTAAATAAATACGAATGTAAATTGGATACCAAAAATAAAAATATAAATATGAATATAAATTAGATAATTAAATTACTATAGAATCAAATCTATTATTAAATAAATAATAAATAAAATTAATAGCATACTGTATAATTTTATTTTTTTCTTGAAAGTTTACGCATTTTTTTAACTGGATTATGATAGAATTGGATATTTGAATATAGGATTGTTATTTATCTATATTTATTTATTTATTTATTTTTGATGCATATGGATACAAATGGAAATGTTAGGTGAATATTAAAATTTTGGATAATATTCATAGGGACGGTAAATATAAACTGACCCACTAATTCAATCCATGTTCGACCTATCTTAAATAGATTTGGGTTGAGCTTAAACGGGTTCGGGCTGTAAATAGATCAACCTGTTTAATCCATTTAATATATAGATTGGGTTCAGGTTTCAAGCCCTTGGCCCATTTAACCCGTTTAGCATGTTTGATATATGGGTCTAGGTGGATCAGATCAAATTGGGTTGTTTGTTTAAGGCAACAGGCCATAGGCCCATAGGCCATAGACCAGTCTCCAGCAATGTCGTTTCGTGAGGGCCTGACCCAGTGACACGATCAAATGTGGGATGGGCGAGGAGTTCCAAATTTCATGCTGTTGAAACTTGAAAGGGGAAAAAAATCTAGGGTTTTTTTATTTTTTGTTCGATCCTTTGAATGAACAAAGACCAAGATGGTGGCGTAGAGGGTGATGTTAGGTTTTTGGTCATTGACATCAATGTTGGACCTGGCTAGTGGTTCTTTGACCAAGGGGTGGTGGTTGACGAAGATGACGGTGGAGCCAGAGTCGGTGAGGGAGAGAGGGGAGGGAGAGGGCAAGGGTGATGACGAAGAGCGTCGTCGAGGAAGATCGTGGTAGCGAAGACGAAGCAGAAGATGACGAAGGTAAAGAGGAGGGTAGTGAGGACATTAGTGATCTAGTAGATCCTGACGGTGGCCTGGTAGATAATGGCCTGGAAGTGCTATGAATGATGAGTACGGCGATAGAGATGTAAGGGAAAAATTAGAAAAGAAGGAAGGCGGCCTCAATGAGCTGCCAGTGGGATCAGGGAAGGCGAATGATAGTGAGGATGATGCTTTGGCAGCCACTAGTCCTATCCTCTCCCACTAGCCCTGTCGTCTCGATGTCGGTCATGGCAAATAGTACGATGCATGCTTCGGCCCGGCGAGGAACTACTGAAATATAGGAGGATTAGAGCCCATCTAAAAAGGCTCAACAAGCCTTCTCTTAAGACAATCAAGGCATATTCCCCTACATTCAAGTTTTTTTTTTGGCTCACTCTCGTCTTCTTCCGGGGGAGGTTCATGACTTGAGTTTCTGCCAATGCGCGGCATCCTAATGGTGATCTCATAGACTGCATTCCATGTCACCTCCTGCAAACCTTTGATCATCCTAAATTGAAAGGACAGAAGCCATTGGTAATCGAGATATATTTTCTTTAAGCTTGGATTTTCTCTTATATATATATATATATATTCACTTGTTTACTTGCAGGATCCACTCGAGAGATCCAAAGGCTTCACTCGGACAGCTACAGCTACAGGGGATGGCACCTTCCAGGCATGGACTTGGGGTTTGTGGGCCCTCGTTTCACCTGGTATAATAATTGTTCAGGAAGAGCGAGGGTCTGGGAGAGAATAGATAAATTCTTTGCTACTGCTAACTGGCTACATGGGCACCTGGTGCATCTTGTAAGGCATCTCCCTTGGATTGGTTCTGATCACTGCCCTATTCTTTTATCTACGGATTCTCTAGTATTCTATAGGCCTCCTTTCAGGTTTGAGAAGTTTTGATTGGCTTATCTCCGCTCGTGGGAGTTGGTAAGGGAAGTCTGAAAGATGCCAGTCCGGGGAGATGCTAGATACAGGGTCTCTCGTAGACTGGATCTGCTCAAGAGGTGGTTGTGCTGGTGGAACAAGTCTGAGGTGGGGAATATCTTCTCTAGATTGACGGAGGTTGAGGCTTCTATTCATCATCTCCAAGATCGGGAGGATAGGGATGGGTATCTTTTGGATGAAGACTTGGTGGCTTTGCGAAGTCACTTGTCCACCCATCAGTCTCTTCTTAGTCGACAGGAGGTGTTTTGGAGGCAGAAGTCGAGAGTACATTGGATCAAGGAAGGGAACAGGAATACTAGGTTCTTTTACTAGTCTACTGTGGTCTGTAGGCATAGAAACCATATCAGAGCTCTGCGGTCTTCTGGGAGATCCTGGATTGAGGAGGATAATGCTATCAGGGGTCTCATTATCCAGTTCTTTAGATCCAGATGGTTTGTCCCCCCAGGGTCCTACCTTTCCAGATTTTCATCCTCCTCTCGTCATGGTGACTTATCAGGAGATTTAGGATCTCATCAGACCTGTTTCAGAACATGAGGTTCGGCATGCTCTTTGGTCCCTAAGTGCTGATAAAGCTCCTAGGCTGGATGGTTTTCCTCTTTTATTCTTCTGGTATTACTGGTGTATTGTTCGGGGTGAGGTAGTGGATGCCGTGTAGGAATTCTTTGTCCATGACAGGATGCTGGATTCTTGGAAGCATACCTTTATTACTCTTACACCCAAGATTCAAGATGCTTCCGAACCCAGTCATTATAGGCCTATCAGTCTGTGCAACACTCTCTACAAAATCTATGCCAAAATTATTGTTCATATGATAAAGCCTGTCCTCCCTTGCCTTATCTACCCAGAGCAGGGGGGTTTTGTGGGCGGCTGGTCTATTTCTAATAATGTCCTCACTACTCAGGAGTTTATGTTTAATCTCTGGAGGGCTTCAGCCCATCGATGTCTTATGGCTATTAAACTTGACATGGAGCGAGCCTATGACTGGATGCACTAGTCTTTCTTGGAGAAGGCTCATTCTGATTTTTCCTTCCATCCTCGCTGCATCACCTGGATATTAGCTTGTATTGTCCACCCACTATTTGCTATTCTCATCAATGGCTCTCCCTTAGGATTCTTTTCCTCGAACATCAGTCTACACCAAGGTTGCCCTCTTTTTCCATACATGTTCATTACTTGTGCTGATACTTTTTCACGAGCTCTCTGGGCTGCAGCACAGGGTTTGAATCTTTTTCTTTACATTCCTGCCCCTGGTGCCCACCTGATCTCGCACCTCCTGTTTGCAGATGACTGCTTACTCCTGGGGCATGCTACTGCCCATTGTGCTCGTGGGTTCAGATGCGTTATGGAGGATTATTGCCTCTCTTCGGGCCAGTGTATCAATCTTCTTAAATCCCATATCTACTTCAGCCTGAAGACTCCTTCTACTATTCATTGTACTATCGTAGAGATTCTTGGAGTGCCTGAGCATAGTGGTACTTTATACTACCTGGGGGGAAACTCCTTAAGGCTGACTATGGGAGGTTGGTTATGGCATTCGTACAGGGTGGAGGGATGGTAGGGGAAAGCCCTCTTTTCGATGGATAGGATTACTCTGATCAAGTTTTTCCTTACTTTCATTCTGGTTTACTTGTTATCCAATGCCATGATTCCCAAGTATGTGATCCTGAAGGTAGATCAATTTATATTGGGGAACGGATCATAGTGGAATACAAAACTCACAAGAACAAGAAAGAAAAAACCTGGCAAAATAAATCACTGCAACAAGCACAACATAGGGGATTACGTGGTTTGGAGACTCCTGCTCCTACATCCACGACCGCATAAGATCAAATCTTCACTATAGAAAAGATTTACAGGAAGTTTTACAGGATGCTCACCCAGCCCTCAAACAAGAGAAAGAAAAGAAGAAAACAAAATACTCCAAAAAATATCTCTCACCCCAAAATAATTTTTTGGTGGAAGATCTCTTGCCTTCCTATAGTTTTCTCTCTCCCTCTCTCTCTTTCTTTGCCTTTTTCTCTCTTGGAAAAGGTCTTCAGGGCTTCTGTCATGCTCAGGATCATTCTGTATGCTGTTTAGAGTCTCTATCGACATCTCTGGATGCAACCGCGAACAAAAAACAAGTCCAAAAATCCTCAGAAACTTGTCTCACAAGTCCATGAAAACTTTCAGGCCGTTAGATCTTAGATCAAGAGCCCAGATCGTGCCAAAAACCATGTCAAACACCTTTGATCATGCCTTATTTAAGTCGAGATCAATCTCTGCCGTCTGATCGCTTGATTGGACGGTCTAAACACTTATAAAACCCGTGGACCACTCGTGCACCGTGAGAAACAGTGCGGGAAACTCCAGGAAAATGCTGGGGAAATGCCCCAACATGAGACCACTCCCGCTTGGGTTGAGCCCATGTGCACCAGCACGCACGTTGCATGGGCCTAGGCCACGCACCGCATGCCGGACCGGGCCACTCGCCCGCACGTCTGTCTTGTGGGCCTAGGCTGCGTGCACCCGCCCGCGCACGCTTGGGCCATGAGCATGGGTCGGGCCGAGCCTGGCCCAATTCGGTCGTTTGGTCCAAATTTTTTTTTGGATTTTTTTCTAGGCTATTAGGCTTGGTTTTCTTGGGCTGGGCTTGCTGGATAAGGCTCCACACCTCAACAACTCTCCCACTTGGAGACTTATACGCTATATCAGCATCCACCTGAAAAATAGAACAAAACTTCTAAAACAAAAGTTAGTATCTTGTACAGCGTCTCCAATCAACTTGCTCTAGAGGTCAATTGAGGCCATACACAGCCCTAATTTCTTTGAAGTGACCACCTTTGTCAGCATATTAGCTAGATTCTTTGAGCTCTGAGTTTTCTCCAATGACAAACATTCATCTTCAAGCAATACCCTGATGAAATGATACCTCAGTTGTATATACTTCGTTCTCGCATAGAACATCGGATTCTTTGCCAGATGAATAGCACTCTGACTATCACAGAATAGTATACTGCAGCTCTGCTCTCTACCAAGCTCCTTCAGCAAATTTTGTAGCCAGATCATCTCCTTGCTAGCTTCAATGATTGCCACTTACTCTACCTCGGTGGTGGAAAGAGCCATGATCTTTTGCAGTTGCAAGATCTAGCTCACCGCTGTCCCGCCAATAGTATACACATACCCAGTTGTGCTCCTCCTCGTGTCGACATCGCCACCCAAGTTTGCATCCACATATCCCTGTAAAGTCAAACGTCCCTCCTGTAGCATAGGCCAACATCCTTGGTACTTTTAAGATATCGCAGGATCCACTTGATAGCTTCCTAGTGTTGCTTGCTCGGATTTGCCATGTACCTGCTCACAGCTCCCACTGTATGTGCAATGTCTGGACTCGTGCAAACCATCGCATACATCAAGCTGCCAATGACTGAAGCATACGAAACCCTGGCCATTGTCTTCAGCTCATCATCAACCTTGGGTGACTGTTTTTTCCAAAGCTTGAAATGTGTGGCCAAAGGTGTCTTCACGAGCTTTGCATCTGACATGTTGAATCTGTCCAATACCTTTTCAATATAATTACTCTGAATCAACTTCAGTATGCCCACTGCTCTATCTCTTTCAATCCTCAATCCAAGTATCTGCTTTGTTGTGCCTATGTTCTTCATTGCAAATTCTTTAGATAGCTCTCGCTTCCATCTTTCAATCTCTTGCATGTCTGACCCAACAATCAACATATCATCAACATACAAGAGTAATTCATGAAACTATCTTCGAGTGTCTTGAAATAATAGTAATGATCCTCCTGGCATCCAGCAAAACCATTGTTGATCATGAATCCACCAAACTTCTTATACCATAGCCTGGGGGCTTGCTTTAAACCATACATTCTTTTTCTCAGCTTGCATACTTGATCTTCTTTATCAGGCACCTCGAAGCCAACAGGCTGCTGCATGTAAATATCTTCATCTATCTCACCATGCACAAAGGTTGTAGTAACATCCAGTTGCTCTAGGTATAAGTCCTTCACAACTACAATGCTCAAAACAACTCGAATCTTTGAGAGCTTGACAATAGAAGAAAAAATCTCGGTATAATATATACCCTCTTTCTGTTGGAATCCTTTCACGACCAGCCTCACCTTGTACCTCTTTTTACCATCGGGTTCCTCTTTGACCTTGTAGACCTATTTGTTATGCAGTGCTTTCTTTCCATCCGGTAGTGTGCTGAGCTCCCTCATTTTGTTCTTTATCAAGGACTGCATCTCATCCTTCATCGCCAGCTCCCATTTGACCAAATCTTCACTCTCCATAGCTTCATCAAAGCACTCTGGCTCCCCTCCATCTGTTAACAGCAGGTAATGTAGTGAGGGTGAGTACCTTACAAGTGGTTTTGGGGTCCTTGCAGATCTTCTTAGTTGAGGTGTCACTAGTTCAAGCTCAGAAACTCTTACTCCATCGACAATGTCCTCCTCAGTGATCTCGCCCAACTCTACTTGCTCTTTCTCCTTGTCTACCTCTTCTGCCCTGTCCGGAATAGTTTGGTCCTTGCACAAGCTCCTCTCATTGAATACCACATCCTTGCTCTTGATATTTTCCTGTCCTTCTCGCTCTAGAGCTTGTAACCAAAATCATCAATGCTATAACCAATGAAGAAGCACTTCTTCAACTTTGCATCTAGCTTGTCTCTCTTCTCAACATTGACGTGCATATAGGAGATACAGCCGAAGACCTTCAGGTGAGATAAGTTTGCTGATTTACCCATCCACTCTTCTTTAAGGATCTTGCAATCAAGAGGGTGAAGGGACCTCTATTAATCAGATAGGTAGCAATGCTAACTGCCTCAGCCCAAAACATCTTGGGCAATTCAGCATGGAGCCTCATGCTCCTCGCTCTCTCGTTCAGGGTATGATTCATGCGCTCAGCTATCCCGTTTTATCATGGCATACTCGGGATAGTCTTCTCCATCTTATTCTCATTAGCTGTGTAGAATTCCTTGAACTCAGTATTGCTATACTTGCCTCCATTATCTGACCTTAAGTACTTAATTTTCTATCCAGACTCATTTTCTACCAAGCTTTTTCACTTCCTGAAAGTATCAAACATATTAGATTTATTCTGCAGAAAATAAACTCATACCTTCCTAGTGGAGTCGTCGATAAATGTCACATAATAATTTGAGCCTCCAAGGAATGCCATCAGAGAGGGACCCCACACATCAGTGTGAACTAGCTCCAGCTTTTTTGATCTTGGTGCTCTGCCTGTCTTGATGAAGTTGACTCTCTTCTGCTTCTAAAGAATACAGTGCTCGTAGAAACCAACATCCATCATCTTCATACCAGCTAGCTTGCCCTTCTTTTGTAATACTTGCATTCCTTTTTGTCCCATGTGACATAGACGGTAGTGCCACAACTCTGAGTCTGCTTGTGCCAAAGCCACTGCGTCTTTCATGTTACCAGTCATGTAGAGGGTGCCCAACTTGCTTCCACGTGCTATCACCATAGCACCCTTGGCGATCTTCCAGGAGCCGCCAACAAAAGTTATGACGTAGCCCTCCGAGTCTAGTTGCCTAACTGAGATCAAGTTCTTCTTTAAACCAGGGACATGTCTGACATTCTTTAGCTTCCATACGGACTAATTCGGCATCTTGATATGAACATCACCTCTCCCCATGATGTCCAAAGGCTCATCATCTACCAGATAAACCTTTTCAGAATTACCAGCTGTATAATTTCTCATGCATTCCATCTGTGAGGTAGAGTGAAATGAAGCACTGGAGTCTAAAATCCATGACTCCATCGGACTGTCAACACTGAGAAACAATGCATCTTCAGTATTCTCGGTCACTGCATTGACTGACTCTTCCTTCTGTCCTTTGTTCTTCCTCGCCTAGCAATTTTTCCTGGTGTGCCCCTTCTTATCACAATGCCAACAGCTATCACCGCTAGATCTTGACTAGCTCCTCTGCTTGGATTTGGATCTCCCGTGGTTGTTGCTATGCTGTGCAGTCTTCTCTCTACCAACTTGGATCGTCAAGATAGATCCAGAGCTCCCACTGGCTTCTTTTCTCCTGATATCTTCACTGAGAATCAGGTTTCAGATCTCTTCAAATTTCAACTTATTTGATCCGTAAAAATTGCTAACAGCTATCACAGTTGCACCCCAGCTCTCGGACAAAGATGATTAGAGGATCAAAGAACAGACTTCATCCTCAAAATTAATGTCGACAGAACTTAACTGACTGGTAATCAAATTGAACTCATTGACGTGATCCGTGATAGACACACCTTCATTCATTTTTAGATTGAACAGATGATGCATAAGATAAATTTTGTTGGAGGTCGAAGGCTTCTCATACATGTCGCATAGAGCCTTCATCAAACCTGCTGTCGTCTTCTCCTGTAGGATGCTGAACGTGACATTCTTGGCCAATGTCAGCCGAATAACTCCCAAAGCTTGGCAATCTAGCAGATCCCAATCATTTTGCCACATATCGGCAGGTTTTATACCCAATAGTAATTGATGAAGCTTCTTCTGATACAAAAAATCCTTTATCTACATCTTCTAGAAGTCGAAATCCTTCCCATCAAACCTGTCGATCTTAACTTTTTCTTCGTCTCCTACCATTGCTCCCACTAAAATCTGAAGCTTTGATACCAGTTGTTGGGAAACGGGTCACAATGGAATACAATATTCACAAGAACAAGAAAAAAAAATCTGGCCAAATAAATCACTACAACAAGCACAATACAGGAGATTACGTGGTTCGGAGACTCCTGCTCCTACATCCATGATCGCACAAGATCAAATCTTCACTATAGAAAATATTTACAGGCAGTTTTACAGGATGCTCACCCAGCCCTCGAACAGGAGAAAGAAAAGAAGAAAACAAAATACTCTAAAAAATATTTCTCATCCTGAAATAATTTTTTGGTAGAAGATCTCTTGCCTCCCTATAATTTTCTCTCTCCCTCTCTCTCTTTCTCTGCCTTTTTCTTCCTTGGAAAAGGTCTTCAGGGCTTCTATCACGCTTAGGATCACTTTGTATGCTATTCAGAGTCTCTTTCGGCATCTATGGATGCAACCCCGAACAAAAAACAAGTCCAAAAACCCTCAGAAACTTGTCTTACAAGCCCAAAAAAACTTCCAGGATGTCAGATCATAGATCAAGAGCCCAGATCATGCCAAAAATCATGTCAAACACCTCTGATCATGCCTTATTTAAGTCAAGATCAATCTCAGTCATCTGATCGCTTGATCGGATGGTCCAAACACACATAAAACCCATGGACCACCCGTGCACCATGAGAAACGGTACGGGAAATGTCGAGGAAATGCTGGGAAAATGTCCCAACATGAGACCGCTCCTGCCTGGGCCGAGCCCACGTGTGCTAGCACACGCGTCGCATGGGTTGGGCCGCGCACCGTGTGCCTGTGCGCCGGACCGGGCCATGTGCTTGCACGCCCGTCGCATGGGCCTGGGCCGCATGCGCCCACCCACACGCGCCTGGGCCATGCGCATGGGTTGGGCTGGGCCTGGCTAGTACGGGCACCAGGGCTAAAAAAAATCGACAGGTTGAACCCATATCTCTATGGATCACCTATGAGTAAAATCCTGAATTCAAACCCTTTTTTTTATCATGTAAGTTTTTATTTTAAATTTCATTATTTTGGTTTAGTTAGGATAAACCCTTTTTACCAATTGTAATTAAGGTTTTTTATTTTTTAGCCTTTGGGGCCAAACCCCTTTTATCAAATTAGGGTTTGTATAAAAATCCCATTTATTGGTGGTGTCAAAACCTATTTTGGGCCAAATCCTATTTACCAGCTTAAGTCATTTTATTTTATTGGTTATACCTTTTGATCAATTTGATCAGGTTGGGCTTAGAGTTGGTTATTTAGTTGAGTCATGTGATTTGTTATTCATTGAGACCATGTAATTAGTTGAGTCATTGAGTCCTGTATTATAAGAGGGGACCCAAGACAACATCCCATGTGCACCCAATTGAAGATCCATGTAACCCCATGTGCTAGCTCAAGACAAGCCATGTGACCTCATGTGCTTGCCCAAGTCACTTGCCATATGCAACCTCTTCTTGGCACCACATTTTCTAGGATTTGGACATCAACACATGTTATGTTTGGACATGTCATTGGGACAATACTACTTGACACTTCATCCAGGACAAGAACACATGCTATGTTACTACATGCTACACCTTGGTCGGCCACTTAAACTCATAAACTAGCGCCACTTGAATTTTAAGAGGAGTAATGAAGGAGTCTTCACATTAGCACCCTCTCACTCAAGGAAATTCATGCCAACACCAAGGATTCGGCCAAGCATTCCCTTGTCGCCAACTTCAAAAGAGTTCTAGGAATTTTAATCACTCAAGAGAAAAAGGTTCACAAGTTCTCTTCTACAGAAGTTTCAATCAAACAGGTTGGAAGCTACTTAAGTATCCAGAAATCAAGAGTCTCACCAAAACTCTTGAGTCTTCTTCAATCCAGACTGAGGAATCCACTCACCTGTAGATGTCTATATCATCCAAACTCTAGAGTCCAGCAAACAAGGCAAAGTGATGGAGCATCTTGACCCCACATCAAGCCATCTCACCAATCCACCACTTGGGTGCCCACTTTAGATAAGAAGCCTCAAGTTGTCGCCCACTTTGAAAAGAGTCCAGATCATCTCAGCAAATAAGAGTCCAAGCTGTCTAAAGCAGGATTCTAGGAGTTGTAATCCAAGAGAGAAAAAGACTAGTAGTTGTATCCCTTACACTACTGGTTGGGGGTCTATAAATATCCCTTCAACCCCCCTTATAATTAATCAATTGTTATTCATCAATAAGAGTGTTATTCTGTCAAAATTTTCTTCCTTTGCTATGTGCATCGCAGGGTGTGAAGCCCTTCCTTTGTTCTACAGAACATCATAGGGTGTGAGGCCCTACCTATCCAGACGACCAGAAAATCCAAAAACCACCATTTCTAAACCTTCCTTTCATTCTTTCTTTTTCTTTGCTAATTTTTAATTTATGATTTTTATTGTTGAGTGTTATAGGTGATCAAAAGTCAAGATCAGGTGTTCTTGCCTCAAAACCAGCTTCGCGTGGAAGATCGGAGCCCGGGATTGAGTTCTTAAAACCCTTGAGTGAAGAATTTGAGAATCTTGTGAGATCTGAATCGGAGGAGCATTTCTTCATTGGTAAAATCAAAGCTTATTCCTTTCTCGTTATTCTTTGACTCATTGATAGATAAACCCTAGTTTATGATGATTTTTTAACCACCAAGTCCTGCTTTCCTAGTTAATTTGTAGGTTTACTTGCGGGTAGATAATTATAACTAGTTTCCTTCGTTGTCTCCTTCAAGTCTTCTTTTAAAATCCAAAAAATATAACAAAAAAATTAGTTTCTATTTTTCTCTACTAATTAGTTATTAATATCAGTAGTTTAATTTTAATTATTTTCTCGCATCAGTTTTTGGTATCAGAGCAGGTTAAACTAGGGTTTAATCTCTCTTGTACTGATTTAGTTTCTCTTTAAGTACTCGGATCGGGTGCTTCACCATGATCGTCCGATCATAGAAAAAAGTAGAGCTACAAGACCCTCACCTCCTATTCAAATGAGATTTTTTATGGCATGTAGGGGTGCCACTGTGAATTGATCTTTGAAGAAGAAAACAAAGAGATAGGCATCTTTAGGATTTATTTTTTGCATCACATCCATCATAGTACATAGTCTGTTATTTTAATTTTTTCTGTATATAGATAACTCAGAATTGTCTGATTCTTATTTTGCTAGATCAATCATAATTGATTGTATTTTTTAGAACTTTTTTATGAATTATTTCAGTCTATAGATTTTTTTCTTGCTGGAATACTACTTGAGAAAAGATCTGTCCTGAATTTCAGCAATTCTAGTTTAGGGTTCCTTTTGCATAAATCTTTCATATTTTAATTTCCTACATCTTAGATATTTTTTTGCAAACTATATCTTTACTAAAAACAAAATAACAAAATACAAAAAATAATAATTATTTTTTTTTGTTATTTTAATTATTTTAGTTTGATTGCATCTAGGGTTTCATCTTGAGTGTGCATCATCAAGTAACCTAATCTTAAGGGCACTTGAGCATCTCAAATCAGGGCAGGAGCTCATCACCTGTCTTGGACCCACAACAACCTTCTTTGCATCCAAGCCAAACCCTAATTAAAACTCAATTAGACTTAATTTGCTCTAGTGAGCTTGGGACACTAATAGGTCGGGTTCCAAGTATTGTGTGTAAGCTAGTGCATCCAATCCTGTGATTATCACTTGAATCTGGTGTCAAGGCTAGAGGTCCAGAGGCAAATGCCCTAAGCGATTTCATGGTTTTTAATTAGGACCTTGTGATAGCAGGGAGAGTCTCCCACGACCCCACCTCTTACCTGACCGGTGGATAGGGTAATTATTGAATTGGCTATAATTTGAGCTGACCCATTCTACTTGAGCTCTAGGTCTAGGAAATCTTAGTATGAGTCAAGTACTGTGTGATTGTATTGCATGGCAACTAGGTCAGGCACACCATATCAGCCTATCCAAAATCAACCCAATCCACCCATGGATCCTAATATGGAAAATTTTATGAGGACTATAACCGATCAGCTTAGACAGCTCACAACCAGGTTTGATCAGGTGGAAGACAGACTAGATAACCTTAAAGAATCCCATGAGACTAAATCAGATCCTGAAACACCTAGACCCACTCCCCTAGGTTAAAGCTCTGAGATGCCTAGACCCATTCCCCCAATTCCACGAGCCCAACTCACTCCCCCAGATCTAAGAGGTCAATATAGAGAACCTGCTAGAGCCCAACATAGAAAAATTACTCCTGACCTAATTCCTAGGCGCCACACCCCTGATGTGAATGACCAGGAAGAAAGGATTCTTAGGAGCATTCGGTTAGATGCACCCACATTTGAGGATAGTTTTGATCCTAAGGTCTATAGTGATTGGGAGAGTGATATGGACCAGTACTTTGAATGGTACGAAATGTCGAAGGAGAGAAAGTTCAAATTTGCGAAGCTTAGGCTAGTCCGACAAGCTAGGTTGTACTGGCAAAATGTGGAGCGACTGAACCGACGGAGAGGTGACTACCTATAGACACATGGTGAGCAATGAAGGTGAAGCTTAGGGAGAAATACCTACCATTCTCATATGAACAAAAATTGTTAGATCAATGGCAAAAATTGACTTAAGGAAATAAATCTGTAGCTGACTATATTGCCAAATGTGATGAGTTCGTTATGAGGTGTAGTGTAGTCGAATCAGAAGCTATCACCTTGTCAAGGTTTCGAGCTTATTTACATGAAGATATTCAGCGGGAGCTATTTTTGAGAGAGGTTAGTTATTTAGATCAGGCTTATTAGATTGCTAGGGATTGTGAACGATTTCAAAGGAGACCTATTACCAATCGACATGAGCCGAATAAGTTCAATACCTCTGGGAGTAGACCTAACCCTAGCCGATTTCCACCTAGCCAACCCAATCCTACCTCCCAACCAGCCTATAGGGATGATAAAGGAAAGGCACCTATAGTTCAAAGAGACAAGAACCAAACCATAATATATTTTAGGTGTCATAAAATAGATAATTTTGCTGCTGATTGCCTAGAAGGACTTTACATATAGGTGAATATGAAGAAGAGAATCTAAAAAAATATTGAAGAATTTGAAGAGGAAATATACGAAGCTGAGGAAGACTTGGTAGAAGAGTACGAAGGTGATGAAGAGCCCATAGAGTCATCTGACCTACTAAGTGTAGTTAGGTGTATTTTGGCTCAAACCAAGAAGAATGAAGACCGGAGTAGGACAAATTCTTACAGACCTTCATTAAGTTAGGATATAAAGTATGTAAAATCATTATAGACAGTGGGAGTTGTGTGAATGCAATATCTATTAATACTGTCAAGAACTTAGGCTTACCCACAGTGCCACCTCCTAGCCCTTATAAGGTATCCTAGATTGACGCGACATCCATTCCTATTAGGTTACAATGCCAGGTCCCAGTCCAAATTCAATCTTACCAGGAGAAAGTATGGTGTGATGTGATTTCAATGAGGGTTAGTAGTATCATACTAGGTAGACCGTGGTTATATGATCATGATGCAATCCTCTTTGGCTAATCTTACTCGTGTACATTCAAACACCATGAAAAGAGAATTGTGATCAACTCGACCCAACCCAAAGATAATATTAAAAGAGGGTCTTTTCATTTGAAAGAGAAAGAACCCAGATTGAACCTAATTACTACTAAGGAGTTAGAACATAAAATCATTGAAGGTTCAATAGTCTGGATGCTGACTGCCAAAGAAATTCATGATGAACCCAAGAAAGAACATCCTAAGGAAATTTTAGATTTCCTATAAGAATTTAAGGATGTATTTCCAAAAGACCTCCCTGACTGTTTACCTCAATTAAGGGACATACAACATGCTATAGACTTGGTCCCAGGAGCTACCTTACCAAATTTACCTCACTATAGGATGAATCCTATCGAGCATAAGGAATTGCATAGGCAAGTTGAGGATCTTCTTAGAAAAGTATTTATCAAGGAAAGTTTGAGCCCATGTGCTGTTCCAGCCCTTTTGACTCCTAAAAAGGATGGCACTTAGCGCATATGTGTAGATAGTAGAGCTATCAATAAGATTACAGTGAAGTATAGGTTTCCCATACCCCGACTTGATGACATATTAGACATGATGGCCGGTGCTACCATATTTTCGAAGATAGACCTTAAGAGTGGCTATCATCAGGTTAGAATTAGGCCCGGGGATGAATAAAAAACTGCATTTAAGACCAAGGATGGCTTGTACGAATGGTTAGTG
Organism: Areca catechu; assembly: GCA_021397845.1. Classification (NCBI taxonomy): domain Eukaryota; kingdom Viridiplantae; phylum Streptophyta; class Magnoliopsida; order Arecales; family Arecaceae; genus Areca; species Areca catechu. Next base: position 151,617,654 of record CM038040.1, on the reverse strand, counting down.
ATGCCTTTTAGATTATCGAACACACTTAGTATTTTTATGAGGATTATGACTCAAGTATTAAAATCATTTATTGAAAAATCTGTGGTAATATATTTGATGACATCCTCATATATAGTAAGAATAAGAAAAATCACTTAGACCATCTTCAGTAGGTTTGTCAAGTACTTAGAGGAGATAATCTTTATGCAAATTTGAAGAAATGTAGTTTTATGACTCGAAGGATTATTTTTCTAGGTTTTGTAATAACTACTGAAGGAGTATCAATAGATCTCGAGAAAATAAAATCCATAGTTGAGTGACCTATCCCTAAGAATATTCATGATGTTCGAAGTTTTTATGGATTAGCTACTTTCTATAGGAGATTTATTCGAGAGTTTAGTATGATAGTTGCACCTGTTACAGATTGTATGAAGAAAGGAGCATTTGACTAGTCAAAAGAAGCCGATAGGGCTTTTGAAGATATTAAGAATAAAATGACCCAAGCACAAATTCTGAGGCTACTCGATTTTTCGAAAGTCTTCGTGGTTGATTGTGAACCCTGTTGCTCAGGTGGCTTCCCAAGAGGGGAGTGAATTAAAAATTTAAAAAGTTTAAGCAATTATGTGCTCTTTGAAAATCCCTTGAAGTATTAAGTGCTATGATTGAGATAATTAAAAGCAGAAGCATGATATAAAAAAAATGCACAATACAAACACAGAAATTTTATAGTGGTTCGGAGCAACCCAGCTCCTACATCCTCTATCCAAGATTATCACTTGGGATTTTTACTATATCCCCCACTGGAATATAGTCGGATTGTTTTAACAGGCTCACAATCCAAACCTCTACACTTTGGTTTTTAAATCGGGCTCACCAAAAAAACCCAATACTTGGTTTTAATAGGATTACCAAGAACCCAACACTTGGTTTTAACACAGGCTAACCGAGAACCTATTTGGTTTTTAAACCAGGCTCACCAATAACCTAACAATTCAAAAGAGAATTGTAAAAAGAAAGCAACAAAATGACAAATAAATTTTTTCGGATGGTTGCCGATGTAGCTCAAAAGAAGCCCAATTGATTGCACTTCAATGCACATGGTTGGCTTCTTCAACTTCTTCAATAAATGCTTCAAGCTTTTGTTGGTAGTTGGTGAAGGCTTAAAGACTGTCTTGAATGCTCTTGTAGTGCTCTCTTGCTCACAAAGTAGCTTGGATATTCAATTTACCATTTACTCATCATCTTTTTTTTAAAGTAGTTCAAATCCCTCAAATATATAGTCTTGTACTCTTCTCTACTGATTTTAGTCATTGTAGACTATTGGGATATAATATTTGATCACTGGAGCACTTTTTGAATTCAAATTCCAAGTTCTGGAACTAGCCATTATAGTCTGAAATCGACCTTCAAGTCAGCTCGGATTACTCGAGTCGGCTCGGATCCTCAGAGTGGTTATGGTTGAGTCGACTCGCTTCATTCTAGTCGACTCGGTTGCATAGTATTCTAATTCCTTACTCTGTAAGAGTCAGCTCGTCTTGATTCTAGTTGACTCGGATCCTCAGGCCTTCAAAAATGTAGTCTCGAAGAGTCGGCTCTTTCTCTTTAGAGTCGGCTCGGTTGGCTATAGTTCTCAGAGCACTTTTTCTGGACTCTAGAGGAGTCGGCTCGAATCTCTGAAGAGTCGGCTCGGATGTCTGATAGTACAAAGTAGTCAGCTCGGAATCCCTTCGGATCAGCTTAGTTGTCTGATTTAGAAAATCATGAACTGGACGAGTCGGCTCGGGTCCCTTAGAGTCGGCTCAAAAATTTGTGTGCTAGAAATCTTCATGCATGCCATGTGCCAGAGTCGGCTCTCTTCTCTTCGAGTCGGCTCGGATGAATTTTTTAGTGAATTATCAGTTTTTCTTCAAAAATCATCTAGCAAGCCTTCAAAGTCTCAAGGTGCCTTCAAACTCTTCTAACCATATTTCTAAGAAATTTTATGCTTGAAACACATCTAGAAGTAACCCATTGTCATGGGTTTTACTTAACTTTTTCTTTGGATTCTTCTTTACATGAATTACTTTCAACATAACTCATTTCAAAACTAGGAATGTAGGAGTTGAAATTAAACAATGAAATCATCCTACAAAAACTTGTGAAATACTTGAAGAGTTATTAGTAAAACAAATTCATACTCCAATGTTTAGTTATCATCAAAATCACTTATGGGGATAAAAGTCATCCCCTTTTTGAAGATGACAAAACACTGGGCATGAAAAAAAATTCTTTATAATTACATGTAAACTGAATTTGAAAGTGAGCATTAACATGTATCAGAACTAATTATATTTGCAAGTATCAGAGCTTTTTTTGTGAAAAAGAAACTATACAATATCAATGCTTTTATATGTATCAGAGTATTAAGGCTAGTACTTTCACAAAGTATCAGACCATTAATGTATGCAAAGTATCATAGCTTAATTTTGAAAAGTATTAGAAATATATTAGAATTGAAAAGTATCAGAGTTAATGCTTTAAGATCTTCAAGGAATTGTGCAGGTTTTGAGAGCATAGAGCATGAACTAAAGTCATTTAGATTCAACAATTTTTCTCTCCCTTACTTGTATATGCAATTTTACATTTTTAATCACATTCTCCCTCTTTTTCTTTCATATTTATGCAACTTTTTCATGCAACTTTAAACATTCTCTCCCTTTTTGTCAGCAATCAAAAAAGGTGTTCAATTGATCTTTCAAAGCTCAATTTTTATAATAGAAAGAGAAAGTTGATAATATTTGTTTGAGATAATTTAACTTTCTCTTCTCAACTTTGATATTCTAATTAAAACTTATTTTGATTAGCATTGTACAAATAAAAGTATCATTGAGAATATTGCACAAGCTTAATTTATACACAGAAGATATGCCAAAAATACATTCATTGCATTCATAAAATTTTCATGACACATTACAAAATATTAAGATTAAAAGTCTATTCACTGCACTATCTACTTTAGTACTATTGGATGGCCCAAAAGGTGGTACAAAAGATGGTCCAAAAGATGGCATAGATGCTATTGGGTTCACAAATTATGGTTCAGAATCTTGGGGCCTAAGATGAGAAGCTGGCTACCTAGGATATGGAGTAGAGGTAGGTCCAGGTTGAGGTGCAGGTTGAGGTGTAGGTACAGGTCGAGGTCTAGGAGATGCAAATGCTACAATGATAGTGGTTTTGAGCTGATCAAGTTGAAATTGGACTATATCCATCTCTTCATGAAGCTTCTTGATCTCAGTGTTCAATGCAATTAATTAAGCAGCTTGGGTATTCGCAAATGCTTCAACATAACCTCTAAGTCTACCAAACTCAGATCTAAAGATCCCGATGCCCTTAGTGTAGTCCTCCTCCATTCTTTTGCCTTGTTCCATACCTCCCATTCTAAGTCTCAACTCCCTCGGCTCTGTTATGAATTCTTCTATGTTTTTATCCACAGAATCTTTAATAGCTTCAATAGCTGACCTGATAGAGTCTGATAGGGACTGTGTGTCAAGCTGAGAAGCAGGTCTAGATGACTCAAGTGAGTCAACCCTGGTGTGAAGCTCTCTGATCTCAATGCCGAGCAGGTATAGTCTTGTGTCCACTGACTGGCAAAGCTCGCCAAACATACTAGTCAAAGAGCTAGTCAGTGTATCAGCAAGTCCTCTCATCTACTCGGTAATAAACTCCTGTGTCACTGAAACAGAAATAGTAGAATGTGCAGATGGACCTGGAGCAGTATGTGTTGGTGGAGAAGTAGGTATGGGAGTCTCATAATCAGTATGAACTATCTCCACAGCCTTAGTGAAACCAGTAGGCTCATTCTCCATAGTAGCATGCTCAGGTATCGCAGTCTCAGAAGTGGTGCCAAACTCAGTAGAAGCAGCTGGCTTAGGTGCAATAGCCTCAGTGGCAGCAGTAATGGAAACATCAAAAACATGCTCTGAAGGCTCCAATATAGAGGGTGCAGCAGTATCAGAAGTGATCTCTCTAGGTATCTCTGCACTCTCATCATCATCATCATCATCCTCATTAGTAGATGCTGCTATAGCCCTAGCATCAATCCCTTTCTTCTTCCATACTCCTTTACTACAGATATAACCCATTCGAAGTAGAGATTTGAAAGAATAAGTATCTGTGTGGTGAAGAGGTTTTCCATCTTCCCCTCCAAGATTGATCCCGGAAGCTTGAAATAATAATGTTAACATCATTCCACAGAGTAAGCATGCTTTCACTTTCCTCATAGCCTCTTTCATCATCATAATCATAATATAAGGTAAATTCAATGCTTTCCCCTCAATGATATGTTCCATGAAGCATAAGTCCTTCTCGCTGACCCAATCAAACCTTCCTGTTCTTTGAAGAAAGATCCGACTGACAAAATTATGGAGCAATCTCATTTTTAGGGATAATGTATTTGCCATTACTGTTCCAGTTCCACTGACATCTTCCTTGCCTAGCATAGTTCTTAGGGTCTTTTCTCTGTCTTTTAGCACTAGATGTTTGGACCCTTCAGTTGGCATTTCTAATAGACTACTCAATCTTTCTTCAGAAATGATTATTCTCTTGCCTTTCACTGTGGATTCAATGTTTTGTGCCTCAAGTCTCAGATTCTCATAAAATGTTCTAACTAGGGTAGGATAAGTAGACACATTCAATGAGCAAAAGTAACTCCAACCAAGTTCTTCAATAGAATCACCAATTTTTAGCCCTAAATCCTTGAGAAAAGAGAAAATAATCATTCGACCACTTATAACCGGGCGATTAGACATGGAAATCACCTATCTTGGAGAGGAGGTGGCAGCAGCAGGTCCTCTTTCTTCTTCTTCCCTCTGTTCTTCTCTTTCCACTGCTCAAGTCGGCTCCTCTTGCCGATGCTTAGTCCTTCTTTCAATCTCAGTAGATGGAGCAACCCTTTTTGATCTCTTCCCAATAGCCATTTTCGGTGCCATTATAGAATTGGGAAAAATGGGAGGAATGGAGCTCAAGGGAGATGATTTTCAAGGTTTTGGAAGAGGTTTTGGTGGAGAGTTAGGGTTTAGAGCAAGAACAAAAGATAGAAAAATTCGGAAAAGGCTCTACGGCTCTATTAAAAAATTGTTTGCCAGATATCCAAGTCTGCTCGACTAACCCTAAAATTATTCGAGTCGGCTCGACTAGAGCAAAACCAGAAACAACAATAATTCGAGTCAGCTAGACCTAAGCACAATTGCCCGAGTCTACTCGAATAGAAACTTTCCACAAAAGTTAAAAATTGATCAGAAATGATAATAAATTCAGGAAAATTGCATGGAAAGGTGCTCAGAGATGTTGAATTGATGTTGGAGGTTCTTTAGATAATTTTTTCTTAATTTTGAAGGAATTAGATTTGGAAAATCTAAAAGGGATCACAAAGACCTAATTCTCCTCTAATCAACTCAAATCTATCCTGATTGAGTGGCTTAGTGAAAATGTCAGTAAGTTGGCTCTCAGTAGGGATGAATTATAGTTCAATGTCACCATTCAAAACATGATCTCTAATAAAATGGTGTCTAATCTCTGTGCTTAGTCCTTGAATGTTGAATTGGATTTTTTGTCAAATTTATAGCACTTGTGTTATCACATTTTATAGAATTTTAGATTGTGTAACACCAAAGTCTTATAGTTGTTGTTTAATCCATAACACTTGTGCGCAACAACTCCCTGCAGTAACATATTCTGCCTCAGTAGTAGATAGTGCTACCGAGTTTTGTTTCTTATAGTACCATGAGATTAAATTCAATCCTGGAAATTGGTATGTGCCGCTAGTATTTTTTCAATCTATTTTACAACCAGCATAATCAGCATCTAAAAATCTAATTAAATTCAATGAAGAATGTTTTGAAAACCATAGACCTGGATTACTTGTTCCTTTTAAATATTTTATAATCCTTTTAATAGCAAGCATATATGATTCTTTAGGATTAGATTGAAATCTAGCACGTACACATATGCTAAGCAAGATATCAAGTCTACTTACAGTTAAGTATAACAAGGATCTGATCATACCTTTATAGATCTTTTGATCAATGTTGGATCCATCTTCATCTTTATCCAATTTCCAAGTTGGACTCATCGATGTGTTCATTTGTTTGCTTGACTCCATACCAAACTTTTTGATTATTTTTTGGTGTACTTGGCTTGGTTAATGAAGATTCCTTCCTTTGTTTATTTTACTTGAAGTCCAAGGAAATAGTTAAGTTCACCCATTAGACTCATTTCAAATTTTCCCTGTATTAACTTAGCAAATTCTCTACAAAGAATTTCATTAGTTGCACCAAATATAATATCATCAACATAAATCTGTACAACAATAAATCATTATCCTTCTTCTTGATGAAAAGAGTTTTATCAATATTTTCTCTTGAAAAATTATTTTTAATCAAGAAGGTGCTAAATCTATCATACTAGGCTCTAGGTGCTTGTTTTAAACCATATAATGCTTTATTGAGTTTAAAAACATGATTTGGTAAAGCATGATTTTCAAAACCTGGTACCTATTCTACAAAAACTTGTTCGAATATAAAACCATTTAAGAATGCACTTTTCACATCAATTTGAAAAAGTTTAAAATTCATATAGCAAGCAAATACAAGAAATAATTTGATAGCTTCTAGTCTTGCTACGGGTGCATATATTTCATCAAAATCTATATCCTCTTCTTGGTTATATCCCTTAGCTACTAATCTAGCTTTATTTCTAATTACATTTCCTTGTTCATCTAACTTGTTTTTATAGACCCATTTGGTTCTTATGATGGGAGGTATGATGGTCTTTCAACTAAAGTCCATACCTTATTTCTTTCAAATTGATTTAGTTCTTCATGCATGGCCATCATCCAGTTTGGGTCAGATTCAACTTCTTCTAAGGTATGAGGTTCTATTTGTGATACAAAGGCTAGGTAATCATGTGCATTTCTATGTGATGACCTAGTCCTAATACCTTGTAAAGGATCACCAATAATTAATTCTCTTGGATGAGAAGTTACGTACCTCCATTCCCTTGGTAGATCAGCATGATCCTTACTTACTATTTCTTCTCCTTCTTAAGTTGGTCTTTCTTGTATACTCATGTCTTCCATTTCTTTTTGAAGTGTACCTGCATCATTGTCTATGCACTCTTCTTTCTTAGAAGGTGAGGGGTTAGTTTCATCAAAAATAATATACATAAATTCTTCTACAGTAAGAGTTCTTTTATTAAATACTCTATATGCTTTACTATATAATGAATAACCAAGAAAAATTGTTTCATCATATTTAGTATCAGATTTTTCTAGATTATCTTTACCATTGTAAAGTACAAAGCATTTGCAACCAAATACATGAAAGTAATTAATGTTAGGTTTATTTTCATTCCAAAGCTCATAGGGGGTTTTCCTCAAAATAGGACGAATCAAAATGCGGTTTAAAATATAACAAGCAATGTTCACCATTTCTGCCCAAAAGTACCTTGAAAATTGTCTTCACATAACATTGTTCGAGCCATCTCTTTCAAAGTCCTATTTTTTCTCTCTATAATATCATTTTATTGTGGTATCTAGGAGTGGAGAAGTTATGATCAATGCCATTTTTTATGCAATAATCATCGAAAAATTATTTTTCAAATTTGGTGACGTGATCACTCCTAATTGAAATTATTGAAAGATTTTTCTGATTGAAAACTTTTTTGTGAGATTTTTGAAAGACTTTAATAGTTTCATCTTTATGAGTGATAAACAAAATCCAAGTAAATCTAGAAAAGTCATCTACTATCTCAAGAGCATATTTCATACCACCTAGGTTTGTGGTCCTAGTTGGTCCAAATAAGTCCATGTGAAATAGCTCAAGGGGTCTAGTAGTTGAAATCATATTTTTGGATTTAAAACTCTTCCTAATTTGTTTACCTATTTGGCATGCATCATAAATATGATTAAGATCTACTTTAAATTTAGGCATGCCTCTTATTAAATTCTTGGAAATTAGCTTGGCAATAGTATGCATGCTAGCATGACCTAGCCGTCTATGCCAAAGTAAGCAAGACTCCTTGGTCTTAGCATTCATTGCAATTAGACTAGAACTACTAGATATGGCAAGATTATTAAGGTCTACCATATAAATGTTTCCAAGTCTATGTCCAATAAACTTACTGCTAGAATCAAGAGAGTTTGTTACAATACACATAGATGATTCAAAGACAATCTTGAAGCCTTTATCACATAATTTATTAATGTTTAACAAATTATGCTTTAATTTGTCTACTAGCGATACATTTTCAATAAAAGTACAAGGGATTATTTTGATCTTTCCAATTTTGATTATTTTCTCCTTGCCATTGTCTCCAAAAGTAACCATACCTCCTTTTTTCATCTCTAGGATGATAAATTGATCCTTGTCATCCATCATATGCCTTGAACAGCCACTATCGAGATACCATCTTTTCTTTAATTTTTGGGCTGCAAGACATTCCTGCAAGACAATCAAGAAGTTCTTTTAGATACCCAAGCTAACTTGGATCCTTATAGGTTAGCGGAGGTGGTTCCTTTAGGAATCCAAATTCTTTTAATTCTATTCTTATAATATGCATTGTTTTTTAATGAGTTACATTGAAAGAATTTATGTCCAACTTCATGACATGCATAACATATAATTCTAGAATTCTGAAATGATGTTGATACAGATGCAGATATAACAGATTTTTTATTTGTAACCTTAGGTACATACATTGAAGATCTAGCAATGGATGTAGAATGATTAGATACAAAAGCTTCTTGAGATATTGATTTTGAAACATAAGCTTTTAAAGGTATGAATTTAGTAGCTGAAATTCCATTTGAAATTGAAGAATTGAAACCAATTCTAGCTTTGTTTCCAGAAATTCTTTGATCTTTTAAAATCAACTCAAGCTTATTTGAAGATAAGGTTAGTTTTTCAACTAGTGGCTTGAGTTTTTCAACCTCCTTTTTTAAGTCATTATTTTCAACAATTAAAGCTTTGTTCATGTCAAGACATGCATTGTTTTCAGTTTTCAAAGCTTTGTATTTTTCAGAAAAGACATGTAAATTATTTTGCAATAGATTATTTTTTTCTGAAATCTCTTCTTTCTTCTTTTATAAAGAATTATTGATATTCTTTAAAGTTCTTATCTTTACACCAGCCTTTTTGAATTCAGATAGTAGATCATGAAAAGCAGAATTCAATTAATCAAAAGTAAATTCTAATTGAGGTTCGGGGGATGTTACCTCGTCTTCGAGATCCATTAGACATAAGTTAGTAGTTTTCGTGGTCTCTTCTTCTTCAGATGAAGTCGACTCCTCGCTGTCGCTCCATGTAGCAATCATAGCTTTCTTTTTCTTTTTCTTGAAAGATTTCTTTAACAAAGGATAGTCAGGATGAATGTGCCATGGTTTCTTACATTCATAGCATGTGGACACTTGTTCTTTTTCTTTTTCTCTATCCTTGTCCTTGTCCTTGGAGTGCTCACCTCGTTTATAAAATTTTTTATAGTATCTTCCTTTCTTCTTTCCCATAAACCTTCTAAATTTCCTCACGACCATAGCAATATCTTCGTCTTCTAGATCATCTTCGGAGGAAGTGCAGTCATATTCTGATTCCTCATCTTTCTTTGAATCTAATGCAGCTTTGAAGGCTATTATCTTCTTCTACTTCTGATCATCATCAGTTCTATGCTACATGGCAAGTTCATGCATGATGAGTGAACCCATTAATTCATCCAGAGATAAGGTGTTTAGATCTTTTGCTTCCTGGATGGCAATCACTTTGGGATCCCATTTGTTTGGAAGTGATATGAGGATCTTCTGTACTAAGTCAGCATTTGAATAAACCCTGCCAAGACTTTTCAAATCATTAATAATATCTGTAAAGCGAGTAAACATGGCAAAGATAGTTTCAGTTGGTTCTATTTTAAAAAGTTCATAACTATGTACAAGAAGATTAATTTTCGAAGTCTTCACTTGGAAAGTTCCTTCATGGGTCACTTCAAGTTTGACCCAAATTTTCTTTGCAGAAGAGCAAGTAAAAGTTCGATTGAACTCGTTAGCATCCAAAGCACAGTATAATAAATTCATTGCTTTGGCATTTAATTCTTCCATGTTCATGTCATGTTCATCCCAGTCCACTTCAGGCTTTGGGACATCTATGCCATTAATTTTGATCATGGAAATATGTGGTCCTTTTAGAATGACCTTCCATAATTGAAAATCAATAGTTTGAATATAGATTTTCATTCTAGCTTTCCAATATGAATAATTTGTGCCATGAAGAGTGGAGGTCTATTGGTAGATTGGCCTTCGGCCAAAGATGTACTCATGGGATGAGCCATCAATCTTTACTCTAAATGTATTCAGAGTCACTGCTCTGATACCAGTTGTTACCCAAGTGGCTTTCCCAAGAGGGGGGTGAATTGGAAATTTAAAAAGTTTAAGCAATTATGTGCTCTTTGAAAATCCCTTGAAGTGTTAAGTACTATGATTGAGATAATTAAAAGTAGAAGCAGGACATAAAGAGAATGCACAACACAAATACAGAAATTTTATAGTGGTTCGGAGCAACCCAGCTCCTACATCCACTATCCAAGATTACCACTTGGGATTTTCACTATATCCCCCACTAGAATACAATCGAATTGTTTTAACAGGCTCATAATCCAAACCTCTATACTTTGGTTTTTAAACCGGGCTCATCAAAGAAACCCAACACTTGGTTTTAACAGGATCACCAAGAACCCAATACTTGGTTTTAACAGGATCATCAAGAACCCAATACTTGGTTTTAACACAGGCTAATCAAGAACCTATTTGATTTTTAAATCGGGCTCACCAATAACCTAACAATTCAAAAGAGAATTGTAAAAAGAAAGCAACAGAATGGCAAACAAATTTTGTCGAATGGTTGCCGATGCAGCTCAAGAGAAGCCTAATTGATTGCACTTCAATGCACTTGGTTGGCTTCTTCAACTTCTTCAATAAATGCTTCAAGCTTTTGTTGGTAGTTGGTGAAGGCTTGAAGACTATCTTGAATGCTCTTGCAGTGCTCTCTTGCTCACAAAGTAGCATGGATATTCAATTTACCATTTACTCATCATCTCTTTTTTAAAGTAGTTCAAATCCCTCAAATATATAGTCTTGTACTCTTCTCAGCTGATTTTAGTCATTGTAGACCGTTGGGATGTGACATTTGACCTTTGGAGCACTTTTTGGATTCAAATTCTAAGATCTGGAACTAGCTATTATAAGTCTGAAATCGACCTTCGAGTCGGCTCGGATCCTTAGAGTAGTTCTGGTTGAGTCGATTCGCTTCATTCTAATCAGCTCGGTTGTACAATGTTCTGATTCCTTACTCTATAAGAGTCGGCTCGCCTTGATTCTAGTCGACTCGGATCCTCAGGCCTTCAAAAATGTAGTCTGGAAGAGTCGGCTCTTTCTCTTTAGAGTTGGCTCGGTTGGCTATAGTTCTCAAAGCTTTTTTTCTGGACTCTGGAGGAGTCGGCTCGAATCTTTGAAGAATCAGCTCGAATGTCTGACAGTACAAAGTAGTCAGCTTGGAATCCCTTTGGGTCAGCTCGATTTTCTGATTCAGAAAATCATGAACTGGACGAGTCAGCTCGAGTTCCTTAGAGTCGGCTCGGATATCTGTGTGCTAGAAATCTTCATGCATGCCATGTGCCAGAGTCAGCTCTCTTCTCTTCGAGTTGTCTTGGATGAATTCTTCAGTGAATTATCAGTTTTTCTCCAGAAATCATCCAGCAAGCCTTCAAAGTCTCAAGGTGCCTTCAAACTCTTCTAACCATATTTCTAAGAAACTTTATGCTTGAAACATATCAAGAAGTAACCCATTTTCATGATTTTTACTTAACTTTTTATTTGGATTCTTCTTTACATGAATTACTTTCAACTCAACTCATTTCAAAACTAGGAATGTAGAAGTTGAAATTAAACAATGAAATCATCCTACAAAAACTTATAAAATACTTGAAAAGTTGTTAGTAAAACAAATGCATGCTCCAATGTATGGTTATCATGAAAATCACTTATGGGGACTGTTGTCACGAAGATTGTCGTGGCCCGTAGCTACTGTCGGTGCCGGAGTGCACTCCTCCTCTGCCGCCCGCCGTTCTCGGTTCTCGGACCTCCGTTCTGGGTGCGGTCGCCTCGCCGCCTGGCGGTCCTCCACTCCTAAGCCTGCGAGACAGCGGTTAGAGACCCAGGCCGGGATTTCTAGTGGGGGCACTCTGATGATCAAGTCAGTGATGATCCAGGGGAACAGATCCTCTTGGTCGGGCCCCTCTTGATGGACTCCATACTAGGAGCAGTAAAAGATGTGCGTGAAGGGTGAAAACGTTGCAAGGAGAGAGTGATGGTGGGGACAGAGGGGTGCTCTGTTCCTCGGCCTCTCCTTGTGCCCCTCGTTTCCCTTCAACAATGGTGGTAGTGGTGCTTCGCCCTCTTGGCCGGGCTTGCGCTTGTGCTTGTGGTGGAGGTGGTGCCATCCCCCCTTGCTGGTGGGGGTCGCACTTCCTCTTCTTTTTTTTTTGGCTTGTGTTTTTGCCTGTCTTGGAGTTGTTGTGTTATCTCTGGGTTTGTTGTGAACTTGGTTACCGTTTGGCGCTTGTCTCGGGATCCTTGTCGGGATGTCAGGTGCATGCGGCGGTGTCCCGAGGAGCCTTTCCTGATTCATGATAGGGTGTGTTGTCAGGCGCTCTGACACTCTTCTTGGTTGCCTCATTCTAAAAAATTTGGGGGTGCCTCGAATGGCGGGCCACCGCCCACGGGATTCGAATCTCCTGGTTGGCTTTCTCTCTTTGGTGATCTGAGTGGTTGGTGAGGAATATAGCATCTCGATCAATGTGATGCTTGCCTTTCTGGAGCAACTGGCAGTTTCAGGTGGTCCGCACTATCTGGGAGGCACTTCGGTATGGTCGTCGGGCGGCTCGCCAATGCCCTTGGCTGGTGATGACCTCGTCCAGGCTAGGGCCGAGCTGGGATGGCAAGGCTCGGTCCGTCCTAAGTGCTCCGAGCTTGCTGGGGGGCGCCTAGGCGGAGGAGGGTGAGGTGCGGGCCCGGTCCGGAGGGCGCGTGTTCGAAGAGGCTCCACATCGACGAGTGAGCTCTCAGCTTGACCTGGACTGCAGGGCACTAACCTTCGAGGGTCTCACTCCGGAGGGCAGAAGGCAGACCCGGTCCAAAGGGCGCGCGCTCGGAGAGGCTCCATATCGGCGGGTGAGCTCTTAGCTTGACCTCGACCGCAGGGCACTAACCTCCGAGGGTCTCACTCTGGAGAGTGGAAGGCTTACCCGGTCCATAGGGCGCGTGCTCGGAGAGGCTCCACATCGATAGGTGAGCTCTTAGCTCGACCTCGACCGCAGGGCACTAACCTCCGAGGGTCTTGCTCTAGAGGGTGGAAGGCGGACCCGGTCTAGAGGGCACGTGCTCGGAGAGGCTCCACATCGGCGGGTGAGCTCTTAGCTCGACCTCAATCGCAGGGCACTAACCTCCGAGGGTCTCGCTCTGGAGGGCAGAAGGCAGACCCGGTCCAGAGGGCGCGCGCTCGGAGAGGCTCCATATCGACGGGTGAGCTCTCAGCTCGACCTCGACCGCAGGGCACTAACCTCCGAGGGTCTCACTCTGGAGGGCGGAAGGCGGCTCCGACCTAGGCATCCCGAGCTCGTGAGCTCGACCTGGCGGAGGACTGAGCTCGGCTTGCTATTCTGAGGGAGCTCAACTCAGCTCGGTAGTGGGATCCGGGCTGGAGAGTCGACGTGGTGTCTTCTCTTGACGTGGCGCCTGTCGGTTCCTCCACCTCAACTAACCATCCACATCATTTGACCCCCACTCTCGAGGCCCGTTAGTGCACGACACTCGGGTCGAAGGGAGTAATTACGATGCTGACATGGAAAGGCAAAGATCTGGCATGATGATGGCCATGATTGCTGGCGCTTCGGGGATCGACCCTACGGGCCAATACGGGGATGCCATGTGGCCACGTTCGAGGAGCAGTTAATGCTGGCGTAGAATGCAGAGCGGTCGGGATGCCATTCTCACCGATGGATGGCACGTGGCGCAAATCCATTGGTGGAGCGGTTGAATCGGTACGAATCCCTTGGGTCATTTCGAAATAAAAAGAAGACCTTACCCGAACCATCCATTCTTTTTGAATTCTCCGTGCCTGCTGCCACCGCACCCAAGCTGCTTCCTCCTTCTAGTCGCCCTGAGTTTTCTAAGGCAACAGGTCAGCTTCTTCTTCTTCCTCCTTCCCCCACTAGAATAGGGTTCTTTCCCAAGGTCCAGAGTCTTATTTCGGTTAAATCTCTTCTTTGGTCTTCTGCTTTGAGTTCTTCCTCTCCTTTGTCCTTGAGGATGTCCCGTTTTGGTCCGGGCTTCTGTCCCTCTACTGATCAAGGTGAGGCCGGTCCTTCCGAGCGGAGGCCGGCATCCTCCTCTTCTTCCTCCGGAGGGGAGGAAGACGTAGCTCACTTTGAGCTCAGTAGGAGGTGTCCTCCTGGTCCGGTTCTCATTAGGGAACCGGGTTCCAGTCCTTCTTTGCCTCCTCCTTCTCCGGCTCCTACTCCTGAGTTTGCCCGGCCTGCAGGTCCTGGGGGGTCGCCTCAACAATCACCACCGGAAAACTCAGGACTTTCCGGAATGTCTATGGCATCCCACCTTCCGTCCGGCTCACAATCCCCCATCCGAAAGAACGGGTCACTTTGAGTGGCCCGGGCCATCTTGCCTTCTATAAGGGGTCCTTCTCTGGAGGTCTCTGCTTTCCCTTCCATCCTTTCTTTCTGTCAATCTTAGACAATTATCGTCTGGTCCCGGCGCAGCTGGTGCCAAACGCTATTAGGGTCATTTTTTCCTTCATTGTGCTTTGTCATCTCCACAGGTTCGTGGCCCGATTTTCTTTGTTCAAGGCTTTCTTTGCCCTGAAGCGCCACCCAACTGAGAATGGGTGGTGGTCTTTGTCCTCCCGCCCGAAGGGCATTAAGTTTGAGCTTCCCTCTTCCATCAGGGGATGGAAGAGCAAATTTTTCTTTGTTGAGGTCGAGGGGGTCGACTGGGTCTGGAGTGATCCAGACAAGTCTCCCAACCGAAACTCTGTGGTTGATGCGGCTGATCGGAATGACTACGAGCAGCTCCGCACCACCCAGATTCCTTCTCTCGAGGTCCTATTATCTGAGCAGAACCTCGCCGACTCTGGGGTCGACCCAACGAATGGGTTGGGTGAGTTCGACCTAAACCTTTTCTTTTCCTTTTTTGCACTTCCTGCACTTCTTGCACTATTCCCCACAGATTCTAACTGTTGTGTGATCCGCATGCAGGAATGATCTTCTCCGAGAATGACCTCCTGGCAATCACCATAAAGAGGCCACCGACCAGGTTGGCCAGGGAGCCCTCATCGAGGCGGGCGCGGAGTGAGAGTGCCCCTGCAGCCACCCCCGCGGTGGTGATCGGTCTGAGCTCGGCTGCCCCAGCGGGCCCGAGCTCAGAGGTGTCCCATGCTACTTCCATGCCGGTGGAGAGGGCTGCTCCTATGGCACCGAGGCCTGCCCAGCAGGCCCACGCTGCAGAGCCCAAGGTGGTAGTCCGGGCGAGGGCTGTCGCTGCTACTGCTACTCCCTGCCATCCTCCAAGTCAGTCCATCGTCGATGCTAGGGGTGAGGAGACCCGGGCCAAACCCAGGGCCATGATGGAGGGGCCGTCTGCACCGACACCGGCCTCCCAGCCTGCCCTCCGGGGTCCTTCATCCAGCGGTGCAAGGTCACCCGCTCACGAAGAGAGCTGGAGGGAGGAGGCCCGGTGCCATCTCCCTTTCAAGATGGGGTCGGAGAGTTCGTTTCTCCGGAGCCCCGAACTTACCGAGCGCATGATGGATTTATCCATCCAAGTATGCGATCGACAAGAGATGGCTGGGATGTAGCTGACCGATGTCATCAGCGCCATCTTTCCCCAGCTGTATTCGGTAAGCTCTTTCACTTTTTTATCATTCATCCATTCTTTTTTTTTTCATTTCATTTTTTTTGCTGACCTTCTTTCATGGTGCAGATTGGTACCGAGGCCCTCTACATCAGGGGCCGCTTCCAGAGCTAGGAGCGTCTCGAGGGGCAACAGGCCACCGAGATCGAATATTTAAAGGCCGACCTGAAGAAGAAGGCCAGGGCAAACAGGGTCCTTGAGGCGAAGGTCAAGGACCTCGAAAAAGAGCTCGCCGATGTCGAGGGACGAGCGAAGGGACTCTTGACGGCTCGTGATCTGGAGCGGAGCTGCTCGAAGAAGACGATCGACAACCTTTCAGTCATCGAGAAAAAACTGAATTGGTACAGTGCCGAGGCCGACCGGCACAAGGAGATCGCCCGAGCTGCCTAGGCAGAGCTGGCAGCCGTGAAGGAGAAACTTGCTGTTGCTGAAAAGGTGACAGAGATGGTAACCAACTCGATGGAGGCAGCCAGGCTGGAAGCCGTCGAGCTGAGGAGGGTGGCCGCAGAGACCACGAAGGGTGCTGAGGACGCCGTCGCTAGGTTCAAGGCTTCGGAGGACTTTGTCGTCGAGATCCAGTAGATGGCGTCGGATTTCTTTTATAAGGGTTTCATGTACCTGCACAGCCGGGTCAAGGCACTTATTCCCGACAAGAATCGTAGCTGCCTTGCTTATTCTCGACAAGAATCGCAGCTGCCTCAGGTATCCTTCAGCCTCGGAGGCGTTGGATGACGAGGAGGCCGTCGTAGGAGCGTGGGCTCGGAGCCTCCATCACCAGCTGAGGGTGATCCTCCTGAAGTTAGGGCAGCTCAGCCGGAGACTTCTGAGAGCGGGGACTCTCGGCCTCAGGACCCAGCAGAGAAGCAAGCCGGCATGGAATGACCGTTTTCTTCCTTGTCTTGTTTTGTACTTTTTGCTTCTTGTACTTATTCGGGGTCTCCAAGCATGTCGGGGGCCCAGAAGACACTTGTAACTTGTGTTTTTTATCAATGAAACTTGAGCTCCTTTGTTACTTGTTTCTTTTGCCTAGTTCTTCCCTTTTCTCTCTTTAATTCCCTCTCCTCTTCTTTTTGTATGGGGAGACCAAAGAGGAGGGTTGCAGCTTGCTTGAGGCTATGTCATGATACTTGAGAGTTGCTGGGCTCAAAGGTATTGTTGACTGAGGGCCATGTGGCTCGAAGGTCCCTTGGCCGGAGACCTGGGCTCCGGTCTTGGGTTGGTGTCCTGGAGCTGGGCTCGGGGATGTCGATTGCTGAGAGCTGCTTGGCTCGAAGTTCTCTTGGCCTGAGATCTAAGCTCCGGTCTTGAGAAAGCGTCCTGGAGCTGGGCTCGGGGACGTTGATTGCTGAGAGCTGCTTGGCTCGAAGTTCTCTTAGCCAGAGATCTGAGCTCCGGTCTTGAGAAGGTGTCCTGGAGCTGGGCTCTGGGACGTCGATTGCTGAGAGCTGCTTGGCTCGAAGTTCTCTTGGCCGTAGATCTGAGCTCCGGTCTTGAGAAGGCATCCTGGAGCTGGGCTCGGGGCATTGATTGCTGAGAGCTGCTTGGCTCGAAGTTCTCTTGGCCAGAGATCTGAGCTCCAGTCTTGAGAAGGCATCCTGGAGCTGGGCTCGGGGATGTCGATTACTAAGAGCTGCTGAGAGTGGTAGCTTCGATGATGCCATACTTCCTTCTTGTTCTCTCTTTCTTTCCTTCCCCACTCTTCTTCTTTCTCTTCTTTTTTTTCTTTTTTTTTGTTTGTTGTTTTGTTTTCTTTTTTTTAGAGTGGGGAGATCAGAGGAGAGGATGCTAGTTGTACCCCATCTTGTTCTCTTTTTTTTCTTCCCCTCTCGTCTTCTTTTCGAGTAGGGAGATCAGAGAAGGGGGTTGTCGGGCTTCCCTCCTTGTTCTTTTTCTTTCCTTCCCCTCTCATCTTCTTTTCGAGTGGGGAGATCAGAGAAGAGGGTTACCGGTCTTGATTGCCTTGGAGCTAGACTCGAGGCCTTCCTGGATGTGGAGCTAGGCTCGGGCCCAGGGGGTTGCCTGAGATCTTGGCTCAGGTCTTTGGCGCCTTGGAGCTAGGCTTGAGGCGTTGATGGGAGCTACGTGGCCCCATGATCTCTTGGCATCTTGGAGCTGGGCTCGAAGATGTTTGAGATAGAGAGCTACTTGGCTCGAGGATTCTTTTATGTCCTGGAACTGGGCTCGGGGATGCTTGGAGTTGGAGAGCTACGTGGCTCGAAGATTCTTCTATGTCCTGGAGCTAGGCTCGGGGATGCTTGGAATTGGAGAGCTACATGGCTCGAAGATTCTTCTATGTCCTGGAGCTGGGCTCGGGGATGCTTGGAGTTGGAGAGCTACGTGGCTCGAAGATCCTTCTATGTCCTGGAGCTGGGCTCGGGGATGCTTGAAATTTGAGAGCTACATGGCTCGAAGATCCTTCTACGTCTTGGAGCTGGGCTCGGGGATGCTTGGAATTGGAGAGCTATGTGGCTCGAAGATCCTTCTACGTCCTGGAGCTGGGCTCGGGGATGCTTGGAATTGGAGAGCTATGTTGCTCGAAGATTCTTCTACATCCTAGAGCTAGGCTCGGGGACGCTGTTGGTCCTTTCCTGCAAAACATGCAGATACCCATGCAAGGGAAAAAAATCGTTATGTTGATCGTTGGTAGGGAAACTTACCTTATTGGGGGCGCCTTTGTAGGTTGCAGGCCCACCTCCCTCGGGGGAGCCTGACGCCGCCGAGTTCTTCGAGGTAATGGCCCCCTCATGATGGAACTTAGGCCATCTCATGTAGGCCTTCCTATGGTGGTTTGTGATCGCCATCCCGACAACCGTGGCATCTTTGCTCGCCTTTCTCCCTCGCTTTCTCCTCTCCTCATGGAGGGGAGATCACCCTCGGGGTCTCCTGCCCCCCGAGCCTTCTTAGGCGCATGCACAGTTCCTCAGGCAATTGCACCCACCGGTTTCGTGGCAGGGTAAGTGTCGGTGGTTGAAGCCGACGGGAGAGTGGCGAGCACTTGGGGCCCCGCTTGAGGTCTGCCCCCCACAAACCTTTGAAGGTGGGTCTCCTTGATGAGCTTCTCGATCTCCTGTCCACGATCGTGACGTCTTTCGACATCACGACCGTGATCGCGGTGGAGGTGATGATACTCTGCCCCACTGTGACCGGTGAAGGGCTTCGCTGATGGTGGGCGTTGTAGTCCAGAGACTCGCCAGTTGCGCCTCGCATGTTGATGAACCAGCGGGAAAACCCTGCCAACTTGTACTCATGCCTCTCCGGGTGCGCTTTCACTGTGTGCCTGATGGTTTCATCAGCGGATTCCTCGTCGAAGGGGGATGGAGGGAGTGACATCCTGGAGAGGCCTAGAGAAGATCACCCATCTATAGAACTTTCCAGCTTGTGTCATCACCGTTCTTCTGTGGTATGTTGACCTGGGCAGTGGTGAAGGACTTAGTCATGCCCGTCCTGCTCCCCTTCCTAGCATGCTAATCTGTTGCCGCAAAGATCGTCGTGGCCTGTAGCTGCTGTCAGCGCCGGAGTGCGCTCCTCCTCTGCCGCACGCCATTCTCGGTTCCTGGACCTCCGTGCTGGGTGCGATTGCCTCGCCGCCCAGCAGTCCTCTGCTCCTGAGCCTGCGAGACAGCGGTTAGAGACCCGGGCCGGGGTTTCCGGCGGGGGCACTCCAACGATCAAGTCGGTGACGATCCAGGGGAACAGATCCTCCTGGTCGGGCCCCTCTTGATGGACTCCGCACTAGGAGGAGTAAAAGATGTGCGTGAAGGGTGAAAACATTGCAGGGGGAGAGTGATGGCGGGGACAGAGGGGTGCTCTATTCCTCGGCCTTTCCTTGTACCCCTCGTTTCCCTTCAACAGTGGTGGTAGTGGCGCTTCGCCCTCTTGGCCAGGCTTGCGCTTGTGCTTGTGGTGGTGGTGGTGCCATCCCCCCTTGTTGGTGGGGGTCGCACTTCCTCTTCTTTTTTTTTCGGCTTGTGTTTTTGCATGTGTCTTGGAGTTGTTGTGTTACCTCCAGGTTTGTTGTGAACTTGGTTACCGTTTGGCGCTTGTCTCGGGATCCCCGCCGGGCTGTCAAGCGCATGCGACGGTGTTCCGAGGAAGCTTTCCCGATTCATGATAGGGTGTGTTGTCAGGTGCTCCGACACACTTCTTGGTTGCCTCGTTCCGGAAAATTTGGGGGTGCCTCGAATGGCAGGCCGCCGTCCACAGGATTCGAATCTCCCGGTTGGCTTTCTCTCTTGGATGATCTGAGTGGTTGGTGAAAAATGTAGCATCTCGATCAATGTGCTGCTTGCCTTTCTGGTGCAACTGGCTATTTCAGGTGGTCCGCACAGTCTGGGAGGCGCTCCGGTACGGTCCTCGGGTGGCTCGCCGGTGCCCTCGGTTGGTGAGGACCTCGTCCAGGCTGGGGTCGAGCTGGGACGGCAAGGCTCGCTCTGTCATAAGCACTCTGAGCTTGTGGGGGCGCCTAGGCAGAGGAGGGTGAGGTGCGGGCCCGGTCCGGAGGGCGCGCGCTCGGAGAGGCTCCACATCGGCTGGTGAGCTCTCAGCTCGACCTCAACAGCAGGGTACTAACCTTCGAGGGTCTCACTCCGGAGGGCAGAAGGCGGACTCGATCTAGAGGGCGCGTGCTTGGAGAGGCTCCACATCGGCGGGTGAGCTCTTAGCTCAACCTCAACCGCAGGGCACTAACCTCCGAGGGTCTCGCTCTGGAGGGTGGAAGGTGAACCCGGTCCAGAGGGCGCGCACTCGGAGAGGCTCCACATCGGCGGGTGAACTCTTAGCTCGACCTCGACCACAGGGCACTAACCTCCGAGGGTCTCGCTCTGGAGGGTGGAAGGCGGACTTGGTCCAGAGGGCACGCACTCTGAGAGGCTCCACATCGGGGGTGAGCTCTTAGCTCGACCTCGACCGAAAGGAACTAACCTCCGAGGGTCTCACTTTGGAGGGCAGAAGGTGGACCCGATCCAGAGGGCGCGCGCTCGGAGAGGCTCCACATCGGCATGTGAGCTCTCAGCTCGACCTCGATCGCAGGGCACTAACATCTGAGGGTCTCACTCTGAAGGGTGGAAGGCAGCTCCGACCTAGGCATCCCGAGCTCGTGAGCTCGACCTCGCGGAGGACTGAGCTCGGCTTGCTACTCTGAGGAAGCTCAGCTCAGCTCGGTAGTGGGATCCGGGCTTGAGAGTCGACGTGGCATCTTCTCTTGACGTGGCACCTGCCGGTTCCTCTACGTCAGCGAACCATCCACATCAGGGACAATAATGCCTCAGGGATAGGAATTGGAGGAATCTTGAGTAAAGAGAATCACTCGATTGCTTTCTTTAGCGAAAAATTGAACGATGCTAAGTTAAAAAATTCTACTTATGATAAGGAACTATATGCGGTGGTTCAAGCACTTAGGTACTGGTGACACTATTCGCTACCGCAAGAATTTGTACTTTATTCTGATCATGAAGCTCTTAGGTTCCTTAACTCACAAAAGAAATTGAATTCTAGGCATGGAAAATGGGTTGAATACATTCAGGCCTATACTTTTATTTGATGACATCAATCAGGTACTGATAACAAAGTTGCTGATACATTGAGTAGGAGATTTATGCTCTTGAATTGTGTTAGCACTAGAGTTGTCAGATTTGAGAAATTAAAAGATGATTTGAGAAGAGTGGTTCTTCTTTCTGTCTCCATAAGGATTGTGTGTGAGGCCCATCTTTTCTTCGTCTTTGGGCGTCGAGGGGTGTGAAACCCTATTCCTTCGCTTTCGAGTATCGAGGGGTGTGAGACCCTATTCCTTCACTTTCGAGCGTTGAGGGATGTGAGGCCCTAGTTATCCCCTTTCTCATCAAGTCCCCTTTATGATCTTAGAGATTTTCCTTCACGGCTTCAGGTAGTGATTTAGGTGGGATGCCCTAGGCAATGCATGTAGTGAGTTGGGTGGGATGCCCTAGGCTACATGTAGTGGGATGGGTGAGATGCCCTAGAGGTAAGAGGTCTCTCCGTGAAAGTAAGTCCCAAGTCCGTAGAGTATCCAATTTTCCTACCTTCCATCTCCATTGTTCCTTCACCACCCCTAGAAAAATAAAATTATAAAAAAAAAATAGTAGAACCCTATTCATTGGTGACTTCTAGGCTCACCAACGATCCTACCTCCTATTGTCCCACATCACTGGCCCAATCCAGCCATTCGGTCCAAGTTTTTTTTTTTGATTTTTTTCTAGGCTATTGGGGTTGGTTTTCTTGGGTTGGGCTTGCTGGATAAGGCTCCATGCCTCAACAATTTATTCATGCATTCATGTGGGGTGACTCTCCAGCCGCTTGCCATATTCATCTACTGGGCTGACATGTGGTCTGCCAGCCGAGGAGTACTTGGGGTCTTGGCATTTAATCTCTAGTTGCGAGATGGGAGGCATTGTTGACCAGTCATGCTGCCAGATACCTTCTGTGTCCCAATAGCATGTAGGCAAGGATGATGTTTGCTAAGTATGGCCCTCTTATCTCTTGGGGGTATACTGGTAGTAGGAGAGTTTCTGCTTTATGGAGGGAGATATCTAGTAGAGCTGATGTTGTTATTCCTCGGACCCGGTGGATTGTGGGTGATGGTAGGTCTATTGATTTTATGGGTGACCCTTGGATCTTGGGCCTTTCCTTATCCCATTGGCCAACCTTCATTTCTATGGAAGCTTCGAAATCTCTATCTATTCCTTAGTTATTTTCCTTGGATGGCTCTCATTGGGATAGGCAAACTGTCAGTCAAACTTTTGGTCCTATTCTGGGTGAGAGGGTTCAGGTCATTGCCTTACCAGTTCATGCCACTACTGATGTTTGATTGTGGAGGTCTTCCTCCCTCCCCAGGGTCGTGATGGCAGATCTTTATACTTGGGTCCACACCTAGCCCCATAGGAGCCTGGATATTGGCTGGATTTGGAGATTGGGGATTCATCCAAGAGTCAGTTTGTTCTTATGGAGGGTCATGTGGAGACGCCTTCCCACTAGAGCCCTCCTTATTTTGAGAGGTATTCAAGTTCCCTCTGTCAGCCCTGTATGTGGTGCTGATATTGAGACCCTGGAGCATGTGTTATTCTTTTGTCCTAGGGCTGCTCTTATCTAGAGACTGGTCGGTCTGGACAGCCTCCTTACATCTTCTGCGGATTGTGTGCTTTCCTTTCTGGACTGGCTCCAACTGACTATTGATCACCATTCTTGTATTCTCTCTGCCTATGCAGCTTATCATACCTAGCTCACCAAGAATGAATTTGTCCTTAACTCCAAAATCATTTCGGCCATATTTATTGTGGAGAGAGCCCGTCTTAAGGCTTCCGAGTACCTCATGATGATGGTGACGACTTTCGAGACCTGGGGCTTTAGCTCGATCCCTTGAGTGCCTCGTCAGGCTTTCATCACTTGGGAGCTCCCTCCTCCTAGGTTCACCACTATTAGCTTCGATGGGAGTGTCAGGGGCTCTCGGGGCGATGCGGCTTTTGTTATTCATGGCCCTGGTCTCTGCCTTTTGGCAGCTGGGGGTTACCACCTAGTCAAGCCTATTGTCCCTGCTACGGAGCTTCGGGACGCTTGGGTAGGCATGTGCTATGCTAGGAGATGCCTTCATCTGGATCATTTGATCATTGAGAGAGACTCGGCTATTGTTATTATGTGGATTCGGGAGGCTCAGCGTTCAGTACCGGCTCACCCTCTACTTAGGGATATTGCACTTCTGTTGCATGTTACTCCATTTGTTTTGTGAGGCATGTCTATCAGAAGGCTAACTCGGCAGTGGACTGGGTGGTCTCCTATGTGACGAACCATTCTGGTGATGTTTTATGAACTGACCTGGGGATGCCCCGGGCTCCTTACGGGATGTTGTTCTTTTTGACTTCCTTGGACATGTTCGTCGTAGAACTATTCAGTGAACGCTCTGTTTGATCTAAAAAAAAAAATCATGCTCACAAGGAACCGTGCCGATAAGAAGAGCGACAGAAGAAAATATACTTAGAGCAAGCCTCATTTAGACATTTGCGAGGAAGCCAGCGGGGAGAGTGCGGTGCGATTCCCTGAGTACAGGTCATGAAATCAGCCTAAATGATCTATTCAATTTTTTAATAATTAAATTATAAATAAAATATAAATGTGTTTAATAAATATATCGAATCTAAGTTTTAAAATCTAATTTATTTAATAAACATACCATGTTTAGATTAGATTTTTTAAAATTTTTGACTTGATCTGAATCAAATTTGACAGGTTTATATTCGATCCAACCTTATTATCATCCTTAAATATTTATATATATTTAAATATAAAAATGGAGATATTATTATTATAAAAAATAAAAATACTATTCGCTTTCATCCTCATTGTCCAACTTTCCTTACTCGTACAATTAAATGCCGGTCGCCAATTAATGCAACGGTTATGCGGTGCTGTCATTCCATGTTCACCGCTGCTCCTAACGAGCATGATTAACTATCTCTCGTTTCCCTCGCTCGCATGAGCAAGAACGTGGATACATTATTTGTAAGGTTTATATCGATAACATTAATGCCATGGCCTGAAACCATGGTCCACCGGACCAAGCTCATGCAATATTTTTTTTCTATAAGACCGGTAAGCTGGCGGCTCTCCTATTTTGTCTGGTCGGTCGTCATCCCAGATAGGGCGTGGAAGGACCTAACTGGCTCATAGAGCCATAAGATTCATCATTTTGGCAATAATTTAATGTAAATTGGCTAAGCATTCATGGAAAAAGGAAAAAAAATAATTGGTTTACTAAAATCTGACAACACGTGTTAACGGACGCGTGAAACCAGACCAGAACAAATTGGAAGGACATATTCTATTCACAAATTCGACAATCACTTGCCATAGCGATGCTGGTCATGGGGCGATATGAATGAGATAGCATGATAAGAATCTTGTAATTCTGTCACAATGTCTTGTCTAACTAATGGTGCTGCAAGCACATGGACTGCTGGGTACAGCCTATGACTAGAACTGAATTCAAGTTGGCCCAAAGTTGGGCTGGGCTTCGGACCAGGCCTGAAGTAAAATTAGACCAGGTTTGGATTTCAAAATAGAGTCCATTCAATTTTCAGACTATGCTCGAATTTTTTTTTAACTTGACCCGGCCGGATACTTATCGAGCCTAGACACAGGCCCGATCCCCAGCCCGACCCTTAGTCCAAGCATGAAAAATATTTAGGACTCAGGCGGAAGCTCTCTGGTTCTCTCTCTCCCTCCTCTTTTACATCAAAACCAGCCCATCTCCTTGCTGCTGGCTCTAATCTCCCTCCGCACGACCCCTCCATCCCCCCGGCTGCCGGCTCCGATCTCCCTCCGCATGACCCCTCCACCCCCTCGGTGGATGGCTTCGATCTCCCTCTACACAACCCCCTGGCCCCACGGCCAATGGCTCCAATCTTTCTCCATGTGACCCCCCCACCCCCTCCACCGGCGGCTCTGATTTCCCTCCGCACGGCCCCCACCCCCCAGTCGATGGCTTTGATCTCCGACCATGATGTTGGAATGGAATGGCAGCTAAGGAAATCGATCGCGACAATCCATGCCTTCACAAACCGGATCATCCGATCGAGGAAGGAGACTGGAGTCCTCGTCCCCATCCAGGGCTGATGATTTGCTATCCTGGTTCATCACGAATGAGGACTACTCCAAGAAGTTACTGTAGGATATCATCATCAGCTTCCTCCTTGCTGGGCAGGAGACCACCTCATCGACTTTGTCATGGTTTCTTTTGGCTTCTCTCTTCCCAACCGAAAGTTAAATGAAAGATACTCGATGACATCCGGGTGGTTTGTACATGAAATCAGAGCTCCGGCAGTGGTGAGACCATGTTTGATTTCGGTTGCGACCCCTCGGTCCCATCTTCGATTTCCTTTTTTTCTTATTTTCCTGGTTGTTTGGGCCAGCCCAATCATGCTATGATTCAAGCCGGCCCAAACAAGCTTGGGCCAGGTTCGGGCTTGGACTTAGGCTGGGCTCAGGCATGATTATTTCAAAATTATTCAGGCTTGAAGCCTGGCCCAAAGCTCAAATTTTTTTTTGATCAAACTTGGATAAGGATATGATTCGATCTAGCCCAGCTTAGTTTCAGCCTTAATGCATCTTGAGTCCAAGATGGGTGAGAAGACATTATCGAGCTCCTCCAAGCCCATCAGCAGGTGCTTTTAGAAAACTTGAGCCTTGCATTCCTATAAGATCCTATTTGGCATAGTAAAGTTCTTATCTATAAAGTTTTGGATGATTGAAATTTCTTTAATAGAGATTTTGATAATATTTAAAATTTTTTAACTATATTTTTGAAATATTATGAATCTTTAACAACTAAACTGAAAAATTATTTTTAATATAAAAAAGTGATAATAAAAAAAATATTACATAGTTCTTTCAATTATCTAATTATTTATATCATAAAAAATATTATTATAAAATATTTATGATTTATAAATTATTTATTTAACCTAAATAATATAATAAATAATAATTTAAATTTATTACTATTGCCGATCTCGCCGCCGTGGCCTGTAACTTCAGAGCTGGTGGCGGACTCGGACCGTCTTGCCTCGAGGTCTCCGAGCTCCCGATCCTGCAAAACAAGGTCAGAAACCCTAGCCGGGGATCCCGGCAAGGGAGCTCCGACGGTCAAGTTAGAAAACGGTGAGATGGAACAGAATCTCTAAGGGGGGCCCCCGAAGGAGTCCCAGGCTTAGAGATTATCTTAGCAAAAGGTCTTTGGAAGAGTAGAAATTGAGCCGAGCTCCTTCACCGAGCTTGCACCGAGGGACCCTTCTCGGGATTTTGGATCCTACTCTTGGTGCCTTTCTTTTTCCCAGCCTCTTTTCCCTTCCTTTTATCCCATCACACTGCCTCCGACCTCCCGCCCTTGGGAGGCTCCCTCTCCGCTTTCACCTTTTTCTCTCTCTCTCTCTTTTCCCTTTCCCCTTCGGGTCTAGGAACTCGGCGGCCTCCTTGTCTTGCTTGCCGAGCCTAGCGAGAAAAGGGGAGAGGGAGGACACAGGCCAGGCCTTGGACCGAGCACGAGCGCCCTCCTTCCCAGGCGTTGACAACGTCCGTTGCTGGGTCCTGCCTGCCAGGACTCCGCTTCTTGGCTGCGGAACCCGTCGGACCGATGTAAACAAGGTTTCGCGTGTCACTGCTGACCGTAACGGCGCTCCTCGCGAGGTACGGCACGCGCTGCCCGAGTGGCGGTCTCGAAACCCGTGCCCCTGCTTCCCGGCGGTCTCACTACGCATGGCCGACTTCGGCAGAGGTGGACCCCTCCTGGGCGGACACCTGTCGGAGCGGCAGAGGAGCGCTCGACTTCGGCCGAGGTGGACCCGTGTCCAAGCACCACCTGGCGAACGAGCAGGAAGGCCCAGCTCGGCCTCGGCCGAGGTGGAACCGTCTCAGGGCGCCACCCGGCGAGGGAGCAAGGGGCCGCCGACTTCGGCCGAGGTGGATCCCTCCTGGGCGGACACCTGGCGGAGCGGCAGAGGAGCGCTCGACTTCGGCCGAGGTGGACCCGTGTCTGGGTGCCACCTAGCGAAGGAGCAGGAAGGCCCAGCTCGGCCTCGACCGAGGTGGAACCGTCTCGGGGTGCCACCCGGCGAGGGAGCAAGGGGTCGCCGACTTCGGCCGAGGTAGAACCCTCCTGGGCGGACACCTGGCGGAGCGACAGAGGAGCGCTCGACATCGGCCTAGGTGGACCCATGTCCGGGCGCCACCTAGTAAAGGAGCAGGAAGGCCCAGCTCGGCCTCGGCCGAGGTGGAACCATCTCGGGGTGCCACCCGGCGAGGGAGCAAGAGGCCGCCGACTTCGGCCGAGGTGGACCCCTCTTGGGCGGACACCTGGCGGAGCGGCAGAGGAGCGCTCGACTTCGACCTGTTGGGAATTGTGTCCCAAAGCCAATCGTCTGGGTTGTAGGTGGTTGTGCTCAGTATTGTACTCATTTTATGAATTAATAAAATAATATTTTTTGGCCCCTCATCACATACTTAATTTTCCTGAAATGAACTCTTTCCATGTAATGAAGTCCTTAGGACTACACTGACTTCGATACAGAGATAATGTATCGAGTGGTCCTTAAACCCAATTCACAACCAAAGGATATATTATACTAGACACAATATATCAAGTATAGGTTGTTGCAGTTCACATCGTTTGGTTGTCCTCTTGACCAAATGAGTGTGGTGACACTGATGTGATCTATAAGTAGGATATGTGGTATCTCATTGAACGTGACTCCGTGCAGCCCCTTTCTGCCAAAGGAAAACTCACGATTGGATATGGGTATATGTGTCCCTCTAACATGAGGTCATCACGGTAGCTTGCAAGCAACTCCCTGTGCTTTGGTGCCGGACTGCCCGGATTTTTAATCCGGTGATGGAAGGTTTCTGGGTACAGGCAAGTACTTATGGAGCAGTGATGGACCAAGATGGAATTGACCTGTCCAAACAGTTTGGATTGAATGTCTCGCAGTATCTCAATTTAGCAAATCCTCGGCCGGGGTAGTCCTAGTGAAGAGTCACTGGGCTTGCAAGGTTGAGACACGTAGTTGACTGACTCAGTCTGGGTTGGCAGCCCAATCTCAGTCGTCATGAGCATTAGAGGTCAAAGGAATGAATTATACGGTAACCATATGCCAGAGGTTCGATAGTTTGCTCCCGCATCTTCGACCTATCCGGACGCCGGGACCCATTGCTCGATGGTTTCTTGTGCTGGTATTAGAATTGTTCTAGTGCTACCGTTTAGGTTTGAACCTATGAGGTCACACGCCACAAAGGAAAACTCTCTGATCCGGATACCAATTACGATTAGGAATTGTCTCGGTTTTATGGTCACAGTTTTTTTTTTTGAGCACTCTTTTCCCAGTCTTGCCCTTGTCTGTGTCGACCATAAAATGTTCCGGGTTGACCAGCACTGCGCCATGATTTTTTTGAATCAGTTTTGAACTGATTCGGAGTACGTTTCGGCCTCCAATTGGTTGTGAACCAATTTTATTCCCCGAACCAGGTTCAATTGGATTGAACCACCATTGGGTTTGAACCAAATTGGTTTAATGGAATTGGACCATTTTTGGTTGGACCGGTTTTGGATGAACCGATGTTATTTTTCTCCATGGACCGTTTTACACGGTCATTTGAATGGAGGAAGTCCAAACGATTGGAGAAGGCCAAACGTCCGTGGAAGCCAATACGTCGGCTTAGATTTGATTGCAGCAACTGGTGACAAATTGAAGAAGACTTGTCCAAGAAGCCGCTGCTCAAATTTGGGAGCAAACGGAGGTCCGAAAGGCGGTGTTCCGATGACGTTTTGCAAGCCAAAAACAGGGTCCCAGGGAGGAAGACGACTGGAATAACTTTATTCCAGTTATTCCAGTCTATTCCAGGATTATTCCAGAGTTATTCCAGGTGGAATAAAAGGTATGGAAAATTATTTTTTAATCATGCATGGATACATTAAATTGTTTAATATTTTATAAATATTTTATATGTTTATGCGTGCCTAAATGCAACTAGATTTAAATTAGTTCCTGGCGGAGCAGATTCCCGCTGCACGAATTTTAAAAAATTATTTTAAAATCCAATCTGCTCCCGCAGATGTTTGCATGCCTAGTGTAGGATCTTGTCAAACCACCTGCACTATTTACTTTCATTGGTATCAGAGCCAGGTTGAATTTGTAATCTAATCTAGTCTGCATGGTTACAGATTAAAATTGTTTAATCTTAAAATGTATCAAGTTTTCTTTTTGGAACCTAGTTGAGACCTTCACCATGACCGTGTGTCTTTGACACGATGCGGATCGTCTGTGTTGGCCTCTTCAGAAGGATCCTTAAAGAATATTAAAAATTAAAATTGTTTTAATTTGCAGATACATGATTTAGGCATGTTTTATAAAAATTTGTAAAATATCTTTTGATGCATGATTTGGTATGTAAAATAGTTTTACATAAAGACTTAATTAAAAAATATTTTAATTAAGTGTTTGGCTTATTAAAAAAAAAAAAAATTGGGTTTATGAAATCTAAAACACTTGGATAAGCCATTTTGGGTTAATTGGGTTAGCTGACTAGTTGGGTCCATAACTGGATTAGACCTAAGTTTAGTTGAACCGGATAACAAGAAGATTAAACAAAAGTTGTTTACGACCCTTCTTTTGAACTATCTAATAGTTAGATTAGTTGATCCGTTCATCTAACATGGATCCAATTAGTGGCTTAGTAGATGCCCGAGTCTTTAGGCTAGTCTGATCGAGTCTGGTAAATCGACTGGTGTCGAAGTAGGTTTGGCATTGTGATCATGGTTGTATGAGGCTACCTCTTTCCTGGCCAACTTGGTTGGTGTCTAGGAAAGATGGTTAATGGCCGATACTCACCCATGATCTTACCTACCTGGCTAGTCGAGTCGACCAGAACTGATTGGAAAAGCTTAATGACTCGAGTTAACCCATGTCACCCAGGTTGATCGGTTTGACTGATCTATAGGTGCCCATGGATCATTTGTTGATTTAACTCAACCCTCTTGGAATCTGATTGATTCAGTGGGAGGATGATCCATGTCCTTATCTCTTTCTTCTATCACAGTTAAAAATCCTCTAAAATTATTAGGTCCTTAAAAAGACTAAGTCAAGGATTTGATAGTGTCTTAGCCTCCCATTAAGTTGGATAGAAATGTGTCCACTAGCTTGGTGTGCATCGGCAGTTCCATAGAACGGGTGTACATCTGGCGACTGGAATTTCTATCTGATCGATGATGGTTCAGTGCAACCTCCTTAACGGGACCAGGTGGGCCGGCCATAGTCGGGCTTGGTCTTTAGTTAACTGGAAGCATTGGATTCATCATTTTAATGGTTAGACCTAACCAGAGACCCGCAATAGGAGGCCCCTAGGCCAATTGGGGTGCTCTCTGGGGCAAAATAAAATACTGAAAATTGTTTAGGGAAACAATTGGTTTACGAACCTATCTTTAGGCTCGTATGGGTGAGCCGGCCATAGTCGGGCTCATGCGAGGCCTATTGGATTTCAGTACCCACTTAAGAAAAAGTATTTTCACGGATTAGAGTTAGAGGCTACCAATCTGAAAAATTAGTGGGAGAAACCTTTAGACTAAAGTCCAAGTCTTTTGGTTAAGTTATTAATTCATAAACTAATTTGGTCTTATTTTCTTTTCAGATGTCTTCAAATTTATCGCTCCGGTCACTTCTCGATAACGAGAAGTTAAAGGGTCACAACTTCGATAGTTGGTATCGAAGATTGAGAATTGTTCTGGAGCATGAACGGATCCTCTATGTAATAGCGGATCCGGCACCTGAAATCCCTCCCGTAAATGCACGGAGTGCGGTCAGAGACGCTTATCTGAAGTGGGTCTCTGATCGGACTACTGTCTGGTGCAGAATGTTCCTGGCCCTAGTCAGACCAGGAAGTATAAGGCTGATCAGTCTTCTGCAGAGTGTTTCTACTGCAAGAAAAAGGGACACTGGAAGAGGAACTGTCCTCTTCATATTGCGTCCCTTGATCCGAACAGGCCGAGAAAGCAGAAGTCTGCTGAACAAGGTATTTATATGATAAAATCTTGTAATTACTCAATTATTGATACTGCTAACTGGGTATTGGATACTGGTAGTCCAATTCACGTTTGTAATTCATTACAGGGACTTCAAGTTAGCAGAAGATTTGAAGATGGAGAATAGTTTCTGAGCATCAGGAATGGAAATCGTGTTCCAGTACTGGCGGTTGGAGTCCTGCGTCTTGTCTTTGAGTCTTGTACTGTCGAACTAGTCGACTGTCACTATTGTCTAGTTTCATTATGAGCATAATCTCTGTAGGCCTTTTGGCCAATTGTGGTTCTGAACTTTCAATAAAAGAAGATTTTTGCAATGTTATTTTGAATAACTCTGTTATAATGAAAGCTAGATTAAATGATGGCATATATGTACTATCAAGGCCTGTTAGTGTAATGTACACTTCTAGCAAATGCCCAAGGTTAGATAATGTCAATGATTTGTATCTTTAGCACTGTAGGCTAGGTCATATTAACAAAAATAGGATAAACAAGATGCGAGGAGATGGACTTCTCGAGGTCAGTGATTCTGAATCACTGCCCACTTGTGAATCCTGTGTACTTGGTAAAATGACCAAGTCACCTTTTACTGGAAAAGGTGAACGAGCTACAGAACTTCTAAGTCTAATACATACTGATGTATGTGGATCGATGACAGTTAGTGCCAGAGAAGGATACAAATATTTCATTACTTTTACAGACGACTTTTCAAGATTCGGTTATGTCTTTTTAATGAGACATAAGTCTGAATCGTTTGAAATGTTCAAACGATACCGTAATGAAGTAGAAAAGCAAACTGAAAAAAGTATTAAACCCCTTCGATTTGATCGAGGTGGTGAATACTTATCTGGTGATTTTTTGACATATCTTAAGGAGAATGGAATTCTCTCTCAGTGGACTCCTCCAGGAACACCACAGTGGAATGGTGTATCCGAAAGGAGGAATCGGTTCGATCCATGATGGGCTTTGCAACTCTGCCGCTATCCTTTTGGGGATATGCGCTTCAGACAACCTGTTACTTATTAAATAATGTTCCAAGTAAGTTTGTTGTCTCCACTCCGTATGAGATGTACAATGAGCGTAAACCCTCAATCTCACACCTTCGGGTCTGGGGTTGTCCGGCTTACGTAAAGCGTTTAGACTCAGACAAACTTGGTCCTAAGTCTGACAGGTGTTTATTCATTGGTTATCCTAAGGAAACCAAAGGGTATTTCTTCTACTTGGAGAATGAACAAAAGGTGTTCGTTGCTCTTAGAGCTATCTTTTTGGAAAAGGAGTTCCTTGGAGAAGGAACTATAGCTTCTAAGATTGAACTTGATGAAGTTCAGCCAATAGAAGAACCTACACACTCTAAGGACATCATAGAACTGGCTGTGATTAAATCACACCCAGAACCCATTAGGAGATCCGGTAGAATACCGCGTCACCCGGACAGATACTATGGTTTCTTGGTCCGGGACGGTGATCCCATTGAGCTCGATGAGAACAATGAGGATCCGATCACCTATATGGATGCACTTCAGAGATCTGACTCTGAGGCATGGCTTGGAGCCATGCGATTCGAAATGGAGTCCATGAAAATCAACAATGTTTGGACATTGGTTGATCCACCTGAAGGAATAAAACCCATCGGGTGTAAATGGATCTTCAAGAGGAAAAGGGGCACAGATGGGAAGGTAGAGACCTATAAAGCCCATCTGGTTGCCAAGGGGTATCGTTAGCGATATGGTATTGATTATGATGAGACTTTCTCCCCTATGGCAATGCTCAAGTCCATTCGGATCATGCTTACTTTGGCAGCATATTTTGATTACGAGATCTGGCAGATAGATGTCCGAACCGCTTTCCTGAATGGGGAGCTGGAAGAAGAGGTGTATATGATACAGCCTGAAGGGTTCACATCCATAGATAAATCAAAAGTATGCAAGTTGCAGAGGTCCATCTATGGACTCAAGCAAGCGTCTCGAAGTTGGACATTACGGTTTGATAGGTGTATCAAATTGTATGGCTTCGTTAGGAACAGAGATGAACCGTGCATCTATAAATGGGTTAATGGTTCTGTGATTGTATTCCTAGTACTGTATGTTGATGACATTCTCTTAATCGTGAATGATGTCGCAGCATTACAAGGAATAAAGGTCTGGTTATCATCTCAGTTCTCCATGAAGGTCTTGGGTGAAGCTTCTTACATACTAGGTATGAAAATCTATAGAGATAGATCTAAGAAGCTTTTGGGACTGTCCCAGTCTACGTACATTGACACTATGTTGAAACGATTCAGCATGAAAAATTCCAAGAAAGGCTATCTTCCGATAGGTTATGGAATTACTCTTTCCAAGAAGGATTGTGCGACAACTCCTGAGAAAAGAGAGCGCATGAGTAGAGTACCTTATGCTTCAGCAGTAGGCTCTATCATGTATGCTATGACTTGTACTAGACCAAACGTGGCATACTCACTAGGAGTAGTGAGCAGATACCAGTCTGACCCAGGTGAGGCGCATTGGAAGGTGGTTAAGTCCATCCTTAAGTATTTAAGAAATACTAAAGATCAATGGCTCATTTATGGAGAACCTGACTTGAAACTTGTAAGGTACTCTGACTCCAGTTTCCAGACGGATAGAGATGATAACAAGAGTGTGTCAGGGTTTGTTTTTATCCTAAATGGAGGAGCGATCTGCTGGAAAAGTTCTAAGCAGGCAACTGTTGCAGACTCGGTATGCGAAGCAGAATATATTGCAGCATCAGATGCGGCAAAGGAAGCTATGTGGTTGCGGAAGTTCCTTAGAGAGCTAGGGGTGGCACCTTCCCTAGATGGTCCTGTTCCGGTGTACTGTGACAGCACTGGAGCCATTGCTCAAGCTAAGGAGCCGAAAGCTCATCACCTCACCAAGCACATTCTGCGGCGCTACCACCTCGTACGAGAGATCGTGGAATGAGGCGACATCAATCTTCTAAAGATTGATGGAAAAGAAAATTTGGCCGACCCCTTCACTAGAGCCCTCGGAATAAAAGAGTTCGACTATTGTAAATGGGAAATGGGTATTAGATACTCTTCTGATTGGCTTTAGTACAAGTGGGAGTTGAAAGTAAACAGTCTTTAGGCTAGTCTTTAGGTTTAATTCAGTGGACGCCCGAGTCTTTAGGCTAGTTTGATCGAGTCTGGTAAATCGACCGGTGTCGAGGTAGGTTTGGAATTATGATCATGGTTGTATGAGGCTACCTCTTTCCTGGCCAACTTGGTTGGTGTCTAGGAAAGATGGTTAATGGCGGATACTCACCCATGATCTCACCTACCTGGCCAGTCGAGTCGACCAGAACTGATTGGAAAAGCTCAATGACTCGAGTTAACCCATGTCACCCAGGTTGATCGGTCTGACTGATCTATAGGTGCCTATGGATCATTTGTTGATTTATTTCAACCCTCCTGGAATCTGATTGATTCAGTGGGAGGATGATCCATGTCCTTATCTCTTTCTTCTGTCACAGTTAAAAATCCTCTAAAATTATTAGGTCCTTAAAAAGACTAAGTCAAGGAGTTGATAGTGTCTTAGCCTCCCATTAAGTTGGATAGAAATGTGTCCACTAGCTTGATGTGCATCGGCAGTTCCATAGAACGGGTGTACATCTGGCGACTGGAATTTCTATCTGATCGATGATGGTTCAGTGCAACCTTTTTAACGGGACCAGGTGGGCCGGCTATAGTCGGGCTTGGTCTTTAGTTAACTGGAAGCATTGGATTCATCATTTTAATGGTTAGACCTAACCAGAGACCCGCAATAGGAGGCCCCTAGGCCGATTGGGGTGCTCTCTGGGGCAAAATAAAATATTGAAAATTGTTTAGGGAAACAATTGGTTTACGAACCTACCTTTAGGCTCGTATGGGTGAGCCGGCCATAGTCGGGCTCATGCGAGGCCTATTGGATTTCAGTACCCACTTGAAAAAGTTTTTTCACGGATTGGAGTTAGAGGCTACCAATCTGAAAAATTAGTGAGAAAAACCTTTAGACTAAAGTCCAAGTCTTTTGGTTAAGTTATTAATTCATAAACTAATTTGGTCTTATTTTCTTTTCAGATGTCTTCAAATTTATCGCTCCGGTCACTTCTCGATAACGAGAAGTTAAAGGGTCACAACTTCGATAGTTGGTATCGAAGGTTGAGAATTGTTCTGGAGCATGAACGGATCCTCTATGTGATAACGGATCCGGCACCTGAAATCCCTCCCGCTAATGCACGGAGTGCGGTCAGAGATGCTTATCTGAAGTAGGTCTCTGATCGGACTACTGTCCGTTGCATTATGTTAGCGGCGATGAACGACGAGTTCAGTCGCAAATTCGAGGAGGCCCAACCTGATGAAATTCTTCAAAAGTTGAAGGAATCCTTCGGCACCCCGGATGATGTAGAACGGTACAAAGTGTCTTATGCCATCTACAACTCTAAGATGCCGAATGGTGATTCAGTCACTGATCATGTATTGTACATGATCGAGTTGATTGAAAAACTGGGCAAACTCGGATGCCCCTTGCACGAGCAGCTCGGCAAGGATGCGATCCTGAATTCTCTTCCCTCCTCCTATCTTGATTTTCTCGATCATTACAGAATGAACAAGCCTGCAGTCAACTACCATGGTCTTTTGGGGTTGCTGCAGACTTTCGAGAAAGACCACCAACTGAATAAGGGAGTGGTAAATTTAGTGGGAGGAAGTAGAGGTTGTCGTCCCTTTAAGAAAAGGAAAAAGAAAATAAATAAAAAGGGAAAGAAGGTGCAGAATGCTCCTGGCCCTAGTCAGACCAGGAAGTATAAGGCTGATCAATCTTCTGCAGAATGCTTCTACTGCAAGAAGAAGGGACACTGGAAGAGGAACTGTCCTCTTTATATTGCGTCCCTTGATCCGAACAGGCCGAGGAAGCAGAAGTCTGCTGAACAAGGTATTTATATGATAAAACCTTGTAATTACTCAATTATTGATACTGCTAACTGGGTATTGGATACTGGTAGTCCAATTCATGTTTGTAATTCGTTACAGGGACTTCAAGTTAGCAGAAGATTTGAAGATGGAGAACAATTTCTGAGCGTCGGGAATGCAAATCGTGTTCCAGTACTGGCGGTTGGAGTCCTGCGTCTTGTCTTTGAGTCTTGTACTGTCGAACTAGTCGACTGTCACTATTGTCCTAGTTTCATTATGAGCATAATCTCTGTAGGCCTTTTGGCCAATTATGGTTTTGAACTTTCAATAAAAGGAGATTTTTGCAATGTTATTTTGAATAACTCTGTTATAATGAAAGCTAGATTA
The DNA here is from genome assembly GCA_021397845.1 of Areca catechu. Taxonomy (NCBI): domain Eukaryota; kingdom Viridiplantae; phylum Streptophyta; class Magnoliopsida; order Arecales; family Arecaceae; genus Areca; species Areca catechu. The sequence goes on along the minus strand of CM038040.1, from coordinate 151,580,823 downwards.
AATAATGGCATATGCGTACTATCAAGGCCTGTTAGTGTAATGTACACGTCTAGCAAATGCCCAAGATTAGATAATGTCAATAATTTGTACCTTTGGCACTGTAGGCTAGGTCATATTAACCAAAATAGGATAAACAAGATGCGAGGAGATGGACTCCTCGAGGTCAGTGATTTTGAATCACTGCCCACTTGTGAATCCTGTTTACTTGGTAAAATGACCAAGTCACATTTTACTGGAAAAGGTGAACGAGCTACAGAACTTCTAAGTCTAATACATATTGATGTATGTGGACCGATGACAGTTAGTGCCAGAGAAGGATACAAATATTTCATTACTTTTACAGACGACTTTTCAAGATTCGGTTATGTTTTTTTAATGAGACATAAGACTGAATCGTTTGAAATGTTCAAATGATACCGTAATGAAGTAGAAAAGCAAACTGGAAAAAGTATTAAAACCCTTCGATCTGATCGAGGTGGTGAATACTTATCTGGTGATTTTTTGACATATCTTGAGGAGAATGGAATTCTCTCTCAGTGGACTCCTCCAGGAACACCACAGTGGAATGGTGTGTCCGAAAGGAGGAATCGAACATTGTTGGACATGGTTCGATCCATGATGGGCTTTGCAACTCTGCCGCTATCCTTTTGGGGATATGCGCTTCAGACAGCCTGTTACTTATTAAATAATGTTCCAAGTAAGTCTGTTGTCTCCACTCCGTATGAGATGTGGAATGGGCGTAAACCCTCAATCTCACACCTTCGGGTCTGGAGTTGTCCGGCTTACGTAAAGCGTTTAGACTCAGACAAACTTGGTCCTAAGTCTGACAGGTGTTTATTCATTGGTTATCCTAAGGAAACCAAAGGGTATTTCTTCTACTTGGAGAATGAACAAAAGGTGTTCGTTGCTCTTAGAGCTATCTTTTTGGAAAAGGAGTTCCTTGGAGAAGGAACTATAGCTTCTAAGACTGAACTTGATGAAGTTTAGCCAATAGATGAACCTACACACTCTAAGGACATCATAGAACCGGCTGTGATTGAATCACACCCAGAACCCATTAGGAGATCCGGTAGAATACCGCGTCACCCGTACAGATACTACGGTTTCTTGGTCCGGGACGGCGATCCCATTGAGCTCGATGAGAACAATGAGGATCCGATCACCAATATGGATGCACTTCAGAGATCTGACTCTGAGGCATGGCTTGGAGCCATGCGATCCGAAATGGAGTCCATGGAAATCAACAATGTTTGGACATTGGTTGATCCGCCTGAAGGAATAAAATCCATCGGGTGTAAATGGATCTTCAAGAGGAAAAGGGGCACAGATGGAAAGGTAGAGACCTATAAAGCCCGTCTGGTTGCCAAGGGGTATCGTCAGTGATATGGTATTGATTATGACGAGACTTTCTCCCCTGTGGCAATGCTCAAGTCCATTCGGATCATGCTTGCTTTGGCAGCATATTTTGATTACGAGATCTGGCAGATGGATGTCCGAACCGCTTTCCTGAATGGGGAGCTGGAAGAAGAGGTGTATATGATACAGCCTGAAGGGTTCACATCCACAGATGAATCAAAAGTATGCAAGTTGCAGAGGTCCATCTATGGACTCAAGCAAGCATCTCGAAGTTAGAACTTACGGTTTGATAGGTGTATCAAATCGTATGGCTTCGTTAAGAACGGAGAAGAACCACGCATCTATAAATGGGTTAATGGTTCTGTGAATGTATTCCTGGTACTGTATGTTGACGACATTCTCTTAATCGGGAATGATGTCGCAGCATTACAAGGAATAAAGGTATGGTTATCATCTCAGTTCTCCATGAAGGACTTGGGTGAAGCATCTTACATACTAGGTATGAAAATCTATAGAGATAGATCTAAGAAGCTTTTGGGATTGTCCTAGTCTACGTACATTGACACTGTGTTGAAACGGTTCAGCATGAAAAATTCCAAGAAAGGCTATCTTCCGATAGGTTATGGAATTACTCTTTTCAAGAAGGATTGTGCGACAACTCCTGAGGAAAGAGAGCGCATGAGTAGAGTACCTTATGCTTCGGCAGTAGGCTCTATCATGTATGCTATGACTTGTACTAGACCAGACGTGGCATACTCACCAGGAGTAGTGAGCAGATACCAGTCTGACCCAGGTGAGGCACATTGGAAGGTGGTTAAGTCCATCCTTAAGTATTTAAGAAATACTAAAGATCAATGGCTCATTTATGGAGAACCTGACTTGAAACTTGTGGGGTACTCTGACTCCAGTTTCCAATCGGATAGAGATGATAGCAAGAGTGTGTCAGGGTTTGTTTTTACCCTGAATGGAGGAGGATCTGCTGGAAAAGTTCTGAGCAGGCAACTGTTGCAGACTCGGTATGCGAAGCAGAATACATTACAGCATCAGATGCAACAAAGGAAGCTGTCTGGTTGCGGAAGTTCCTTGGAGAGCTAGGGTTGGCACCTTCCCTAGATGGTCCTGTTCCGGTGTACTTTGACAGCACTGGAGCCATTGCTCAAGCTAAAGAGCTTAAAGCTCATCACCGCACCAAACACATTTTGCGGCGCTACCACCTCGTACGAGAGATCGTGGAACGAGGCGACATCAATCTTCTGAAGATCGATGGAAAAGAAAATCTGGCCGACCCCTTCACTAAAGCCCTTGGAATAAAAGAGTTCGACTATTGTAAATAGGAAATGGGTATTAGATACTCTTCTGATTGGCTTTAGTACAAGTGGGAGTTGTTGGGAATTGTGTCCCAAAGCCAATCGCCTGGGTTGTAGGCGGTTGTGCTAAGTATTGTACTCCTTTTATGAATTAATAAAATAATTATTTTTTGCAGCTCATCACATTTTGTATTTCCCTGAAATGAACTCTTTCCATGTGATGAAGTCCTTAGGACTACACTGACTTCGATACAGAGAGGATGTATCGAGTGGTCCTTAAACCCAGTTCACAACCAAAGGATATATTGTACTGGACAGCAATATATCAAGTATAGGTTGTTGCAGTTCACATCGTTTGGTTGTCCTCTTGACCAAATGAGTGTGGTGACACTGATGTGATCTACAAGTGGGATATGTGGTATCTCATTGAACGTGACTCCGTGCAGCCCCTTTCTGCCAAAGGGAAACTCACGAATGGATATGGGTATATGTGTCCCTCTGACCTGAGATCATCACGGTAGCTTGCAAGCAACTCCCTGTGCTTTGGTGCAGGACTACCCGGATTTTTAATCCGGTGACAGAAGGTTTCTGGGTACAGGCAAGTACTTGTGGAGCAGTGATGGACCAAGATGGAATTGACCTGTCCAAACAGTTTGGATTGAATGTCTCGCAGTATCTCAATTTAGCATATCCTCGGTCGGGGTAGTCCTAGTGAAGAGTCACTGGGCTTGCAAGGTTGAGACACGTAGTTGACTGACTCAGTCTAGGTTGGCAGCCCAATCTCAGTCGTCATGAGCATTAGTGGTCAAAGGGATGAATTATACGGTAACCATATGCCAGAGGTTCGATAGTTTGCCCCCGCATCTTCGACCTATCCGGACGCCGGGACCCATTGCTAGATGGTTTCCTGTGCTGGTACTAGAAATTGTTCTAGTGCTACCATTTAGGTTCGAACCTATGAGGTCACACGCCACGGAGGATAACTTTCTGATCCGGATACCGATTACGATTGGGAATCGTCTCGATTTTATGGTCACAGTTTTTTTGAGCACTCTTTTCCCCGTCTTGCCCTTGTCTGTGTCAATCGAAAATTATTCCAGGTTGACCAGCACTGCGCCAGGATTTTTCTGAATCAGTTTTGAACTGATTCGGAGTTCGTTTCGGCCTCCAATTGGTTGTGAACCAATTGAATAAATTTTAATTGGGTTGGACTCATAGGTTTAATTGGGTTTAAACCAAATTTGTTTGGACCGGTTATGAACCGGTGGTTTTTCTCCTTGGACCGGTTTTGGATGAACCGGCATTTTCTTTTCCACTTGGCCGTTTTACACGGTGTTTCTCGCTGGAAAGAACTCCAAGCGATGGAAGCCCAAACGACCGAAGGCCAAATGCTGGTGTTTCTTCTCCTCTTCCACCCGCTGGTTTTAAACCCTGTTAATAGCTTGATTAATTAGGTTAATGGCAGCGGCTACCTCTTCCCCTCCCAGCCTCTCTTGGCCTCCCTCTCCTTGCTGCTTATAAATTACAGCACCCCTGTTTCAGCAATGTGGGTCTTACCGTGTGAAGTGAAAAACCAACGAGAGATTTTTCCCAGCGTGTGAAGAGCTAGAATGTTATTCCTTTTGAGAGGTTGAGAGATTGCTTCCATTGGGTGCTAGTTAGGTTGGGGTTTGGAGGGTGTGAGAGAGAGAACCCATCGTTTCAAGTGTTCAAAATCCCATTTCAGCAAAGCTCTGTTGCTGAAAAATCCTGTGATCGTGAAGCCCTCTTCCGATGGCTAGCACCATGCGTGGAGGCGGATCCGAGAGCCCCGGGCATGTCTCCCCTCTAGAGGGAGTACCACTCTACTCCTAGGAGCAAACTACGCGGATCAGGATCGCCCTAATTGCTCCGAAACGAAGGCCAAAGTCTGCTATCCAGTTCTGCTGTAGAAATCTGGCAGCAGACTTTGGTGATTTATTTAATTTTTTTGGCTTAGATTTGATTGCAGCAACCAGTAGAAAATCGAAGAAGACTTGTCCAAGAAGCCGCTGCTCAAATTTGGGAGCAAACGGAGGTCCGGAAGGTGGTGTTCCGATGACGTTTTGCAAGCTAAAAATAGGGTCCCAAGGAGGAAGACGACTGGAATAACTTTATTCCAGTTATTCCAGTCTATTCCAGGTTTATTCCAGAATTATTCCAGGTGGAATAAAAGTATGGAAAATTAATTTTTTAATCATGCATGGATAGATTAAATTGTTTAATATTTTATAAATATTTTATATGATTATGCATGCCTAAATGCAACTAGATTTAGATTAATTCCTAGCGGAGCAGATACCCGCTGCGTGAATTTTAAAAATTATTTTAAAATCCAATCAAATTCAACCTGGCTTTGATACCAATGAAAGTAAATAGTGCAGGTGGTTTGACAAGATCCTACACTAGGCATGCAAACATCTACGGGAGCAGAATGGATTTTAAAATAATTTTTTAAAATTCGCACAGCGGGAATCTGCTCCGCTAGGAACTAATCTAAATCTAGTTGCATTTAGGCATGCATAAACATATAAAATATTTATAAAATATTAAACAATTTAATCTATCCATGCATGATTAAAAAATAATTTTTCATACCTTTTATTCTGCCTGGAATAACTCTGGAATAAACCTGGAATAGACTGGAATAACTGGAATAAAGTTATTCCAGTCATCTTCCTCCTTGGACCCTATTTTTGGCTTGCAAAACGTCATCGGAACACCACCTTCCGGACCTCCGTTTGCTCCCAAATTTGAGCAGCGGCTTCTTAAACAAGTCTTCTTCGATTTGCCACCAGTTGCTGCAATCAAATCTAAGCCAAAAAATTAAATAAATCACCAAAGTCTGCTGCCAGATTTCTGTAGCAAAACTGGATAGCAGACTTTGGCCTTCGTTTCGGAGCAGCTGGGGTGATCCCGGCTCACGTGGTTTGCTCCTAGGAGCAGAGTGGTACTCCCTCTAGAGGGGAGACATGCCCGGGACTCTCGGATCCGCCTCCACGCACAGTGCTAGCCGCCGGAAGAGGGCTTCATGGTCACAGGTTTTCTGCTGCAGTGCAGAACTTTGAGCACATGAAACAATGGAAAAAGAGCTCCCTCACTCCCTCCAAATCCCAGCCTAACTAGCACCCAATGGAAGCAAGAAATACAATCTCTCAGCCTCTCAAAGAAAGAACACCCGGCTGCAATTTCTCACGGCTAAAAAATCTCTTCACGGTGGAAAACTTATCTTTTCAACAGGGACGGCTTTGGGTTGTATAAAAAGGCAGCAGAGAGAGGGAGGTGGAGAGACGGTGAGGTGAAGAGGCTGGGAGGCAGCAGCTGCTATTAATCACCCAATTAATAGCCATTAAATAGGGGATTAATGCCAGCAAAACCAGCGGGTGGAGGGAGGAGAAGAGACGTGCGACGTATTGGCTTCCATGGACGTTTGGCCTTCTCCAATCGTTCGGACTTCCTCCATTCAAATGACCGTGTAAAACGGTCCATGGAGAAAAATAACATCGATTCATCCAAAACCGATCCAACCAAAAGTGGTCTAATCCTATTAAACCAATTTGGTTCAAACCCAACGGTGGTTCAATCCAATTGAACCTGGTTCAGGGAATAAAATTGGATCACAACCAATTGGAGGCCGAAACGAACTCCGAATCAGTTCAAAACTGATTCAGGAAAATCCTGGCGTAGTGCTGGTCAACCCGAAATAATTTCCGGTTGACACAGACAAGGGCAAGATGGGAAAAAGAGTGCTCAAAAAAATTGTGACCATAAAACCGAGATGATTCCCAATCGTAATCGGTATCCGGATCAGAAAGTTATCCTCCGTGGCGTGTGACCTCATAGGTTCAAACCTAAACGGTAGCACTAGAACAATTTCTAGTACCAGCACAAGAAACCATCTAGCAATGGGTCCCGGCGTCCGGATAGGTCGAAGATGCGGGAGCAAACTATCGAACCTCTAGCATATGGTTACCTTATAATTCATCCCTTTGACCTCTAATGCTCATGATGACTGAGATTGAGCTGCCAACCTAGACTGAGTCAGTCAACTACGTGTCTCAACCTTGCAAGCCCAGTGACTCTTCACTAGGACTACACCGGCCGAGGATTTGCTAAATTGAGATACTGCGAGACATTCAATCCAAACTGTTTGGACAGGTCAATTTCATCTTGGTCCATCACTGCTCCACAAGTACTTGCCTGTACCCAGAAACCTTCCGTCACCGGATTAAAAATCCGGGTAGTCCGGCACCAAAGCACAGGGAGTTGCTTGCAAGCTACCGTGATGACCTCAGGTCAGAGGGACACATATACCCATATCCAATCGTGAGTTTCCCTTTGGCAGAAAGGGGCTGCACGGAGTCACGTTCAATGAGATACCACATATCCCACTTGTAGATCACATCAGTGTCACCACACTCATTTGGTCAAGAGGACAACCAAACGATGTGAACTGCAACAACCTATACTTGATATATTTGCCCGTCCAGTACAATATATCCTTTGGTTGTGAACTGGGTTTAAGGACCACTCGATACATCCTCTCTGTATCGAAGTCAGTGTAGTCCTAAGGACTTCATCACATGGAAAGAGTTCATTTCAAGAAAATTAAGTATGTGATGAGGGGCCAAAAAATATTATTTTATTAATTCATAAAATGAGTACAATATTGAGCAAAATCGCCTACAACCCAGGCGATTGGCTTTGGGACACAATTCCCAACACGACTGAGGTGGACCCGTGTCCGGGCGCCACCTGGTGAAGGAGCAGGAAGGCCCAGCTCGACCTCGGCCGAGGTGGAACCATCTCCAGGCGCCACCTGGCGAGGGAGCAAGGGGCCGCCGGCTTCGGCCGAGGTGGACCTCTCCTAGGCGGACACCTGGCGGAGCGGCAGAGGAGCGCTCGACTTCGGTCGAGGTGGACCCGTGTCCAGGTGCCACCTGGCGAAGGAGCAGGAAGGCCCAGCTCGGCCGAGGCCGAGGTGGAACCGTCTCGGTGCGCCACCCGGCGAGGGAGCAAGGGGTCGCTGACTTCGGCCGAGGGGGGCCCCTCCTGGGCGGACACCTGGCGGAGCGATAGAGGAGCGCTCGACTTCGACCGAGGTGGACCCGTGTCCGGGCGCCACCTGGCGAAGGAGCAGGAAGGCCCAGCTCGGCCTCGGTCGAGGTGGAACCGTCTCGGGGCGCCACCCAGCGAGGGAGCAAGGGGCCGCCGACTTCGGCCGAGGTGGACCCATCCTGGGCGGACACCTAGCGGAGCGGCAGAGGAGCGCTCGACTTTGGCCGAGGTGGACCCGTGTCCGGGCGCCACCTGGCAAAGGAGCAGGAAGGCCCAACTCGGCCTCGGCCGAGGTGGAACCGTCTCAAGGCGCCACCCGGGGAGGGAGCAAGGGGCCGTCAACTTCGGCCAAGGTGGGCCCCTCCTGGGCGGACACTTGGCGGAGTGGCAGAGGAGCGCTCGACTTCGGCCTAGGTGGACCCGTGTCCGGGCACCACTTGGCGAAGGAGCAGGAAAGGCTGGCCCGACCTCGTCTTCGACCGCGGTGGACCCACATCCGACCTTGCTGGACCATTCCCGTTCCGCCGAAAAAATCCACATGGTTCGGATCATGCCCGGCGGAATCTGAGACACGCCACATCATCGTAACGGTCGTATTAGTTGCCCCCCATCCCCTCGTTCCATTGAGGCATCGTGGCTCGGAACGTGGAGATTTAATGCGGAGATGACGTGGGGAAGGCGAAGATCTCGCGCCATAATTGCCACGATCTTCGTCGCCTCTCCTTGTTACGCCCGAGGTCCTATGAGAGGTTGCCACGCGTTGCATTTCCGGCTACACTTAATGCGTTGTTTCGAAAAGGAGGCCATTTCCATGGAACCGAAGCGTCGATGTCGGGCTTGCATCCACACGGCATCCATCTGGTGGTCCGGAACGGAATAAAGGGTACGGCCGCTGTCGATCGAATTTGAAAAGGAGGGGGACTTTCCGGAAACGAAGCCCTTTCCCTTTCTCGCACTTCGCCGGCGGTTGCAGTGAGCTATCCTTCACTTCCCTGGGTTGCCACTCCTTTTGCATAGAGTATTTCGGTGAGTGCCCACGTCTTCTTCCTTCTTCCAACCCTCGGCCTTAGCAATTTTTTCTACACCCTTTCTTTCCCCATGGCGCGTCATCGTCATGTTTCTTCTAATCCAAACGAGGCCGGTCCATCCCGGCCGAGGACTCCATCATCTTCTTCCTCGAAAGGGGAGGTGATCTCGGACAAGATCCGCAGGCAGCTCCAGCCTGGGGGTGTAACCATAGGCGTCCCTAGGGGTCCTAGGTCTCCTCCTGTAGTTTTCGCCCGTCCAATTTCTTCTCTTCCTCCTCCGGCCATCTCTTCTGCTGGTCTCTCCGGTCACGTCTCGACGATGACCGAAGGTGACCTTTCTCTGCTCCAGGAAGTTTATGGTATCCCGGAGTCGATTCGTCTTTCTCTCCCGTGGCCCGGGGATCGTGTGACCTTAAGCGGCCCCGGGCGAATAGCCTTTTACGAGGACTTCCTCCTTGGGGGTCTTCGGTTTCCCCTGCATCCTTTCTTTCTCTCCTTTCTCAGTCACTACCACTTGGTCCCAGCCCAATTGGCTCCAAACGCCATCCAGGTCATTTTTGCCTTCATAGTCTTCTGCCACTTCCACGGGTTTGTCGCCCGCTTCTCTCTCTTCAGGGCTCTTTTCACCCTGAAGCGCTATTCCACCGATGATGGCTGGTGGTACATCTCACCTTGGCCTAGGTGCCTCAGGTTCGACCTCCCTTCCTCTATCAAGGGCTGGAAGAACCGGTTCTTTTTTGCCTCGGTCGAGGACGTCGACTGGGCCTGGAGCGAGCCGGATCGGTCTCCAAACTGGAACTCCCAAGTCGAGCTGGCGGACCAAGAGGTATATTCCATGCTATTGAGTGATGCGGTCCCGACGCTCGATGTTCTACTCTCGGAGCAGAACTTGTTCGAGGCGAGGATCAGTCCCATCCGGGAGCTGGGTGAGGCTCGGCCTTCCTTTCTACTTCATACTCTCCCCTTCTCCCCTTTCCTTTTTAATTGGCCTGACTGACCTCCACTTTCTTTCAGGTATGAAGTTTTCTTTAGAGAACCTGCTGGAGGGCACCGCGCAGAGGGACATCGCCGAGGGAAATGAGCCCGCAGCGAACGTACCGAGGCGAGCCGGGAGGCCGTGCCGATCCCCACCTCCGGTCTAGAGACGGCAGCTCCCACATCCAGGCCACCTCGAGCCCGAGCGCCCGACGTCCCTATTGTCGACCTCAACAGGCCTGTAGAAGAGGGGGGGCCAGCCCCCGCCCGGGCAGCACCCACCTCAACCGCCACCTCGACGGCGCCCACGGTGGCCCCAGCTGCTCCATCGGTGGCCGTTCCACTCGGCGAGGGGATGGTCGCCTCTGCTGCTGCCGACCTGTCTGCCCCGCCGCCAAATCTCACCAGCTGTTGCTCCGTGATCCGTGACCAGGGCCTCATGGAGAAGGTCATGGAGTTCACCTGCACCTCCCGGGACCGCCGACTGAGGGGCGGCCGGGATTACGCCGACGCCCTGCTCGGAATCCTTCCGCAGCTTTTCACGGTAAGTCCCGAGCTTGGAACCCTCCCTTTTAAAGTTCCAGTTGGATTTGGGCTAACCTTTCTTTTTCTAGCACGGATCAGGACCGACGTGCTGCTGCTGAGGAATTTTCTCGCAGGGTATGCCAAAAAGGACGCCGAGAAGGAGGAAAAGCTCGGCAAGCTCGCAGCCGACGTGAAGGACCTCATGGAGAAAGGGGTCGAGCTGCGGGGGAATAACCAGGCTCTCCAATCCGACCTAGCGCACACCGAGGGGTGCATCAAAGAGTTGGAGACCTCCCTATCTGAGGAGAGGATCTCGAACCAGCGCCGCACAGAGGAGGATGCGGTGGAGAAGGCTCGCCTCCGAGCTCAGTCCCGGTCGCTGGAGCACCGGGCGGAGGAGGCTCGGAAGGAGCTGAACGCAGCCAAGGAGAAGAGCTCCTACGTCAACGGGCTACTGGAAGCATCGAAGCGGGAGGCGCAGGAGGTCGTCCTGAAATTCTGGGCCTCCGAGGAGTACATTGTAGAGGTTCGGGAGGCCACTGTGGACTCCTTTTTGAAGGGGTTCCAGGTGTGCCGGGAGAAGGTGAGCTCCTTCTACCCCGAGCTCGACCTCAGCGGGGTGGTCCTCGACGGAAGGAGGCAGGAGCCTAGTGGAGAGGCTCCAGTGGCAGCAGGCGACGAGGCTGCAACTCTAGAGCAGCCCCCCAAGCAGCCACCCATCGATGGCACAGGTGGAGAGTGCACACCTCCGCCCGAGGATAGTGCCACCGCGTCGAAGTATGTCCTCCGGCCCAGCGGACTTCTTCCTCTTTTTTTTTTTTTGCTTCCTTCTTGTATCTCTTTTCCTTTTTTTTTTTTGAGGACTCTCGGCCTGTCGGGACTCCTTCATTGTAATCCCACTTTTAAATTAATGAAATCCCTTGTTTGCCAGATCTCGGCTTTTCTCTCTCCCCCTTTTCTTTTCTTTTTTTTTGTTGAAACCGAATGTTGGTTTCGGGCACCGGGAATAAGTCCTGTGGTCTGCTCCGAGCTGAGCTCACGGGCAGACTGAGTCCCGTCCACCATTCAGACCGAAGTTCGGGACTTCCGGGCTGGACGTCAGTGGAGCAGGCTTTGCGCGAGGCCTTCGCGGCTTGCCGGCCCATCCTCTGGGACTGCGTGGGTGAGCTTTGCTCTGCCCCACCTTCCAGACCGAAGTCCGGGACTTCCGGACTGAACCCCGGGGCCGCAGGCTTTATCCTAGCCCTGCGCGGCTTGCCGGGCTGTTCTCCGTGATTGCATGGGCGAGTTTGGCTCTGCCCCGCCTTCCGGACTGAAGTCCGGGACTTCCGGAATAAACCCCGGGGCCGCAGGCTTTATCCGAGCCCTGCGCGGCTTGCCGGGCTGTTCTCCATGATTGCATGGGCGAGTTTGGCTATGCCCTGCCTTCCGGACCGAAGTCCGGGACTTCCGGACTGAACCCCGGGGCCGCAGGCTTTATCCAAGCCCTGCGCGGCTTGCCGGGCTGTTCTCCGTGATTGCGTGGGCGAGTTTGGCTCTGCCCCGCCTTCCGGACCAAAGTCTGGGACTCGTCGCCTTCTCGGGTCTTCGGCCACAGTCGTGTTCGCCGAACTCAGAGTTAAGTGTCTCTCTTCCTACGAGGTGAGAAGAAGTATTTGAAGTAAAAGGATTTCATTGCAGGAGTTCGAGGAACCTTACATTATTGATAATACATCCTCAGGTTTGAGGCATTCCAGGTCCGAGGGAATCTGGACCCTCCTAGCTCCTCTAGGTAATAGGCCCCGTGAGGGAGAACTTCCGTCACCCTGTACGGGCCTTCCCAGTTCGGGGAGAGCTTCCCGCACTCCCGTGGCTGGGAAGCTTCCGCACGCCGGAGCACCAGATCTCCTGGGCGAAAGGACTTCGGTCTCACCCGGGAGTTGTAGTACCCGGCCACTCGCTGCCTGTACGCCGCCATCTGGACTCGAGCCTTGTCCCTCATCTCCTCCAGGAGGTCCAGGTTCAGCATCATCCTGGCAGGATTCTCCACTTCGTCGTACTGCTCCACGCGCAGGGTGGGTCGGCTGAGCTCTATTGGGATAACCGCTTCGGCTTCGAAGATGAGGTTGAATAGGGTCTTGTCGGTGGCCGTCCTCGGGGTGGTGCGGTACGCCTACAGGATGCTCGGGAGCTCTTCTGCCCACCTGCCCTTGGCCTGATCCAGCCTCGTCCGGAGGCCCTGCAAAATAGTCCTATTCGTTATCTCGGCTTCTCCATTTGTCTATGGATGCGCCACCGAAGTGAAGCGATGGTGGATGCAGAGGTCGCTGCAGAATTCTTCAAACTCCCAATAGTCGAATTGACATCCATTATCGGTGATAATAGTATGGGGTAGGCCAAAACGGCAAAAGATTGACTTCCAGAGAAACTTGGCGACGTTTGCCTCCGTGATCCGGGCTAGGGGTTCGACCTCGACCCACTTCGTAAAGTAGTCGATGGCCACGATCAAGAACTTCCACTACCCGGATGCCGGGGGAAAGGGTCCTAAGAGATCCATCCCCCACTGGGCGAACCGCCACAGAGCTGAGAGGTGGGAAAGTGGAGTGGAGGGCTGCCGCTGTACCACGGTGTGCCGCTGGCACCGATCACACCTCTTCACGAAGTTGGCGGCATCCTCCTTCATTGTCTCCCAGAAATAACCTTGGCGGGGGGCCTTGTATGCCAGCATTCTGCCCCCCACATGGTTCCCGCAGATGCCCTCGTGGATTTCCTGGAGTACGAGTGCGGCCTCCGCGAGTCTCAGGCATTTGAGGAGAGGGTAGGAGTAGGACCTCCGATACAGTCGTCCATCCATCATGATGAACCGCGCGGCCTTCTTCTTGATAAGGTGGGCCGCCGTGCGGTCCTCTGGCAAGGTGCCGCTGATAATGTACTCGGCGTACTTGTCCATCCAGCTAGGCTCTTGGCTGACCTGTTGGACCTCCACAGGGGTCTCGTAGCTCGGGGCCTTGAGATGCTCAACATAAGTGCGGACCAACAATGAGTCCGGCAGGGTTGCCAGTCGGGAGAGAGCGTCCACGTAAGCATTTTTCCCGTGGGGTATGTGGGAGATGCTGAAGCACCGAAATCTGGCCGCACTCGTTCTCACGAGCTCTAGGTATTTCGCCATTTGAGGGTCCCGCACGCCGTACTCTCCGGAGATCTGTCCGGCCACCAGTTGGGAATCAGTGAAGGCCTTGAGGTTGGCCACGCCCAACTCGCGAGACACTCTTAGCCCCGCGAGGAGTGCATCGTACTCCGCCTGGTTGTTAGTTGCGGCGAACTGGAAATGGATGGCACATTCGGCGATGACCCCCTCACCGTTGGCGATGATGAGACCGGCTCCGCTCCCGCTGGAGTTCGAGGCTCCATCCACATGAAGGATCCACACGTCCTCCTCGGGTCCCGGTTCCGACTGCCGGTCCAGAGGGTCCTCTTCTATCCCCTTGCCCAGGCCTGCGCACTCGACCAAGAAGTCAGCGAGCACTTGCGCCTTCATGGCCGACCTTGGCCGATAAGTGATATCAAACTCGCTGAGCTTGAGTGCCCACTTCGCCAATCGCCCGGATGTGTCGGGTCGGCTGAGTATCGCTTTCAGCGGCTGATCCGTCAGGACAGTAATAGGATGTGCTTGGAAATAGGGCCTGAGGTGCTGGGCAGACACTATTAATGCAAAAATGAGTTTTTCAGACCGGGAATACCTGAGCTCCGCATTGCGGAGGAGTTTGCTCATGTAGTACACCAGCCTCTGAACTCCCTGGTCGTCGGTCCAAACTAGGACTGAACTGACGGCCTCCGGGGTGACCGCCAGGTACAGGATGAGCTCCTCTCCTTCTTCGGGCCTGGAGAGCAGTGGGGGCGATGCAAGTGTCTTCTTCAGCTCGTCAAACGCCTCCTGGCATTCCTCGGTCCAGGTGAAGTCGTTCATCTTCCTCAACACTTTGAAGAAAGGCCGACAACGATCGGCCGACCTCAAGATGAACCGACTTAGGATGGCTATTCGGCCGGTGAGTCACTGCACTTGCTTCTTGGAGGTGGGTTGCTCCATGTCCAAAATGGCCTGGACCTTTTCCGGGTTGGCCTCTATCCCTCTTTGGGTCACCATGAACCCTAGGAATTTCCCGGCGGAGACTCCGAAGGCGCACTTCGCCGGGTTCAGCTTCATCTGGTGAAGTTGGAGGTTGCCGAAGGTCTTCGCCAGGTCACCAACATGATCTGAAAGGGGCTTGCTCATTACCAGCATGTCATTCACGTACACCTGCATGTTACGGCCGATCTGATCCTTGAAGACTTTGTTAACCAGCCACTAGTACGTGGCCCCAGCATTTTTGAGGCCAAATGGTATCATCTTGTAACAGTAAGTTCCACGGTCGGTGACGAAAGCGGTGTGCTCTTCATCCTCCGGGTGCATTCGAATCTGGTTGTACCCGGAGAAGGCTTCCATGAAAGAGAGGAGGCGATGTCCTGAAGTGGTGTCCACCAGCTGGTCAATCTTCGAAAGAGGGAAACTGTCCTTCGGGCAAGCTCGGTTGAGGTCGGTGTAGTCCACGTAGATCCTCCACTTGCCACTACTCTTTTTCACCATGACCACATTCTCCAGCCAACTAGGATATTGTACTTCCCGCACAAAGCCGGCGGTGAGGAGCTTCTCTACTTCTTCGTTGATGGCCTTCTGCCTTTCTACGACGAAGCTCCTCTTCTTTTGGCGGACCGGGTGACACCTCGGGTCAACATTTAGCCTGTGGGTGATGACTTCAGAGGGGATGCCCGGCATGTCAGCTGCGGACCAGGCAAACACATCCGCATTCACGCGGAGGAAATCCAGCAGGCGAGTCCGCTCTTCCTCTGGGAGCTGGGCCCCCACATGCACAGTCTTCTGAGGGTCCGAACCGAGGGGGTACGTCAACAGGTGCTCCACGGGTCCTCCCCTCGGTTCCTTCTCCCTTAAGTCGAGGTCGTCGACGTCGGGGCCAAGCTCGGTGCCTCGGGCACCCGGGATCACCTGAAGGCAATGCTGGACGGGCTGGGTCATCCCCCTCATCACCCCAGGCCCGGAGGCCATGGGGAACTATACCAACAACCGTTTCGTAGAAATCACGACGTCCAGCTGGTTGAGCCCCGGGCGTCCGAGGATCGCATTATAAGGTGAGGGGAGTTTGACGACGGTAAACGTCATCATGACGGTGGTCTGCCGAGGTGGGGATCCAGCGATGATAAGGAGAGTGATCTCCCCTTCGACTCCCACCGAGTCCCTAGTAAAGCCCACAAGAGGAGTGTGCACCAGCCTTAACTGATCATGAGATAGGTTCATTCAGGAGAAAGCATCATAAAAAAGCACGTCAGTAGAGCTCCCACTATCTACCATAATGCGATGTACATGATGCTTTGCGATGGTCATCTCGACCACCACTGCATCATTATTTACATTCTTGTTTTCATTCCCCTTCTCAAAGAGGGAAACATCCTCCAGGTCTCCCACCTCCCGGGCTCTCTTCGCCGCCCGCCCGATTCCACAAGAGATCATGCCCACCGGCTTCTCCATCGGGCGGTTATCGATCACAGGGACCGGGGGGAGGGCTGCGAGCGGCTGTCCCTCTGTCGGGGCTTCATTCCTCACGAACTTCCTGAGGTAGGCTCTTTTAATCAGCTCCTCGATTTTCTACTTCAGATTGCGGCTTTCCTCCGTGTCATGGCCGTGCTCACTGTGGAACTGGCAGTATTTTGACTTGTTGCGGGTGTTCCTTGGGTTCTGAGGAGGAGGTCGGCGAAGGTAGTGCTCACCCTCAATCTCCATGAGGATCTTCATTCTGGAAGCAAGGAGAGGGGTGAAACTTCGCTCCGGGGTGGTCCGCCCTTCGGCTTCGGGTTTGGACAGGGGTCAGTAGGTGGCTCAGGCCTTCGGGTCCCAGGAACATCTCTCGGGGCTGGCTTCTTCAAGGTCCTCCCATCCAGTTCTCGCTGGGTGCGATCAGCCTCCTCCGCTCGGATGTACTTGTGGACACGGAGGAGGAGCTCGGAATACGTCCTGGGGGGTTTCTTGTCGAGGGAATAAGTCAAGCGGGACGTGTTGAGCCCACAATTTAATGCCAGCATGGCAACGGGCTCGTCCAGACTATAGATTTCCAAGGCAGTGGTCTTGAAGCGGGTAATATAGTCCCGAAGCAGCTCCTGGTCCTACTGGCGGATGGAGAAGAGGTTGTCCACCTCTCTCGGCACCTTCCGACAAGCATCGAAGTGCGCCACGAACTTTCCTTCCAATTGATGGAAGGAGCAAATATATTCTAGCTCGAGGCGGGTGAACCAGACTCGAGTAGCCTTCCGGAGGGTAGCGGGGAAGGCAATGCATAGAAGAGCATCCGTGGCCTCCTGGGCCCTCATGAGAGCCTTGTAGCTCTCCAGATGGTCCAAGGGATCGGTGGTCCCATCGTTGGGATCCACCTACGGCATGCGGAACCGACTCAGAATCGGCTCCTCTTGGATTTCCCGGGAGAAGGGTGGCCGGGAGTCATAGCCCGCTGGGTCCGCCGAGGAGTTCTGCAGGTCGGCAAATCGGCGGGCGAACTCCGCCAGCCTGCACTCGTGCTCCTCCAGGCGCCTCTCGGCCTGGCGCCTGATGGCCTCGTAAGTGGAATCTTCCATCGAGGCCGCTGGCGAAGGGGACGCTGATCGGTCTCGGCGGGGGGCTTTGCCCCGACGTCGCCTACTGCGGCGCGCCATCTCGGCATCGTTGGCCGGGGATTGTGGTGTGGACACCAGAAGCTGAAAGAAACTTCACTCCAACAAGGTTAGCCTTATCCCAATTTGGATCGAAGATAATTAGGTTACCTTGTATCCTTTAGTTCAAAAATATTTTATTTTCAAGAGTCATTTCCTTTTCAAGAGTCCTGTAATTAATTTTGAGTTTCAAATCAAGAGTGTTTATTGAGTCCTGTAATTACTTGAGAAATGAAACCTAATTATACTTAGCATTGTACTCATCTTAATAAGATTTAAGGATTATATGAAAAGGGACTATTACATGATTAGACACAACTCTAAAACTAAGAAGGAAGAAGATCTAGACAATAGGGGCTAATGATTGAGGACTTACCTTGATGAGTTTTCCAACCTTTCTATGATTCAAAACTTGAAACTACTGATGCATTGGACTGAAGAACTTGGATAACAGTGATCAGAACCCTGGACTTGGGCTTCAGCTTGTTGGTTCATTGTCAAGGGGAACCCTGTTCACAACTCAAGGACTTCGAAGGACCCTGCAATGAAGATCAAAGTTAAGGTTGAAGGATGCAAACATAAAGAAGGGATGGGAGAACTTGTGAACAAAGAAAAGATAATTGAGAAGATCTGGCCAACTCCAATGCCTTTGCCTTGAGCTTGGATGATGAATTGCTAGGGAAGAGAGTGGCTTTGGGCGTGGAAGAAGAAGATAGGAAAAATTTCACACATAAAATTCAAGACAACTTCACTTCAAACTTCATTCATTTTCAAAATCAATCTCTTTTACAATGGGCGTCCAAGGCTTTTAATAGCCTCACAAAGCTAGCTTTTGAAATTTAAAAACTCCCAAATTGAGGAGGATTACAAGGGGGGTTGGAGGATTTGGTGGAGAGTTTGGAGGGATGTGGGGGGGGTTGGAGGATTTGGTGGAGGACTTGGAGGGATGTGGCCAAGCTCCTTGAATTTGAATCTCCCTTGTTGACACCCAAAGGGTGATGAGGTGGCTGGTGAAGTGGCACCTGATGACGTGGCATGGTGAGGTGGTCTTCTACTTGGATAAGAATGACATGTGTCGCCCAGTGGTCGTTGTGTCTAATCATGTAATAGTCCATTTTCATATAATCCTTAAATCTTATTAAGATGAGTACAATGCTAAGTATAATTAGGTTTCATTGCTCTACAAACCCCATATTCAAAACATTAATCATATGCGTGCCGCATCAGATTGACTCTCGTGATCCGCCGAACCGGAGTAATTTCTCTTCGCGGGGGTTTGGTGGCTCTCGCGGGGGTTGGAGACTGCCCGCGGTTGGGAGGGCCTGCCTTGGAAGGAGTGCAGGCTTCCGCATGGCCCCGCGGCCCGAGCCGCGAGGGTCCCTGGCTGGGGCTGTGTGGCCAGGGACCGATGCTGGTGTTGTAGCTGCCGAACTGCTGTAGTCAGGGTTTGCAGCTGTTGGATGACAGCTGCGAAAGGTCCATCCACCAAGGTCGGCTGTGGTGGAAGAGGAGGTGGAGCAGGAAGCTCCCTCTCCGGGCTACGCGGCCCCTGAGGGGAAGGGGCCTCCCCTACTCGGCTGGTGGATGCTTCGCGCCCGCATGTGACCACCATGGCCGGAGCGCGTTTTATCCCACGGAGAGCTAGCTCGCACTGGGGGTGTTGTCCTGCCCCCCCTACCTGGCACGCCAATCTGTTCCCAATCTTGCCACCACGGCCTGTAACTTCAGAGCTGGTGGCGGACTCGGACCGTCTCGCCTTGAGGTCTCTGAGCTCCCGATCCTGTAAAATAAGGTCAGAAACCCTGGCCGGGGATCCCGGCGAGGGAGCTCCGATAGTCAAGTTAGAAAAAAAATCGGTTGCAAAGTTTGCAAATAAATAAAATTCTAAAAAAAATAAAAAATCGGTTGCAATAAAATAAAATTTTGAAAAAAAAAATAAAAATCGGTTGCAAAATCGGTTGCTAAAAAATAATTTTTTAAAAAAAAATCAAAATAGGTTGTAAAAAATAAAAATTTGAAAAAAAATTAAAAATCAGTTGCAAAATCGGTTGCTAAAAAATAAAAAAAAATTTAAAAAATTAATATGAACATGTGGTTCAAAATAATATGAACAAAAAAAAGTTATCTCTTGACACAAATATGCCTCGCATATAGATCCTTCAACATGAGCTTTGTTCTTGACCATCCATTTTATTTTGTTAAGGAACCTACATCATTCAAGCATTAAAATATGGTACACGTTACATACAAGATATATATTTGTTGCAGAAGAATATGTTTGTTGAATTGAACTTAGTAATATTTACCTCTCAAATGGGTACATCCAACGTTATTAAACTGGACCACCAACTATTGCTTCATATGGTAAATAAATAGGTAAGTGCTCCATTGAATCAAAAAAACTGGGTGAAAAAATCAGTTCCAATTTGCATATAATCAAAGCAATATTATGTTCTATTTGCAACAAGTCGTCGATCCGTAACATTGTTGAGCACAAATCCTTAAAAAATCTACTTAGCTCCGCTATAGGCTTCTATACATGATCCGGTAGAGCAATAGATGCAACTGGCAACAAACGCTCAAAGAAGACATGGCTGTCATGACTTTTTATTCCAATTAATTTTCTCTCATTCATATTAACATATCTGCTTAAGTTAGATGTATAACCATTAGGCATTTTTAATTCCTTCATCCATTTAAATACACATCTTTTCTGCTCTAGGTTTAAAGAGTATATTGCTTTTGGTTTCAATAAATTTTCGTTAGCCAACTCTTGCAACTCAAGTTCCCTACGCTTGTAGTATTCCTTTAGATACATTCGTGCTTTGACGTTGTCTTTGGTTTTGCCTTTGATATCTATTATAGTGTTAAAAATATTATCAAATACATTTTTTTCAATATACATCACATCTAGATTGTATCTGATCAAATTAGTTTTCCAATATGGTAAATTCCAAAATATGTTTTGTTTTAACCAATTATGTGTAACCCCATATCCTTCAACTCTTCATGAACCCTACTCGATTACATTTGGAATGGAAGTTACAGCTTCCCATATTTATTCTCCAGTCAACCTTCGTGGAGGTTGATCTTTTTCAATCCGATTTTTGTAGAATGCATCTTCATTTCTTCTTAGTACATGATCAATAAGCAGAAATTGTCGATGGCAATCAAACCAAGAATTCTTTCGACCATGTTTCAAAGTGAATGCCTTTGATCGGTCCATACAATACGGACACGCCAATTTCCTAGCTATACTCCATCCGAACAGCATTCCATATGCAGGAAAGTCATTGATGGTCCACATCAATGCAGCCCTCATCATAAATTTTTGCTTTCTTGCAATATCATATGTTAGGACACCCTCCTCCCACAAATATTTCAACTCATCTATCAAAGGCTGTAGATACACATCTATCCTGCTCTTTGGATTGTATGGACCCGAAATAATTATTGTCAAGAACATATAAGGAATGGTCATGCACAATTTATGTGGCAGATTATAGGGAGGAACAATTACTGGCCAGCAAGAATATGGGGTTGATGACTGGCTATATGGAGTAAAACCTTCAGCACATAGCCGTAGCCTGACATTGCGTGGTTCAGTTGCAAAATAAGGATAGCATCGGTCAAAATATTTCTAGGCTTCTCCATCTGATGGATGACATAATATCCCTGGCTCACGCCTGTTCTCATAATGCCATGTCATATGTGGTGCAGAACTCATTGAAGCATACAATCTTTTTAATCTAGGAATTATAGGTAAATAATGCATTCTCTTCATCGACACCTCTTTATGTTTACTGTTTGCATGGGACCGAGGTTTATATCTACCAGCCCTGCAAAATTTGCATTGCTTATCTTCAGATTATTCATCATAATACAGCATGCAACCATTAATACAACAATCTATCTTCTCAGTAGTAAGCCCAAGTTTGGATACCAACTTTTTTGTCCTATAAAAATCCTGAGGTATGGTATTATTGACTGGAAGTGTCTCTTTCATAAGACCCGCTATTTGATCAAAAGATCGTTGTGAAATATTACCTTCAGATTTGAGCTAAGCAACCATACAGCTACTGATAACTCGGAATGATCTGTACATCCCGGCCATAATGGTTTTTGGACTGAATGCAACAAGTCATAGAATTTTTGATCATCCAAATTCGGTGTCTCCTCTTCATTAGACGAATGGTCAGGTACGTACTCTGTTCCAAAGGTATCGAATATCATGCATCGATATGTGTTCTGTGGATCATTATCCATTAGTGCAAAAGCAAGATCATTTGCATGCAAATCAGGTACCCCACCCACACGAGGATCACTCTCTCCATGAGATATCCAATACCAGTAATTAGGTACAAATCCTATTTTGTAAAGATGAAGCTTCACTTCATCGGTAGTTAAGTACCTTTGATTTTTGCACTTGCTACAAGGGCATCTGAATTTCCTTTACTTTAAAAGTTAGGTTGCTGACATGCAAAGAGTACAAAATCTTCCGCGCCTTTTAAAAGTTCTTCAGTATATCGCTTTCGACCCGGTAAAAGTCTATTATACATCCAACTACGAAGTTGAAAGATATTCATATTCTGTACCATATCAAAACATGATGATATAAAAAATTATCTTTTCTTGTAAATATTGATATAAATATGATCATACAATGGTAGAATGTCCATATAGCATAGGTAATTGGGTTCACTAAAACTAAAGATAAGACACTATCCATGGAAGTTGGTATTATTTGAAAGCATGTTCCTCTAAGGTCCCCTACGATTATCTTTCATGAGTTAAACCTATCATTAACCACATTGGAATTAGTTCAATAGTAGCAAAAAGTTGAAAACAATCAAATCATTATGAAATCTTCATCGGAAAACAACACAAGCAAATCTGAATGTGGAACAATAAGTTGTAATAAATACACTAGTATAAGAGGACTAGTGAATTGCACCCAAACACTAAAAATCCTACATGCCATGGATATACAGATTAACCAATTCATGAGTAAAAAGGACATGCTATAATTATGCATACATTACTGTAGAATTGTTAACAACCAATTATTTGAGATAGCAGATAAAAATGAAGGTCAAGACATTAAGATATAAAGTGTAAAGTGTAACACATGCAAGTTTTTAATCAGACCGAATCTAATCATGAACAAATGAAAATTAAAAACTAAGCTCCTAGGTGAAAACAAGATACTGGAAAGCATTTTCTAATAAGCATCACACAAAGATACTAGAAACCATGTTCAGATTTTTAGAGAAGATTTGAATACCTGGTCTCTAGATGCTTCCTCCGTCCACTAGTTCTGATATTTCTGAAGTGCGATTGCAAGAATTCTTTGAAGTTCAGCAGATAGATCAATAGAA
Organism: Areca catechu; assembly: GCA_021397845.1. NCBI lineage: Eukaryota > Viridiplantae > Streptophyta > Magnoliopsida > Arecales > Arecaceae > Areca > Areca catechu. The sequence continues at coordinate 151,558,446 of CM038040.1, read as the reverse complement.
AATAAATTTTGGATATCTTAACCTATGGCTTATAGGCTCATTTACCTAAAATAACAACCTAGCCTGAGTCAAACAAAAACTTAGCACCAAAGCATGCACCATGACCCATTCAGCATATACCTTTTCTGTTAACAAGTATTTAAACTGCCAACTGGAAAACAAGATCAAGCCATGTGTATGTGTGTGTTGTCCATAAAAATAGAAGTGCAAGTATTAATCTACTAAAAAATAATATGTGTATTCATTGAAAATAGAGTTATAGAGTTATAGAAAAATAAAAAATAATAGATTGAGAATACACATATTATTTGGCATTAAAATAATAACTATTAGAGCAGAAAATAATAGCCCTAACATATCCACTTCAAAACCATTATAACAGTAGTTATAATATTATAATGGTCATTATTTTAAATCATACATGCACTACCTATCAGGCCATAAAAAAAAATAATTATTTCTAGAATAAGACATTATATTCTATAATAACCATCATAGAATTCTTAGAATTTAAAGTGCATTTGCAAACTCCTCATAGCTTGAGTCTCCATCTTTGCATGCTTGAAACACAAATTATGTCCACGAATTGATGCAAAAACATGTGACACAAAACAAAATCCAACATTCCACAAAAGTGCATGTACAGATATAAAATCAAACCAGCCCCTTCCCTTTCATTTGCTCAAGATGTTGAACTACTGCTATTTGGATAACAAAACTATCAATGTAAGACTTGCCAGTTTCAATCGCTGGGGCATTTCTCAATCTATTCTTTGAAAACAGGAGTAACATGGTAAGCATTGAACTCTCTAGCCCACCACGGAGGAAAGGTGCCCAAATGATATGACTGCACAATTGACTTAACCCCAAATAAGATGTCAATAGTAATTACAAAAATATGATAGCATTATCACAACATCAACAACATAAAATTAAATGAATCATGGGATCTAGATAATAGAAAAAAGACAACATCGCTGATTGTTGTGACTTCACTGGAACGGCAGAAATCTTTTTTTATAGTACATAATTTTTTGCTAGAAAACGTATGAACAACAAAACAACTAATCATAGTCATGAAAATAGTAAAATATGCATGGACTAAACAATTAATAGCTATAACATATAAATGAATAACATCAGTAGGGATGGAGATCGACACAGATACACAACACACCCATGCCCATGTCCATGCCCACACCACCTACACACCAAGTGTGATAGAGTTCATATGTCGCACTGTTCATAACAGGGGTTGGAAAGTATAGTGTGAAAAGGAGGACTTACCCTATGATGGGAGATAGAGATCTTAAGTTGATGGAGTGAAAAGCACAGCAGATGGTAGCACTAATAGCTATAATATTCAATATTAGTAGTGGTGCTCAAAATCAGCCGAAGAAGAACAGGGAGAGCAAAAATAAAACCAAGATCAAGCCAAAATAAAATCAAGAACAGGGAGGCGGCGTTGGCCATCGGGGGGGAGGCCTCGATCGTCGGGGGAGGGTCGGAGGCAGCGTTGGCCATCGGGGGGAAGGCCTCGGCCATTGGGGGGAGGGTCAGAGGTGGTGTTGGCCATCTGGGGGGAGGCATCGGCCATCGGGAGGAGGGCTGGAGGCGGCGTTTGCCATCGAGGGGGAGGCGTTGGCCATCGGGGGGAGGCCTAGAGGCGGCGTTGGTCATCGAGGGGAGGGCTGGAGGCGGTGTTGGGAGTGCCAGAGGGGAAGGGTAGCTAAGGCACCCGATTCGAAGGAGGTTGGACGGCTGGAAGGGAGAAGGGGCAAGGGTAGCTAGGGCACCCAATTCGAAGGAGGGTTTTATAATAAACCCTTAATCAATTTTTGCCATTCGATCTATATCCTACGTCCCATATTTATTCACAATAAAAAAAATTTAAAATCATTTTTTTGCAATCGATTTTTCGGTTGCAAAATTCAAAAATATTAAAATTAATTTTAAATAAATTTTGCAACTAAAAAATCGGTTGCAAAATTTTAAAAAAAAATTTAAAAATTTTATAATTATCATTTTTTTGCAACCAATTTTTTGGTTGCAAAATTCAAAAATATTAAAATTAATTTTAAATTAAATTTTGCAACCGAAAAATCAGTTACAAACTTTTAAAAAAAATTTAAAAAAATTATAATTATCATTTTTTTTTTCAACCAATTTTTTGGTTGCAAAATTCAAAAATATTAAAATTAATTTTAAATTAAATCTTGCAACAGAAAAATTGGTTGCAAAATTTTATAATTATCATTTTTTTTTGCAACTGATTTTTCGGTTGCAAAATTAAAAAATATTAATATTAATTTTAAATTAAATTTTGCAACCAAAAAATCGGTTGCAAAACATTTTAAAATAAATTTAAAAAAATTTTATAATTATCATTTTTTTGCAACCAATTTTTCGGTTGCAAAATTCAAAAATATTAAAATTAATTTTAAATTAGTTTTTGCAACCAAGAATTTGGTTGCAAAATTTTAAAAAAAACTTTAGTTTTTTTTAATTATCATTTTTTGTGCAACCGATTTTTTGGTTGCAAAATTTTATTTAAAACTAATTTTAATTTATTTATAATTTTGCAACCAAAAATTTAGTTGCAAAATTTTTTAAAAAAGTTTAAAAAATATTTTAAAATAAATTTTTATTTCGGTTGTAAAATCGGTTGCAAAATGAAAATTTTGCAACTAAATTTGCAACTGATTTTTCATTTTGCAACTAAATTTGCAACCGATTTAAATCGGTTGCTAAATTATTTAGAAAATAAATCAGTTCCAAAATCAGTCACAAATATAACCAAAAAAATTGGTTGCAAAATCGGTCACAAATATAACAAAAAAATCAGTTGTAAAATCGGTTGCTAAAATTGATTTTTCTTGTAGTGTTTTCCCCTACCCCACAGTCCCTTGGTTTTGTCTGGGTCCTCTTATTGGCTTGTTCTCATCTCTAGATCCAGTCCAAGTGGAATTAGGTTCGGTCCAAATTGATTTCTGGTTCCATTGCGAAGATCTGGTCCAAGTGTAGCTAAGGTCTTCTGGTCCAAATAAAATTAAAAATTTATTGTTTTCCATATGGCATTATAGGTAATTTTCTTACTTGTTTTTGTTGTTCTAATTATTTAAATATTATTATTAAAGTTTCTTGCTTGGCATGATTTTTTAATATTTAATAATTTAATTTCAAAATTTTAATATTGCAATGTTATGCAATTTTATTTTTTAGGCAATTTTAATTATAATTATTTTTTTATTTTTGCATAATATATTTATTTTTGGTGCTTGTATTTTAATAATGTATTTTGAAAATTGATTAAAATTAAATTTGTTAATGTGACAAGAATATAGAATTATAATAAATTTTATGGATATGCAGTAATATATATTGATTTATATTTTGATGATGTAATTGAGAAATTAAAAAATATTAAGAAGCTTTGATTAATTATTTGGTTATTATATATATAATATTTATCATATCAAAAATAAAGAAAATAATATATATTGTTAATGTTAAAATAAATAATAATTAAATATGAAATATGTAGATGAAATTATAAAGAAAAAAAAAATCAGTAAAGAAATATAAATATATATTTAATTTTTGAATTATTATGTTTTGAAATAATGATTCAATTTATTTCATTATTTTGAAATATTTTATAATTAATTAATAGTATATAATGATATAAAAATAAAAAATGAATTTATATACAATCAATAATTTTTGGTATTTGAATAATATATTTGGTTTTGTATAAATAAAATATGATGTTTTTACTATAAATAAATAAATAATATAATTATTTATAGGATGTAAATAATTAATTAAGTATAAATGAGTTTGTCATGGTGTATAAGTAGTATATGTATTTTTATAAAGAAAATTAATTAAAAAGTAATAATGGTATAATAAAAAAATTATAAATAGAATATATTACAAATATGATAGAATTTAGTTGATATAAATAAATTATGGTATGATTACTAAATACTTATAATGTATTAAGATTTTTAGGTTGTAAATAATTTTATTATTTAGTATGAATATGTTATGCTATAAAATAATAGATTAAATTGTAAATAAGGTTAGTAATATATATGTTACGTTAAACTAATTTGTAAATTCATGTATTACTATCAAACATTAATTGTATGACAAAATATATTATATAAATAAAAGATATTGACAAGTTTAAATATATTTAGTTTGAATAATAATTAATTAATTTTTTTAAGAATTTAGAAGATATAATAATTAAAAAAGAAAAAGTTATAAGTTATTGTACATAAATAAATTATTAAATTACAAATGAAATTATTAACTTATACACCACATTAATTTTATTATAAAATTATTTTGTAGAGAAATGTAATCATGGTATTTAAAAAATTTATTTGATTGAAAATATTAGAATTATGTAGGTTGTATGTTTGAAATTTTATTTTTTTAATTTTTATATGTTTTGTATTCATATTTATAATTTTTAATATATACAATTATTATTATTGGCAAAATTATGTTTTGGGAATAAGTTGCTAGATTAATACTCCAATTTTCTATATATAATTCGATAAAATTTGCATTGTATTGAACCGTAGACCCATCAATTGATTAATATGCATAGTTTATAGTATTCATACATTATTTTTAATTTTGTATGGATCTTAAAACTATGCACGTTAATCAATTGATTATCCAAAATAGATAGTTTAAAAATTGTAATTAATTTTATAGATCATTTTACCATATGCAAATGATGTGTAATGAAGATCAAATAAAATTTCGTGCAGCATTTTTCTTTAGTTCTCCATACACGTAAATATTTGTGTGGAGAACTAAAAAAATACTATCAAAATTTTATTTGATCTTCATTGTACATCATTTGCATACTATAAAGTGATCTGTAAAATTAATGCAATTCCTGAATAGGATAGGACCTATTTTTATCTAGTAGTTGGTAATATGATGCATTTTTCATTTTACTCATTAGAAATATCGTATGTAGATCTTAATTCAAAAATATATTATAATCTATATTTATGTACTTAATAAAATAATTGCTTTCATAATTTCAATGATGGATTATTACTTTTATTTAATTTTTTTGTTAGTGATGTCATTAAAAATATCATAAAAATAATATCTAAATATAATTTATTTATTAAACATGTAAGGTAAAATGGAAGAAACAATCATAGCTTTATGTTATATTAATAATTCTATCATTAATAGAAAATATGATATTAAATAAAACCAAGGACCGAAAAAGGTAATTAGAATTAAAAATATTGATTATTTATAGATATCCATAAGTTGTCTAGCCGACATTTATAAAGTATGAACATATTTCACTAACCGATGATGAAGACATAGAGATAATGTCTTCAACTATCAGTTCATATCAATATATATCAAGTACAGAGTTGTACATATATATCTAAACCATTGAAGCTCTTGAACCTGTTTACGAACAAGATGATTATGAAGAATCTGTTCGAAATATAGCAACAACTCATGTAAGTGAATATATTATTTCATGCTATAGTCCAACCATTGTAGATAATGTTATGAAAAATACTGGTTCAAGATTTATATAAGATCCATTACATATGGTGGACAATACTGTGCTAGAAACTAATATTAGACAAGCATTAGTATACACAGTATTGATGATACGGTGCATATAGATAATCAACTTTTTCATGAAAATAATGATGAAAGTGAAGATAATGTAGCTAACGAAGCTAATGAAGCTGGTATGCCAGAACCTGTATAAAGTTCATAGGATACCACTATTCCAAATTATTCTGTATTTGAAGCTCCATCTGAAACATTCACTCAGGTTGATTGGAATGCTGCTAATGTATCCATGTATTCTACATTTGAAGAACAATATGTTATATGACAAAGAGATGAAAAATTACATAAAGGATTTCGCTTTAGTATTCTATTGAAAGATATCGTGAATTCAAGGTTATTAAGTTAAATCCAAATCTATGGCTTGTTAAATATAAGAACAGATAGTCAGGATGTCAATGGATGGTGAGAGATATTAAACATCATGATTATTTTGAGATCTTATAATATACTGGTCCCTATACTTGCATATCCATAATGATGTCTCAGGATCATTCTGGGCTAGACTCTACATTAATTACAAATGAAATACAGATCAGGTAAAAGAAATTCCTACCATTGCTATTGCTGGACTTGATGTAGTGATAAAGAACAAATATAACTATACACCCAATTATAAAAAATTATGGGATGCCAAGTAGAAGGTGATAGCCATGTTGTTCGGGGATTGGAATATGTTATATTAATTGCTGCCGAAATGGTTGCATGATGTAGAAGAATTTAATCCTGGTTCTTGGATGAAATTCATCAGCACTCTAGCTGGTATTCCAGCCTGTACTTAATTTGATCATGTTTTTTGGACCTTTGCACCCTCTATTGAAGGGTTTAAGTATTATTGGCCGGTCATAAGTACTAATGCTACTTTCATGTATGGAAAGTATAAGAAATTGATGATTGCAACTACTGTAGATGGAAATAATTAGATATTTTTACTTGCATTTGGCATTATTGATGAAGAGTCAGCTAATATGTAGGGTTGGTTCTTAGCTTGCATCATAAATTTTGTTACATCACATCAAAAATTTGTCTAATTTTTAATCGATATGCTGGTATACTTGCTTCGTGCAGAATGAGTATCTGGGTTGGCAGCCACCAAATGCTTATCATGTTTATTACATGTATCATGTGGCAAGTAATTTCAATTCAAGATTTTGTGATCCAAAATTAAGGGATGTCGTGAAAAAAGCTAGAATGCAAATGCAACCTAGAAAATTCTAGAACTATATAAGGAACATTGAAAAATTTAATCCAAAAGCTGTTCAGTAGTTGAATGATATCCCTTTAGATAAATGGACACGTTCACATGATGATGGACGATGGGATGATGACAACAAATATATCCAAGTGTTTCAATGGAGTTTTAAAAAATGCTCGATTCTTGCCAATAACAGCATTGGTATAGGTTGCGACAAAAGGGTAGGCCACTTCTACAAGGATTATGAATGATATGGATATTAGAGAAGCTAGCAACAAATGCAGGTGTATAATCTATAAGGAGGAAGGTCATGACAGACGGTCATGTCCAAGACTTTTATAAGCAGATTAGTTACATTATAGAAGTTACATTTCATAGGTATTTTAAGGTACATTAGCTAATTCTCTTATTTATGTGATGTTTATTTGTTGATTATTTTAATAACTATACAGATATATTTTCATTGTTCAAATTTTATTGATGTGTCGAGTAGGGGTTGGTTGCCACTTCAAGAGTTCTATCAAACGTTAATGGTTGATGTCATTACTTTGTATTATGATTGATGGATTGTAGTTCTACTGTATGGTTTGTGATGTATTATGGTTACCATCTTTGCATGTATGACTGTTTTCACATGACTTTGTATTATGTTTGATCGTTTAACATATTTTACTTAACTTTTTAAGAAACAAGTGATTTGTTAAGTGGAGTTTGTGATTACTTATTTGATTTTCTTTAAGTTATTCTATATCACAGTTATGGATCTGGGTCCTTCAGATCATAGCATACTTTATGATCAGGATTCATATAGATCATCTCTTGTATGGGATGGGCAGGATACTACTATTTTGCATTATCAATGTCAAGAGATAGTTATGTATAGATCGATATCACTCGATCGGTGCATATTATCTTTGTTGATGCAGTCTGGATTTTATGGTATTGCAGGTGTGGGATTTATTAAATTGGACTGGAATTTGATTACTGCTCTTATCAAATGCTGGCACCCAGAGACATACTTTTTATTTCCTGGCAGGGAGAGTGCACCATCACCCTTCAAGATATTGCTATTCAGCTAGGTTTGCTAGTTGATGATCTACCGGTAACAGGTACTATGTAGATAGACTAGGGATAGCTTTGTCAAGATTTATTAGGGATTATCCCACAACACGGTAGACTCCAAGGATCATGATTGAGCTCGGTCTAGATTACTAAGTATTTTCATAAGTTAGCTTTTGATGTCGATGAGATAGCCATACAGTGCTATGCTCGAGTTTATATTTTGCAGCTGATGGGTGGTTGTTTATTCATGGATAAATCTAGGAACATGATGCATCTCATGTTTTTATCCCTACTAGCAGACTTGGAGATTGCTAGACACTATAGTTGGGATAGTGCAGGGCTCGCATGGTTGTATAAAGAGATGTGTAGGGCAAGTAGGAGAGATGCTACTAATATTGCCAGTCCTTTGTTTCTACTACAGTTATGGGCGTGGGATAGATTTTCGATCCTTGCACCCCACAGTTTACTATGACATGCTTCGGATCCTATGGTCTATTTTGATGATGGTAGAGCTGGTTTATCATAGGGTTCGTTAGGAATGCGATAAGTTTTGTGCTTATATCTTACTTTATGACGTATATGATATTTACTGACTTATTTAGCTAATTTAATTCATTTATTTTATAGATGGAAAGACATTTTTTCTCTGACACAGGTACCTATACATGTGATCTCTTCATATCGGTACTTACTAGATCACTTAAGAGCAGAGCAGGTGATGATTATAGTTTATTTTTTTTAACAGTTGATGATTCTTTTATTTTCTTGTTTAATGAATTATGCTTTATAATTTTTTTAAATAGGTGATATGATAGTCATATACTGTCGATATAGTTGTACAACTACAAGATACTGCCTGCACGGTCAGGACATCTAGTATACTCGAGTGCCACTTGTATGTTTTCATATAGTAGAGTGGCACTTACCTGATAGAGTGATGTGCCAGTTCAGGATTCGACAAATCATGCCACAGCGATGTGATATGGATTCGACATTGCACTGTATCGATCTCAAGGGATGATTCGAGCTGGACTAGTCAGTCACTCATCAGTATTATATTTAGTTATGGATGAGCCAACATGATTATATTATAGATAGTACTCCAGTTGATGGTATCATAGATTATCACGATCCCTATATGTAGTGGTATCGCAGCATCACTCATCGAGTGATCAGTCATAATGATGCAATGTATGATTACATGGTAAAAAACTTAAATTTTACTATTTAATAATGTTAATGTTTTTTTCTTGAAACTCATTAATTATTTTTAACTTATAAAGCAGTGGCATCATGATGATACTTGATCTTGCTCAGCCAGATTCCATACCAATGGCCTCACAGACTATATAGGATTTATGTCATTCCGTCCTTCATACTGTCAGCGAGCATGCACGTGTCCCGTTACGTGCATTTTCTTAGGGGGTCGATAGAGAGGATGAGACTCCTTGGCCTTTTTCGTATGCATCTTCATCAGGAGCACCTTTGCCAGCTTAGCACAGACGAGGTACTTGACGATTTAGTACCTCTCCATATCTGATGCTTGAGTTCACGTCATATATGCCTGTACCCAATTACCTTCATGATGATGTCAGACAGTTCACATTTATTGAGAATGCAGCTATATATTTTGATTATACTGCTGCACCGGACTACATGATGCACATAATTATTTCGGACGTTGAGGACAGTGCTATGATGAAGGATCGTCGTATCACGTATCTGCACAGCAGGCATCACATGACGTAGAGCATATGATGGAGCATCAGGGACCAAGTGAAGTTGAGCAAATGCCTCGTTGTACATAGCCTACACGTAGGAGGAGATGGCCATCTTATGGGACCTAGGATCTTTATTTTTATTTATTTATATATTGTATTTATAAAATCTTATTCTTAATTTTGTATTTGTTATTCAATGATATATGATTTGTTATTCAAAATTTGATATCAGGAAAGAAAAACTATAGTTGCAATGGAAGAACTAAATTCATCAATTCTGATTTATTAATTTTAGAATATAATTTTTAAATTATGTAATAAAAAAAGTTACATAATTCATAATCTATATTTTTTAAATTATTATACCTTAAGTTATGGTATATTATATATTAAATTATAATATATCATAACATTATTAATATAATAATATATATTAAATTATTTTCAATTAATATAATTAATTAATAAACTCAAAAATTAATGTATTACATTTCATATACTAGTAATTTTAATGTAATATATAATTTCATATTATGTTAATTTTAATTTATTAATTAAATAATATATATTTAATCTTAAATGAGAGTTAAAAAAAACTTCCTACACTGAAATCATCTTGGTCAAACAAATAATATTTTTATATTTTAATTTTTTTAAATTTTTTATAATAAATATCAGGGATTTTAATTTATAATGATAAGTTTTTTTATTGCAAGCTTATTATATTTCAAGCTTATCACATATTTCAATATATTAATATTTTATATATTAATAATTTTTAATTATTATAGTTAAATAGATGGAAGAGGATGGAAAAAGTTCTTTAGATTAAATATTTATTATAATTTTTATACAATAAATTATCTAGACTTTAACTGATATTATATTATAGTACTAATAATAATATATTCTATATTGTTTACAAATAATATCAATTAATAATTAATTTATCAAATTCATAATGTAGACTCAATATTACTTAATTATTACTTTATTATTCCTATCATCATAATACATAATATATTTAAATATACTAATTTTGATTTTTTAATTTTTATAATATATATTTTATACTAACAATATAACATATATTTACAAAATTCATAATCTACATTTTGTAAAAAAAATTTTAAATCCATATACTGAGTTTTTCATAATAATTTAATAATTATCAAATAACATATTTTAATATGTAAAGAATGTCAGGATGGTCGATGTATGTGTCCGATATCGAAGCATGGCATGACGGTCGAGACACGCATTCCACACATGCGGGCACCATCGACCACAGCACGACCGGGCATGAACCACAAGCGGTAGCGAGGCATGGCATTTTCGAATGCGAGGCGATGGATGTGCATGCATGGGACAAAGCACGGTCTATCAAAGGGCGCCGATCGCGTGTTGATGCAAGATAGGATGACCGGTCGTTTATCGTGCCACAGCATCATGCAGGGCTCGTAAGGGCACGAGGTATACCATGAATGATGAAAATGGTACGTAGAGACGCGGGACGCGCTTGAACTTGAAACGATACATCATTAATATAATAATATATACTAAATTATTTTAAAATATATAATTAATTAATAAACTCAAAAAATAATTTATTAAATTTTATATAGTAATAACTTTATAACATATAAAATTTTAAATTATATTATTTTTTTACTTATTAATTAAATTTAAATTGTAGTTTTTTGGAAAAAAAAAACTGAGCTGAAATCGTGTTCGGCAAAAATAATTCCAAGCTAAAATCGTCTTTGCCAGCTGAAATCATTTTTGTTACCCGTGATTTCATCCTACCTGATTTCCAAGTTTGATAAATATATTATTAAATATATATTTTTATAAATATTTTTTAAAATTATATTATTTAAAAAAAACTCTTTTTAAGGTGCCTATTACCTTATAACCGACATCCCTCTTTTGCGGCCGTCATTCAGGTTTGGCTGCGACATTTTGTCCTGCCAGTCACATTGAATGTCTCGGGATGGGCAATCATTGATACAAGTAATTGGAGCACGGGAGCAGTCGATGGACAGTCACTGGGGTAATTATTTCTCATCGTCCTTACCATCTTTTCTTTATTTCAATATGGCCCTGATATTTTTGTGCTGAGCCAGCTTGGTCATTTTTCAGATTTTTAAAATTATAATGAATTTGGACAGAGAAGGGTGCAAAATATTACTAAAATAATTTTTAACCTTAGATTTTAACCTAAGGCCTTAACTATTTTTTTTAATAAAAAATTTATCATATAATTTATGTCTAATAGCTCTTGGTTTGAAGGGTTATGTTCAATCCAGGTTCTAGCTAAGACTACATTTGATAGACTGAATCGAAAATTTTAATTAATATTTGTTTTGCGTTATTATGTCCTATTAGGTTGAAATATGATAATTTTCCTAATCTTTGAGAAAAAGGTTTGAGTAAATTAGCTTCCATGTTTTTAAAAAAATATATCTTTTTTTCCTGGTTTGCTGATGGGTGCTGAACATTTAGTGCACAATGGAATACGGGAAGGGCTGTATTTTTTGTGCAAGAGATGGATTCACCTTCGCATGAGTTCATATCATTGGATGATGCAATAATTGTTTTAAAATCTATACAAATAGATGAATAAAATTTGAAATGCTTCGAAAATTGTATAAGATGTGATGTAATGATCCATGTTAGAAAAGATGATCAGTCATTCTTGTATACAAAAGATATAATCCGAACCCAAGGAACAAATGGGACGCGGTATTTGTGATAAGAGGGGATAAGCTACCACGGAAGGGAAGATAGGGGATGTTGTAGACTGGACTAGGTTGAAAGATATCACCTAAATCACAAAAATCGTGAATCGGGACCAGAAAGATCCAGCTCGCTGTACCATTTGGTCGGATACTATTCTCTCAAAAGAAATTTGTGATGGAATCAAAATTATTATTCGAGACTTCATTCGAATAGTTTGAAGATATGCCAAATCTACCTCTTGCAAATTGTTTCTGAATAGTTTTAGGATAAGTGTTGCTTTAGAGTCTACATGATTCTTTTACGACAGCACGGCTTGGCTGAGATATTTTGTCCTTCAAGTCACATCGTGTCTCGAGACAGTAGATGAGCAATTATTGATGCAAGTTGGAGTTCGTGGGAAGCGGTCGATGGGCAGTCATTGGTGGAATTATTTGTCATCCTCCTTCCCACCCTTCTTCATGCCACTATGACCTTGATATTTTTGTGTTGAGCCAGCTTTATCACTTTCCATCAGCATAATATTGCAATGAATTTGGATGGAGGGTGCACAATATTAGTTTGATTGTTTATTTTTCAACCTGAGGCCTAAAATAGCGTTTAATTTTTAGTATATAATTTATGTCAATTAGCTGTTGGTTTAAAGGCCTTGTTCAATCCCAATTCAAGTTGAGACAAAATTTGATAGGCTGGATCCAAAATTTTTAATCAATATCGGTTTTGTACAAGGATGCCTTGTTAGTTTGAAATAAGTTTTTTTTTTTTTTTTTTTTTTTTTTAAGAAAAGGTTTGATTAATTACATTATATTTTTTTAGAAAAGATTAAATATTATTCTTCCAATAGTTTGCTGAGATAAGCAGGCATTCCTAAGAACAAAAATCATATGAGATGGGCACCCTACTAGATCATATGGATAGGACTTATTTTATATAATATTTTTTATTTTAAAATAAAATTAAAAATTTTGATTTAGTTTTGGAAATTTTTTTTTTTTTAAAACTTGTACTAGATTTTTGACCTAGTTTTGGAGAGAATTTTCACTCCAAAACATGTACCAGTCTTCTCTGATTTAGTTTTGGAGAAAATTATCCGAACATCAAAATTTTAAAATAAATTTTGAATATGTTTAAAATAATAGATATAATAAAATTAAAAAATAATAAAATTTATTAAATAATTTTTGAATCATATTTTCTATGCATCGCACGTATCCAATATCTAGTTATGATAAAAGAAGGTAGAGAAGCTGGTGCACATGAGACCAGGTATATCCAACCTGACCCAATTCAAACATGATTTTTTTTATACCCGATCTGATCCAACTCGAGAAGGGTACGGGATGGGTACGGGATGGAGAATTTTTAACGAAACGGGTATGGATTTTGAGTGACCCGATCCAAACCTGATCCGTTGCCATCCCTATCTATAGGCGAGTCGAGAGGCCCACCATCAATAAAAAATAACAATCCAACAAAAATTTAAAATAAAAAACAACAATCATTACATTGCCCGAGATCCAATTATTTGCTACCCAGTTGCCCTTTGTCCTTGGATTGATGCCGCTTTTGGATAGCTTGGAGGGTCATCTGGCAAGCATTAATCATACTGCCTGAGATCCAATCATTCTGCTACTCGGCTGCACTTATTTATGGATATATCAGTTTCTGTTGCTTATTCCCTACTTTCCTATCTTTTCTTCTTCAATGGCCAATGTTCTCTCTCTTGTATTTTGGATTGGGTCTTTTATGAATCTCTATCACTGCCCCTTTTGTTCTACCTGCTCTCTTGCTTATTTCATTTCCCAAGTGCTTCAATTTCCTTCTTTCTTTTACTGGAGGACCTATTTCCCTCCTTTTAACTGCTGGGCAGTCATTCCTTACTGTAATAAATCACACTACGTAAACAGTTTAAAGATTCTGAATAGAGAGTTCACTCCATTGTATGGTGCATCTCATTTTTGGTGACAGCTCAAATCAACTCGCAGTTATGGTTTATTTCATATATGGAGTATCTTCATAATACTTGTTCTTCGAGCTCATATTTCAACATATCTGTTGCGGCATCTTCTCCTGGACCGGGTCCGGTTGGCTGTGCTGGAGTTCTCCTCGCCCGGTAGACCTGCAATGAAGCCCCCAAGGCGCCGGTGGTGTTCTGGCGGGGGACCCTCCGATGCCTAAGTTAGCAGGAGCTTGAAGGTAATTGAATGGAGGAATCAAAGAGATAGTATAAGAAGAGGGAAGAGAGTCCTTATCTCAAAACGGGATCCTCCGGGCACCTTATATAGGCACGGAACAGTCCAAAATCTGTTAGGAAGGAGTCCAAAAAAGATCGATCTGCCCCTAGAAGAATCTGGCGAGTGGCCACATGGCGTCCGGATAGGACAGCATCGTGGGAGTAGTGGAGCAGTACCGCTGATGTGGCAGGAGTCCGTTGCAATAGAAAGGAGTTTCTGGAACCCTCTGGGTTCTGAAGCATGTCTGTTGGACATCGAGCGAGAAGGCCAGTCGGTCCCCCGAGGGAGGGCATCTGTAGGACGGTAGGCCGGACCTCAGTAGGAGAGGTCAGTCAGACTTCTACTCCGGTAGGTCGGACTTTTGAAGGAGACCAGTGGGCTGGACCTTAGCAGGAGCGGGTCGTCGGACCTATACTCTGGTGGGTCAGACTTCCGAAGGGGAGCAGTGGGCTGGACCTCAGTAGGAGCGGGCTGTCAGACCTATACTCTGGTGGGTCGGACCTCTAAAGGGGAGCAGTGGTCTGGACCTCAGTAGGAGCGGGTCGTCGGACCTCTACCCCGGTGGGTCAAACTTCTGCAGGTTATGTCCATCGGAGCTTTAGGGGAGCGGCCCGGTCGGATCGCAAAGAGGGGCCGGTTTGGTCTGACGGTGAGCCATTAGGGTATAATAATTGTCCCCCCTACCCTTGGCCTTCGGGCAAGCCTGCAGGCTCGAAGGACGAGGGCATTACTTGGCAATTAATGCGCCAGTCCTCAAGATGATGGCAAATCTAATTTGGCGTGCTACGATTGGCCATCTTCTGCTCTGATTTTCACTCTTGGACAAGTGCCAGCATTAGATTGGTGGCGGCAGGAGAGGCAGTTATTGCTGGTATGGTGCATGATGAGGGCACCAGTCCGGAAACGCATGCCCGTTGAACCCCTGACGCGACATGGGCCACATGGCCTCATCCGAGCGATCGATGTGGTGTCTGAAGCGATCCATCCACCGTTGCTTTGACCGTCACGCGGATCATGACCGGATACCATCCGACATGTCCTATCGGATTCTCGCTAAGCCTGAGAGATGCACCGCTTGCCGTTGGGTCGCGACACATGAGGGGCGTTGGGAAACTACCCCCCGGCGCCTATAAAAGGGAGGAACCAGGGTTCAAAGGGAGCTTTCCACTGTACCTGGGTTCGAAGAGAAAGCTTCCTCCTCTCACTGCTCTATCTCCTTTAGGAAGTCGAAAGTCTAGGTTAGTCCCGCAACCGTCTTCCTCCTTTTCTGCAACTCCATTAGGATGGCCTCGGGGAGTCGGAGTTCAGCTCATGGGAATAGGGAACCCGGCCCGTATGACATCCCTTCAACCATGACCCGAGAGAGGGCTGAGAGTCTTAGGGTAGTGTATAGCATCCCCTCCACCTTACACATGACCATCCCCAGCCGTGAGGGTAGGGTAAATGGCCCCTTAAGTTTAGGAGCCCTTCCCTTGTACGAGGACTACCTGAAAGCTGGCCTCCGATTTCCCCTCCATCAATTCTTTATCCAGATCTTCAACCTGTATAGGATCACACCTTCGCAGCTGACCCCGAATAGTATTTGGGTACTTTATGATTTTGTGGTTCTTTGTTGAGAGGCCGACATTGAGCCGAGGCCGGCGTTGTTTTCAAATTATTTTCTTTTAAAGCAGGACTTCCGGAGTCAGGAGTGGTGAATGTTCAGTCCTCGTCCTGGCCGAAAGATTCTAGGGGGCTTCCGTCTGCCATCCATGGGTGGAAGTCCCAATACTTTTTCGTAGATAGCCTAGAGCCATGGGGCTTCGAGTCGGCATGGAGAGAGCCGAGGCCGAATGCCATAAATGGAATGAAGGTATCAAGGGCCGATGAGGCTGACTTCCATAAGCTGAACAACGAAGACCCGAAGTTTGTCAGCTTCCTGCTCCAAGAGGGGAGTCTCCATCAGGCTGGAATTAGCCGACATCAGATGCTGGGTAGGACTGAGGCCGTTGAGAGGGACCTATTGTTATATCTTTTGTAGGTTTTGATGTTGTTGCTGACTTTAACCTTGTTTGCTAGCAGGTGGCAAAATGAAGCCAGACCGGGCAATCCTTTCAGCATGGTTGGCACAGAGGAGGGCCTTCGCATCTCGGTGCTGACCCCTCAGGAGTCAAAGAGGCAACGGGTGTCAGAGCCGGCACTCGAGAGACCGAAGAAGCAGCGGACGGAAGAGCCATCCCTAACAGTATTGTCAGTGGAGTCAGAAGATGACGTACCACTGGCGGATCGCCAAAGGGCAATGGCATAGGAGTGCTCATCATCTGTCAGGCAGTCAGCTACCCGGGCGGGGAAGGAACGTCCGGTGCCGACTGGGGAAGAGGCGACTCCATCTTCTCCTCCGTTAGATCTGATGGAGGAGACCTCTCTGACAATCCGGGGGGACCAGGTGGCTGAAGGGCTGACGGCCTCCCAGTAGAGGACCGACGATGTCGGCGACGATGAGGGCTGCCAGAGATGGCAAGCTATTCATGATGCCGAACAGGTTAAAAAGCGGCTCCAAAAGGCTATTGACGGCGTCGACGGACGGTCGGTGAATGAGGCCGTCAGGAGCACTCTTCACCACTTGTTAGGGGTGAGTTTCAAGCTTAAACCTTCAGCCCTTACTTTACTATTTATAATTTTCTAATTGTGTATATGTCGGCAGCTCATCCGGGACTCGTTGCTGGTCGATGATGGCTTGGGCGAGTTGCTCCTCCTGAAGGAGCACTTGACCAAGAGGGCCGAGGTAGCGAGGGACACTATGTGGGTGGTGCTGACAGCTGCCAGGGCGGAGCTGACCTGCCTTTGGGCAGTCGAGGGGGAGGCGTCTGCCCTGAGTGCCGAGTCGGAGGCCCAAATGAAGCAGCTTGAATATTCGCTGGCCTGGGAGGCTGACCGGGAGGCGAGACTGAAAGATAAGAGGTGGAAAGTCAAAGCTCTGACCCGCTGGCTGGTAGAGGAGGAGGAGCGCCTGGCCGAAGCCGAGAGGCGTGCAAAGGGTCACCAGACCGTGGCGAAGTGTTACAAGGGTCTACTGAAGATGACCCAAGAACTGCTGAAGTCGGCCTCCGAAGACTTCTTGGAGGAAATGAACGAGGCTACGGTTACGAAGAGTGTTTGGAGAAGGTCGGAGCTGCTTTTCCAGAACTCGATCTTTCCTTCCTTCAACCGTCGAAGCCGGCAGAATAGGAAAGCGTAGAGCCAACGGATCTGACCGCTAGTGCAGCCGAGACCCCGATTGAGGCCGTCACGGTGGGGACCGGATCGGACGCACAGGTCGAAGCTGCTACAGAGGCGGCCACCACTTCAGTCGGAGCTCCGGGTGGAACCGAGGAAGCCGAACTCGACGTTTTGCCTGTACCTCCCGAGGGTCAGACCTAAATGTTTGTAAAGGTCTGACCTTCGTCTTTGTAAAGAACTTTTTAATTTAGTAGACCCTTTTGTCATATTTTTTGTGCATGCTTGATAAGACTGGCCAAAGCAATCTCTTCTGAAAAATTTTCAAAGTGTTCGCCCGTCGGCTAGTCTGAGCGGACAGCCGGACCTCCAAAGTAGATGTCGAATAGTAGCTTAGGCTGGACCAAGCTACTTTAGGATTTTTACCCTAAGTGTTGATCCGCCGGCTCATCTGAAGTTGAAAGTGGTTGAGGCTGCCATCAGACTGCGGCTCAGGCCGGACCGATTCGCTTAGGATTTTCTTCCCAAGTATTGGTCTGTCGGCTAGTCTGAACTCAAAGAGAGTACAGGTGGGCGAAGGACTGTAGCTCAGGCCGAACCAATTCACCTAGGATTTTTCCAAGTATTGATCTGTCGGCTTGTCTGAGCCCAGAGATAGTTGAGGCAACAGTCGGACTGTAGCTTAGGCCGAACCAACTTACTTAGGATTTTCTTCCCAAGTGTTGATCCGTCGGCTTGTCCAAACTGGGCTGCCCTAGAGCCTTTGCCGACTAGAGTCAGACTTTTGGAAGTGGGCTGCCCTAGAGCCTTTGTCGATCGGAGTCAGACTTTCGGAAGTGGGCTGCCCTAGAGCCTTTGCCGACCGAAGTCGGACTTTCGGAAGTGGGCTGCCCTAAAGCCTTTGCCGACCAGAGTCAGACTTTTGGAAGTGGGCTGCCCTAGAGCCTTTGCCGACCGAAGTCAGACTTTCGGAAGTGGGCTGCCCTAGAGCCTATGCCGATCGGAGTCAGACTTTCGGAAGTGGGCTGCCCTAGAGCCTTTGCCGATCGAAGTCGGACTTTCGGAAGTGGGCTGCCCTAGAGCCTTTGCTGACCGGAGTCGGACTTTCGAAAGTGATTCATAAAGAAGAGTTGTGGACTTTATTGATAATACTTGCGAAGGTTGTCTACATTCCACGGGCATGCTATTTGCTGTTCGTCCAAATGCTCGAGTCGGTAGGTTCCAGCCCGGATCACTTCAATGACTCAATAAGGTCCTTCCCAATTTGGAAAAAGTTTCTCTTGCTCGGTCGGTCTTGAAATCTCCGTCCTCCGCAAGACTAGATCTCCGACTCGAAAAGCCCGTGCCTTGACCCGTGCATTGAAATTTTTTGCCATCTTTTGACGGTAGGTCGCCATCTTCAAGCTTGTTGTTGCCCAGATATGGTGCCCAAGAGGGGGGGTGAATTGGGTATTTTAAAAATTAAAGCAATATATGTGCTATCAAGTTCAAAAGTGAAGAGTGATAGTGCTCAAGTAATTGTGCAATGGAAGCAATGAAAGATAACAACAATTAAAGAGCAAAAGAAGAGTAAAGCAATGCAAACACACAAGAAGTATAGTGGTTCGGTGCACCTAGCACCTACATCCACTCTCCAAGCTCCACTTGGGAATTTCCACTATAATCTTCTCTAGATTACAGTCGACTTGTTTTACAAGGCTCACAAGTCAAAACCTTACACACTTGTTTTGGCTTCGGGCTTACAAGCAACCCTAGTTGGTTTTATCAATTGGCTCACCAACAAACCTCACTCTCTTGTTTTGACTTTGGGCTTACAAGCAACCCTAGTTGGTTTTATCAATTGGCTCTCCGACAAACCTCACACTAGTTTCAAATTCCCTTGAAACTAGCCTAGGACAAAATGAATATGAATACAATGAATAAAACAAGACAAACTCCTTTTGAGCAAAAAGTAATTCGATGTAGCTCTTGATGGAGACTCTTCAAGCCTTTCTTTTGGAATCTTGGACCTCACTAAATGCCAAACACTTGAAAGTTGGATTCCTCAAAGATGGAAAGCTTTTGGCTAAGGAATCTCTTGGTTTTCTCACTCTTTTTGGCTTGGAATTGATTGAAGGCTTTGTACTTTCACTCTATTCCTTTTCACTTTGTCTCCTTGTCTTTTTTTAAGTTAGGTGGAGGTTAAATACCTCATTCAAGCTGAAACAACTCCACAAGATTGTTAGAATCAAAAATATGGCCGTTTATGGCTGTTAGAAATTAAATCAAAAGTTCAGAAAAACTAGCCGTTATGCCATGAGTCGACCTCATGAGTTGATCTGTGAATCAAGTGTCGACCTCATGAGTCGACCTCCAGTTTATCTTAGGCAAAAATCCAGAAAATCATAGTTCTGCCCAGTTTGAATTCTCAGGCGATGAGTCGACCTCTGGTGTCGACCTCTGGACAGGTGTCGACCTCTGGTGGTCGACCTCTGGAGCGTGCCACTGAAATTTTGCCGTGCCGGCCTAGCTGAACTTTTCTTTTCTTCATGAGTCGACCTCTGGTGGTCGACCTTTGGCAAGGTGTCGACCTCTCGGGGTCGACCTCTGGTCTGAAATGTTCTGAAACTCTAGAGAGGTGCGTGCCATGCTTGAGTTTCTCTAAGCCTTTGTTATTTTTGTCGATTGCTTCTTAATAATAAGGTCCAATATGAGAAATTTGATCTTGTTCAAAGTAGAAAAGCTCTTTCCAAAATCAAGCAAGCTTGGTTTCATCATTGTACTCTTGATACTCTTTTTGAATAACCTAAGTCCTGAAACTTTATCTTGAAATGAAACATTAGTCCAAACATATACTCAATCTTTTGTTAATCATCAAAATTAAGGAGCCAAAGCCAACAATCTCCCCCTTTTCGATGATGACAAAACCTTGAGTATATATGCAATTAAGTCCAAAAGCAAAATATAGCAATAATAAAAATTCTCAAAGAAATCTCACATACATGAGTATATCATAAAAATGTTACTTTTCATCTACCTCTTTCTTTTTGTGAAAACATTCTCGTGAGTCAAAAAGATAAGAACCATAATAGCTTTACTCTACTCTATGAAAGAGTCATACTTTACCATATATACTGTCATACTTTACCATACTCCCCCTTTTTGTCAAGAATCAAAAAGTGCATTCTTTGTAGTAAAAGATATATTAAAAAATTATGTTCCATTACAATGAAGTACTTAGTTGCATAAAATACATGCTCCCCCTCAATTTGTGCATTCGATATAACAAAAACATTCTAACTTGAGGGTTTAAAAAGATAAATGCTAAGAGCTGGTATCAGACAGTAAAATACCACAATGTGGATAAATATATGAATGTATTCAGTTACAAAATTGCTTACATAGTAAGCACAAAACACTGATACATCAGATCATACAAAGCAAACTAAGTACAACATACATCAAGTACATTTATGAGGCTACTCCTCATCAGAAGGTATATCAAAAGAGATAGGAGCCGAAATCCTAGATGAGGATTTTGGAGTCTTATGAGTGAGACTCCGAGTCCTCAGAGAGGGACCAGACCTAGGGGTAGTCCTACGAGATCTATAGGTCCGAGGAAAAGGCTCCACAGGTGTCCTAACAGAAGCAGTAGCAGAAGGAGTAGATGGATCAGTATGTTGAGTAGACTGAGCTGGAGTGTGCCTGCTGACTAGCTCATAAGCAGTGGGATCATCAATATCTGTCTCTGTATGCTCATCTCTATCATCCAGAATCCCTGTAATAGTCTCAAAAAGTGACTCAGTAATCTCAGTATCTACTGGCACATCTATAGCTGGAGGATCTATACTGGGAAGATCAGTAGAAGGAGGATCAGCAGAAGGGGGAATCTTTGGAATCGGATCGGCAGGTGGAACATCAGAGCTACCTGCTCCAGGCTGATCTCCATCACTGTCACTGTATCCACTGGAGTCATCATCATCATCATCAGAATGTGGAGGAGGTATTGTTGGATCTACAGTCCCTGGTGGCAATGCTAATCTCAGTAGGCTAAGGATCTGTCGGAATCCTGTATCTATACTAGCTGAGAGAGCTCCAATGCGCATATCTGTGTGGATCCGCAGACCATGTAGCTCCTGTCGTACACCAGCAATCTCTGTTCGGACCTCTGAAATGTGATCAGTCACTCTCTGCTCAAAGTCCGATATCCTCGCTGTAGTCCTCCATGGTGTAGCAGTAGCAGTAGGTGCTGGAGCTGATGAGGGTGGTGGCGTGAATGGCTCTGGCTCCACAGTCTTTGACTCTGGTGCTGGACGAGGAGGTGTACCATGATCAGTAGGCTCTGAAGGCCCTGCCTCAGCTGCTCGGATCTCATCCTCCTCATCTGGCTCCTGGCCAGACTCTCGTCGCACCCAACGGTCACCAATCAGTCGAAATCCCATCCTATGCAGGGATTTCTCTCCATATGTATCAGTATGCTGCAGCTGACTGAAGGGTATACCATCAAATGAAACTCCATGCTCCCTGAATAGCTGTGTCAGCCCCATACCATATGGCTGAACTAGTCTCCTGTGAGATGCTGCCTCACCCATCTGCTGAAGCATGATCCTGGGAAGGTTGATGGGAGTCCACTATCTCAGGGACACCATCAACACCAGCTCACGCTCAGTGATAAAGTCGAACCTCCCGCTCTTCGGAATCAAGATACGGGCGATGATATAATGCAGCACTCTCATCTCTAGTGAAAGCTGGTTAGCGGCTACTATGGAAATGCCGCTAATATCCTCACGCTCTAGAATACATCTGAAGGCATGCTCTCTGTCGCTGATCGAAGTGGCAGCTGTGCCATGAAGTGGAATCCTCCAAACACGATTGATGACCTCCGGTATCACTGGAATCTCGATCCCACGAACAGTAGCTGACCATCCAATGCCATCAGTGGCCATGGATGCATAGAACTCTCTGATGAGGTCTGGGTAGAATCTCTCAGTCATCGTGCAGAAGTGAACCAGACCTGCATCTCTCAGCACATCTCCTATAAAAAAGTGATGCTGATCCCAGAAAGGTATATCTACACGTCTCTCGCTTGCAATGCTCTTCCGAACTAAACTGGCTGGCACTGGTGCAGGTGGCTCCGGGGATGGCTCACGTTCATGTCTGACCATTCTTCGTCGCTCAGTGCTACTTTGGCCTTGTTCCATTCTCCTTTTTCTTACTGCCAAGTGCTTTCTTGGACCCATATGGATGGAAGAGGGGTAAATTAGGGAGAAGTAGGATAATGCAAGGCTAAGAGGGAAGGAACCAAGAAAAGGGAGGAGAAGAGAGGTTCACGGGTTGAGCAAAAGAGGAAATGGTGAAATGGTAAGATAGGGTTTGTGAAAATGGAGAAAATCGAGAGTAAATGGAGGAAATGCAAGAAACGGAGGAAAGAAATAAGTGATTTCAATTGAAAAACAACCGATATTTGAGGGTAGATAGAGGCAAAAGCTTTCGGTTGTCCAAAACCAAGAACACGGTCAAAAAATAGTTTGGTTCAAAGGAGAACAAGAGGAGAGGAGAAGATTACCCAAAAAAAGGAGGGAGAGGGATGGAAATCCACTATTTAGACCTTAGGAACATTGGAGGGGGACCACACGAAGGAGAAATGGAAAGAAATGGAGAAAAAGAGGCTTGCGGACGGGTTTTAAAAAAGATGATTTCTGTTCAAGTGTCGACCTCTAAAAATTCTCAGGGGTCGATCTCAAGTGTTGACCTCCAAAAAATCGCAGGGGTCGACCTCAAGTGTCGACCTCCGAAAACTTAAGTGTCGACCTCCAAAAAATAAATTAGCCAAAATAAAATTCGGTAAGATTTAAAAAATTGATAAAATTTAGAAAAATAGGCTTTAAACAATTTGAGAATTTATAAATCATTTTCTGAGGAATTTTGATGAAAATTGAAGAGTGTCAAGCAAAAGGATCAATGACTCCCAGTTCTCTTCTGATCATACAAAATCTATCTTCATTCAATGGTTTTGTGAATATATCAGTCAATTGATAATCAGTACAAATAAATTCTAACAACACATTAGAGTTTTGAACGTGATCTCTTATGAAGTGATGTCTTATTTCAATATGTTTGCTTCTTGAATGTTGTACAGGATTTTTCATTAAATTGATTGCACTAGTATTATCACATCTTATGGGTGTCTTAGTTAGTTTGATGCCAAAGTCCTCGAGTTGTTTGATCCATAGAATCTGAGCACAACAGCTTCCAGTTGCTATATATTCGGCTTCCGCCATAGATAGAGCAACCGAATTCTGTTTCTTGCTGCTCCATGAAATCAAATTAACTCCTAGAAATTGACAAGTTCCACTAGTACTTTTACGATCAAGTTTACACCCAGCAAAATCAGCATCAGAATATGCAATTAATTCATATGATGACTCTCTAGAGTACCAAAGACCAATTTCAATTGACCCAGATAAGTATCTAAATATACGTTTTACAGCTAAGAGATGTGATTCTTTAGGAGCAGACTGAAAACGTGCACACATACAAATACTAAACATTATATCTGGTCTACTGGCAGTTAGATATAGCAATGAACCAATCATGCCTCTATATAATTTTTGGTCTACTAATTTACCACATTCATCTTTGTCTAATTTACATGAAGAGCTCATAGGGGTACCTATTGGTTTGGTAGTCTCCATCCCAAACTTTTTCAATATTTTCTTTGTGTACTTGGCTTGGTTGATGGAGATCCCCTCTTTGGTTTGCTTAACTTGGAGTTCGAGGAAGAAGTTGAGTTCTCCCATCATGCTCATCTCGAACTCACTCTGCATTAACTTTGCAAATTCTTGACAAAGACATTCGTTAGTAGCACCAAAAATAATATCATCTACATAGATTTATACTACTAAGAGATCATCATTTTTCTTTTTCAAAAATAATGTATTATCTACATTACCTCTAGAAAAATCATTCTTTATCAAAAATGAACTTAATCTATCATCCCAAGCTCTAGGAGCTTGCTTTAAACCATACAATGCTTTATGCAATTTAAAAACATGGTTAGAAAATTCATGATTTTCAAAACCAGGAGGTTGTTCAACATAAACTTCTCTTCAATAAATCCATTTAAAAAAGCACTTTTAACATCCATTTGAAATAACTTGAAATCCATAAAACAAGCAAAAGCAAGTAAAAGTCTAATTGCTTCTAGCCTAGCAACAGGAGCAAAGGTTTCATCAAAGTCAATCCCTTCTTCCTGGTTGTAGCCTTTAGCAACAAGTCTAGCTTTGTTTCTAGTTACAATACCATGTTCATCAAGTTTATTTCTAAAAACCCATTTTGTGCCAATTACAGAAACATTAAGGGGTCTTTCAGTTAAAGTCCAAACGTTATTTCTTTTAAATTGATTTAGTTCATATTGCATAGCATTAATCCAGTTACAATCTTTTTCAGCTTCTTCAATTGACTTAGGCTCTATCTGAGATACAAAAGCTAAATAATCACAAACATTTCTAATAGAAGAGCGTGTACTTACTCCCTTTGACGGATCACCAATAATTAGCTCTTTGGGGTGTCCGTGTGCATACCTCCATTCTTTAGGTAAAGGTTTTGGTGAAGTTGCATTGATCTCTTGAGTTTGATCTTGATTTTCTTGATCATCATCTCCTTTGGGCTCATCTTCATTGATTGTCAATTGTTCAAGCTTCTTTGTACCTGTTTCATCATCAATAGAATCTTCTTTTCTAGAAGATTTTTCGTTAGATTCATCAAACACTACATGAATTGATTCTTCAACCAGAAGAGTTCTTCTGTTGAAGACCCTGTATGCCTTGCTAGATGTAGAGTATCCTAAGAAGATACCCTCATCTGACTTGGCATCAAATTTACTGATATTATCTTTGCCATTGTTTAATATGAAACAGCGGCAACCAAATACACGAAAATACTTGAGATTAGGTTTTCAATTTTTCCAAAGCTCATATGGTGTTTTCTTCAAAATAGGTCGAATTAAAACATGATTTAAAATGTAACAGGAAGTATTAATGGCTTCTGCCCAAAAATATCTAGGTAAATCGCTTTCGCAAAGCATTGTGCATGCCATTTCTTCAAGTGTCCTGTTCTTTCTTTCTACTACCCCATTTTGTTGAGGTGTCCTAGGTACAGAAAAATTATGACTAATGCCATTTTCATTACAAAAAGCTTCAAAATCATGATTGTCAAATTCAGTTCCATGATCACTACGCAAAGAAACAATAGTGAGATCTTTTTCGTTTGAAACCCTTTTATGAAATTTAACAAAAGCTGAAAACGTTTCATCTTTATGAGCTAAAAACATTACCCAAGTAAATCGTGAGTAATCATCTACAATTACTAGCCCATATTTTTTACCTCCCAAACTAGTTGTTCTGGTTGGTCCAAAGAGGTCCATATGCAATAATTAAGGGGTCTAGTAGTAGATACTACTCCTTTAGGTTTGAAAGTAGATTTAGTTTGTTTTCCAAATTGACATGCAGCACAAATCTTATCTTTTTCAAATGTGAGTTTTGGCAATTCTTTTACAAGATTCTTTTTGCTTAATTTTGAAATCAACTGCATACTAGCATGCCCTAGCCTACGATGCCAAAGCCAACTAGTTTCACTTGCCTTGGCTTCCCTAGCCACTAGGCATTGACCACTTTCCATGGCTAGATCATCAAGATCAACCATGTAAATGTTTCCATGCCTATGACCAGTGAACTTGATGCCATCGACATCTAGACTAGACACCATGCACAAAGATGATTCAAAAATTACTTTAAAACCTTTGTCACAAAACTGACTAATGCTAACAAGATTATGCTTAAGCCATCAACAAATAATACATTATCTACATAAGCATTGAGGGTGATATGGATTTTACCAATTCCGACGATTTTGCCTTTTCCATTATCACCAAAAGTAACGTTTCCACCATTAATAGTTGTTAGTGATGAGAATTGCTTCACATCCCCAGTCATGTGCCTTGAGCAACCACTATCCAGATACCACATTCTTCTTTTATTTTTGGTTGCAAGGCACACCTGCAAAAATTAATCAAGTTGAAACTTTAGGTACCCAAGTCATCTTGGGTCCTTTAGGGTTAGTCAAATTGGTTCCTTTTGGAACCCAAATTTTTTCAAAGGTATTTAATTTTCTTCTATTACAAATATATGATTTATGTCCTAACTTACCACGTGCATAGCAGGTAATATTAGAAGATGCAGGTATGAAAAAGTTTTTGAAAAGTTTTTGCTGATTCTGTGGCTTAAATCTAAGTCCAGCTTTGTTAAAAACTGCATGTTGACTATTTAAAAGCATACTTAATTTTTCTGAACTATAAGTAAACTTTTCTACAAAAGGTTTTACTTTTTCTAACTCTTCTTTGTAATTCTTGTTTTGAAGCAACAGTTCTTTGTTTTATTTTTCAATTTTCTCATTAGTTTCAAAACTTATATTATTTTTCAAAGAATCATTTTCTTTTAAAAGATTGTCCTTATCATTTTTCAAGGTCTTTACATGTTCAGTTAATTTCTTGTTTTCTTGAATTAAGTCTTCAATTTCAGTTGAAAACTTTTCTGAATTTTTGGTAAGCTCATGATTTAGCTTTCTTAATTTCTTATTTTTCAGTTTTAATTTTTCATATTCCATAACTAAATCATCAAAAGTATCATGTAATTCATTAAAAGTAAATTTAATTTCAGGTTCAGAATTTACCTCATTATCTTCATTGGCCATAAAACACAGGTTGGCGACTACCTGCTGCTCTTCATCACTGCTGGAGTCCTCACTCTTACTCCAGGTAGCCATCATGGCTTTCTTTCTCAACATCCTTCGACTCTTTTTAAGCAAAGGACAATCCGTTTTATAATGTCCAGGCTTCTTGCACTCGAAGCAGATGGGTGGATCCCTTTCTTTTTCTTTCTCTTTATCTTTATTGTGATCACCTTTTTGTGGCCTTTTCTTGTAGAAGCCTTTCTTCTTTCTCATGAATTTTTTGAATTTTATTGTAATGAGAGCTGTCTCATCATCATCAGCTTCTTCTTCTGATTCATCACTTGACTCTTCATTTGTAGTGGACTTGAAGGCTATGGCTTTCTTTTTCTTGTCATTGTCCACTGTCTTCTGCTTTAGTGAAAGCTTGTAAGTCATCAGTGATCCAAGAAGCTGCTCAAGAGGTAGAGTATTGACATCCTTGGCTTCTTCTATGGCTATTACTTTCGCATCCCATGAAGCCGGAAGAGACCTGAGAAGTTTGTTAACCAGTTCACCATTAGATATAATTTTTTCCAAACTTCTCATACCATTTACTATATTGGTAAATCTAGTATACATTTCACTGATACTTTCAGTTTGTTCCATCCTGAACATCTCATACGTATGAATGAGCATGTTCACCTTTGTGGTCTTCACTTAGTGTGTACCCTCATGGATAACCTCAAGTGTATAACAAATTTCTTTGGCGAAAATATAATTTGATATTCTGTTAAATTCACTTGGATCAAGTGCACAGAATAGCAAATTCATCACCTTAGCATTTAACTTAGCTTGTTTGATGTCATTGTCATCCCATTCTTCCTCAGATTTTGAGGTGATAATGCCATTAACCAAGTGAGTGGGCTGATGAGGCCTTTTAGTAATTACTCTCCAAATATTATAATCTACAGCTTGTAAGTAAATGCGCATATGAGTTTTTCAGTAAGTGTAGTTTGTGTCATTAAAGAAAGGAGGGCGATTTGATGCTTGACCTTCAACTACACCCATTCCAATTGGGGCGGCCATGATCTTTCACTCAAGATCGTTGGACCTACAAGAGAGTACCGGTGCTCAGATACCACTTGTTGCCCAGATATGGTGCCCAAGAGGGGGGGTGAATTGGGTATTTTAAAAATTAAAGCAATATATGTGCTATCAAGTTCAAAAGTGAAGAGTGATAGTGCTCAAGTAATTGTGCAACGGAAGCAATGAAAGATAACAACAATTAAAGAGAAAAAGAAGAGTAAAGCATTGCAAACACACAAAAAGTATAGTGGTTCGGTGCACCTAGCACCTACACCCACTCCCCAAGCTCCACTTGGGAATTTCCACTATAATCTTCTCTAGATTACAGTCGACTTGTTTTACAAGGCTCACAAGTCAAAACCTTACACACTTGTTTTGGCTTCGGGCTTACAAGCAACCCTAGTTGGTTTTATCAATTGGCTCACCAACAAACCCCACTCACTTGTTTTGACTTTGGGCTTACAAGCAACCCTAGTTGGTTTTATCAATTGGCTCTCCGACAAACCTCACACTAGTTTCAAATTCCCTTGAAACTAGCCTAGGACAAAATGAATATGAATACAATGAATAAAACAAGACAAACTCCTTTTGAGCAAAAAGTAATTCGATGTAGCTCTTGATGGAGACTCTTCAAGCCTTTCTCTTGGAATCTTGGACCTCACTAAATGCCAAATACTTGAAAGTTGGATTCCTCAAAGATGGAAAGCTTTGGGCTAAGGAATCTCTTGGTTTTCTTACTCTTTTTGGCTTGGAATTGATTGAAGGCTTTGTACTTTCACTCTATTCCTTTTTACTTTGTCTCCTTGTCATTTTTTAAGTTAGGTGGAGGTTAAATACCTCATTCAAGCTGAAACAACTCCACAAGACCGTTAGAATAAAAAATATGGTCGTTTATGGCCGTTAGAAATCAAATCAAAAGTTCAGAAAAACTAGCCGTTATGCCATGAGTCGACCTCATGATCAAGTGTCGACCTCATGAGTCGACCTCCAGTTTATCTTAGGCAAAAATCCAGAAAACTATAGTTCTGCCCAGTTTAAATTCTCAGGCGATGAGTCGACCTCTGGTGTCGACCTCTGGACAGGTGTCGACCTCTAGAGCGTGCCACTGAAATTTTGCCGTGCCGGCCTAGCTGAACTTTTCTTTTCTTCATGAGTCGACCTCTGGTGGTCGACCTTAGGCAAGGTGTCGACCTCTGGTCTGAAATGTTCTGAAACTCTGGAGAGGTGCGTGCCATGCTTGAGTTTCTCTAAGCCTTTGTTACTTTTGTCAATTGCTTCTTAATAATAAGGTCCAATATGAGAAATTTGATCTTGTTCAAAGTAGAAAAGCTCTTTCCAAAATCAAGCAAGCTTGGTTTCATGATTGTACTCTTGATACTCTTTTTGAATAACCTAAGTCCTGAAACTTTATCTTGAAATGAAACATTAGTCCAAACATATACTCAACCTTTTGTTAATCATCAAAATTAAGGAGCCAAAGCCAACACTTGTTCAGAGTCTAATTTCTTCAAGTAGGTCCAGGTCAGCCCTTCGTTGCTCAGAGTTAGCCAGTTCGGCACAATGGTCAATCCGCAATGATTGCAGAGAGATCTCAACAGGGATGACGGCTTCACTCCCATAAGTAAGGTTGAATGGAGTCTCCTCGATCGCCGTTTGGGTGATCGTCCGATATGCCGACAGCACTGAGTGAAGCTCCTCCATTCAAAGCCCTTTGGTTTCGTTCAGTCGGGTCTTCAATCCATGCAGGATCGTCCAGTTGGTGGCCTTGGCTTCTCCATTGGACTGAGGGTGACTGACCGACGTAAGCCGATGGGAGATGTGATATTGTTGACAGAAGTCCCAGAACTTAGAGTTGTCGAACTATCTTTCATTATTAGTAATGATTGTCTGTGGAATGCCAAACTGGAAGATAATGCTGTTCCGGACGAAGTTCTCCACCTTGGCTTCTATGATCTATGCTAGCGGTTCAGCCTCTACCCATTTGGTGAAGTAATCAATGGCCACGAGTAGAAACTTCCATTGCCTGGATGCCGGGAGAAAGGGTTCCAAGATATCCATCCCCCACTGTAAGAACGACCACGGTGCAGTGATCGACGTCAACTGGCTGGCAGGCCTCCTTTGGATAATGGAGTATCTTTGATACGCGTCGCACCTTCGGACGAAGTCCGATGCATCTTTCTGAATGGTAGGCCAATAGTATCCCTGTCGGATGATCTTGTAGGCCAGGGACCTTCCTCCAAGGTGGTCGCCACAGATGCCTTCATGGACTTCTCTGAGTGCATAGTCCGCATCAGTCGGCCCCAAGCACTTCAGTAGCAGGTTGTAAAAATGACCACTTGTACAAGATGCCATCAAGGATGACATACTTGGAGGCCGTCCAGCGCACTCGCTTGGCCTCAGTCAGATCTTCCGGAAGAGTCCCTTTGACTAGGAAAGCAAGAATTGGATCCATCCAAGAAGTTTCTTGTTCCACTTGGTGGACCTCAGTCGGCTCCTCTGTAATACTCGGGCGCTACAAATGCTCCACAAAGGTTCGATCGGAGGTACCGGTGGTGGTCATAGCCAACCGTGACAGAGCGTCCACTCGAGAGTTCTGTAGTCGGGGTATATGGAGGATTTCAAAGAATCTGAGCCGAGAGATAAAGTTTTGTACCTTGCTTAAGTATTTGGCCAGGGTCGGGTCCCTTGCTTCGAATTCACCCTTCACTTGATTGACCACCAGCTGGGAGTCGGAGAAGGCTCTCACCCGGTTGATGCCTAGTTCATTGGCGATTCGTAACCCTATGAGGAGGGCTTCATACTCTGCCTGATTGTTTGAGACCTGAAATGAAAAATGCAATGCATACTCCAGGCTTTCTCCATCTGGGTCGATTAAGATCAGGCCGGCCCCACAGCCTGCAAGGTTGGACAACCCATCCACATGGAGGATCTAGGCTGGTTTGGCTTCGTAGACAGCGTCAGCTTCAGGTGCTTCGGTCATTTGAGGGGTGACTCATGCTTCCAGGTACACTCTGCAATGAAATCAGTGATTACCTGGGCCTTCAAGGTGGATCGTGATTGAAAAGAGATGTCACACTCGCCAAGTCTGACAACCCACTTGATGAGCCAACCAGATGTGTCCGGACTCCGAAGGATTGCCTTGAGGGGTTGGTCGGTCATCACCATAATCGGGTGCACCTGAAAGTATGGCCGGAGTCGCTTGGCAGATATAACCAAATAATAAACCAGCTTATGCATCTTAGGGTACCTTGTCTCGACATCATGGAGGACTTTACTAATATAACAGATAGGCTTCTGCTGACCATCCTCTCCGACTCGCACGAGGACAGCATCGACTGCCTCGTCCGAAGCCGACAGGTAGAGATACAAAGGCTCCCTCTCCGTCGGTTTGGCCAGCAACGAGGGGTTCTTCAAATATTCTTTCAGGGTCTCGAAAGCTGACCGATATTTGTCAGTCCAAATGAAGCTTTCCGACCAGTGCAGTGCCTTGAAGAATGGCAGAGACTTTTCAGCCGAACGGGAGATGAATGACCGAGGGAGGCAATACGACCTGTGAGCTCTTGCACCTGCTTCTTGTTGGTCGGATGTGCCATCTCAATGATGGCCCTTATCTTGTCAGGGTTCACTTCAATTCCTCTTTGTGTGACTAAGAAGCTGAGGAGCTTGCCGGAAGTTACCCCAAAAGTATACTTCACAGGATTCAACTTCATCCAATGACATCTAAGTGCATCAAAGGATTCCCGCAAGTCTTTGATGTGGTTGGCCTTATGGAGGCTCTTTACTATTATATCATCTATGTAAGCCTCCATATTTCTGCCTAGCTACCCTTCGAATACTCGGTTGATCAGTCTTTGGAAGGTGGCACCGACATTCTTTAAGTTGAAGGGCATCATCCTATAACAATACAGGCCTTTGTCAGTGACAAAGGCAGTCTTCTCTTCATCCTCCGGGTGCATCTTGACTTGGTTATAGCAAGAGAAGGCATCCATAAAGCTAAGAAGTTGGTGGCCGGTCGTAGCATCCACTAGCTGATCAATCTTTGGCAGGGGAAAACTATCCTTCAGACAAGCCTTGTTGAGGTCGGTGTAGTCTACACAGATCCTCCACTTCCCGTTAGCCTTTTTTACCATGACAACATTCGCTAGCCACTCAAGGTAGTGAGCTTCCCTGATGAAGCCAACGTCGGAAAGCTTCTTTACTTCTTCTTCGATGGCTCTCTGCCTTTCAGCAGCGAAGCTCCTCTTCTTTTGCTAGATGGGCCTATAGGTCGGATTCACCTTGAGTTGGCGAGTGATGATATCCGACGGTATGCCCGACATATCCGACGCCGACCAAGCAAAGACATTGGCGTTGCTTCTAAGAAAGCCGATCAGCTCTGACTTGAGATCTTCACTGAGGGAACTTCCAATCTAAAGAACTATAGTGGGGTCATCCTCCTGGAGGGGGATAAATAGGATCTTTTCATCCGGCTGACCATGGTCGTTGGCGTCAGCCCTCGGGTCAAGCTGCTCCAGAGTAGGATGGCCTTCTGACCACTAGTTCAGAATAGTTAAACACTGCCTGGCCATCCGACGGTCTCCCCTCATAACTCCGACCCCGTTCTTGGTTGGAAACTTCGCCAACAGGTGATAAGTGGACATGATGGCTCGAAAATTATTGAGGGCCGGTCGGCCCAAAATGGCATTATAAGCCGAGGTTGTTCGGATGACCACAAAGTTGATGGGGAAGTTTTCTGGAAAGGCTCCATCCCGATCGTCATGGGGAGAACTATTTTCCCTTCAACTCCGACGGAATTGCCTCCAAAACCTATCAAGGCATGGGGGATTCTTGCAGCATAGACCTAGATAAGTTCATTCTCACAAAAGCATCGTAAGTAATACTTCTATAGAGCTTCCATTATCAATAAGTATCCTTCTTACATCGTAGTTGGCAATTACTGCCGACATGACTACAGAATCATTTTAAAAAACATGGGACTCCAGGAGGTCTTCGTCGGAGAAGGTGATTGCATTGGAGCTCTTGGGCCTTTTGACAATGTCTGGACCATCTTCATAGTTCCACTCGGATCGCTGATGCAGCATGCCGACATCCCAGCCGGTCGGCCTTTGGTTGGGAAGCTCCGCTTCCTCTGGAGGGTTTCTAGTGTTTGAGGCTTCGGCCCGATCCCGATGGGGTTGGACATATTTGCGCAGGTACCCCCTCCGGATGAGGTCTTCAATGGCATCCTTCAGCTGCAAGCATTCTTCAATGCTGTGCCCATGGTCCTTGTGGAACCGACAGAATTTATCTTTGTTTCAGTATGCAGCGGAGCCCCTCATCGATCGAGGCCTCTGAAGAAAGGTCTCGTTCTCGATCTCCAATAGGATTTTCTTCCTTGGAAGGGAGAGGGACACGTAGGTCTCGAACCTCCTGGGGAAGTCCTTCGGCTTCGGACTTCGGTGCTAGGCTAACTAGTTGCTGTCATTCGGAGGTCGAACTTCAAGAGCCTTGTTGCTCCACTTCTTGGGGGTCGACCTCCCCTCTGTCTTGCACCGGCTGGCCGCTTGTTCTTCCGCCAGGACGTACTTCTGCGCCCTGGCCAGGAGCTCACTATAGCTTGTCGGAAACCTCTTGTCCAGGAAGAAAGTAAGCCTGGACGAGTGGAGCCCTCGCTTGAAGGCTAACATAGCTACGCCTTTATTTAGGTCTAGGATTTCCATGGCCACTGAGTTGAAACGGGCCATGTAATCCCGGAGGGTCTCTCCCTCCCTTTGCATCACAAGGAAGAGGCAGTCGGTGTTCCTCGGGATCCGACTGCAGGTCCTAAAATAGGAAAGGAAAAGGTTTTTGAGCTGAGAAAAAGAGTAGATCGTACCTGGTCGGATGGCATTAAACCACATCCAAGCGGTCTTCTTCAGGGTTGCTAGGAATGCGATATAGTGGAGGGCATCGGAGGTGCCTTGTACCATCATGTGGGCCTTGTAGGTGACTAGATGGTCCAGCAGGTCAGTGGTGCTGTCGTAAGGGTCCACCTGAGGGATTTTGAAATGGCAGGGAATCGTCTCCGCCAGAATCTCATCGAAGAACGGGGGATGGGAATCGTATACCTGCCCCCCCTCGGCCTTCTGCCAGTTAGCAATTTCTACAATGCACTCTTCCATGCGCAAAATCTTGCTGGTGTAGTCTCTTGGGAGTTCGGTTGTAGGCCGAACGCTGACAGGGATGGATTTGGTGAAAGACGACGAAGCAGATCTTGCCCTCTTGCCGTCGGTGCAAGCGCCCAAGGATATTTGGGGCTTCGCGGTGGTGCGAGAATAATGCTAAGAGACCTCCCACTGTCGGCTTCCCTCAGTAGTAGTTGGAGGGTTAGTGCAGGAAGCAGCCGGCGGTTGCTGTCGGTTGTCAGCCATCTCCTGGAAATGCTGAACCGCGGTGGTTAGCATTTCAATGCAGTTCATTAACATCTAGAACTGCTACAATCCCAGAGTAATGGTAGGCTCAGCGACAACAGCGGTGGCATCATTTTTCCTAGGAGGTTCCTCAGACCTGGATGGAGAAAGACCTCTTCTGGCAGTGGCATTTGGAGCTCTTTCCTTAACCATTGCTTGGCTGGGCAGATAGATTCCTCCTTTTAGAGAAGGGAAGCCCTTCCTCTAGTGCCAATCTATTACGGTGACTTCTCCTGGATCGGGTCCGGTCGGTTGTGCTGGAGTTCTCCTCGCCCGGTAGACCTGCAACAAAGTTTCCTAGGCACCGGTGGTGTTCCGGTGGGGGACCCTCTGATGCCTAAGTTAGCAGGATCTTGAAGGCAACATAATGGAGGAATCAAAGAGATAGCGTAAGGAGAGGGAAGAGAGTCCTTAGCTCAAAACAGGGTCCCCTGGGCACCTTATATAAGCGCAGAACAGTCCAAAATCCGTTAGGGAGGAGTCCAAAAAAGATCGATCTGCCCCTAGAAGAATTTGGCGAGTGGCCACGTGGCGTCCGGATAGGGTAGCATCGTGGGAGTAGTGGAGCAATACCGCTGATGTAGCAGGAGTCCGTTGCAACAGAAAGGGATTTCTGGAACCCTCTAGGTTCTGAAGCATGTCTGTCGGACGCCGAGCGGGAAGGCCAGTCGATCCCTCAAGGGAGGGCGTCTGTTGGACGGTAGGCCGGACCTCAGTAGGAGAGGTCCGTCGGACTTCTACTCCGGTAGGTCGGACTTCCGAAGGAGAGCAGTGGGCCGGACCTCAGTAGGAGCGGGCCGTCGGACCTCTACTCCGGTGGGTCGGACTTTCGAAGGGGAGCAGTGGGCCGGACCTCAGCAGGAGCTGGCCGTCGAACCTCTACTCTGGTGGGTCGGACCTCCAAAGGGGAGCAGTGGTCCGGACCTCAGCAAGAGCGGGCCGTCGGACCTCTACCTCGGTGGGTCGGACTTCTACAGGGTATGTCCATCGGAGCTTTAGGGGAGCGGCCTGGTCAGACCGCAAAGAGGGGCCGGTTCGGTCTGACGGTGAGCCATTAGGGTATAACACTATCTTTTCTCTTCAACTCAATTTTAGACTGTTAATGAAGCTTATAAATATAGTCCATGCTTATTAGGGGATTCAGAAGCTTCTTGGTTATCTAATAAAATTGACTACTCTGAAGATGTTGATTATCTAGTAAGATTGACTTCATACATAGTTCTAGCACCTATGCTAAATGCACTCATCTGTCGAATATGTTCTGTATTACTGTGCTAGTACATCAGGGTGCTTATTATTTTTATTAAGATGGTGCTCCATATCTCAACCATTATTGCTATAAAACAGGTTTCTTATCGAGACATCTCTCCTTCAACTTTGTCACTTGAGGCTTTGTAATAACCACTGCTACTATTGTGTTCAAGTTCGGTATATGGAAAGTTTAAATTATATTCAGCCTGGTCAGCTGTGGATTAAAACTGTTGGATATCCTTTGCTGAACAACAATGACGGGATGGAGCACAGACATGATGAGCATAGGGATTCTCTTAATGAACATTCTTGCTTCACTTCTGAGTTCATTATCTCTGCTCCTTATGATTCAGTGTTCAGTGTTTATGCTTCTTATGTTATATTAATTTTCATGGACATATGCCTAATTCCTATATACCCATTGGAAATAGGATGTTATTGTAGGTTTACTTCTTATTCTGTCAAGAACACATTACAAATTATAACTTTTCATCACAACTCCAAACATCTATGTCATTCTGGTTATTTACTTCGATATGCTATACTCGGAATGCTAACTTGGACCAAGATTGTGTTATTATATGCTCCAATTAATTATCTAGCTATATATTTTATAAATCAATATTATTCCTAGATATTGGAAAGTCTTCATATTCTTCCTACGATTTCATATTATTATTATTTTTTCTCTAGTTTTACTTCTCGATCTTTCTAAGATCTGTACTTATTTTATTTTCTTATCTTTTTAAAATCGATATCTCTTTTATATATACTATAATTCTATATGAATAAATTATAAATTTATTTACCTTACCATTTTTAACATGATACCCAGCCTCCTATGGATCCCTAATTTTTTCTTCCGTCATCTTCCTAAATTTTTTTCAAAAAAAAAAAAAATTCCAATCCCAAAACCCTCTCTCCCAAACCCTCGTAGACTTCTTCAACGCCCAAAGACCTCTCTCCCAAGCCCTCTCTCCCGTCGACACCTCCTAAAATCCCTCCTCTCCCCAAAACCCCTCTGGGTCGCTGGGTTCGCCGCCACCAACGCCCCAAGCACCGCCTCCAGCACCTCCATTTCATACCTTCCGCCTTGCCGCCGGGTTCGCCGGCTCTATCGCCACCATCTCACACCCTCGAGCCATCGCCCCTCGCTCACGCCCAGGCTCCCACCGTCGCCCTCGCCCACGTCCTCACCTCCGCCTCCACGCCGTCGACCACCCTATCAGCCTTGCCTCCACCTCCAATTCGTCGCCCCCTTGGAAGTTCTCTTGCACTTGCAAGGAGCTGTGAAATTCCTTTCATCGATCTCGAGGTAGATCCGGCACTGTAATTAATTCCCTTGGCTAGTTTTGAGGTCGATCTCACCAGGCTCCGACATCGGAGTAGAGGGCGATCACCGGGGAGGAGCTCCTCGGATCCACCTTGGTTGTCATCTCAAGCTCAATGACAAGGACAAGTTGAGGAGATCGAGCGAGTGAAAGAATGGAATTGAAGGAGGTGTCACCGAATCAACGAGACAGAGGAGAAAGCGAAGGGGAGGCGATCACCATCGTGGGAGCCACACAGGAGTTGAGACACACCAGGTAGTGCCCAACGAGAAGCAGGTTGCAGGATCCCTTCCCAAACCCTCTGGTAACTGTCGTTCCATTTTCCCAAAAAAATACACCAACACAGAGAGAACACATATGAATGGTTTGGATGGACTGTCTCTTGTCATCACTATTTCTTGAACATCTTGGTAAAGGATATTTTTAATTTTAGTGTACTCTTATGGAAGGCAATATTTTGGATCCAGAATGACTAATCCAGTTATCATTCACGTTTTGGAGAATCTCATTAATAGATTACTTATAGCCCAGGTATCAGCTATCTAGGCAGCAACTCAACTGGAAAGACCTTCGCGAGAGAGTATATTCCTCAATGCATTTCAAGTTGCTATCAAGCTTGATAGACTAGCCACGTATTTATTATGGTCTAGAAGTATCCAGCTACTTATTAAAAGTCATGGTTTGAAGGGATATCTCATCGGCATAATACCATGACCTGTTGATGGAGTACTAGGAGTAGCTCAGTGGGATATAAAAAATTTGGTGGTCATGATTTTTTTACTCAAACTATGGTCCCGAGTGTTTCATGGAGCGTGCAGCTATTGGAGACCGCACATAAGATATGGGAGGCAATGGCCTAAATGTATTCTTAGAAGGCTAATCCTGCATAGGTATATGAGATCTGGTGTTGTTGAAGCAGTTTCATCAAGGCACACTTTCTGTTACCGGTTATGCTATAGAACTGAAAAGATTATAGATTGAAGCTAACCACTACCGTACCTTCAATTTGGAATGTTCTGCAGATATGCATCGATTCCAAAGGTACTTGGAAGAGGAACTAGTCTAGAATTTTTTGTATAATTTGAATCTTGAGTTTGAGCCGGTTCGGGTATAGCTCCTGGCATAGAATGATATGCCAAGCTAGAGTCAGGCCTTCTCTACTATATTACGGGAGGAGACGAGGACTAAAGTAGTTGCTTCTACTGAGCCTATTTGCTCTGCCTTCATAGCTAAACACTGTCTCAGTTTGGTGCATAGCTATCTACTATATGAAATTACTGACACAAGCCTGGCCATGTCAAAGCTACTTATGAGGAATTACATGGTCATCCCTCTCAGTCTAAGTGAAAAGATTGGGGCTATGGTCGGGGTTAAGGTCATGATCAGTAAAATGCACATCTATCTGAGAAAGTGGAGCAATCTTCTACTAGTATCTCCCTTGACGATTATCAAACTATGAAGTGATTGATGGACAAATATAAATCTACTTTCAGTTTCATTGCCTCCCCTAGCTTCGGCTAGCCTGCTACCGCTCACTTCCAACTTTGCCCAGTCAGGTATTACTTGTAGTATAGGCTATGCATTTAGTTGTCTGGATAAGTCTTCTTCATGGATTATTGATTCTGGCACTTCCAGACATATGACTGGATCTTCTACCTTTTTTAGTGCATACTTTCCTAGTTCTGGTCGCGATCAAGTTTGTATCACTGATGGATCCCTTTCAGCTATATCTGGTAAGGAAATCATCGACTATACACCTACTCTCCAGTTATCATCCATCTTGCATGTCCTTACTTTTTCCAGAAACTTATTATTTATTAGCTCTATTACTCGAGATTTAAACTATTCTGTTACCTTTTGGCTATCTCATTATATCTTTTAGGAGCTGACAACGGGGAAGAAACTTGGATATAGTAAAATGCACAATGGCCTGTACTACTTGGAGAAAGAAAGGGAACGGCTTCATGATGCTCTATCAGCAACCATGATTTTTTTTTAAGCTCCTGCTTCATCATAGAAGATTAGGTCATATCGTCTTTCCTGCTTTTCATCAATTATTTTCTTCTCTTTCTCACTCTTGCAAGAAGATTATATTAGTTTATGATGATTATGAATTTGTAAAATGTACCCATGAGGTGTATCCTATTTCTAATAATCAAAACAACTATAAATTTGATATTATGCATTCGAATGTTTGGGGACCTTGTAGTACTGTTTATACTATAGGGCATTGACAGTTTGTTACCTTCATTGATTGCTGCAATCGGGTGACCTGGTTGTACTTACGGAAGAGCAAGCATAAGGTATTCTCCTATTTTAAGAAATTTTATAAATTGGTGGATACTCTGTTTGGAGCAAAGATTAGAATACTTCGATTTGATAATGGTACTGAGTATACGAATCAAGCATTTCGTGCCTATATACACGATCATGGGATCATTCATCAGATGACTTGCATAAATATACCAATACAAAATGGCATAGCTGAATGGAAAAATCGACATTTGCTAGAGGTAACTTGCACTCTCATGTTTTCTATGTAAATTTCTAAATTTTTATGGGGGGGAGGCTATGCTAACTATAGCTTACCTAATCAACCATATACCTCTTTAAGTTCTTGACTTCAAGTCTCTACTTGAATATTTGCAAGGAAAGACTGAATACATTGTGCCATCCTGTATTTTTAGCTATATATGTTTTGCTCGAGACCATGCACCATCTATTGGTAAACTGGATCATCGAGCTCTGAAATGCATCTTTGTAGGTTATTCTATCACTAAGAAGGAATATAAATATTATTATCCACCTACACGATAGATGCTAGTTATCATGAATATGACCTTTTGAGAAATGGAGCCTTACTATGTGACAAAATAGCTCTCTTGGCTTTCGGATACACCAAGTGGTGTCTCTATGTTATATGAGTTCTTTACCATGCAGTCTAGTGGCCATTGTCATGAGGGGGAGCATAGTGGTGATAGGAGTAAGGAAGTAGGGACTGATGATGCTCAGGACGATCCTAGTAAGGCACAGGGTGATAGTATTCAAGGGGAGCAAAGTGAGGCTATTGTGCATTCTCTAGTCATCAAAGGTTCTACCCCAAGCATAGTTCTATCTAGGCCTTTTGAGTCTTCCTTTTCTTTATGAATAATGGTAATTACCATATTTTCTCTGATTTAGATATTTTTATTGCTAAACAAAAGGGTTCCTGCCTGACTGTTCCTCATTCTCGCTATTACTATAATATTCTAACTATGTATCCTATGAGTCCCTGTCTCCTTATAAATTCTTTGTAGTTGCATTAGAATTTGTTATCATTCTTACTGATTGGAAGATAGCTCTGACAAATCCAAATTCGAGGCAGGTAATGATGGAGAAAATGAATGCTTTATCAAAGAACCATACATGGGATCTGGTCACTCCACCTAACAAGAAGCAACCAATGGATTGTAAATGGGTATATGCAATCAAGCATAATCTCGAAGGTAAACTTGAGAGG
Organism: Areca catechu; assembly: GCA_021397845.1. Classification (NCBI taxonomy): domain Eukaryota; kingdom Viridiplantae; phylum Streptophyta; class Magnoliopsida; order Arecales; family Arecaceae; genus Areca; species Areca catechu. The sequence goes on along the minus strand of CM038040.1, from coordinate 151,517,381 downwards.
TACAAGACTTGCTGTTGCCCAGGTGGCTTTCCAAGAGGGGGGTGAATTAGGATTATAAAAACTTTAACAAGTATGTGCAATTTAAAATCCTTTTAGTATTGTGGTGCAATATGCAATGCGGAAGCAAGTAACTAAATGCAATAAAGTTAAACAAGCACAATCACAAACACAAGAAATTTAGAGTGGTTCGGAAGAAATTTAGAGTGGTTCGGAGCAACTGGCTCTTACGTCCACTATCCAAGCATTACTTGGGATTTCTACTATATTCCCTAACCGGAATATAGTCAGATTGTTTTAACAGGCTCACAATCCAAATCTATACACTTTGGTTTTACCGGGATCACCAAAGAAAACCCTCACTTGGTTTTAACACAGGCTAACCAAGAATCTAAATCCCTTTGGTTTTAGAACCGGGCTTACCAAAAAAAATCCAAACTTGGTTTTATACCGGGATCACCAAGAACCCTAATTTAGGTTTTCAAAATGCTCACCTAAAAACCTTTAACCCTCTCTTAAAACACAGTCCCTTGCTATTCTTAGAGAGAAAACAAGATCTATCAAAAATAAAATGCAACTTTACACAAACCAAACTTGTTTGAGTGTTGCCGATGAAGATCAAAGTGAAGCCTAGCCTTGAATGCTCTTTAATGCTCTTCAAGTTGCTTCTTTGCTTCTTCAAAAGGTTGGATTCAATGATGAAGAATAGTTGGTAAAGCTTTGAATCCTATCTTGAATGCTCTTGAAGTGAGTTAATGAAAGCCTTGAAAACTTTTCAACTTTCAAAGAATAATCAATGAATAATCCCTCAAAAAATTGTTTAAATCTTCATAAATACTCCTCTTTATATTCTTCCATCAAAAATAGCCGTTGTAGGATCTAGGGAATCGAAAAAAAATCGTTTGAGGGTTTTTGGAGTTCAAAATTGAAGTTCTGTAACTAGCCATTGGACTATAAAAACCCGTCACTGGAGTTCTCTCGAGGTCCACGAGTCAGCTCGAAGTCTCAGACAACCCAAATAAAAGTTCTATGTGAGTCGACTCTTCTGGGTTGAGTCGGCTCGAACTCTTAATCAATGCAAATTCAAATTCTGCTTGAGTCAGCTCTTCAAGGTTGAGTAGGCTCGAAGTCACAGTCACCAACAAACCTAACTCTGGACGAGTCGGCTCTTCTAGGCTTGAGTCGGCTCGAGGTCTCAGTCTTCAAAAACATTGGTTCTTCATTGAGTCGGCTCTTGGAGCTTGAGTCAGCTCGAGGTACTGAAACTCTGAAATTTTTTGTGCCATGACAGAATGGGAGTCGGCTCTTGATCCATGAGTCGGCTCATACAACAACTTCATTTTATGCTTCAAAACTTCTCTAAAGTTCTTCAAATTAAGATTCCAACAAGAACTAATCTACTCACTCTCATTTTTATAATTTTATAGCCCTTTTACAAGATTACATAGATAAAAAAGTAGGGCTTTACAATTTGAAATACACAAGAGTCTATACAATGTTGGAATACCTTTCAACCAATTCGAAAACCAATTAATGTAAAGATAACATTTTTCTGCAAAACTTCTTGAGTAATTGAAAGAATTAGTAAAGCATACATGCTCCAATGTTTTGTAATCATCAAAATCATTCCTGGAGTCAACAATCTTCTCCTTTTTGATGATGACAAAATACTGGGCATGAACAGGATTTAAAACACTTTATAATTACTATGTATCATATTCACATGTATTAAAGAAAATGTTCAAAGTAGTGTGTATCAAACCAAAATAAGTATCAAATTGTTGAAATGAAGAGTATCGAAACAGTATATCAATATCAAATCTTCACAATATTAGCTTGTATTTGAAGTAAGTTTAATAAAAGCTTAACAAATGCTCCCCCTTACTTGTATAACAATATCCTCTTCACATTTTCATACTTGTCTCATTTTTCATGTTCATATTCCCATATTTTTCATCTCATATTTTCATATTTTTCATTTCACATATTTTTCATTTCATGCACCCTCTTCTCCCCTTTTTTGTCATCAACACAAAGGTAAATAATAGGGAGAACATTCATTCATTGGAACATGTATCACAATCATTCACAATCATTGGAACATATATATATATATATATATATATATATATATATATATATATATATATATATATATATATATATATATATATATATATATATAAAGAGTATCAGTACAAAGGTGATACAATACAAATGTGCCAAAGCATACCAAAAGTAATATCACAAACAACAGAAAATGCTAAACATAAAGTCCTAAGAATCAAAATGATAGACTAGGCTCATCATCACTAGGTTCCTCTTCACTAGAAGAAGAACCAACCTCTAAAATACCAGGAGCAGGTTTGAATTTAGGGAACCTACGTTTAAGGTCCCTAAGTCTAGTCCTAATAGGGGTGGAAGTCTTAGAAGTTCTAGGTTTAGCTTTAGCTGGAGGCTCAGAAGAAATCATAATAGGTGTAGGCTGTGCAGAAGGAGGATCAACAGAAAAGGCAAGAGTGTGAGTAGTTGACAAAGTCTCTATCACCGAAGTATCTCTAATATCAGTACTCTGACCCTCAGTACCAGTACCAGTCTCAACAGGAGTAGCAGCTGTAGGAATATCAGTAGAGTGCACTACCTCTCCCTGTCCACAATCTGTATCAATATCAGGTCCTGCTAAAGGTGCTAAATGACTGGCTACCCTGATCTGCTGAAGAATCGACAAAATCTCTTGGAATCCATCTCTCATCTCTGTCTGAAGTGCTAGTATCCTAGCATTGTCTCTACTCTGTCTCGATGTAAAGTGGAGATCTCATCCAGTATTAGCTACAAACTGCTATCATCACCTGAACCAACAGCAGTAGATCCTCTCATAGGTGACTGAGGTGTAGAAGGGGCTGGCTCAGAAGGTCCAGCCTCATCAGCATGTGGCTCACCTCAGTATCCTGTCCCTGAGCTATCTGATAATCATCTCTTGAATCCTCATCTGAATGTGCAGCAAGAACTCCTGAAATCTTCCTGATCTAGTGACCATCAACTTTCAGAAATCCCATTCTAATCAATGATTTAACATTATAAATGTCCGTATGTAATAGTGGCATGCTATCCTCACCAGACAAATCAACCTGAGCATCCTGAAATAGCAAAGTGAAAACTATGCCATATGGAAGACATGCTCGTGCCCTATGCCATATTTAGTTGAGGGCCTCCCCTTCAACTAAATATCTCATAAACACCATATCCCTCTCGCTCACCCAGTCAAATCTACCAGTCCTGGGTAGAAAAATGCGACTGATGATATTATGAATCAACCTCATCTCTAATGAAAGTTGATTAGCTCTGACATGTACTAAACCAATAACATCAGTCCTCTTAAGTATAATCCTCAATGTCTTTTGTTTTTCCTTCAAGACCAAAAAGCTCTCTCCTTAGGAATTTGTAAAATGTCACTTAGTTTTTGCTCATTTAACTCAATGTGCTTCCCCTTCACAACTGATTCTATATGAAATGCACCAAGTGACATGTTTTCAAAGAACTGTCTTATCAAATTGGAAAAAGTGGGTAGATTTAATATACAAAACTCTTTTCATCCTTGTGCTATAAGTCAATCACTGATTTTCAGATTTTCTTGTTCCAAAAATGTAAAAATCTACACAACGTCCAGATGTAACTTGCTTGTTGCCCATCAGAACTACCTGTCTTGGAGCTTCTGGAGCTTCCTCTTGTTCTTCCTATGGCTCACCGGTGGGATTTGAAGTGTCAAGCCTCCTTTTGGTCCTTCTCTCCTCTACCATGGTCTGCACGACCCGTCTTGGCTTCTTCCCTACGGCTTTCTTAGGTGCCATCTAGGTTGGATTAGGGTTTAGGAAGGGTTTAGAGGAGTTCTAAGGTTTTTCCTAGGTTAGGAATAGGAAATGGTTAAGGGAAAATAAGAAGGGCGGAAAAAAATTTGGATTTGAAACCTATGATGCCCTATTTAAAAAGCATCGGCCCGACACTCGAGTCGGCTCAACGTAACAGCAGGGTGCTCATGTCGGCTCGAGCACAAATCTAGGTTAAAGCTCAAAAAATAACATAATAAAATTATATAGGTTCCTTAGCACTAAAGAAGGTGGTCATAAGTTCTAAAGAGAATTTTGAAATATCTAGATAATTTTTCCTTATTTTTAAAAAAATTAGGTCAAAATTTTTAATACGGGTACATAAGCCTAATTCACCTCTAATCTTTTCAAATCTATCTTGGATAAGATGTTTGATAAAAATGTCAGCAAGTTGATCTTCAGTAGGCACAAATTCTAATTCTACAACATTATTCAAAACATGATCTCGAATGAAATGATATCTAATTTCTATATGCTTAGTTCTAGAATACTGAATTGGATTTCTAGATAAATTAATTGCACTAGTGTTATCACATTTTATAAGAATTTTAGACTGGATAACACCATAATCTTCTAGCTATTGCTCGATCCACAACACTTGTGCACAACAGCTCCCCACAGCCATATACTCTGTCTCAGCAGTAGATAGTGCTACAGAGTTCTGTTTACGACAGTGCCATGAAATCAAGTTGACACTTAGAAATTGACAAGTACCATTTGTACTCTTTCTATCAATCTTACAGCCTCCATAATCAGTATCAAAATAACTAATTAACTTTAAAGATGAATGCCTAGAATACCATAATCCTAAATTTCATGTGCTTTTAAGATACTTAATGATTCTTTTAACATCAATGATGTGTGATTTTTTTGGATTAGATTGAAAACATGCATACATACAAATACTAAATAGAATATCAGGTCTACTGGTAGTTAAATATAGTAAAGAACATATCATATCTATATACAATTTTTTATCAATATTTGTGCCATTTTCATCTTTATCAAGTCTGCATGCAGGATTCATGGGTGTTCCAATTTCTTTGTTTGATTCAATACCAAACTTTTTGATAATCTCTTTAATATATTTGACCTGGTTGATCAAAATTCCTTCCTTTGATTATTTGATTTGAAGCCCGAGGAAGTAGCTTAGCTCACCCATTAAACTCATTTTGAATTCACTCTGCATTAGCTTAGTAAAATCTGGATACAAAGATTCATCAGTAGATCTAAATATTATATCATCAACATAAATTTGAACAACTAAGATATTATTGTCTTTCTTTTAAATAAACAAAGTAGTATCAACACTACCTCTCATAAAATAATTTCCAATTAAAAACTTACTTGATCTGTCATACCAGGCTCTAGGTGCCTGTTTAAGACCATATAAAGCTTTATTCAATTTAAAAACATGATTTAGAAATGAGTGATCGATAAAACCCGGTGGTTGTTCGGTAAAAACTTCTTCAGATAGAAAATCATTTAAGAAAGCACTCTTTACGTCCATTTGAAACAATTTAAAGTTTATAAAACATGCATATGCCAAGAGTAATCTAATAGCCTCTAGCCTAGCTACTGGTGCATAGGTCTCATCAAAATCTATTCCCTCTTCTTGATTGTAACCTTGAGCTACCAGTCTAGCCTTATTCCTAATTACATTATCTTGCTCATCTAGCTTATTTCTATAAACCCATCTAGTGCCTATAACAGAATAGTCATTTGGTCTTTCTATAAGTGTCCAAACATTATTTCTCCTAAATTGTTTTAACTCATTATGCATAGCTAACATCCAATTATAATCGATTTCAGCTTCTTCTATAGTGTGTGGTTCTACATGAGAAACAAAAGCAATCAAATCATGTGCATCCCTATGTGCAGCTCTAGTTCTAACACCTTGAGATGGATCTCCTATAATTAGTTCTTTAGGATGTGAGTGTACATACCTCCATTTTTTAGGTATATCTTCATGGTTTTTGCTTACCACTTCTTCATGTTGTTTACTTGCTTGTTTGTCTTTGATAGTCAAATCCTTCAGTCCATGTTCAAGCGCACTTGTATCATCATCAGCACAGTCTTCCTTTCTAAAAGATGTAATGACAGTTTTATTGAAAACAACATATATTGATTCTTCCACAGTCAAAGTTCTTTTATTGAAAACTCGATAGGCTTTATTATTTATAGAATAACCAAGAAAGATAGCCTAATTGGATTTTGCATCAAACTTATCAAGACTGTCTTTATCATTATTAAGAACAAAACATTTACAGCCGAAAATATGAAAGTAATTAATATTAGACGTTCTATTATTCTATAGTTCATAGGGAATTTTTCTAATAATAGGTCTAATTAAAACTCTGTTCAAAATATAGCAAGCGCCATTTATAGCTTCTGTCCAAAAGTATTTTGGAAGATTTCCTTAACAAAGCATTGTTCTGGATATTTCTTCCAAAGTTCTATTCTTTCTCTCTACAACACCATTTTGTTGTGGTGTTCTAGGAGCTGAGAAGTTATGATCAATACCGTGCTTTATGCAAAAGTAATCAAAATGTTGATTTTCAAATTCCGTACCATGATCACTACGAATAGAAATAACAGAAAGATTTTTCAAATTCGAAACTCTTTTGTAAAACTTTTTGAATACTTTAAAAGTCTCGTCTTTATGCACAATAAATAAAATCCAAGTGTATCTTGAAAAATCATCTGCAATCATAAGGCCATACTTCATACCACCAAGGCTTGTTGTCTTAGTAGGTCCGAATAGGTCCATGTGAAGTAGCTCTAAGAGTCTAGTAGTAGAAACAATATTTTTGGATTTAAAACTTTCATTCACTTGCTTTTCTAATTGACATACATCACAAACATAATCAAAATTTACTTTGAACTTTGGCAAATCTTTAACCAAATCTTTTGAAATAAGTTTTGCAATAGTATCCATACTAGCATGTCCAAGTCACCTATGCCATAGTAAACTTGATTCCTTGCTCTTATCATTCATTGCAACAAGACTTGTATTGCTTGACATAGCTAGATCATTGAGATCTACTACATAAATATTACCAAGTCTGTGTCCAATGAACTTTGTACTAGAGTCAAGAGGATCAACTACTATATATATTGAAGACTTGAAGAAAATATTAAAACCAACACACAAAGTTGACTGATACTCAGAAGATTATGCTTTAATTTTTCTATAAGTAACATATTCTCAATAAAGGTAGAAGGAGTAATTTTTATTTTACCAATACCGATTATCCTTCCTTTACGATTATCACCAAAGGTTACCATGCCACCATCCTTTTGTTTTAGGGTGAAGAATTGATCAATATCACCCGCATGTGTCTTGAATGGTCGCTATCAAGGTACCATCTCTTCTTTACATTTGTGGCTGCAAGACATCCATGCAAAACAATCAGGTAATAGATTTAGGTATCCAAGCTTTCTTGGATCATTGTAAGCTAGTAGGATTGGTTCCTTTTAAAATCCAAATTTTCTTAATTTTCTTCTTGTCATTATATTTCAAATGACACTCAAATACTTTATGACCAATATTATTACAAGCATAGCAGATAATTTTTGCCTTTGAATGAAAAGTATGTGATTATGCAAATTTAGGTCTATATTACTTTGATGTAATGAACTTAGGAGCATATGATGTGGATGCAAAAAATTTATTTGAATTTGAACCTTTATGACAAATTCCAAACTTGTTATTTGTATTTCTTTGATCTTTCAAAATCAGTTCAAGTTTGTTAGAGCTTAAGGTTAATTTTTCAACTAATGGTTTAAGCTTTTAAACCTCTTTTTGCAAATTAGAATTTTCATTTTACAAACTTTTGTTCTTTTTAAGAAGTTCTTCTTTTTTTAAATTAAGTAGTTTTAAGTCTTTCACAAATCAAACTTAATTCCTTTTGTAAAACCTTATTTCTTTCACAAATTTTATTTTTATCTTTCTCAACCATATCATAATTATTTTTCAAATTCTTCATTTTCAAACCAACCTTTTTGTATTCTACTAATAATTCACCAAAAGCATTATGAAGCTCATCATAAGTAAATTCTAAGTTAGGTTCAGAAGTAATTATCTCATCCTCCAAACCCATAAGGCAGATCTGAGCAGTCTTTATTGTATCTTCATCTTCTTCTGTTGATGCAAATTCGTCACTATCACTCCATGCTGCAAGCATTGCCTTCTTTTTCTTTCTTTTAATCATCTTTTTCTTAGATTCTGGACAATCAGGATGTATGTGTCCCGATTTCTTGCACTCATAGCAGATTGGAATTTGATCTTTGTCCTTGTCCTTCCAAATTCTCCTCTTTTAAATTGCTTTCTTCATCTGTTTGTTCTTCTTCTACCCATAAACCTTTTGAATTTTCTCATTACTAGGACGATCTCATCATTTTTCAGATCATCATCATCAGATGTATCTGAATCTTCATCTTTATCCTCTTCAGTAGCCTTAAATGCTATATCCTTCTTTCTTTTTGAGTCTTCATCTATTCTTTGTTGCATGGCTGCTCATGAGTAATCAATGATCCCAGCAGCTCATCCAATGGTAGGGTATTCAAGTCCTTTGCCTCTTGAATTGCTATAACTTTAGCTTCCCATTTATCTGGCAAAGATCTCAAAACCTTTGGACTAGATCATCATTAATATAAGTTCTACCAAGATTTTTAAGACCATTTATAATATCAGTAAAACGTGTATACATAACAGATATAGTTTCACTAAGATCCATTTTGAACAGTTCATAATTGTGCACAAGAAGATTAATTTTTGAAGTTTTAACTTGTGATGTGCCCTCATGTGTAATCTCAAGCTTATCCCAAATTTTTTTAGCAGAATTGCAAGTAAAAATTCTGTTAAACTCATTTGGGTCCAAAGCGCAATAAAGTACATTCATAGTTTTGGCATCAGCTCAGCCAATTTCATATCATTCTCGTCCCATTCCTCTTCCAAATTTGGGAACCTCAATATCATTAACTCTAACAGTAGGTGTGTGAGGTCCTTTTAGAATTATTTTCCATAAATGAAAGTCTATGGCTTAAATGTATATTTTCATCCTAGCCTTCCAATATGTATAATTGGTTCCAGAAAAAAGTGGAGGTCGATTTGTGGATTAGCCTTCGGCCAAAGAAGTGCTCATGGGATGTGCCATCAATCTTTACTCTAAGTAATTTTCAGAGACTGCTCTGATACCACTTGTTGCCCAGGTGACTTCCCAAGAGGGGGATAAATTGGGATTCTAAAAACTTTAACAAGTATATGCAATTTAAAATCCTTTTAGTGTTGTGGTGCAATATGCAATGCGGAAGCAAGAAACTAAATGCAATAAAGTTAAACAAGCATAATCACAAACACAAGAAATTTAGAGTGGTTCGGAGAAACCAGCTCCTACGTCCACTACATAAGCACCACTTGGGATTTCCACTATATCCCCCTACGGAATACAATCGGATTGTTTTAACAGGCTCACAATCCAAACCTATACACTTTGATTTTACCGAGATCACCAAAGAAAATCCTCATTTGGTTTTAACACAGGCTAACTAAGAACCTAAATCCCTTTGATTTTAGAACCATGCTTACCAAAGAAAATCCAAACTTGGTTTTATACCGGGATCACCAAGAACCCTAACTTAGATTTTTAAAAGGCTCACCTAAAAACCTTTAACCCTCTCTTAAAACACAACCCCTTGCTATTCTTAGAGAGAAAACAAGATCTATCAAAAATAAAATGCAACTTTACACAAACCAAACTTGTTTGAGTGTTGCCAATGAAGATCAAAGTGAAGCCTAGCCTTGAATGCTCTTTAATGCTCTTCAAGCTGCTTCCTTGCTTCTTCAAAAGGTTAGATTCAATGATGAAGAATAGTTGGTGAAGCTTTGAATCCTATCTTGAATGCACTTGAAGTGAGTTGGTGAAAGACTTGAAAACTTTTCCACTTCCAAAGAATAATCAATGAATAGTTCCTCAAAAAATTGTTTAAATCTTCATAAATACTTCCCTTTATAGTCTTCCATCAGAAATAGCCATTGTAGGGCCTAGGAAATCGAAAAAGAGCCGTTGGAGGTTTTTTGGAGTTCAAAATCGAAGTTCTGCAACTAGCCGTTAGACTGCAAAAACCCGTCACTCGAGTTGGCTCGAGGTCCACGAGTCGGCTCGAATTCTCATACAACCCAAATAAAAGTTCTATGCGAGTCAGCTCTTCTGGGTTGAGTCAGTTCAAACTGTTAATCAATGCAAATTCAAATTTTGCTTGAGTCAGCTCTTCTGGGTTAAGTCGGCTCGAAGTCACAGTCACCAACAAACCTAACTCTGGACGAGTTGGCTCTTCTGGGCTTGAGTCGGCTCGAGGTCTCAGTCTTCAAAAATATTGGTTCTTATTGAGTCGAGTCTTGGAGCTTGAGTCGGCTCGAGGTACTGAAACTTTGAAATTTTTTATGCCGTGCTAGAATGGGAGACGGCTCTTGATCCATGAGTTGGCTCTTACAAAAACTTCATTTTATGCTTCAAAACTTCTTCAAAGTTCTTCAAATCAAGATTCTAACAAGAACTAATCTACTCACTCTCATTTTACAATTTTATAGCCCTTTTACAAGATACATAGATAAAAAATTAGGGCTTTACAATTTGAAATACACAAGAGTCTATGCAATGTTGGAATACCTTTCAACCAATTAGAAAACCAATTAATGTAAAGATAATATTTTCCTGCAAAACTTCTTGAGTAATTGAAAGAATTAGTAAAGCATACATGCTCCAATATTTTATAATTATCAAATTCATTCCAGGGGTCAACACTTAGTGGCAAAATGATATACACAGATGTATAGCATCGATTATTAGGAGATCTTTGCCCCTATGATAAAAATGAACTCAGTACGTACGTTAATCTCGTGTATTGATAACTGTGGCTAGGAGTTGAATCAGCTAGATATGAAGAATGCCTTTCTTCATGAAGATGTTCAGGAGGAGATTTACATATAGATTCTTTCTAGATTTGCGAGCAAAGCTACGGTAGGGAAGGTGTGTAGATTATGGTGCTCTCTCTATGGCTTCAAGTAGTCTTTCCATGCCTAGTTTGAATGCTTCAGGTAGGTAGTGCTCAAAATGGAATATTCATAAAGTAATATTGTTCATACTCTATTTTACAAGCATGCTGGTGGAAAGAAAACTATTTTAATAGTTTTTGTTGATGATATAGTTATCACAAGGGATGATCTCAGGGAGATTGCATGGCTTAAACAAAATTTCGCTTGCAAGTTTAAGATTAAGGACTTGGGATTGTTGAGATATTTTTTGGGTATTGAGGTCTCTAGGTCATCTCACAATATTTTTCTGACTTAGCAAAAATATACTCTTGACCTTCTTAGTGAGACTAGGATGTTGGGATGTAAGCTAGCTAATACTCCTATTGACTAGAATCATAAATTAATTGCAAATGGAGGAGCCCCTATTGATCTTGAAAGATATCAGCGACTAGTAGGGAGACAGATTTTCTTTCTCATACCATACTAGACATTGCCTTTGCAGTCAATGTCATCAGCCAGTTTATGCATGATTCATAAGAGCAACACATGGAGACAGTATATCAGGTACTATGTTATCTTAAAATGTATCCTAGATGTGGACTACTCTTTTCTCGATATGACTTCCTGAAGATAGAGGCATTTACTGATGCAGATTGGGCAGGTTCACTAGATGATCAGCGATCCACTACTGGTTACTGTACATTCGTTGGCAATAATCTAGTTACTTAGAAAAGTAAAAAGTAGTTTGTTGTAGTCAGATTGACTATAGAGACTGAATATAGAAAATGGCTCAAGGAATATGTGGCTTCACTGGCTACAGAATTTACTCCAAGAGCTACGCCTTCTGAGTAAATCTCCTTGGTGCAGGACGATAAAATCTAGGGATGTGATGCAAACTATTGTTATTTTTTATTTTTTTAAAAATTATCAGCAAACCAAAATTATAAATCATAACTAGCTAATTATTATTTTATTAATATAGAAGGGATTAAGCTATAATCAGTTTTTTTTTAATAACTATAAGTAATAATAGAAAATCCTTGATCTAAAAGAAATAAGATATTGGTAATTGAGAAACTACCTGTAAGTTTAGGCTAAGCACAATTAATTAATATATTAATATATTAAGCTATAATCAATTTTTTTAATAACTACAAGCAATAATAGAAAATCCTTGATCTAAAAGAAATAAGATATTGGTAATTGAGAAACTACCTGTAAGTTTAGGCTAAGCACAATTAGTTAATATATTAATCTAATAAAATTAAAGAAATAAACCACTACCAATATCAATTAAATATTTAAAGTGGAAAAGGGTGCTCGCAAACTTGATCATGGTTGAAACTGGAAAAGGAGGCGTTGACCAAGTCAGGCTGAGATTCTGGCTGGATGGCGAGTCCGATAAAGTCCTTAGACCTGGAATACCAAAAAAAATAACAGTTTCAGTCAGCATTTTCCAAGCTAAAATAATTTTAGATCTAGTCCAACAAATTCAAAAATATGGTCGATGCAGTCTTCTAGAAGTGCTTTGAAAGGTAAGTAGACTCTTCAATTATGTGCTGATCAGGATGCGCTAATCAGGATAAGGATGCTTGGGATTTCAATGGTGGAGCCCAAATTGGTTGTCTTAAAACCAATTTATTTTATTTTATTTTTTTAAATTTATACTGAAGTCAGCAGGTAGAAGGGTATTTGCCTTCACGATCATACCAAACCTATGCGGGCTTTCATGATTGTGTCAAAATAGGGGGTCTTCAGGGAGGGAAATCTGGCAGGGCTCGTCGACGATCTCGAAGGTGCCAGTATCGGAGGGAAGATTGGCTCGGTCAACGAATGGTGGCACGAAGACACGGTGGTGCGGGGTCTATTCCGATAGTTGTCGGTAATCGTAAGAGGAGCTAGGCAGTTTCGGCATGGTATTTGATCACCGAAGGTGGTAGGGATGGTGGAAGAAGCTTTGACGGTTGGTGAGGGCACCAGGATCTGACACAGATTACGGGCCCTATCTGGTTTACTGATTAGATTTTTTTTAAGCACTTAATAATATGTCAAGTTTTGTAATAAAGTTTTGTAATAAAGTTAGTCCAGTTGAGAGTTTTTGTAATGAAGTTAGCTCAGTTAAGTTGAGTTAAGTCCTGTAATAGGATTCTGAGTCCTGTAGTTCATCAGTACTGTGTCACTTATATCAAAGTGAGCCAAGTTTTGTAATATTAATAAGTATTATATTGAGTCCTGTAATAAGTTGAGGCAAGAAGTCCAATTGAGTCCAGTGAGTCCTTGTCTCAACCTCCTGAGTCCTGTATGAGTGTTTGAGTCCTGTAAGTATGTTATAAGTTATTGTAAGTGTGTTCTTATCAAATTTTTGTACAAGAGAGAAGGATATCCAGTTCAGGAGTTTATCAAGCCTCACCCAGGAGCTAGAGACCACACTACACAAGCCACCCTGGGCTTTGTATGCTGCCCAAGCCCAAGATGCCTCCAAGATACCCAAGGAATATACTTCCTTCCAAGCCTATGGCGCCACCAAGATACCCAGGGAATACACTGCCCTCCAAGCGCCCCAGCCCAGAAGCCCATAAACAGTTCGCACCCTAGGCCCATTCATGACAAGCCCAGGCGACCAAGAGGAAGACTAGGTCAAAGAAAGGAATATTCCTTCCCAACCTAACAAAGAAGTCCTTTCCCAAGTCAACAAGGAAGTGTAGTTTGTTTCAAATTTTATAATCATTTTTCAAAGCAAATTTTGTACTCCTCCCTATCAACTTTGTAATCCATTCTTATAAGGAGAGGACCTGGGTGAGCCTATAAATACCTACCCCCTCCCCCTCTTGTAATCAACACTCTTCATGAACTAAAACTCTGGTGAAATTTTTTTAGATTGTGTTCTTGTGTGTTCGTCTTTGAGTGAGTGCGAGTGATACTTGTGTGCCCTAATATATCCAAGCCCTAGCCGACCAATGCCTTCTCTACTCAACCCTAAGACGCCCAAGGAGAAGAAGCCCTAGCCGTCCACCAACAAGGAGCCTTCTTCCTCCTCCAGGCTGCCAGCTTCAGCAAACCCTAATTCCAACTGTCTTCAAACCCTAATTGTTTCCTTATTGTTCTCTTACTGACCTCTAACGCTTACAGGATCCCCAAGGTATTCTCCTCCAAAGAGGAGGCCCTCTTTGTCTCCTGGACCGAACCAAGATAGCTGATTGATCCAAGGAACAACTGACTTATCATCCAGGCGATGATCCCGAGTGCTGTGTGACCCCGTTTTCGATCAATCTTCAATCGTTGTTTGGTACAAACCTTCCCCCTCCTGATTTCTAATTTGTTGAAGGTACGCTATCCTAACTGGGGGTTTCTCAATCCTCGAGGTCCTCCTTTTATTATTTTGCATGAGTTCATATGCGGGTATGTTAGATCTTGTCATTACTAGTTTGCTTGCTAATCTTTACTTGATTTCGAAACTTTAGCCTACAAATTAAAACTTTAAAAAAATTACAAAAAAATTATTTTCTATTTTATTGCATTCATATCAGTCATAGGTTCATCTCGCATCAATTTGGTATTAGAGCGGGTTTAGGATAGCTTGCATCTTCATCAAAATCACAAAAACATTTATATCTATTTTTCTGCATGCTGTCATCGGCAATAGGGGTTTGAGTTTGGTCTAGTTCATCATCTTATAAATTTTATTTTCTCTAAAACTTTCACGACATACTCTGTATTTAGTCCTGATAATTTTCATAATTTTTAATTATTTTTATAGAAACAAAAAATATAAAAAAATCTACATCTTAAAAACCCTAACAGAAATCCTAAACTTCTGCACACAGTCTAAAAACCCTAGGTTTTGCATTATCATCCGAATTTCTCTCTGTATGAAATTTGGTAGGGATCATCTAAACTGTTTATCCTCTATCCTAAATTTTTTTTGATTTTTTTTTTGCATCGAAAACCATACCAAATTCTATTTCTAAACAAACCCTAATTTCAGTTATACATACATAACTAAACCAAATCTAATCAACTTCCAAATCCTACCTCACCTAAGCCCAAAATTTGTTTGATAATTTAATCAACTTAAATTTAACTTGCCACCTCATAAAAGACAAAAAATATTTTTTATTTATTGATTGTTATTAGTTGCATTAAGGCCCATCGAGTGTCATCATTTCATTCAATCTATCTTAAGGACAATTTTCTATCTCAGATTAGGATAGGATTTCATCACCTATCCTGGGCCCAAAACAACCACCCACATCAGAACCCAAGCCTTAACTAAAATCAATTAGCAACCTAATTGCTCTGGTGAGCTTATGGATACCAACAAATCGGGTTCGAGTTGTGTGGGCCAACTAATGCACTTAATTCCCAGCTATTACTGAAAACTAGTGTCTAAGGCTAGAGGTCCAGAGGCAAATGCCCTAAGTGAATGGTGGTTTTTAATTAGGACCCTATCACAGGCAGGGGGAGCCTCCCACCACCCTACCTCCTACCTGGCCAGTGGAAGGATTAGTTGCTGAGTTAAGTGTAAGTTGAGTAGACCCATTCAATTTTGGCTATAGGTCTAGCATGCTGTAGTATGCGTTAACCATTGTGTGCCTGACTGCATCATACACCTTGTTTGATTGATTGTATAACCACTAGGTTGGAACCCAATATGAAATGTCTAAACCCCAACACAGCTCAACCATGGAGCCTAATTTTGAGACCTTTATGAAGACCCTAAGTGACTAGTTTGCCTAGATGAACCATAGGTTCGACCAATCCAAAGCCCACTTGACCATCCAAATGAACCAGATGAATACCTAATGAACTACCCAAATAAATCAAAGATTTGACCAAATGACCCAATCAAATAGCCAAGCAACCCATAGGATTGGCCAGTTAACCAATAGGTTTGACCAGGTAGGGAACCAATTAGGAAACTTAAGGAAAACCCCTAAGCCCCATACCAGACCTAAACCTGAGCCTGACCTTAGGACCCGTGCTGAGCCCAATCCTAGGAGATCCCCACATCCTGAATCCAGATCCTATGACTATAGAACCTATGCACCCACATCCTATGAGCCCAAGAGACCCATGACCCTTAGTCGACCTGAATCCAATAGGAGTAGTACCCCTAGATATGAGTCCAGTACTAGGCCAGTCTCCTTTAGCCAACCCGAATCTGATATGATTAGTACCTATGGGTATAGCCCAATTTTTCTTAATCGACCTGAACCCCATAGGATTAGTATTCCTAGATGTGAGCCTAGTATTAGTCAATTTTTCCTTAGTCAACCCCCTCCTACCACCCCATTGGTTCACTAGGAAAATATTGAAGATGAGATATATGAAGCTGATGTGAGCCTAGTGGATGAGTATGAGGAAGAAGAATGAGAGTTTCCTATAGAAGACCTAGAATTAGTTGACCTAGTAGATACCCAGGTAGAAGCCAACCTAGAATTAGCTAACCCTGACCACACCCAGAATGAACCTATAGTGGAAGTATAGTTTAAGGAAGAGGACTATGAGGAACCTGACCCTACTATTAGAATCTTACCTGAGGAGCCACTAGAAGAAAGCCTAGTTATAGAGCCAAGTCCTAAAATTAAAGAGCCCAAGGAATTTATTGAGGACATGATCTCTTTAATTCAGTACCCTCAGGATGAAAACCCTCCCATAGTTTCTATTAAAGACCTTTTTCCAGAAATTATTGATCCATCCTTCCATAGAATGGACCTGTTACCTTCAAGATTATCATGGCCTATAGCTGAGAACGGCCTCGGTCCACACCCCTGTCGCTCTGGATCCTACTCGGATGCCCGGACCTGCAAAATAGAGGAGACCCGAGCCGGTGATCTCGAGGGGCACTCCGATGATCAAGTCAGTGATGATCCAGGAAACAGATCCTCCCGGTCGAGCCCCGTAGATGGACTCCACACTAGGAGGAGAATATAAGATACTGGAAAAGTGAGGGGGAGCTGACTGCGGTGCGAGGAGAGCACAGGCTGAGGAGAGCTGGAGCTGGAGTGCTGTGTCCATGAGACCCTTCCCGCGGGTCACCGGTAGCCTGAAACTCTCAGACCGCTTCGTGCTCTCCTGTGTGCCTGCCTTCCTCTCTGCTCTTTGCTTACCTTTTTTCATAACCATGGAGTGTTCTTTTAAGCCACAGGGCTGCCAGGCACCTACCTCGGGATCTCCGCCTTGTTTGCAGGCTCGTGCGGTGCCATGTGCATGGTGCCTTTCCCCATTCATGATAGGGAGCGGTGCCCTGCACTCTGGCATTCCTTCCGGTCGCTCCACTTCAGAAAATATGGCAGGATCTTGATCGGGGGACAATTGCCTACTGGATTCGAATCTCTTGGTTGACTTCTTCTTTTGGGTGGCATAGGAGGTTGGTGAGGAATGCAGCGCCTCAATCGGGGATCCCCTCCCTCTTCTGGTGTAAGTGGTAGTTGGAGGTAGTTTATTGCAGCCTGACGGAAGCTTCTCTATGGTCCTTGGGTAGTCCGCCACCGTCCAAGGCCGCAAGTCTCTTCGTCGAGGTGGGCAAGCTCAGGAAGGCAGAGCTCAACTTTGGTCACGGCATCTTGATCTCAAAGGGAGCCAACCTGGCAAAGGAGCAATCAGGGATAGGGCTCGACTTCGGCCACGACATCTGGACCTCGAAGGGAGCCAGCTTGGTGAAGGAGCGGCAGAGGTAGAGCTCAACTTCGGCCATGGCATCTTGACCTCGGGGGGAGCCCGCCTGGTGAAGGAGCTGTCAGGAGCAGGGCTTGACTTCGACCACGGCATCTTGACCTCAAGGGGAGCCTGCCTAGCGAAGGAGCGATCAGGAGCATGGCTCGACTTCGACCACGGTGTCTCGAGCTCACGGGAGCTAGCCTGGCGAAGGAGTGGCAGAGGCAGAGCTCGACTTCGGCCATGGCATCTCGACCTCGGGGGGAGCTCGCTTGGCGATGGAGTGGCAAAGGTAGAGCTCGACTTCGCCATTGCGTCTCGACCTCGTGGGCAGCCCATCTGGCGAAGGAGCGATCAAGAGCAGGGCTCGACTTCAACCACAGCGTCTTGACCTCGGGGGAGCCAGCCTGGCGAAGGAGCGGCAGAGGCAGAGCTCGACTTCGACCATGACGTCTCGACCTCTGGGGGAGCCCGCTTGGCGAAGGAGCGATCAAGAGCAGGGCTCGACTTCGGCCTCGACATCTCAACCTCGGGGGGAGCCAGCCTGGTGAAGGAGTGATCAGGAGTAGGGCTCGACATCGGCCACAGCATCTCGACCTCGGGGGGTGCCAGCCTGGCAAAGGAGTGATCAAGAGCATCCCACGTGGCTCTTCCATCTGGTGTGTCACCCGGTAGGGTCTAATATGGATTCCACATCAGCGATCCTATCACATCAAGACCTTTTCTTGCCCATAGATATAACTCAATGTTCATACATTAAGGCCAGTCTCATTAGCCCAGAACTAGTCCATGAATCTCCTTCCGATTTCCTATCCTTCCCCAAGTCTTCTTATATTTCTAGAACCATTATATTGCATTTTGTAGAAGTTAGCATAATGCATACATTCATTATGCATATTAGATTTGCATCTTACTTCTGGTATACCTTATGGCATTTGCTAGGAGTCCATTATAAATTTTCATGTGCATGCCAAGCTATGGTTAAACCTATAGAGTTTATAGTCTATTAGGTTTTGGCCCAAAGAGTCCAATAAATTTTCTTCGATAAGAATGCCTAGTTGAGTCTATTAGGTATTGGTTTTGAGTCCAATCAGTCCACAGACCTAATCCATTTGTCTGCACCTGCACTAACCTCTGCACAACATTTGCATAAGGAAATTAGTCAAAAGATAAACATAAGTAATGAAATCTATAAAAACTTGGCTAATTCCGAAAATGAGCTAAAAAGTTTTCTGCAGGGGATTATGTGATGATCTGGCTTAGGCCTGAGTGGTTCCCTCCAGGGACCATAAAGAAATTACATGCTCACATAGTTGGACAGTTCAAAATAATAAAGAGAGTTGGATCCAATGCCTATGTGCTCGAGTTGCCACCCGAATTAGGAATTAGTTTCACCTTCAATATTTCAGACCTTGTGGAGTACCGAGAGCCAGCAGTGATACCTAGCCAGCACTTTGAAACTATCCCTTCCCTTAAGAGTGAACCCATCCCAGAGTATCCACTTACAAATTGACCTATTAGTGAGGAAAGGATTGAGTGCATCCTAGACGATCAAGCCATCAGTACCCGGAACAAAGGCTATCAACGGTATTTGGTTCGATGGCAAGGTCGGCCAGAATTCGAGGACTCGTGGACCACCTGAGAGGATCTGCAGTGCCTCAACCCAGACCTTCTTGAGCAATATGAGAGCCTTATTGACACTTACTCGATGGGGTCGAGTTCCTCCCGTCCCAGGAGAATTGGTGGGGGCACCAGGATTCGACACAGATTACCGGGCCTTATTTGGTTTACTGATTATATTTTTTTTAAGCACTTAATAATATGTCAAGTTTTGTAATAAAGTTTTGTAATAAAGTTAGTCCAGTTGAGAGTTTTTGTAATGAAGTTAGCTCGGTTAAGTTAAGTCCTGTAATAGGATTCTGAGTCCTGTAGTTCATCAGTATTGTGTCACTTATATCAAAGTGAGCCAAGTTTTGTAATATTAACAAGTATTATATTGAGTCATGTAATAAGTTGAGGCAAGAAGTCCAATTGAATCCAGTGAGTCCCTTGTCTCAACCTCCTGAGTCCTATATCAGTGTTTGAGTCCTATATGAGTGTTTGAGTCCTGTAAGTATGTTATAAGTTATTGTAAGTGTGTTCTTGTCAAATTTTTGTACAAGAGAGGAGGATATCCAGTTCAGGAGTTTATCAGGCCTCACCCAAGAGCTAAAGACCACACTACACAAGCCATCCTGGGCTTTGTATGCTGCCCAAGCCCAAGATGCCTCCAAGATACCCAAGGAATATACTTCCTTCCAAGCCTATGGCGCCACCAAGATACCCAGGGAATACACTGCCCTCCAAGCACCCCAGCCCAGAAGCCCATAAACAGTTTGCACCCCAAGCCCATTCATGACAAGCCCAGGCGACCAAGAGGAAGACCAGGTCAAAGAAAGGAATATTCCTTCCCAACCTAACAAAGAAGTCCTTTCCCAAGTCAACAAGGAAGTGTAGTTTGTTTCAAATTTTATGATCATTTTCCAAAGAAAATTTTGTACTCCTTCTCCCTATCAACTTTGTAATCCATTCTTATAAGGAGAGGACCTGGGTGAGCCTATAAATACCTACCCCCTCCCCCTCTTGTAATCAACACTCTTGATGAACTAAAACTCTGGTGAAATTTCTTTAGATTGTGTTCTTATGTGTTCTTCTTTGAGTGAGTGCGAGTGATACTTGTGTGTCCTAATATATCCAAGCCCTAGCCGACCAAAGCCTTCTCTACTCAACCCTAAGACGCCCAAGGAGAAGAAGCCTTAGCCGCCCACCAACAAGGAGCCTTCTTCCTCCTCTAGGCTGCCAGCTTCAGCAAATCCTAATTCCAACTGTCTTCAAACCCTAATTCCATACTGTTGTTTCCTTATTGTTCTCTTACTGACCTCTGACGCTTACAGGATCCCCAAGGTGTTCTCCTCCAAAGAGGAGGCCCTCTTTGCCTCCTGGACCGAACCAAGATAGCTGATTTATCCAAGGAACAACTGACTTATCATCCAGGCGATGATCTCGAGTGCTGTGTGACCCCGTCTTCGATCAGATCTTCAATCGTTGTTTGGTACAAACCTTCCCCCTCCTAATTTCTAATTTGTTGAAGGTACGCTATCCTAACCGGGGGTTTCTCAATCCTCGAGGTCCTCCTTTTTATTGTTCTGCATGAGTTCATATGAGGGTATGTTAGATCTTGTCATTACTAGTTTGCCTGCTAATATTTACTTGATTTCAGGACTTTAGCCTACAAATTAAAACTCTAAAAAAATTACAAAAAAATTAGTTTCTATTTTTTTGCATTCATATCGGACTTAGGTTAATCCCGCATCAACTGTGAGGTGTTTGGATGGGTCCAATGGTCGGACAAGTCCAAGAATGATGGAGCGATAGGTTTGGGTTGCGAGTGGAGTATTTTGGGGCAGTCGGTGTCCGTTAGTGGGTGGTCATTGTCAGCTCGGCTGTGGACGTCTCTGATGAGAGGGAGGTGGTGGACTCGGTGGCAACATTGAAGGGATGGGCGGCGGCAATAGGCGACTAAATGAATGCTTGGTCGGTGGTAATTAGATGGTAACAGGGTGAGCATCGGTGATTGTTCGCGAGTGGGAGAAACTCGAATGGATTAGTCCTCAAGTATTTTAAGAGGTGGGGGAAGCGAATAAGAGGAAGAGAGGGAGGAAGAGAAGAAAAAAGAAGAAGAGAAGAAGAAGGTGAAGAAGAGAGGAAGAAGGAGAAGAGAAGAAGATGAAGGGAAGAAGAAGAAGAGAAAGAGGGGAGTCGAGAAGCAAAATTCGTTTATTCAATATTTGTCGATGCTTCAATTGATACATGGGACTCCTTTAAATAGACCCTGATCCTCCATGAATTGGAGATCAAAACTCTAGGACTCTCCATCAGATTGGAGATCAGATAGACTAAAATACTAAGACTCGAGTTAAACTGAAACAACTGGCCTAAATTAAAAAATAGACTCTATACTAATCTAGTATTCATGCTTTGAGATCCATGCATAATCTGGATACAAGAATAATAATATATCCAATCCTAATACATCCAAATAAAATAAGAAATATAAATATCTGTTCAAAGATGTGTATCAGGATCTATGCTGGACGATGTCCTCATCATTCCCCTGGGATGGGGAGAACTCGACTCCATCGAGCCAGGCTCCATATTACTCTGGTAATGTTCAATAATATCAGGATCAAATCACTACAGTTCTTTTCAGATAATCTAAATGTCCTCAGACTCAGTGTGGCCTTGCCATCTTACTAGATATCTTTGATATCCATGATTCCTGATAGAAATAACCTGCTCGTCCAAAATCTTTTTAATTCGATCATATCTTCGAGAAACTCTTGGTTATAGATACTCGGGTGGGGGATCACTCTCATCAAAAGATTTAGGCTCAAAAGGATCACTGGGTATTGATATTGGTTCTTTATATTTTATTAGATCTGATACATTAAATATAGTGCTAATGCCATAATCAGATGGTATATCTATAATATATATATTTGATCCTAGTTTCTTTAAGATCTTACAAGGGCCTGTTCCTCGAGAATGTAATTTCTTAATGGTTCTAGAAGGAAATCGTTCTGGTCTAATATGTATCATAACATAATCTCCTATTGCAAAATCATAAGCTCGTCTGTGTGAATTAGCTAATTATTTATAGATCTGGTTAGTGACATTAATTTTATTAATAATTTTTTTATGCAAATCTCTTACATGATGGGCAAATGATTTGGTTGATTCAAATATCCTAATATGTAAGGGTAATGGGTACAATATTATTATTATTTTATTTATTTTATTTTATTTTATTTTTTTGAGTCTGGGCATTCATAATATATTTTTTTAAAGCTCATAACTTTTATAATTACTAATTATAAGATGTCTACATCAGCTTTAGTATCTACATCTACTTCATACCATATGATAAAGGTATAGACCTGAAGAAATTCAATTAACTTTCCAGGTTTCATACTTAAATTTTTTTATAAATTAATAAATCTAAAGGTCTCGCGGTCCGAGTACTGGATAAATTTTTTTAGAAATAGATAATGCCTTCAAAACTTTAAGACATATACTACAGCATAGAATTCTTTAGGATAGACATAGTTTAATAGACTTCTATACTTAAGAGAAATAAATAGAGTATTTATCCTAGCCATATTATAAGAATTCGAGTAGTCTATAGGTACTAAATCTAGATGTGAAATATTATTAAGAGAAATGGTATCACTGTAACTATTACTATTGATATGTTCCACGCATATATTTTCATCTTGACTATCAAGGTTATGAAAAATAGCAGTGTTGTTTTCATCTATAGTCTTGTTAGATTGGTTCAATATACTATTATCTTCTTCGACTTCTAGTTGCTCCTCAAATATAATGTCAATATGTATAGGTTATAACTATCATAGATGTTTGCTAATTTAGGATCTACTAAATAAACTTCTTCTCTATAGCTATCATAGAATCCGCTAATTCTGGATCTGCTATATAAATTTCTTCCTCAAGATTTTTTTTAAGATCTTTTTTTAGGTTTTTCTATAATAATATGGTTGGGCACTTACTGGCAGTATGGTCAGTCCCTGGCATAAAAATTATTGAATTTTGAAATCTGCCTTTTTTAATTGACTATGTCGTAGATCTAAAAAGGGTAGGACTAATTTAGATATTACTGGCTCTATTTTCTAAATTTTCTATCCTTAGTCCATGCTCTTGATAAATGCCAGTCAGATTATCAATTTTCTCATTAAGGGCTTGAACGAATGTAGCTATTTGATTAGGATCCATGTTACCATCTGATTCTAAAGATTCATAATGATATTTTGCTCCTGACCTGGTGGTCATGTAAGGGTCACTACAAGATCACAATCAAGCTCTCCATTGAATTTTTAGAATACAATGACTAGTCTTCCCCAGAAATCTGGTATCAATCTAAAATTTGATTCTAAGATTTTCTACTACAATTTTGTTCCTTTTCAAGTTTAGTTTCAGATCTATAAATTTTATGATTTTTTGATAATCTAATCAATGGAAATTGTTAAAAGAACAATAGGTGCTGTGCAGTTCTGTAGATTGCACAGTTTTTTGCATGTACAATCAGAAGTTCCCGATTAAACTGGAATTAATATTAAAGCATTTTTCAAATTTGCCTATGTAGAAATTCTTTAATTTGAGTCTAGTTTCTAGAGACACTAATTTTATAATTTTTTGACTCTCCTAGAAATAAGACTTTAGTTTTAAACAGAGGTTGCTCAAAATTTCAGGTTGCAGAATTTTAGAACAAAGGCTAAAAGTTTAACTCAAAATTTGGCATAAGTTCTAAAGTAGATTCAGGAATCTGCAACTGTAGATTTGTTTGGCTATGAGTCTATTTTCTAACAAAATAAATTTTATATTTTTTAGAGTTTTTTAATGATTGGAACTTTCTAAAATAGTAAAGGGTGTGCAGGGGTTGCTGAATGCTGAGATATGCAAAATTTTTTTTATTAAATGCAATGTAAATTTGCCTAACCTAAACTAAGCTGTGCTCTGATACCAAATTTAATACGAGACGATATGATCTAGGAATGCAATGTAGATTATTATTTTTTAAATTTTTTTAAAAAATTATCAGTAAACCAAAATTATAAATCAAAACTAGCTAATTATTATTTTCTTAATACAGAAGAGATTAAGCTGTAATCAAATTTTTTTTAATAACTATAAGCAATAATAGAAAACCCTAGATCTAAAAAAAAATTAGGATCGTGGGTAATTGAGAAACTACCTATAAGTTTAGGTTAAGCACAATCAATGAATATATTAATCTAATAAAATTTAATAAATAAACTCACTACCAATATCAATTAAATATTTAAAGTGAAAAATGGTGCTCATAAACTTGATCATGGTCAAAACTGGAAAAGAAAGCATTGACCAAGTCGGGCTGAGATTCTGGTTGGATGGCGAGTCTGATAAAGTCCTTAGACCTGGAATACCAAAAAAAATATTGGTTGCAGTCAGCATTTTTCAAGCCAAAATAATTTTAGATCCAGCCCAATAAATCTAAAAAAATATGGTCGATGCAGTCTTCTAGAAGAGCTTTGAAAGGTAAGTGGACTTTTCAATCATGTGCTGATCGGGATGTGCTAATCAGGAGAAGGATGCTCGAGATTTCAATGGTGGAGCCCAAATTGGTTGTCTTAAAACCAATTTATTTTATTTTATTTTTTTAATTTATACTGGCAAGTAGAAGGGTATTTGCCTTCACGATCGTGCCAAACCTATGGGGGCTTTCACGATCATGCCGAAATAGGGGGTCTTCAGGGAGAGAAACCTGGCGGGGCTTGCTGGCGATCTCGAAGGAGCCAGTACCGGAGGGAAGATTGGCTTGGTCAACGGACGATGGCACGAAGAGACGATGGTGCGGGCTCTATTCCGATGATTGTCAATGATCGTAAGAGGAGCTAGGCGGTTACGGCATGGTATTCGATCGCTGGAGGTGGTAGGGATGGAAGAAAAAGCTTCGACGGTGAGGCATTTGGACAGGTCCGACAGTCGGACAAGTCCGAGAATGGTGGAGCGACGGGTTTGGGTTGCGGGTGGAGTATTTTGGGATGGTCAGTGTCCGTCAGGGGGTTGTCGTTGTCTGCTCCGTCGTGGACCGCTTCAACAAGAGGGAGGCGGTGGACTTGGCAGCAACGTTGAAGGGATGGGTGGCAACGATGGGCGGCTAAACGAAGGCTCGGTCGGTTGTAATTAGATGGTAACAGGGTGGTGTCAGTGATTGTTTGCAAGTGGGAGAAACTCGGATGGATTAGTCCTCAAGTGTTTTAAAAGGTGGGGGAAGAGAATAAGAGGAAGAGAGGGAGGAAGAGAAAAGAAAAAGAAGAAGAGAGGAAGAAGGTGAAGAAGAGAGGAAGAAGGAGATGAGAAGAGGGAAGAAGAAGAAGAGAAAGAGGGGAGTCGAGAAACAAAATTTGTTTATTCAATATTTATCGATGCTTTAATTGATACATGGGATTCCTTTAAATAAACCCTAGTTTTCAATGAATTGGAGATCAAAATTCTGGGACTCTCCATCAGATTGGAGGCTAGATAGACTAAAATACTAAGACTCAAGTTAAACTGAAACAATTGGCCTAATCTAAAAAACAAACTCTATACTAATCCAGTATCCATGCTTTGAGATCCATGCATGATCTGGTTACAAGAATAATAATATATCCAATCCCAATACATCTAAATGAAATAAGAAATACAAATGTTTGCTCAAAGATGTGCATCAGGATCTATGCTGGATGATGTCCTCATTACTTCTATGATGATGTACTGTAACAATAAGGTAGTGATTGAAATTATGAATAACCTGGTGCAATATGATCATACCAAACATATTGAGATTGACCACCACTTCATCAAGGAAAATGTGACTAGCAGATAGATTTGCATTCCTTTTATCCGTTCAGCCAATCAAGTGGCTGATATCCTAACAAAAGAACTAAGTGAATCTTCTTTTTCATCCCTTGTTAGCAAGATGGGTCTTCGAGATTTCTTCATCTCATCTTGAGGAGGAGTATTGGAAAGTCTTCATATTCTTTATATACATTATCTCCTACCTTTTTTTCTTTCCTAGTTTTACTTCCCTGCCTTCCTAAGGCCTATACTTTTTTTACTTTCTTGCCTTCTTAAAGCCTATATCTCTTCTATATATACTATGATCCTACATGAATAAACTATAAGTTCATTTGGCTTACCATTTCCAACACCAGGCATCAGCTTTCAAAAAGTTTTGATGGCATCAGTCCAAAAGATAATGCGAATTTCCTTTACTGAACAATGATGAGGTTAAGCATACACAGGATGGGAATATTCTTAGCTTCGATTCTGAGTTCAGAATTGCTATTCCTTCTCCACTCAACACAGAATTTCTATATCAATTTCCATATATTGCTTCAATCTTCTATGTTTGGAATGTTGGTTTGTACTGAGCATTTACCATTAGATGTTCCAATCAATAGTTTGGCAATATACTCTATGTAATGGCTTCATTCTCAAATTATTGCAAGTTCTTAATCTTAGCTTATAGTAGGAGCGCTGTATCAGTTTCTTCAACCATGGGTTCTCTACTTTGTAAATTTATGTTCTTTATCCAAATTACTTCTTCCCTTTCAGGATTACAAAGTTCTTGAACTGCAAATTCTATGGGACTATGGTTGCCGTATCTTCATCTTCAAAATGGTGTTGCTCTTTACTTTTAACATTACAATGTATTCCTCCATGTAAGCATTGCAAACAGTTTATGTCACGTCCCGAATCCAATACCTGGATCGGCTACGCGACCGGCCGCACAACTTTAGGTATCATCCTAGAGATCATGCCAGGCCTAACCTTCAATTCAACATCCAAATAGTGGTAAGGAATAAATTTCACTAATTATTTATTGATTCCAAGAATTTTTCATAAAATTTAACTAAAATTTCATATAAACTCGGAGAGCAACACCTAAACCCTAACTCACTAACTGGTCCCAAAGCCCGCTTGATTTTTCATATCTGAAACAAAAACACAGGAAAACAAGGGATGAGCTATACAGGCTCAGTAAGTTATCAACACCTCCAGTATACATACACAAATATGCTATTAATAAATAGCAAGTACAAATACACCATATAACAAGATGTCCATCAATATAATAATATATATCCAGCAACATGATGCAAATATATATATTTAATCTCAACCGACACCAACACGACTATGGATGGCCAACCATTTACTTTACTCTCCTAGTCCCTTTGACTATGGCCACGATCGGCCCGTGGCTCACCCTACAAGAGACTAGATCCTGTCTCGCATACCGAAACCGGTCATGTGCCAATGATTGCCCCACTGGAGGCCCACAAGAAAAACTAGCTCTGAATATCACACGAGAAACATGCATCCTCTGCATGTACCTACCTCGCATGGCTAAAATAAGGCAACTAGCTCCTGACACATATATCGCTCATCGGTCATGTGCCAGCGATCGCTCCGCTGGAGACCCACAAGACAAATTAGCTCATTGAGTGATCATAGTAGGACTAGAGAGCGACAACACCAACACAATGCATGCAACCCAATGCAATCCAAAGCAGTCCAATACAATCCAATGCAAATAAAAATATATTACATGCATTTAATATTTCATAAATATATAACATATTTAGCATATAATATCAGAGGTCAAGATAACTTACCGAAAAGGATCCACCAATAAGTACAATTCAAACCTAGATCTGATCTTCCAAGGACAACGACGATCCTGACCAACAATTTAAACATATAATTAATTTCTATTTAATAAAACTAAAATGGAAACTAAACTATCATGGGCACTCTCGTCAATCCAATTCTAACCGTTTCTCCATTTCTTTTCTTTCTCCTCCTCTCCTTTCTCTTCTCTTTCTCTCTCCTCTCTCTCTCCTTCCTCGCCCACAATGGTGGGGAACCTCGCGAGTGAGCCATCGACGGTAGCTCCAGCCATCGGGAACCACCCCAGCGACGGACTCTCAGGTAGGTTTCTCTCTCTTTATTTTATTTTATTTCTTTTCCTGAACCGACAAACCTCTTTTTCTTTTCTTTTTCTTTCTTTCTTTCTTTCTTTCTCTTCCTTCTCCTCTCTTCTTCCCGAACCTCCCCTGCAGCTCCTCATCTTGACCGAACCAGCCTTCCCCCATGATTACCGGTGGCGGCCATGGAAGAAGGTTGCCTGGAAAGCTCAGTGAGCCGGACGGATAGCGGCTCAGCTACCGGCAGGGTACCCTCCAAACCTAGCAACGCCGACCAAAACAAATCCTTTAA
This sequence comes from Areca catechu, assembly GCA_021397845.1. NCBI lineage: Eukaryota > Viridiplantae > Streptophyta > Magnoliopsida > Arecales > Arecaceae > Areca > Areca catechu. Next base: position 151,488,944 of record CM038040.1, on the reverse strand, counting down.
CCACCCAAAAATATTAAATAAGAGGGGAAACTCACCGGTTGGTGTTGTAAAATTCCCGGTCACTCGTCGGAGAGGGAGAAGACGCATGAAGGGGGCTCGATGAGGCGATGGTGTGGAGAATTTAAAGATAAAACAACGACGATTTCTCTCACCGTTTAAAACTCAAACTTCATCCAATCGAGTCCCAACCCCTCCCAACTCATCGCCGGCCACCTCCTTCTCCCCTCACGACTCTTCCTTCACGACATCTGGCGAGAACTCCGACCGTATAAGGGTGAGGAAGCCTCCCCTGCTTCGGTTCTTTCTTCTCTTTATTTTTTTTTCTGGGTTCCGGGTGAAGTCGGAAGCCCTTGCCGACTTCAGCCCACAACGGCCCAATTACAGGCGGGCCTCACATTCTCCCCTCCTAACAAAAATTTCATCCTCGAAATTTAAAAATAAATTTAGATCTTTCAAAACTCAAAGATGTGCAATCCAATATTCACATGATTCACTTGTCCAAAATTCAGTAATCCCAAACAGAGCTCCTATTCATTCTTTATAATACACTTTAAATTAATCATAATATCTTTAATCTACCATACTTCTAATGTGCACTCTGATCAAATCATCTAATTTCTTACAAGAATATTACTTTTCATTAGAATTTAAACCAAATATAACATTCAAATAAAACGAGATCGGTACTAATAAATTTTCTTGTCTTTATTAGGCCTCAAGCATATCATAGCAATTTAAACCATGATCCAATAATCTCCAACATATATATAAGATTAAGTAATCCAATCCAAAACTGTTAACATAAGCTATCGAAGATTTTATCAAAATATACATGCCATATCCATATAATATGATTTAATCTGCTAATAGCAATTTACATATCCATGTATTATCCCAAATATATTTTTCATTATATATTTTCAATAATAATTCCCATATAGATTCATCGTAGAATCCTCTTTCTTAATATCATTAAACATTTTCATAACCTATATCATAAACATCTTGCAACAATCCCCAAAATTAATAATCCAGAAATTAACAAAACTTGCAAGCTATCATGATCTTCATCCATATCAAATTTAGGATCCCAACATTATTTAATTAAGAACTAAATATACATATTCAGCATAACATAACATACTATACTTCCAGGTCAACACTTCTGAAGCTCGGTCTAATCCATTAATCAGAAATAAATATACATCTTATCTAGCCCTTCAATATCCATAATATGCTTACTTATCATGATCAAATAGTATCAACTATTCAGTCTCCTCCAAAATCAATCTCTACAAAAATCATATTCAAGATCTTATGCACGGTACCTAAGGATTAGAAATCCAACTTTGAATCCATTCTAATTGGTCATAACATTAAATTCAAATATCACAATCCAGAGTGATCACAATCTAAATTTTAATATCACTTAATCATATCCTAACTACTTATGTTAGTCTTAAGTGATCATAACCCAAACTTCGATATCATTCAATCATGTCTTAATAATCATCATACTAATTCTTAATCACCTATATCATAGTCTATAATCACATCAAATTATACTTCCAAATTAAATCAAACCAATAATATAACTTAAAATATACCTCCATATATCCATTGTCTAGTCTCGATAACAATCTTTCAAAAAAATTAAGCTAGGGGAGTTTAAATCCAACATTTTATTCAAGCAAGCCTCCTATACTTAGCAAAACCCTTGAAACTATAACATACATCTATCAAAAGGAATTAACTAAATTCTCAGTATCGATAATTACTCTGGAATATTCAATCAAAATCCTAATTCTACCCCACTCTCACTAACTAGGTCACTTAATCTTAAACCTTTGCTCTGATACCACTCTGTCACGTCTCGAATCCAATACCTGGATCGGCTATGCGACCGGCCGCACAACCCTAGGTATCATCCTAGAGATCATGCTAGGCCTAACCTTCAATTAAACATCCAAATAGTGGTAAAGAACAAATTTCACTATTTATTTATTGATTCCAAGAATTTTTCATAAAATTCAACTAAAATCTCATATAAACTCAGAGATCAACACCTAAACCCTAGCTCCTCACTAATTGGTCCCAAAGCCCGCTTGATTTTTCGGATCTGAAACAAATGCACAGGAAACAGGGGATGAGCTATATAAGCTCAGTAAGTTATCAACACCTCCAGTATACATACACAAATATGCCATTAATAAATAGCAAGCACAAACACACCATACAACAAGATGTCCATCAATATAATAATATATATCCAGCAACATGATGCAAATATTTATACTTAATCTCAACCGACACCGACACGACTATGGATGGCCAACCATTTACTTTACTCTCCTAGTCCCTTTGACTATGGCCACGATCGACCTGTGGCTCGTCCCACAAGAGACTAGATCCTATCTAACATACCAAAATCGATCATGTTCCAATGATCGCCCCACTGGAGGCCCACAAGGAAAACTAGCTCTGAATATCATACGAGAAACATGCATCCTCTGCATGTGCCTGCCATGCATGGCTAAAATAAGGCAACTAGCTCCTGACTCATATACCGCTATCGGTCATGTGCCAGCGATCACCCCACTGGAGGCCCACAAGGTAAATTAGCTTTTCGTGTGATCATAATCGGACTAGAGAGCGACAACACCAACACAATGCATGCAACCCAATGCAATCCAAAGCATTCCAATGCAATGCAATGCAAATTAAAATATATTACATGTATTTAATATTTCATAAATATATAACATATTTGACATATAATATCAGAGGTCAAGATAACTTACTGAAAAGGATCCACCAATAAGTACAATTCAAACCTAGATCTGATCTTCCAAGGACAAGGACGATCATGACCAACAATTTAAACATATAATTAATTTCTATTTAATAAAACTAAAATGGAAACTAAACTATCATGGGCACTCTCGTCAATCTAATTATAACCCTTTCTCCCTTTCTTTTCTTTCTCCTCCTCTCTCCTTTCTCTTCTCTTTCTCTCTCCTCTCTCTCTCTCCTTCCTTGCCCATGATGGTGGGGGACCTCACGAGTAAGCCACCGACGGTAGCTCCAGCCACCGGGAACCACCCCGATGACAGACTCTCAATTAAGTTTCTCTCTCTCTCCTCTTTATTTTATTTTATTTTATTTTATTTCTTTTCCTGAACTGACAAACCTCTTTTTCTTTTCTTTTTTTTTTCTTTCTTTCTTTCTCTTCCTTCTCCTGTCTTCTTCCCGAACCTCCCCTGCAGCTCCTCATCTCGATCGAACCAGCCTTCCCCCATGATTGCCGGCGGCGGCCATGGGAGAATGTTGCCGTGAAAGCTAAGTGAGCCGGATGGACGGTGGCTCGGCTTCCGGCAGGGTACCCTCCAAACCGAGCAACGTCGACCAAAATAAATCCCTTAATCCACCCAAAAATATTAAATAAGAACTCACCGACTGGTGTTGTAAAATTCCCGGTCGCTCGTCGGAGAGGGAGAAGACACGTGAAGGGGGCTCGATGAGACAACGGTGTGGAGAATTTAAAGATAAAACAATAACGAGTTCTCTCGCTGTTTAAAACTTAAACTCCGTCCAATCGAGTCCCAATCCCTCCCAACTCATCGCCGGCCACCTCCCTCTCCCATCACAACTCTTTCTTTGTGACATCCGGTGAGAACTCCGATCGGATAAGGGTAAGGAAGCCTCCCCTGCTTCGGTTCTTTCTTCTCTCTATTTTTTTTCTGGGTTCCAGGTGAAGTCGGCAGCCCTTGCCGACTTCAGTCCACAATGGTCTAATTACGGGCGGGCCTCACATTTTATGAATTCAATTCTGATCGAACAGGTTGTTCGGTTCAAACTATCTTTTTGGTTGTTGTAAATATTGTTAATTGTAACCTTTAAATAGCATGTTTTCACTGCAAGATAAAAGAGGAATTCTCAACAATTTTTTCCCGATGCTAGAGAAAAGCATCGGGAAGTCTCGCCGTCATATGGCAACGTTTTTTTCAAGCGTTACAAAAATAGTTTTATCGATGCTTTTAAGCATCGGCAGGTTTCTTCTTCTTTCTAATCAAATCTCTAATTTCATTTGAACCATCGCCGCCCCAGCCTTTCCCTCTCCCAACCTCCCTCCATCCTCCATTGCCTCCATTTCTGGTCAGCTTGCCATCCCCCGGACCAGTTCGAGTCGATATCCTGCCATCAACCTAACTGTCCCAACCATTTTCCCTAGCGCACCAGTAAAAGAACCCCAGGCCCTTGGTCGGCCTGGTGAGAGAAGGCAAGCACCGTACTCCCATATGGTAAGTCTTCCCCCTTCTCTCCTCTCCCCCTCTTCTGTCGGCCCCATCCGGTAACGTATCACATGCTGGTGATTTACCAATCTAGCACTAATCTGGTGTGTGTGTGTGTGGGGGGGGGGGGGGGGGGGTGTGGGGGTTTACTGCGCCCGTTAATCCTTGAAATGTTTTAAAATTGTAGAGGAATCTACTTTGGCCAGTGATGTAGCCTCGAATAGAAGCATTGATAAGGACAAGCTTGGACTCAGAAATGGTAGTGGTGGTGATAGTTTTGCTTTTCAAAAAAAAATTGAAGACCAGTTTTTTTTAGTTTCCACAATTTTTAGGAACTGAGAATAGATTTTTAAAAATTTGGAAATGGAAACTATATTACAAAATGTCTTTTCTGCCTTAATTTATGTGTTTTTGAAAACAAAACCTGGAAAATAGAAATTGGAGGTGATACCAAACAAGGCCTAAGTTGGTCATGCACTCATGCGCTGTGAATGTTGAAGTTACTACCTTCCTCAATATAAGCCAATCGTAAGGTTGTTTTCTCCATTCTCATTTTGTTTTCGATTTTTATTTGATGCACATGCAATTAAGTACCATAGTGTATAAACCTTGGTTAAGGTTCTTAGATTCTTTGAACTATCCTATGGTGGTATTGGGGGAACTCATTCCAAGTTGTAACTTGTGTTTAACTCTTACCTGGCTATAGCTTCATAAACAAATGGACTTATAACACTACAGCAAACAGGAGAGAAGGTGACCCTTTTTTCTTGATGATAGGGAGAAGCATCGAGACACCCCGCTAACCTCTCGATGCTTTTTCAAGCATTGGAAAATGATGGATTTTAACGATGTTTTTAAACGTCGAGAGGTTTCTCTACTAATTCTATCCCCCGAACCATTCCCATTATCCCTTCCGATCGATCCCTATCCCTATTCCTAGCTGTCGGCACCTTTCTTTCCCTCCCTCCCTTCATTCTCTGCGGATCTCGCCGGATTCCTATAAGGATTGAAGCAAGCAAAGTGAGAGAAGCCGCTGAGAGACCTAAATGAGAGAAGTAGGCTTTTTCGGCCGTCGAATCGTAGGAAACTGGTAAGATTTTTTTTCTTGATATCGAGCTAGATTGACATAAGACTCCTTCAATTCGTTTCCTAATGCTTCCATTTTCTTTCTATTATGTCGATGTTGTTTAAATCTCGTTGGTATGGAGTGGAATGAGACCAATTCGTTGGAATGGAGGGGAATGGAGGGGATGCTTTTCCTCTATTTTTTCCGTTGTTCCATTTTTTGTTGGTTTTTCCTTTCTTCTATTTTTTCCATCCTCAAGAGTCTTAGTCAGGTGGGAGGCTTGAACCGGCTGAAGGAGTCTCAGTTGGGTGGGAGGCTTGAACCGGTTGAAGGGGGGACGCTTCTGAGTGGAAGGGATGGGAAGAGCGGAGGAAACAGGATGGTGGAAGGGAGGGTGGGTCCATGACATGGCTTGCAAGGAAGGGGAACTGAGACCGTTGCTGGTTGAAGGGAGGTCATTTAGTTTAGTTTATGGAGTGGGCACCAGGATCAGACAGAAATTACTTGGTCCATTATGGATTTCTGATTGGACTTTCGAGTCTTGTAGTACATTGAGTCCTGTAATAAAGTGGGTCAATTGAGTCCAATTGAGCCCACTTAGTCCCTTTGCTTCAGTCCAAGCAAGTGAGTCCAGTTGTTTCAGTCCAGTCCACTGAGTTCAAGTGAGTCATGTAATTTTCATTCAAGTCAAGCTCAAAAGGAGAGTTACCAGACCCCCACTCAAGCCATCCCATCTCATGTGCCTGGAGCCCATGTGCCTGGTTTCCATTCATGCCGCCTAAGCCCACAAGGAATGGCACCTCCCAAGCCCACAAGATTTGGCACCCCAGTCCAAGCTCGCAAGAATTGGCACCCCAGCCCAATCCACCAGAAGATGGCGCCTCCTCCCAGGCCCACAGCAATTGGCGCCCCTCCTAGGCCCACAGCAATTGGCGGCCCCCCTCCCAGGCCCACAAGGAAATCAAGCCTCCTAAGCCCAAGAGGAGTTGATGTCCCAGTTCAACCAGGAAGCAAGCCTCCCAGTCCAGCCAGGAGTCAAGTCTCCTAACCCCACTCAAACTTTGTACTCCAACTTTGACAGGAATTGTACTCCAACTTTGACAGGGAGAGGGCTAGGTGATCTATAAATACCCCCTCCCCCCCTCTTGTATGAATTATTGATTGAATGAATGAAAAGAATTTTTCTTGTCCAATTTCTATGCTTGTTAGCATTGATGCTCCGTGAGGGAGAGGGTGTGAGGCCCAACTAACAAAAACCAACCAGTTTTCCAAACCCTAGCCACCCAACCTTCTTCCAATTTCCTAATCCCTAGCTTTCAATCATCCTCCAACACTGAAGGATGCCCACCATCTTCTTCTAACCTAGGCCGCCAACACTCTTCCAAAACCCTAGGTGATGCGGGACAATTAAGAAAAACAACAATTAAATAATAAAACAGTAATTAATATTTTTTTTTATCATTTCAGATTTTAATGGATAACTCAAAGGAGACAGTAAAGGAAGCTAATAAGTCTACTACCCGCACAAGTAAACCTATAAAGCAATTTAAAAGCAGGACCTGGTAGTTGAGAAACCACCGTAAACTAGGATTTATTCAACGATTCAGAATTTATGAGAAGGGAAAGATTCAGTGTTACCAACATAGATCGCTCTCTCGATATAAATCCGGCAGGACTCTCAAGATCATAGAGTTGGGACTTTAAGATCTTGCGCTCTCTCGATATAGATCCGGCAGGACTATCAAGATCATAGAGTTGGGACTTCAAGATCTTGCTTCTAGGCTCTGATTTTTCACACGATGCCGGTTCCGAGGCAAGAACACCAGATCTGGATTGTTGGTCACTTGCAAAACCTCAGCAAAGGAATTCAAGTTAGAAATCAACAATGAAAAGGAAAGAAGGAAAAGAAAGGGTTCGAAGTGATGGTTGGGTTTTCTTTTTTGCTGGATAAGTAGGGCCTCACATCTCGCGTGAAAGATTGTGCCCTGAAAGCCAATTGAAATATTATAATTTTGATCCCAAAATCAATGAATTGACATTTTATAAAGGCATTAGTTTCATCATTTGCTGTGTCTTTTTGATTTTATGATGAACCCCATAGATTAGGGCTATGGTTCTGGGGTTATGATGAGATCATATCAGTGAGACCTAAAGCCTTAAAACCCTAATCTAAAATATTCCTGGTCGATGGGACATTGAGTTGGGGATCAATATTTCCGGCAAGACCAGCACATCCTATATATGTTTTGTAATAAGGGTGACTGATCTCACAGTCACTTGTGTTTGACACTAATACTAGGATGTGAGTGTTCATTAGAGAATGAGTTCACTGAATTGATCCAGATAGAGAATATCTAATGGAACCTTATCTGTTTGTCAATAGATAATTCTCATAGTGGGAGTAGTGCATGTGGTCCTTTGACCTGAGACTACCATAGTACCTTATATATATGAATCCATACTTTGGTTCGCAATCAATCATGACACTGAGTCATGCACGAGGTGATACTGGTTATGGTGGATTGTATATGGAGGTTGTGAGTAGGTCAACAAGGAATTGATCAGCCCTAGTAAGAGGGAATAGCATCCAGTAAAATTTCAAATGATGGATTCAGGAAACCTTTGATCAAAGTATGAACATTAGAGTTATTTTCTAATGGTTCATTACTGAATCATCATTATAAAGATTGAGCTAGGGATGAATATGAAAATTGGATTTGACAAGTATCCATTAGAGTAATTTTCTAATGGTTCATTACTGAATCATCATTATAAAGATTGAGCTAGGGATGAATATGAAAATTGGATTTGACAAGTATCCATATTCATAATCATATTCGGGATGCAAGTTGATCAAAGGACTGAATTGCCCGGTAACTCACCACTGAAGGGTATTTTGGTAATTCCACCAAAATTCCACATCTTCCGGGTAGACATGATACGTTGCTAGACGTCAATCTTGTCTTGTAGGTATATGATTGAGTCATGGTAATTCAAATCAGTCAAGTTGAATTAGATTCTAATTGACCGAGTCGAGCTAGTTTGAGTTGACCTAAATCGGCTTAGTTGAGATCTAACCGAATTAAGTCAAATAGCACTCGGACCTACTGCTGGCTAGGTGTGGAACCCAATGGGTCACACACAAAAGAAAATTGATAAAGGATTTAATTTGGAATTAAATCATGTTTGCAGGATAAACACACTAGCATGTGTTGCAGACCAAATTTCTATTCGAATCAGATTCGAATTTGGTTCCGAATTGGGCTTAATTGGGTTCTAATTGAACCAGATTAAGGTCCAATTTATTTTTTAGGACATTGGGCTAACCCATGGCTGAACCCAAGTGAATTTAGTTCACTGAGACCCTCTCTCCAAGCCGCCCCCTCCCTTTTCTCACCCGCGCGCGCCAAGAAAGAGAGTCCACGCGCGTGGACTTCTCTTAAAACGCGTGAGAAAGAAAAATGTCGGAGAAAAATCTGAAAAAGGGGCGATTCAGATCCTTGTCTGGCGCCCTTGGATCTGGATCTGATGGCCAGAAAAAATTAAGGAAAAGATCCGTCGCTTTTCGGTCGCAAATCCGTCTCCAAAAGTCGCGATTCTTCCTGAAGTTTTTCCGAGAGTCCTCCTCGTCGGAAAAACGAAAATCAAATCGGAGAATCATGATTTTTGGTTGAGGGGATGCGTGAGGAATGAGGGATCGTGATCCCTGAGGTTTCAGAGGGTTGCGTTGTTTCGAGATGACACCCCTCTGAGATCTATAAATAGGGTTGGGGTTCTCGGGGGTTTTCACGTAACATAATTCAGAGATCCAATTCCCTTTCTTCCTCTCCAGAATACTCCTTCCTCTTGTTCTTGTTGGGTATTGTTTCCCTTACAGAGGTATCCTCTGTCGAAACTCTGACCCTAAACAAGAATAAGAAGAAGGTCTTGAACGGTAAAGGAAAGAAAAGGGAAAGGATCTATTCTTCTTTTCCTTCTTGAATTAAGACTTTGACTGTCTTAATTTTTCTTCCAATTCAATTCAAAAAGGGGATTCAAGAAAGGGAATTCTTGAAGAAAATTCAAGAAGAGGAAAGAAGGAAGAAAAGAAATTTTCAAGAAAGAAAATTTCAGCCTAAAGGTCCAAGAATTGAATTCTTGAAAAAAAATTCAAGAAGAGGAGCCAAGAACTAGAAATTATTGTCTTCATTATTTTTCTGTGTGGATCACCATTGGAGGGTGAACATTTGGGCACCTGGTGGAGATTCAGAGTTTGGATTTTGCGATACAGGTTAGTATCTTAATTTGAGATTAAATCTTATATAAACATCTTATATGTTTTAATTCTTTTAAGGAGATTTTTGGGTTGAAGGTTTGGTGAAGATTTCATAAAGATAAAAAATTTTTGAAATCTATGATTCCGCCTTGCCACCGAACCCTACAGTGGTATCAGAGCCTCCTTATTAAGATTAAAATATATATTCTGAATTTTAGATGTATATTTATATAAGTAACATGAGATGTAATATATGTTTGTTATAATATCACCAATTAGGGTTTTTTCACTCAAACCCTAATTATTGTAGAGATATGCATAGAGATCTAGTCATCATACTGAAATAAGGTTGCCCTGGCATAATGGTGGATCCATTATGTGGTAAATGGTTGTCCTAGTATGATGACACACTAATTACATATTTGTGTTAATTATGCATATATGTTTGATGTATGCCACTAATTAAGGTTTTCACTTAAACCTTAATTTGCATAGAGATATGTTTAGCCTTCTAGTCATCATACTGAAATAAGGTTGCCCTGGCATAATGGTGGATCCATTATGTGGTAAATGGTTGTCCTAGTATGATGGCACGCTATGGCACATATTTGCTAGAATGTGCTTTGTTTTAATAAAGCCCTCTTTAACAACATATTAAGTTGTAGTGTCATATACCAAAAGCAAAATAATCAATATGATTAGTTTATCATTCGGTGTCTAGGAAAAGTGGTTCATGATCGGTAAAGAGGACATGGTTTTTAATTGGTTCCGTTGACTGACCTGGCCAATTCTTATTGGTGTCTAAGGAAAGCAACGGGGGGACTCCCACTACTCTCCCACTTACCTGGCCGGTATGATTAACTTAATTATTGATTGATATGCTCAGTGTAATATTCACTACATATGGCTTTCCTTCATGCCAAGTCATTATTATGTTATGATCCATATTAGGTTTGTTGTGTACACACAAGGCCTTTTTTCTTTATGGTGACTAACATAATTTTTGCTTGGTACATTTGATGCTTATGGAATGATTTGATATAATACTTTGTTGTGTACACACAAGGGTATTATGATTAATATCATGACCATATAGCAATGAAGGGTCTAACTTAACTAAAATATTATAGTTTGTTGTGTACACACAAGGCTATTAATATTTTAGAGGCCAAGATAAGTTGAGAATTGTATGAATTACAATTGGAAAGAGTTTTCCTACCTTTGAACTTATATAAGATTTGTTGTGTACACACAAGGTCTTTTATAAGGAATTAGGATCTCAACCCCACTAAGAGAACCAATTAGGGTTTTCTCGATCATCACATTAAGGGTTATGATGCTTGATAAAATAGTGGGAGACATAATTAAGTTAAAGTCCTAATTTAATTATGTTTTGTCAACATTGATTGTCTGCTTATGTAATGTTGTTTGTTAATGTAGATTAAATGGCCTCTTCACTCTCACTCCGTAGCATTCTTGATGCAAATAAATTGACTGGACCAAACTATGTTGATTGGTTGAGAAACCTGAAGATAGTACTCAGCCAAGAAAGAATTTCTTATATTCTTGATACCCCAACCTTGGAACCATTAGGGGAAGATGCCTCGTAAGAGGATAAGACCACATATAACACGTGGCAAAATGACTCACTTACTGTCAAGTGTATAATGCTTGCCTCTATGACCAATGAGTTATAGAGGCAACATGATAGCATGGACACAAACTCCATATTGCTCAATTTAAAAGAACTTTATGGAGAACATAGTCGAACTGCAAGATATGAAATATCTAAGCAGTTATTCCGTGCAAGGATGACAGAAGGTACATCCGTACAAGACCATGTATTAAAGGTTATTGACCTAATCACCCGATTGGGTCAATTGGGTTTTGTTATGGATGGGGAGTTGAATCAGGATTTAATCCTGCAGTCACTCCCAGAGTCATTTTCACAGTTTGTTCTTAATTATCATATGAACAAACTTAACACTTCCTTGCCTGAGCTGTTGAATATGTTAAAAACAGCAGAGAGCCATTTAAAGAAAAATAAGGCTCCACTTCTTCTTGTGGATGGTGTAAACAAGAAGAAAATAGGCAAAAAGGATTCCAAGAGGAGGTTAAATCCAAAAGGGGGCATCAAGAAAAAGAAAGGAAAGAAGGCCTCCGGACAAATGACCTGCTTTCATTGTGGCAAGCCGGGTCACTGGAAAAGAAACTGCAAGGTTTACCTTGCAAGTGTGAAGCCTGGTGCTAGTAATGCACCAAAAGGTATGTATGAGATACATGCAATTTTGTCATTAGACACTTCTAATTCAAACTCTTGGGTATTGGATACTGCTTGTGGTCATCATATCTGCAAATCATTGCAGGGACTACAGAACATTAGAGTTTTGAAGGAAGGCGACTTCGAGCTCTACGGTCCTGGAGGAGATTCCATCCAAGCAGAAGCTGTAGGGACTTATATGTTGAAGCTGCCTTCTGGGAAGATTTTAGAGTTAAAGAATTGTTATTTTATGCCTAGAATCATTAGAAACATCATATCTGTACCCTTGTTACTTAAACAAGGATATATTATGAATGTAATGAGCAGTGGCTGCTCAATCAGTTTTTCTAATAAAATAATATTTAATGGCATATTTTGCAATGGTCTCTTAACTTTATCTTCTGATGACAATATACTACATGTTAGTAATAAACGAAAAAGAGATGAAGTAAACAATACTTTACTTTGGCACTGTCGTCTTGGACATATTAGTGAGCAGAGGATTAACAAGTTATACAAGAAAAAATTCCTTAATCCTTATGACTATGAATCATTAGGAACTTGTGAATCATGTCTCATGGGTAAAATGACCAAGACTCCATTTAGTGGACATAATGAAAGGACAACAGAGTTATTAGGACTCATACACACTGATGTATGTGGACCTATGACAACTCAGGCCAAGGGTGTAACTCATATTTCATCACATTCACTGATGATTTTTCAAGGTACGGATTTGTGTATCTAATGAAACATAAGTCCGAAGCTTTTGAAAAATTTTTAGAGTATCAAAGTATGGTAGAGAAACAAATGGGGAAAAGTATTAAGATCCTTCGATCAGATAGAGGAGGTGAATACTTATCCACCGAGTTTCTTGATCACCTTAAATAAAAGGGAATCATCTCTGAATGGACTCCTCCTTACACACCACAATTAAATGGTGTTGCTGAAAGGAGAAATCGTACTTTATTAGATATGGTACGGTCCATGATGTGCTTCACAGACTTACCTGTTTCTTTCTGGGGATATGCCTTGGAAACAGCGGCTAATATTTTGAATAGAGTACCATCCAAATCTGTATCTAGCATTCCATATGAGTTATGGAGGGGAAAGAAACCCAATCTTACGCACCTTAAGATATGGGGATGTCCAGCTTATGTCAAAAGAAATTTTGGACAAAAGCTTGATGCTAGAGCAGAAAAATGTCTATTTGTTGGATATCCCAAAGATAGTATAGGATATCTATTCTACCACCCTACTGAACAAAAGGTTTTAGTCAGTAGGCATGCCATTTTTATGGAAAAAGAATTCATCCTACAAAAGGGCAGTGGGAGAAATATTGAACTTGAAGAAGTTCAACAAGTAGATACATCTCAACAAAATCATAACACAGTTAGTATAGAACCTGAACACACCACTCCTATCCGTAAGTCTGATAGAGTACGACATGCACCTGAAAGGTATGGGTTCATTATTGAAAATAATGAAGCCCGAATCATTGATAATGATGAGCCTCTAACATATACGGATGCTGTCATAAGTAGTGACTCAGACAAATGGCTGGAAGCCATGAGATCCAAAATGGACTCCATGTATGTCAACCAAGTCTGGACTTTGGTTGATGCACCAGAGAGTGTTAACCCTATTGGATGCAATGGGTCTATAAGAAAAAGATTGGGACAGATGGCCAAGTTGAAACTTATAAAGCCAGATTAGTGGCTAAGGGTTTCAGACAAAAACAGGGAATAGATTATGATGAAACATTTTTTCCTGTTGCCATGCTCAAATCTATTCGGATCATGCTTGCTATAGCAGCTATCATGATTATGAAATCTGGCAGATGGATGTGAAAACTGCATTTCTCAATGGTTTCCTTGAGGAAGAGGTTTATATGTCACAGCCAGAAGGTTTTGTCTTGGAGACTAAACCTAATCAGGTATGTAGGCTAAAGAAATCTATTTATGGATTAAAGCAAGCATCTAGGAGTTGGAACATCCGATTTGATAAGACAGTCAAAGAATTTGACTTTATCAAAAATGAGGATGAACCTTGTGTGTACAAGAAGACTAGTGGGAGTGCCATAGTTTTCTTGGTTCTGTATGTAGATGACATACTCCTCATTGGGAATGATATCCCAATGTTACAATCAGTCAAGGTATGGTTATCTAAACAGTTTTCCATGAAAGACTTGGGAGAAGCATCTTATATACTAGGCATCAAGATCTATAGAGATAGATCTAGGAGGATGCTAGGTTTATCCCAGTCTAGGTACATTGACCAAGTGCTAAAAAGATTTAGCATGGAGGAAAGTAAAAGAGGTTACTTACCTATTGGTCATGGCATACATCTTTCTAAGAAGATGTCTCCTAAGACACCTGAAGAAAGAAATAGAATGAATTCGGTACCTTATGCTTCGGCAGTAGGGTCTATTATGTATGCTATGTTATGTACTAGGCCTGATGTGGCATATGCCTTAGGTATAGCCAGCAGGTTTCAGGCTGATCCAGGAGAGGATCATTGGAAGGCTGTGAAAAATATTCTTAAGTACTTAAGAAGAACTAAGGATATTTTTCTAATATACGGAGGATCTGATCTTAAACTAGAAGCTTATTCAGATTCTAGTTTTCAATCAGATCTAGATGACAGCAAATCTATATCTGGGTATGTTTTTATCCTTAATGGAGGAGCTGTAAGCTGGAAAAGTTCTAAACAGCAAACTGTAGCTGACTCAACAACTGAGGCAGAGTACATTGCTGTTAGTGAAGCTGCCAAGGAAGCTGTCTGGATGAAGAAGTTCATATCAGAGTTGGGCGTAGTTCCTGAGATTGAAGGTCCAGTATCACTTTACTGTGATAATACGGGGGCTGTTGCTCAAGCAAAGGAACCAAGAGCTCATCACAAATCAAAGCACATTCTGAGGCGCTTCCATCTCGTTCGAGAGATTGTCGAAAGACAAGAAGTCTGCATTAAAAGGGTAGAAATAAAGAACAACGTAGCAGACCCGTTCACTAAGGCTCTATCACAGCGAGAGTTTGATCGCCACCTTGATTGTATGGGGTTAAGATTTAAAGGCGGTTGGCTTTAGTGCAAGTGGGAGATTGAAAGTTTGTGCCCTGAAAGCCAATTGAAATATTGTAATTTTGATCCCAAAATCAATGAATTGACATTTTATAAAGGCATTAGTTTCATCATTTACTGTGTCTTTTTGATTTTATGATGAACCCCATAGATTAGGGCTATGGTTCTGGGGTTATGATGAGATCATACCAGTGAGATCTAAAGCCTTAAAACCCTAATCTAAAATATTCCTGGTCGATGGGACATTGAGTTGGGGATCAATATTTCCGGCAAGACCAGCACATCCTATATATGTTTTGTAATAAGGGTGACTGATCTCACAGTCACTTGTGTTTGACACTAATACTAAGATGTGAGTGTTCATTAGAGAATGAGTTCACTGAATTGATCCAGATAGAGAATATCTAATGGAACCTTATCTGTTTGTCAATAGATAATTCTCATAGTGGGAGTAGTGCATGTGGTCCTTTGACCTGAGACTACCATAGTACCTTATATATATGAATCCATACTTTGGTTCGCAATCAATCATGACACTGAGTCATGCACGAGGTGATACTGGTTATGGTGGATTGTATATGGAGGTTGTGAGTAGGTCAACAAGGAATTGATCAGCCCTAGTAAGAGGGAATAGCATCCAGTAAAATTTCAAATGATGGATTCAGGAAACCTTTGATCAAAGTATGAACATTAGAGTTATTTTCTAATGGTTCATTACTGAATCATCATTATAAAGATTGAGCTAGGGATGAATATGAAAATTGGATTTGACAAGTATCCATTAGAGTAATTTTCTAATGGTTCATTACTGAATCATCATTATAAAGATTGAGCTAGGGATGAATATGAAAATTGGATTTGACAAGTATCCATATTCATAATCATATTCGGGATGCAAGTTGATCAAAGGACTGAATTGCCCGGTAACTCACCACTGAAGGGTATTTTGGTAATTCCACCAAAATTCCACATCTTCCGGGTAGACATGATACGTTGCTAGACGTCAATCTTGTCTTGTAGGTATATGATTGAGTCATGGTAATTCAAATCAGTCAATTTGAATTAGATTCTAATTGACCGAGTCGAGCTAGTTTGAGTTGACCTAAATCGGCTTAGTTGAGATCTAACCGAATTAAGTCAAATAGCACTCGGACCTACTGCTGGCTAGGTGTGGAACCCAATGGGTCACACACAAAAGAAAATTGATGAAGGATTTAATTTGGAATTAAATCATGTTTGCAGGATAAACACACTAGCATGTGTTGCAGACCAAATTTCTATTCGAATCAGATTCGAATTTGGTTCCGAATTGGGCTTAATTGGGTTCTAATTGAACC
Source organism: Areca catechu (assembly GCA_021397845.1). NCBI lineage: Eukaryota > Viridiplantae > Streptophyta > Magnoliopsida > Arecales > Arecaceae > Areca > Areca catechu. Next base: position 151,472,656 of record CM038040.1, on the reverse strand, counting down.
AGATTAAGGTCCAATTTTTTTTAGGACATTGGGCTAACCCATGGCTGAACCCAAGTGAATTTAGTTCACTGAGACCCTCTCTCCAAGCCGCCCCCTCCCTTTTCTCACCCGCGCGCGCCAAGAAAGAGAGTCCACGCGCGTGGACTTCTCTTAAAACGCGTGAGAAAGAAAAACGTCGGAGAAAAATCTGAAAAGGGGCGATTCAGATCCTTGTCTGGCGCCCTTGGATCTGGATCTGATGGCCAGAAAAAATTAAGGAAAAGATCCGTCGCTTTTCGGTCGCAAATCCGTCTCCAAAAGTCGCGATTCTTCCTGAAGTTTTTCCGAGAGTCCTCCTCGTCGGAAAAACGAAAATCAAATCAGAGAATCGTGATTTTTGGTTGAGGGGATGCGTGAGGAATGAGGGATCGTGATCCCTTGGGTTTCAGAGGGTTGCGTTGTTTCGAGATGACACCCCTCTGAGATCTATAAATAGGGTTGGGGTTCTCGGGGGTTTTCACGTCACATAATTCAGAGATCCAATTCCCTTTCTTCCTCTCCAGAATACTCCTTCCTCTTGTTCTTGTTGGGTATTGTTTCCCTTACAGAGGTATCCTTTGTCGAAACTCTGACCCTAAACAAGAATAAGAAGAAGGTCTTGAACGGTAAAGGAAAGAAAAGGGAAAGGATCTATTCTTCTTTTCCTTCTTGAATTAAGACTTTGACTGTCTTAATTTTTCTTCCAATTCAATTCAAAAAGGGGATTCAAGAAAGGGAATTCTTGAAGAAAATTCAAGAAGAGGAAAGAAGGAAGAAAAGAAATTTTCAAGAAAGAAAATTTCAGCCTAAAGGTCCAAGAATTGAATTCTTGAAAAAGAATTCAAGAAGAGGAGCCAAGAACTAGAAATTATTGTCTTCATTATTTTTCTGTGTGGATCACCATTGGAGGGTGAACATTTGGGCACCTGGTGGAGATTCAGAGTTTGGATTTTGCGATACAGGTTAGTATCTTAATTTGAGATTAAATCTTATATAAACATCTTATATGTTTTAATTCTTTTAAGGAGATTTTTGGGTTGAAGGTTTGGTGAAGATTTCATAAAGATAAAAAATTTTTGAAATCTATGATTCCGCCTTGCCACCGAACCCTACATCGCGATGCTCCAAAAGAACAAAGAAAAGGCCTTACACCCCACGATGCACATAGAAAAGGAAGATTTTGACAAAATATCTTTGTATTTCAAAATAATTTCATGAATTACAAGTGGGGCTGGTGGGGTATTTATAGACTCCCAACCAGAGATATAAGGGACACAAACACTAGTTTTGTGCTCCCTTGGAATACAACTCCTAGAATCCTGCTCTTGGGCATCTTGGACTCTAGAGTCTGGATCATGTGGTTGTCTGCAGGTGAGGGACTCCTCAGTCTGGATTGAAGAAGACTCAAGAGTTTTGGTGAAACTCTTGAGTTCAGGAGAATTAAGTAGCTTCCATCCTGATTGCTTGAAACTCTTGAAGTAGAAGACCATTGAACCTTCTCCCTTTAAGTGATTAAAATTCCTAGGACTCTTGCTTGAAGTGGGTGATAAAAAAAATGATTATTGGCATGGAGTTTTGAGTGGGAGGGCGCCATCTTGGGAGTCCTTCTTCTTTACTTATCTTGATTTTAAGTGGCGCCAATCTTGTCTTCATTTGGCCAACAAAAAATAATAAAACACATGGCATGTGCTCTTGTCCCAAAATAAAATGTCCAAATGGTGTTGTCCCAATGACATGTGGTGATGTCCCAATATCATGTGGTGATGTCCAAATCCTTGAAAAGATGGTGCCAAGAAGAGGTTGTAGCTTGGACTAGCACATGGATTGTCTTGGATGCACATGGGTCTTTAATTTGATGCACATGGATGCACATGGGTTGTCAATTGGTCTCCCTTGTAATACAGGACTCAATAACTAAATTTTTATATGACTCAAACCAAATAACTAAAGTCCAATTGATCAATTGATCAAAAGGCTTAACCTTATGTAATAAAAAAGAATAGATTGGTAACCAAGGTTTGGCCCAACTGATAAATTGGTAAAAGGGTTTAGCATAAAAAGGCTAAATAAATAAAATCCTAATTTCAGTTGGTAAAAGGGGTTTACCTAACTAACCCAAAATAACAGAAATTAAAAATAAAATATTTACATGGATAAAAGGGTTGGATCCAGGGCTTTATTCATAGGTGATCCACAAGGATGTGGGTTCAACCTATCGATATTTTTGGGCCCTGGTGTCCATACCACTAGGCCACCATGGGTGTTTTCCATCAGCCAAGTCGCTACCATCCATCAGCCAAGCTGCCAGCCTGGACCCTCCAGGCCATCCCCATCAGGCACCAAGCATCCTCCACATCAGGTCGCCCCCTCCAGAGTCCAGGAGTCATCCTCAACTAGGCTGCCAACCTTCCTCCAGCACCCCTTCTGACTTCTCTCTACTTTCAACCCTAAATCATATTTTTCCTATCTTCTACATCACTAACCCTTGGTGTTTGCAGGATCCCTGCAGTGCCGCGCTCCTTGGAGGAGTTCTTCCTTGCCCCCAGAGTCATCTGATAAAATACCGATGGATCCATAGGAAATCGGGTACTTCTTCCAATCGCCAATCTAGAGTGATGTGAGGCTCCGTTTACAACCAAGAAGACATCATTGCCAGGTACACAACCCAATCCCTACTCTTTAGATCTATTTTATTGAATTTGAGCATGTTCTAAATTAGTGGTTTTTCAATCCTAAGATCTTATTTCTTTATCTCTTTGATAGTTCTTAATCTACGGGTAGAACTCTAGTTTTACATGAAAACCCTAGCTTACTCTTAGTCTTTTTCGAGAATACCATCATCATAAAATCTGAAAATCCTTGCTCACATAATCTGAAATATCCTTATGTTAAACCCTAATATGTTTGTCCCGCATCAGTTTTGTATCAGAGCATGGTTTAGGATATGTTCTTACATCGTACTTAGAAAATTTCTAAATGCTGAAATCTACATACTAGTTCCAAAAAACCTAGGAATTACTTCCATTAAAACCATATGATTTGCATCAATCTTTGCATCCATTAAATACGTAATTAGTCTTCTTTAATTCTGCAATTTTTTTGTTGTTTTTCAGATCTGAAAACACAAAAAAATCTGCATAAGAAAACCCTACAAAAATAATTGTCTTGCTAAAATTTCTGCATGATTAGCTTAGGGCTAAAATTTAGTTTACTGTAAAACCCTCAAAACTTAACTTTCTTTGCATTTAATTTACTGATGTTAATTTATATTAAATCTTCCATCTGCATACAAAAAAAAAATAGAAAAAAGAAAAATTTATTTTCTGCATAATTTCTGATTTTTGTTTCATGTTGCATGTCATACTTTAGGTTTTCATGTGTGTGCATGCATAATTAAATCAACTTAAGGGCACTTTTACTCTGTCAGATAAGGAAAGTATTTCATCACCTTTCCTTAGCCCAAAATAATCACCCTACATTGAATCTAAGCCTAATTAAAATAAAGTAGCAACCTAATTGAGTTAGGGACACCAACAGGTCCAGTTCGTGGTATTGTGAGAAAGCTAGTGCACCCAATCCTTTAGTTATTTCTTGAAACTAGTGTCTAGGCTAGAGGTCCAGAGGCAAACACCCTAAGCAGAGCTGTGGTTACTTTATTAGGACCCTGTGAGAGCAGAGGGAGCCTCCTACACTCTCACCTCTTACCTGGCTAGTGGAAAGGGTAATTGTTGAATTTGTTGTAAGTTGAGCTAACTTATTCTACTTGAGTTGCTAGGTTTAGCAAAATCCTAGAACGATTTGTATGCTTGTTGCATGACCACTAAATCAGGAGCCTGATACCACCAATCTCAAACCCAACCCAGTCTGACCATGGAGTCTAATCTTGAAACCCAACTGAGGGCCATTACTGAATAGCTTGCCCAACTGAACCATAGGTTTACCCAAATGGAAACAGGGGTAGGAACCCTAGAAGGAGCCCATGAGATCCATACTGAGCCTGAATTTGAGACACCATGTCCCACACCTCCCAACCCTAGGAGAGCCTCATGCCATGACCCAATCTAGGAGCCTAATCAAAGGAGACCCAATCATAATTTCATGGACCAGGATGAGAGAGCCATTAGGAACATCAGGTTAGAAGCACCTACTTTTGATGGCAGTCTTGATCTTAAGGTTTACATAGATTAGGAAGGAGATATGGACCAATACTTCGAGTGGTACGAGATGATTGAAGAGAGAAAGTGCAAGTTTGCCAAACTTAGGTTAGTTTGCCAGGCTAGGCTATATTGGAAGAATGTTGAGCGCATGATTAGACAACAAGGAGACCTTCCCATAGTCACCTAGAGAGCCATAAAGCTGAAGCTTAGGGAGAAGTACCTTCCTATATCCTATCATCAGAGACTCCTAGATCAATGGTAGAAGCTAAGTCAGGGAAATAGGACTGTCTAAGTACATAGCTAAATTTGATGAGTTTGTCATAAGGTGTAGCATAGATGAGTCTGAAGCTATGACCCTATCTAAGTTTAGGACTGGACTACATGAGGACATTCAGAGAGAATTATTCTTGAGAGAGGTCCATGATCTTGAGCAGGCTTATCAGATAGCTAGAGACTATGAGAGATTCAAGAGGGGACCCATGTTTCGTCGACCTGAGCCCACTAGGAATAGTGCCCCTAATCCAAAACCAGGTTCTAGCCAAATATACCCAAGCTGACTTAGTCCTAGCACCCCATTGACCTGTAGGCAAGACAAGGGTAAGGCACCAGAAGTTCAAAGAAACCCTAATCCCAATCTAATAGTGCTTGTTTTAAATGCCATATGGTGGGATACTATGCTAGCCAATGCCCAACCTGATCCCTACACATAGGAGAACTTGAGGAAGAATACCCTAAACCCATTAATGAGTTTGAAGAGTGTTGCCCAGATGGCTTTCCAAGAGGGGAGTGAATTGGGATTATAAAAACTTTAGCAACAATGTGCAATTTAAAATCCTTTTAGTGTTGTGGTGAAATATGTAATGCGGAAGCAAGTAAATAAATACAATGAAGTTAAACAAGCACAATCACAAATATAAGGAATTTAGAGTGGTTCGGAGAAACCCGCTCCTACGTCCACTACCCAAGCACCACTTGGGATTTCCACTATATCCCCCACCGGAATACAGTTGGATTGTTTTAACAGGCTCATAATCCAAACCTATACACTTTGGTTTTACCAGGATCATCAAAGAAAACCCTCAGTTTTAACAAAAGCTAACCAAGAACCTAAATCCGTTTGGATTTTAGAACTGGGCTTACCAAAGAAAACCCAATCTTAATTTTATACCGGGATCACCAAGAACCCAAACTTAGATTTTGAAAGGCTAACCTAAAAACCTTTAACACTCTCTTAAGACACAGCCCCTTGCTGTTCTTAGAGGGAAAACAAGATATATCAAAAGTGTAAAGCAACTATACAACAAACCAAACTTGTTTGAATATTGCCGAAGAAGATCAAAGTGAAGCCTAGCTTTGAATGCTCTTTAATGCTCTTCAAGCTGCTTCTTTTCTTCTTCAAAAAGTTGGATTCAAGGATGAAAAATAGTTGATGAAGCTTTGAATCCTTTTTTGAATGCTCTTGAAGTGGGTTAGTGAAAGACTTGAAAACTTTTCTACTTCCAAAGGATAATCAATGAATAATCTTTCAAAAATTGTTTAAACCTTCATAAATACTCTCTTTTATAGTTCTCAATAAAAAATAGCCATTGTAGGGCCTAGAAAACTGAAATGGAGCCGTTGGAGGGTTTTTGGAATTCAAAAATGAGATTCTGCAACTAGCCGTCAGACTGCAAAAACCTATCACTCGAGTCGACTCGAGGTCCATGAGTCGACTCGAAGTCTCAGACAACCCAAATAAAAATTCTATATGAGTCAGCTCTTCTGGGTTAAGTCGGCTCGAACTCTCAATCAATGGAAAATCAAATTCTGTATGAGTCGGCTCTTCAAGGCTGAGTCGGCTCGAAGTCACAGTCACCAACAAAACAAACTCTAGACGAGTTGGCTCTTCTGGGCTTGAGTCAGCTCGAGGTCTCAGTCACCAAAAATATAAGTTTTTCATCGAGTCAGCTTTAGGGCTTGAGTCAGCTCGAGATTTTGAAACTCTGAAATTTTTTGTGTGGTGCCAGAATAGTAGTCAGCTCTTACAAAAATTCTTCTTATGCATTCATACTTCTCCAAACTTCTTCAATTCAAGATTCCAACAAGAACAAGTCTTCTAAGAAGCTTCAAAGAGCTTACTAAACAAGTTCTAACCTACTTACTCTCATTTTTACAATTTTAGAGCTCTTTTTTACAAGATTACATACATGAAAGATTAGGACTTTACAATTTGAAGTATATAAGAGTTCATACAATGTTGGAATACCTTTCAACTAGATAGAAAACCAACTAATGTAAAGATAAACATTTTCCTGCAAAACTTCTTAAGTAATTGAAAGAATTAGTAAAGCATACATGCTCCAATGTTTTGTAATCATCAAAATCATTCCAGGGGTCAACAATCTCTCCCTTTTTGATGATGACAAAATACTAGGCATGAAAAAGATTTAAAACACTTTATAATTACCTATAATGATATACTATGTACCATATTCACATGTATTAAAAAGTATTCAAAGTAGTGTGTATCAACGCAAATAGAGTATCAAGTTGTTGAAGTGAAGAGTATCAAAACAATGTATCATTTGTATCATTTGTATCATTCATGCACTAAGTATCAAATCATTACAATATAAGTTTTAATAAAAGCTTAACAAAAGCTTCCCCATTCTTATATAACAATACTCTCTTCGCATGTTCATGCTCAACTCATTTTTCATGCTCATCTCTCCTTTTTCCATATTTTTCATGTTCACATTTTCATGACACTCTTCTCCCCCTTTTTGTCATCATCAACACAAAAGTATATATAATTTAGGGAGAACATTTATTCACAAATTAAATCATTCACAGTCATTTAAGCATGTATTAAGTGAAACATAAGAAAAGATATATATATATATATATATAAAGTGCCAGTACAAAGGTGATACATTACAAGAGTGTTAAAGCACACCAAAATAGTATCACAAATAATAACAGGAAATACTAAACAATAAATCCTAAAAATAAAAAAGATTGACTAGGCTCATCATCACTAGGTTCATCTTTACTAGAAGAAGAACCAACCTCTAAAATACCAAGAGCAGGTTTAAATTTAGGGAACCTAGGTCTAAGGTCCCTAAGTCTAGTCCTAATAGGGGTTGAAGTCTTAGAAGTTCTAGGTTTGGATTTAGTTGGAGGCTCAGAAGAAATCAAGATAGGTGTAGGCCATCCAGAAGGAGGATCAATAGATAATGCAAGGGTGCTGATAGTCGATAAAATCTGCATCGCCGAAGTATCTCCAATGTCAGTGCTCTGACCCTGAGTACCAATACCAAGCTCAACAGGAGTAGCAGCCGTAGGAATATCAGTAGAGTGCTCTGCCTCTCCCTGTCCACAATCTGTATCAAGAATATTAGGTCCTGCTGAAGATAGAGGAGGTGCTGAATGACTGGCTGCCCTAATCTGCTGAAGAATCGATGGAATCTCCTAGAAGCCATCTCTCATCTCAGTCTGAAATGCCAATATCCTGGCATCTGTCTCTGTCCTGCCTCTCTGTAGAGTAGAGATCTCATCTAGAATCAGCTGCAACCTGCTATCATCACCCGAACCAATAGCAGTAGATCATCTCACAAGTGAATGAGATGTAGAAGGTGCTGGCTCAGAAGGTCCAGCCTCATCAACTTGTGGCTCAACCTTAGTATCCTATCCCTAACTAGTTTGGTCATCATCTCTTGACTCCTCATCTGAATGTGTCACTGGTAGTCCTGAAGTCTTCCTGATCCAGTGTCCATCAACCTTCAGGAATCCCATCTTGATCAATGACTTAACATTATATTTGTCTATATGAAGTAATGGCCTGCTGTCCTCACCAGACAAATCTACTTGAGCATCCTGAAAGAGCAGTGTGAATACCATGCCATAAGGAAGACATGCTCGTGCCCCAAGAACAGCTTCTCTTATCTGGGATATCATGATATAAGGTAAGTTGAGGGCCTCCCCCTCAGCCAAACATCTTATAAAAACCAGATCCCTCTCGCTCACCCAGTCAAATCTTCCAGTTCTGGGTAGAAAAACATGATTGATGATATTATAAATCAACCTCATCTCCAAAGAATGTTGATTAGCCTTGACATGTACCACACCAATAACATCATTCCTCTCAAGAATTATCCTCAAAGTTTTTTGTTTTTCCTTTAATACCAAAAAGCTCTCTCATTCCTTAGGTATTTGAAGAATGTCACTTAATTTCTACTCATTTTTCTCAATATGCTTCCCTTTCACACTTGATTCCACATGAAATGCACCAAGGGATATATTTTCAAAGAACTGTCTTACTAAATTTGAAAATGTAGGTAAATTTAACATGCAAAACGATTTCCAACCTTGTGCAATGAACCAATCACCAACTCTCAAATTTTTTGCTCTAAAAAAGTAAAATCAACACAACATCCGGAAGTAACTTGCCTATTCCCATAAGAACAACTTGTCTTGGAGTTTTCGGAGCCTCTTCAAGTTCTTCTTGTGGCTCTTCCGTGGGATTTGAAGTATCAAGCCTCCTCTTGGTTCTTCTCTCCTCTACTACGGTCCACACAACCCTTTTTGGCTTCTTCCGTATGGCTTTCTTAGGTGCCATTTGGGTTGGATTAGGGTTTAGGAAAGGTTTAGAGGAGTTTTAAGGCTTTTCCTAGATTTGGAATCGGGAATGGTTGAAGTAGAATAGGAAAGGCGGAAATAAAATAAGATTTAAAACCTATGATGCCCTATTTAAGAAAGATCAGCCCAACTCTCGAGTTGGCTCGACAGAGCAGCAGGGTGCTCGAGTCGGCTCGAGCAAAAATCAAGGTTAAAGCTCAAAAAAATAAAAAAAATAAAATTCTATAGGTTCCTTATCACTAGAGAATGTGGTCATAAGCTCCAAAGAAAATTTTGAGACATCTAGATAATTTTTCCTTATTTTTGAAAAATTAGGTCAAAACTCTTAATATGGGTCACAGAAGCCCAACTCACCTCTAATCTTTTCAAATCTATCTTGGCTAAGAGGTTTGGTAAAAATATCAGCAAGTTGATCTTCTGTAGGCACAAATTCTAATTTTATAACATTATTCAAAACATGGTCTCAAATAAAATGATATCTAATTTCTATATGCTTTGTTCTAGAATGATGAATTGGATTTCTAGATAAATTAATAGCACTAGTGTTATCACATTTAATAAGAAGTTTAGACTGGATAACATCATAATCTTTTAGCTGTTGCTTGATCCACAACACTTGTGCACAACAACTTCTCGCAGCCACATACTCTGTCTCAACAGTAGACAGTGCTATATTGTTCTGTTTACGACAGTGCCATGAAATCAAGTTGACACCTAGAAATTGACAAGTGCCACTTATACTCTTTCTATCAATCTTACAGCCACCATAATCTACATCAGAATAACTAATTAATTTTAAAGATGAATGCTTAGAATACCATAATCCTAAATTACATGCGCCTTTAAGATACTTAATGATTCTTTTAATAGCAATAATATGTGACTTTTTTGGATTTGATTGAAAACGTACACACATACAAACACTAAATAGAATATCAGGTCTACTGGCAGTTAAATAAGGTAGAGAATCAATCATACCTCTATATAATTTTTGATCAACAATTATACCATCTTCATCTTTATTAAGTCTGTATGCAAGATTCATGGGTGTTCCAACTTCTTTGCTTGATTCCATGCCAAACTTTTTGATAATCTCTTTAATATATTTGGCTTGGTTGATCAGAATCCCTTCCTTAGATAGTTTAATTTGAAGCCCGAGGAAGTAACTTAGCTCACCCATTAAACTCATTTCGAATTCATCCTGCATTAACTTAGCAAAATATTGATACAAAGATTCATTAGTAAATCCAAATATTATATCATCAACATAAATTTGAACAACTAGAATATCATTGTCTTTCCTTTGAATAAACAAGATAGTATCAACACTACCTCTTATAAAATCATCTCCAATTAAAAACTTACTTATCTGTCATACCAGGCTCTAGGTGCTTGTTTAAAATTATATAAAGCTTTATTCAACTTAAAAACATGATTTGGAAATGTGTGATCGATAAAACCAGGTGGTTGTTCGACAAAAACTTCTTCAGATAGAAAATCATTTAGAAAAGCACTATTTACATCCATTTGAAATAATTTAAAGTTCATAAAACATGCATATGCCAAAAGTAATTTAATAGCCTCTAGCCTAGCTACTGGTGCATAGGTCTCATCAAAATCTATTTCCTCTTCTTAATTGTAATCTTGAGCTACCAGTCTAGCCTTATTCCTAATTACATTATCTTGCTCATCTAGTTTGTTTCATAAACCCATCTAGTGCCTATAATAGGGTAGTCATTTGGTCTTTCTATAAGTATTCAAACATTATTTCTTCTAAATTGGTTTAACTCGTCATGCATAGCTAACATCCAATTAGGGTCGGTTTCAGCTTCTTCTATAGTGTGTAGTTCTACATGAGATACAAAAGCAATCAAATCATGTGCATCCCTATGTAAAGCTCTGGTTCTAACACCTTGAGATGGATCTCCTATAAAAAAATTTTTAGGATGTGAGTATACATACCTCCATTCTTTAGGTATATCTTACCACTTCTTCATGTTGTTCACTTATTTGTTTGTCTTTGATAGTCATATCCTTTAGTCCAAGTGCAAGTGTACCTGTATCATCATCAGCACAATCTTCTTTTCTAGAAGATGTTATGTTAGTTTCATTGAAAACAACATAAATTGATTCTTCGACAATTAAATTTCTTTTATTGAAAACTCGATAGGCTTTGCTATTTATAGAATAACCAAGAAAGATAGCCTCATCAGATTTTTCATCAAACTTACCAAGATAGTCTTTACCATTATTAAGAACAAAACATTTGCAACCGAAAACATAAAAGTAATTGATATTAGGCTTTCTATTGTTTCACAGTTCATAGGGGGTTTTCCTAATAATAGATCTAATTAAAACTCTATTTAAAATATAGCAAGTGATATTTACAGTTTCTGTCCAAAAGTATTTTGGAAGATTTCCTTCACAAAGCATTGTTCTGGATATTTTTTTCAAAGTTCTATTCTTTCTCTCTACAACACCATTTTGTTGTGATGTTCTTGGAGCTGAGAAGTTGTGATTAATATTGTGCTTTGTACAAAAGTGATCAAAATATTGATTTTTAAATTCCGTACCATGATCACTACGAATAGAAATAACAGAAAGGTTTTTCAAGTTTGAAACTCTTTTGTAAACCTTTTTGTATACCTTAAAAGTTTTATCTTTATGTGCAATGAATAAAATCCAAGTGTATCTTAAAAAATCATCTACAATCATAAGGCTATACTTCATACCACCTAGATTTGTTGTCCTAGTAGGTCCGAATAGGTCCATGTGAAGTAGCTCTAAGGGTCTAGTGGTAGAAACAATATTTTTGGATTTAAAACTCTCCCTCACTTGCTTTCCTAATTGACATACATCACAGATATAATCAAAATTTACTTTAAACTTTGGCAAACCTTTAACTAAATCTTATGAAATAAGTTTTGCAATAGTATCCATACTAGCATGTCCAAGTCGCTTATGCCATAGTAAACTTGATTCCTTGCTCTTATCATTCACTGCCACAAGACTTGTATTGCTTGACATAGCTAGATCATTAAGATCTACTACATAAATATTACCAAGTCTATGTCTAATGAACTTTGTACTAGAATCAAGAGGATCAACTACTATACACATTGAAGACTTGAAAAAAATATTAAAACCAATATCACAAAGTTGATTGATACTTAAAAGATTATGCTTTAATTTCTCTACAAGTAGTACATTCTCAATAAAGGTAGGAGTAATTTTTATTTTACCAATACTGTTGGCTCCACCCAGTGATTTTGATGAATAACAAAACATTGAGTACATATTGTATTCTAATGAGGATTCCAAGTTGTGAGTTTTCAGGAAGAAAGCACCTCAAAATTTCAAATATTTATGGTGTATGGCACGTAATGGCACGGAGCAATTCTCACATATCCGGGCATCCTCTTCATTGAAAAAGGGCTTATAATTGCTTAATTATTATGTGTTTATGCATTCATGAACATTATTTTTGATTTCAAGGCTTTTACTCTTGATTCTGGATGTTTTCAGTCTCAAGTGTCGATACCTGGACAGTCAAGTGTCGATACTTCAGCATTTGGCACGGACAAGAATCCTTGGTACGCCAAGTGTCGATACCAAGTGTTGACACTTAGGTTTCAAGTGTCGACTCAAGGTCTGAGAATTTTGAAAAATACAGAACTTTGTTGGTTCAAGAATTTTTGTGTCAAGTGTCGACACCTGTGCATCAAGTGTCGACACTTGAATGATCAAGTGTCGACTCCCAATAATCAAGTGTCGACACCTGACAGCCAAGTGTCGACACCTGACAGCCAAGTGTCGACACTTGCAGCCTGACAGCTCTAACGGATCTATTTTTCTGGCTTGCAGAAATTGGTTTTCAAGATCCAAACGGCTATTTCCAATGCTCCAACGGTCACAAACCATTTTTAGAAGGTTTATGGTGTATTTAATCTCCACCAACCTCATTTTAAAAGAAGAGAAGTCAAGAGAAAGAAGAGATAAGTCTATTCAAGAGCATTCAAGTCCACTCAAAAGCCAAAAAGCCAATATTCTCTCCAAACTTCAAATCAAAAGCCTCTTCTAGCTTGATTCTACTGAAAAAGCCTGCTTGCTCAACTTTACTACATTCCAAAAGGAGGCAACTTGAAGAAGAGTGAAGTCAAAGCATCCTTTGGGTTTCAAAAATTCCAATCTACTCTTGAAGAGAGTTTGTTGTAGATTTTAAATTTCATATCTGTTTTATTGTGCTTTAACCTTGCTTTCAAGTGTGTCTTGAAAGAAGGTTATTATGGTTTGTTGGTGAGCCAAAGTGTTAAAACCAACTAGGGTTAACTTGTGAGCCCGAAGACAAAACAAGTATTTAGGTTTGTTGGTGAGCCTAGGTGATAAAACCAACTTAGGTTTTGACTTGTGAGCCTTGTAAAAACAAGTCAACTGTAATCTGGTATGGATTATAGTGGAATTCCCAAGGGTGGCTTGGGGAGTGGATGTAGGTGCTAGGTTTGCACCGAACCACTATATATCTTGTGTTTGTGTGTGATTGCTCTTTTCCTTTTGCATTCTTTAATTAAGTGCTATCATCTTGCATCTAATTTATTATTGCTCACAAGCACTACTAGACCTTCATTTTATTGTGTTAAATTTTTTAAAAAGACCCAATTCACCCCCCCTCTTGGGCTCCATTTCTGGGCAACAAGTAGTATCAGAGCACCGGTACTCTCTTGTAGGTCCAAGGATCTTGAGTAAAAGATCATGGCAGCCCCAATAGGCATGGGTATTGTTGAAGGTCAAGCTTCAAACCGACCCCCACTTTTTAATGGCACAAATTACACATACTGGAAGACATGCATGCGCATATTTATACAAGCTCTTGATTATAATTTATGGAGAACAATAGTAAAAGGTCCTCATCAGCCTACAATGATGATTAATGGCATTCTCACCCCTAAAATGGAAGATGATTGGGATGAGAGTGACATTAAGCAAATTGAGCTTAATGCTAAGGCAATGAACCTTTTATTTTGTTTTCTTGATCCTAATGAGTTTAACAGAATATCAAACTGTCTCTCCACAAAGGAGATTTGGGATACACTTGAGGTTACCCATGAGGGTACACACCAAGTGAAGACCACCAAGGTTAATATGCTAATTTACACTTATGAAATATTTAAAATGGAACCTACTGAGTCTATCAGTGAGATGTATACTAGGTTCACAAACATTGTGAATGGCATGAGAAGTTTAGAAAAATAATTTCTAACGGTGAACTTGTGAATAAACTTCTCAGGTCTTTACCAGCTTCATGGGATGCAAAGGTCACTGCAATCGAAGAAGCAAAAGATGTCAACACTCTCCCGCTGGAACAACTGTTGGGTTCTTTGATGACATATGAACTATCCCTCAAACAGAAGAACGGAGAGGTGGACAAAAAGAAAAAGACAATATCATTCAAATCTACTACCAGAGAAGACTCGAGCGAAGACTCTGAAGAGGATGACGAAGAAGATGAAACTGCTATGTTAGCAAGAAAATTCAGAAGGTTTATGAGGAAAAAGAAATTCAATTACAAAAAGAAACCTCTGAAAGGTGAGTCCAGTAAAGAAAAAGATAAGGAAAAGAAGGAGGAGCAGCCCACATGTTTTGAGTGTAAAAAGCCAGGGCATTTCAAGGTAGACTGCCCCTTACTAAAGAAAAGTAGAAGAAAGCTAAGAAAGAAGGCCATGATGGCAACCTGGAGTGAAAGTGAAGACTCCAGCTCTGAGGAAGAACAACAGGAAGTAGCAAATTTCTGTCTGATGGCCGATCAAAAGAGGTATGTTCTGAAACGAAAATGAATTATCTTTTGATGAGCTTCATGAAATTTTTGATGAACTAGTCATAGAATTTCAAAAATTAAAGTCAAAACATAAAGACCTAAAAAGCAAAATCTGGAACTAGCTAAAACAAATAACAACCTTTCAAATGAAAATGAATACCTTCTAATACAAAATAAAAATTTAAATGATAAGATTATGGCTCTTGAAAATAAAAAGAATATACTTGAAAAGAAAAGTAACTTACCTTCAAATGAAAAACTGTCAAGACAAAACAAAGAAATTTTAATGGAAAACAAAAGATATAAAGAGGAAATCGATAAACTAAAGTCTTTTGTTGAAAAATTTACTTACAGTTCTGAAAAGTTAAATTTATTGTTAAATAACCAAAGAGCAGTATTTGACAAAGCTGGATTAGGATTCAGAACTCATAAGAAACAGAAACTCCTTAAAAATTTCTTTGTGCCTGCATCTTCATCAATTACATGCTATACTTGTGGTGTTAAAGGACATAAATCTTACATGTGCAACAAAAGAAAATTGAGAAAAACTAAGAAAGTTTGGGTTCCAAAAGGAACCAATGCCACTAACCAAAAAGGACCCAAGATGGCTTGGGTACCTAAAGTCTCCACTTGATCTTTATTGCAGGTATGCCTTGCAACCAACAAGAAAAGAATGTGGTACCTTGATAGCGGTTGCTCAAGGCATATGACAGGAGATGTGGAGCAGTTCTCATCACTCACATATCAAAATGGTGGCAATGTAACTTTGGTGATAATGGAAAAGGAAAAATCATCGGTATTGGTAAAATCCATATCACCCCTACCTCTTATATTGATAATGTTTTATATGTTGATGGATTAAAAATAACTTGCTTAGTATTAGTCAATTTTGTGACAAAAATTTTAAAGTTGTTTTTGAATCTTCTTTGTGCATTGTTTCTAGTCTAGATGACAATGGCATTAAATTCATCGGTCATAGGCATGGCAATATTTATATGGTTGATCTTGATGATCTCCCTATTCAGAAAGGTCAATGTCTAGTGGCAATGGAAGCCAAGATCAATGAAACTAGTTGGTTTTGGCATCGTAGACTAGGACATGCTAGCATGCATTTAATTTCAAAACTTAGCAAAAAGAATTTAGTAAAAGATTTGCCTAAACTTAATTTTGAAAAAATAAGATTTGCAGTAGTCAACTTGGAAAACAAACAAAATCTTCTTTCAAACCTAAAGAGTAATCTCTACATCTAGACCTTTGGAATTGCTTCATATGGACCTCTTTGGGCCTACTAGAACATCTAGTTTGGGAGGTAAGAAGTTTGGTCTAGTCATTGTAGATGATTTCTCACGTTTTACTTGGGTCATGTTTTTAGCACACAAAGATGAAACGTTTTCTGAATTTATAAGATTTCACAAAAGAGTTTTAAATGAAAAAGGTGTTTCAGTAATTTCTTTAAGAAGTGATCATGGAACTGAATTTGAAAATGCCAATTTTAATAAATTCTGTATTGAAAATGAAATTAATCACAATTTTTCTGCACCTAGGACACCTCAACAAAATGGGGTAGTAGAAAGAAAAAATAGAACTCTTGAAGAAATGGCATGCACCATGCTCTGTGAAAATGATTTACCTAGATACTTTTGGGCGGAAGCCATAAATACTGCATGCTATATCTTAAATCGTGTTTTAATTCGACCGATTTTAAAGAAAACTCCTTATGAGCTTTGGAAGGGTAGAAAACCTTCAATCCGTTATTTTCATGTTTTTTGTTGCTGTTGTTTCATCTTAAACAATGGTAAAGACAATCTAAGTAAATTTGATGCCAAATCAGATGAGGGAGTCTTTCTAGGCTACTCCACATCTAGTAAGGCATACAGGGTCTTCAACAGAAGGACACTTGTTGTTGAAGAATCCATTCATGTAGTATTTGATGAAACTAACCAAAAATCTTTAAAAAAAGAAGATGTACTTTTTGATGAATCAGGTAACAAGAAAACTGAAGAAAGAAACAACAATGAAGAACTTACCAAGGAACAGAATGATGATCAAAACACTGACAGAGATCAAGCACAAGGTGATGAAGATACCTCAACTGTTGATCCTTTACCAAAAGAATGGAGGTATGCTCATGGACACCCAAAAGAACTAATTATAGGTGATCCATCTAAAGGTGTAAGTACTCGATCATCTCTTAGAAATATTTGTGATTACTTAGCTTTTGTGTCTCAAATTGAACCTAAAACTATTGAGGAAGCTGAATGTGATAGTAATTGGATAAATGCTATGCAAGATGAACTTAATCAATTTAAAAGGAACAATGTTTGGACACTAGTAGATAGGCCCTTAAACACATCAATTATTGGCACAAAATGAGTTTTTCGAAACAAACTTGATAAAATGGAATAGTAATTAGAAATAAAGCTAGACTAGTTGCCAAAGGATACAATCAGGAGGAAGGGATAGATTTTGATGAAACCTTTGCTCCTGTGGCTAGACTTGAGGCAATTAGGCTATTGTTGGCTTTTTCCTGTTTCATGAACTTTAAACTGTATCAGATGGATGTTAAAAGTGCTTTCTTAAATGGATTAATTGAAGAAGAAGTTTATGTTGAACAACACCTTAGTTTTGAAAATTCTGAATTTCCAAATCATGTTTATAAACTTCATAAAGCTTTATATGGATTAAAACAAGCTCCAAGAGCTTGGTATGATCGTTTAAGTTTTTTTTGCTGAAAAATGATTTTACTAGAGGTAATGTAGATAAAACATTATTTTTAAAGAAAAGGAATGATGATCTCTTAGTAGTACAAATCTATGTTGATGATATAATATTTGGTGTTACTAATGAATCTCTTTGTCAAGATTTTGCAAGTCTAATGCAGGGTGAGTTCGAGATGAGCTTGATGGGAGAACTGAATTTCTTCCTCGGACTCCAGATAAGGCAAACCAAAGAGGGGATCTTCATCAACCAAACAAAATACACAAGAGATACTCAAGAAGTTTGGGATGGAGAACATTAAGCCATTAGGTACCCCTATGAGCTCTACATGTAGACTTGACAAGGATGAATCAGGTAAGTCAATAGATCAGAAATTATATCGTGGCATGATTGGTTCATTATTATATCTTACTGCTAGCAGGCCAGATATCATGTTTAGTGTCTGTATGTGTGCTAGATATCAGTCCAATCCTAAAGAGTCTCATCTTTTGGCTGTTAAACGCATACTTAGATATCTATCTGGCTCAATTGAAATTGGCTTATGGTACTCTAGAGATTCTTCATTTGATTTAATTGCTTATTCTGATGCTGATTTTACTGGGTGTAAACTTGATCGTAAAAGTACTAGTGGAACCTGTCAGTTTCTTGGAGTAAATTTGATCTCCTGGAGTAGCAAGAAATAGAACTCTGTTGCTCTATCTATGGCAGAAGCCGAATATATAGCAGCTGGGAGCTGTTGTGCTCAAATCCTCTGGATCAAACAACAACTCAAAGACTTTGGCATTAAACTAACTAAGACACCCATAAGATGTGATAATACTGGTGCAATCAACTTATCTAAAAATCCAGTGCAACATTCAAGAAGTAAACACATTAAAATAAGATATCATTTCATAAGAGATCATGTACAAAACTCTAATGTAATTCTTGATTTTGTTTGTACCAATGATCAATTAGCTGATGTGTTTACAAAGCCCTTGAGTGAGGATAGGTTCTGTCTGATTAGAAGAGAGTTAGGTGCAATTGATCCATTCTCCTAGGACTCTCTTAGTATCATTTTACCTAGTCCTAAAAGCTCAAAATTTATTGTTTAAAATCCCAAGAAATTTGTCAAAAATTTTTTTCTAATTTTTCTGGATTTTCTCGAATTTTCTTGGCCAAGTGTCGACACTTGGAAAGTGTCAAGTGTCGACACTTGGCAAATCCGAAGTGTCGACACTTGCGAATCTGAACTGTTTTATACGGACCGAACAAAGGGTTTTTGAAAATTTTCTTCCCCCCAGGTTTCTTGGAACAGTGGTCCCCCCTGTCCAAATCCGTCCTTTCACCCCTCAATCCTTCACAAATCAGGTATTTTCCCTCTCTAATTTCGTTTTTATTTTTCTATGTTTTTAATTTTATTGTTTTCAAACCAAACGATCGTGTTTTAGGTTTTCCGAACATTTTTCTTGAATCTAACCGGATTTTTGCGTGTTTTAGTGAATTTCTAAAACTCCATTTGAGGGAATCATGTTTTAGACTTGTTTTTCTCGGATTTCCCTCATCTTTTGGACATTTTTCAACCCTTTTTCACAAAAATCACTGTTTCATCAATTTTGGCAAAATAAAATGGGTTTTCATCTAATTTAAGAGTACTAAATCCATTTATTGGTGATTTAGAAAGATTTTTAGTAATATATTTACAACATTTTCGCGTATTTGCAAAAACTCTATGTGATTAAAATCCCATGGTTTTTGACCTTACAAAAATATTTTTGGGTTTCAAATGTGTTTCACCTAACAATTTTTTTTACAAATTTTGTTCAAAAATTTTGTCATTTGATCAAAATTTATTGATTCTGGTTTTCGAAACCTATCTGAACTCTAATCTCAACCTATGGCCAGTCCTTTGTTCTAAACCCTTTTTCATTCTTCCTGGTCAGTTGGCTGATATGGGTCCTAGGAAGAGACTTGCAGTTAGGGCGAGGCCTAGTCAGGGTAGTGAGAGGAGGTCGAAGGCCAGATTTGATCCCGCTCAGCCGAGCAGTACAGCCACTCCGAGCTCCCCCCTGCAGAGAGGATGGCAGGGAAGTCAGTAGCTTCAGGGAGGAGAGTTGATCTACAGTGTTTCGACAGGCACCATTTTGGCATTAGGGAGATACTCACAGATGCAGGACTAGTACCCTTCTGCACCATGCAGGAGAGATACTATCCTCACCTGGTGAGGGAGTTCTACGGTGCACTGGACTGTCGACGACTTTTATGGACGACATCCGTCAGGGGTACACAGATTTCTTTGACTGATGAGTTGCTGAGCCGAGTATGGGAGATACCCCGGAGAGGAGTCTGTGCATTTTCAGTTGATGATAGAGAGGCGGCTTTCAGATGCATCCTTGAGCGAGAGGATGTTCGCGGTATCTCAGTGGTTACCGCGAACCAGTTATCATTAGAGATGCGACTGCTGCACCACATTACCGCACGGATCCTTCTACCGAAGACTGGCAGATTCGATTTCATCACAGAGAGAGAGCTGATGTTGATGACCAGTCTGATCGAGAGGAGACCAGTTGATATACCCGCCTTGATGCTGTCACAGATGCATGATGCTGCCACTCAGCGCCGACACTGTTTGCCATACGGGATGGCACTGACCCGTCTTTTCAGAGCCTGTGGAGTATCATTGGAGGGGGAGATCCCCAAGGAGATACTGCACACGGATGTATATGATGAGAGGTCATTGCACCGCATGGGATTCAGAATGGTTGGAGGTCGATGGGTTCGGAGAGAGTCTGGCCAGGAGCCAGATGAGGAGGATGAGATTCGAGAGGCTGAGGCTGGACCATCTGAGCCAGCAGTTCTTCCTCCAGTGGATGTACCATCGACACAGGCAGAGCACCTGTCACCTGATGCTTCAGCTCCTCCACCACCATCTACCGGATTATCCTTTGAGGAGCATGCCAGAGCACAGTTCACATAGATCAGAGGAGAGGTGACTCAGCTGCGTAGCGAGGTCGAGCTTCTACGAGCACAGACTACCTCGGAGCATGCTGAGATCCGCAGATCCATGGAGGAGGGATTTACACATCTTGAGAGTCTTTTGAGATTACTTATACCTCCTGCTGCACCTGCACTTGCTCGATCTGATGATGATGATGATGATGATGGCGGCGATCACCAGAGCGACCATGCTGATTTTGCTGATGGAGGTGATCAGGATGTTGACCGAGCCACTAAGGTAGTAGGCACTGACAGCGACAGTGTAGGCGGAGCTGATGCTTATGAGGTGGTCAGTCGAGATCCTCCTACTACACCTACTCCTTCTACTGCACTAGTTGACTTCGTTCCGGATCCTATTGAGCCAGCTGATCGTCTTTCACCTCCTTCTACCAGATCTTCTAGGGTTGTACCCGCTTTTGGTCCTGCCGGCCGTACCAGGAGTCTTAGAGCTTTAGCACCTCCTAGGGCATTAGCCACCAGATCTAGGATTAGTGCTCCTTTCAGTCTTGATGTTCCATCTGATGAGGATTAGCCTCACTGATGTCTGTTTCAGATCTTATTTTGTATGTTTGATATATGTATGTTTCAGCTCTTTTGTACTGAAAATTTATCTCATATATATATATTTGTTATCTTAAACCTTTTGTACTTCAGTTTATCATATTTTAGCTATGATATAATGGGATATTTTAACTCTGATATTCCTTGATACTAGCACAATTTCAGCTATGATATTTGTTTCTCTACTCTCTTTTTGTATACATGCTAATTGTGAGGGGGAGGTTATTCCCTTTTCTTATGATTGACAAAAAGGGGGAGAAAAAGTGATGTTAATTGTTATGGAGAAAAAGTGATGTTAACTGTTATGGAGAAAAAGAGATGTTAATTTTTAAGTAATGAATGTTAATTTTTAAGTAATGATGTTAATTGTTATTGAGAACAAGTATTTGTTTTATGAAGAATATTGATCTTTATTGAGAAAAAGATGCATTATATTGATTATATTGATTTGAGGTTTACCTTAATAAGAAGTATCTAATTAAGGGGGAGATTGTTTCCTCCTATCTATAAAGTTATCTCTATTGTGACTAGAAATTCATGTTTATAAAAGTTTGAACTATATTGTCTCTTTTTCTCAAGGTTTTGTCATCATCAAAAAGGGGGAGATTGTTGGCTCCACCTAGTGATTTTGATGAATAACAAAATATTGAGTACATATTGTATTCTAATGAGGATTCCAAGTTGTGAGTTTTTAGGAAGAAAGCACCTCAAAATTCTAAATATTTATGGTGTATGGCACGCAATGGCACGGAGCAATTCTCACATATCCGGGCATCCTCTTCATTGAAAAAGGGCTTATAATTGCTTAATTATTATGTGTTTATGCATTCATGAACATTATTTTTGATTTCAAGGCTTTTACTCTTGATTCTGGATGTTTTCAGTCTCAAGTGTCGACACCTGGACAGTCAAGTGTCGACACTTCAGCATTTGGCACGGACAAAAATCCTTGGCATGCCAAGTATCGACACCTATAATTCAAGTGTCGACACTAAGTGTCGACACTTAGGTTTCAAGTGTCGACTCAAGGCCTGAGAATTTTGAAAATACAGAACTTTGTTGGTTCAAGAATTTTTGTGTCAAGTGTCGACACCTGTGCATCAAGTGTCGACACTTGAATGATCAAGTGTCGACACCTGATAGCCAAGTGTCGACACCTGATAGCCAAGTGTCGACACCTGATAGCCAAGTGTCGACACCTGATAGCCAAGTGTCGACACTTGCAGCCTGACAGCTCTAACAGATCTATTTTTCTGGCTTGCAGAAATTGGTTTTCAAGCTCCAAACGGCTATTTCCAATGCTCCAACGGTCACAAACCATTTTTAGAAGGTTTATGGTGTATTTAATCTCCACCAACCTCATTTTAAAAGAAGAGAAGTCAAGAGAAAGAAGAGAGAAGTCTATTCAAGAGCATTCAAGTCCACTCAAAAGCCAAAAAGCCAATATTCTCTCCAAACATCAAATCAAAAGCCTCTTCTAGCTTGATTCCACTAAAAAAGCCTGCTTGCTCAACTTTACTACATTCCAAAAGGAGGCAACTTGAAGAAGAGTGAAGTCAAAGCATCCTTTGGGCTTCAAAAATTCCAATCTACTCTTGAAGAGAGTTTGTTGTAGCTATTAAATTTCATATCTGTTTTATTATGCTTTAACCTTGCTTTCAAGGGTGTTTGAAAGAAGGTTATTGTGGTTTGTTGGTGAGCCAAAGTGTTAAAACCAACCAGGGTTAACTTGTGAGCCCGAAGACAAAACAAGTATTTAGGTTTGTTGGTGAGCCTAGGTGATAAAACCAACTTAGGTTTTGACTTGTGAGCCTTGTAAAAACAAATCAACTGTAATCTGGTGTGGATTATAGTGGAATTCCCAAGGGTGGCTTGGGGAGTGGATGTAGGTGCTAGGTTTGCACCGAACCACTATATATCTTGTGTTTGTGTGTGATTGCTCTTTTCCTTTTGCATTCTTTAATTAAGTGCTATCATCTTGCATCTAATTTATTATTGCTCACAAGCACCACTAGACCTTCATTTTATTGTGTTAAATTTTTTAAAAAGACCCAATTCACCCCCCTCTTGGGCTCCATTTCTGGGCAACAAATACCGATTATCCTTCTTTTGCGATTATCACCAAAGGTTACCATGCCACCATCCTTTTGTTCTAGGATGAATAATTGATCAATATCACCCGTCATGTATCTTGAGCAGCCACTATCAAGGTACCATCTTTTCTTTATATTTGTGGCTGCAAGATATCCCTACAAAATAATCAAGTAATAGATTTAGGTACCCAAGCTTTCTTGGATTCTTGTAAGTTAGTAGGATTGGTTCCTTTTGGAATCCAAATTTTTTTTATTTTCTTTTTGTCATTATATTTTAAATGACATTCAAATGCTGTGACCAATACCATTACAAGCATGGCAGATAATTTTTGGCTTTAAATAAGAAGAATATAATGATGTAAACTTAGGTCTATATTGCCTTGATGTGATGAACTTAAGAGCATCAGATGTGGATGCAAAAATTTATTTAAATTTAAACTTTTATAACCGATTCTAAACTTGTTATTTGTATCTCTTTGATCTTTCAAAATTAGTTCAAGTTTGTTAGAGCTTAAAATTAATTTTTTAATCAATGGTTTAAGCTTTTGAACTTCCTTTTATAAATCAGTATTTTTATTTTTCAAAATTTTGTTCTTTTCAAGAAGTTATTCCTTTTTAAATTGAGTTGTTTTAAGTCTTTCACAAATCAAGCTTAATTCTCTTTGTAAAATTTTGTTTCTTTCACAAGTTTCATTTTTACCTTTTTCAATCATATCATAATCATTTTTCAAATTTTTCATTTTCAAACCAGCTTTTTTGTATTCTATCAATAATTCACAAAAACACTATGAAGCTCATCATAAGTAAATTCTAAATTAGGTTCAGAAGTTGTTACCTCATCCTCCAAACCCATAAAGTAGATTTGAGCAGTTTTTGTTGTATCTTCATCTTCTCCGGTTGATGTAGATTCATCACTATCACTCCATGTCGCAAGCATTGCCTTTTTTTCTTTCTTTTAATCAATTTTTTCTTAGCTTCTAGACAGTCAGGACGTATGTGTCCCGGTTTCTTGCACTCGTAACAAATTGGAATTTGATCTTTGTCCTTATCCTTTTCTTTGTCCTTATCTCTTTTTTTTCCAAGTTCTCCTTTTCTGAATTGCTTTCTACATCTGTTTGTTCTTCTTCTACCCATAAATCTTTTGAATTTTCTTATTACTAGGGCGATTTCATCATTTTCCAGATCATCATCATCAGATGTATCTGAATCTTCATCTTTGTCCTTTTCTGTTGCTTTAAATTCTATAGACTTTTTCCTTTTTGAATCTTCATCTATTCTTTGTTGCATGGCTAGCTCATGAGTAATCAATGATCCCAGCAATTCATCCAATGGTAGGGTGTTCAAGTCCTTTACCTCTTGAATTGCCGTAACTTTAGCTTCTCATTTATCTGGCAAGGATCTCAAAACCTTTTAGACTAGATCAGCATTAGTATAAGTCCTACCAAGACTTTTAAAATTATTTATAATATCAGTAAAATGTGTATACATAGCAGATATAGTTTTACTAGGATCCATTTTGAACAATTCATAATGTGCACAAGAAGATTGATTTTTGAAGTTTTAACTTGTGATGTACCCTCATGTGTGATCTCAAGCTTATCCCAAATTTTTTTAGCAGAATTGCAAGTGGAAATTCTATTATACTCATTTGGGTCCAAAGCATAATAAAGTAAGTTCATAGCTTTGGCATTCAACTCGACCAATTTCATATAATTTTTGTCCCATTCCTTTTCCGGTTTGGGAACCTCAATATCATTAATTCTAATAGTGGGTGTGTGAGGTCCTTTTAGAATTATTTTCTACAAATAAAAGTCTACAGCTTGAATGTATATTTTCATCCTAGCCTTCCAATAGGTGTAATTGGTTCCAGTGAAAAGTGGAGGTCGATTGTGGATTGGCCTTCGGCCAAAGAAGTGCTCATGGGATGTGCCATCAATCTTTACTCTAAGAAATTTTTAGAAACTCTGCTCTGATACCAATTGTTGCTTAGGTGACTTTCCAAGGGGGAATGAATTGGGATTATAAAAACTTTAGCAAGAATGTGCAATTTAAATTCCTTTTAGTGTTGTGGTGAAATATGTAATGCGGAAGCAAGTAAATAAATACAATGAAGTTAAACAAGTACAATCACAAACACAAAGAATTTAGAGTGGTTCGGAGCAACCCGCTCCTACGTCCACTACCCAAGCACCACTTGAGATTTTCACTATATCCTCCACCGGAATACAGTTGAATTGTTTTAACAGGCTCACAATCCAAACCTATACACTTTGGTTTTACCGGGATCATCAAAGAAAACCCTCACTTGGTTTTAACATAGGCTAACAAGAACCTAAATCCCTTTGGTTTTTTGAACCGGGCTTACTAAAGAAAACCCAATCTTGATTTTATACCGGGATCATCAAGAACCCAAACTTAGGTTTTGAAAGGCTCACCTAAAAATCTTTAACACTCTCTTAAGACACAACCCCTTGCTGTTCTTAGAGAGAACAATATATATCAAAAGTGTAAAGCAACTATACAACAAACCAAACTTGTTTGAATGTTGCCGATGAAGATCAAAGTGAAGCATAGCTTTGAATGCTCTTTAATGCTCTTCAAATTGCTTCTTTTCTTCTTCAAAAAGTTGGATTCAAGGATGAAGAACAGTTGGTGAAGCTTTGAATCCTTTCTTGAATGCTCTTGAAGTGGGTTGGTGAAAGACTTGAAAACTTTTCAACTTCTAAAGGATAATCAATGAATGGTCTTTCAAAAATTGTTTAAACCTTCATAAATACTCCCTTTTATAGTCCTTAATCAAAAATAGCCATTGTAGGGCCTACGAAACCGAAATAGAGCCGTTGGAGGGTTTTTGGAATTCAAAAATGAGATTCTGCAACTAGCCATTAGACTGCAAAAACCCGCCACTCGAGTCGACTCGAGATCCATGAGTTGGCTCGAAGTCTCAGACAACCCAAATAAGAATTTTGTGCGAGTCATCTCTTCTGGGTTGAGTTGGCTCGAACTCTCAATCAATGGAAAATCAAATTCTGTATGAGTCGGCTCGAAGTCACAGTCACCAACAAAACAAACTCTGGACGAGTCGGCTCTTCTGGGCTTGAGTCGGCTCGAGGTCTCGTCACCAAAAACATAAGTTCCTCATCGAGTCGGCTCTTAGGGCTTGAGTCGGCTTGAGGTTCTGAAACTTTGAAATTTTTTGTGCCATGCCAGAATAGGAGTTGGCTCTTGATCCATGAGTCGGCTCTTACAAAAATTCTTCTTATGCATTCAAACTTCTTCAATTTTTTTCAATTCAAGATTTCAACAAGAGCAAGTCTTCCAAGAAGCTTCAAAGAGCTTACTAAACAAGTTCTAACCTACTTACTCTCATTTTTATAATTTTAGAGCCCTTTTTTACAAGATTACATACATGAAAGATTAGGGCTTTACAATTTAAAGTATACAAGAGTTCATACAATGTTGAAATACCTTTCAACTAGATAGAAAACCAACTAATGTAAAGATAAATATTTTCCTGCAAAACTTCTTAAGTAATTGAAAGAATTAGTAAAGCATACATGTTCCAATATTTTGTAATCATCAAAATCATTCTAGGGGTCAATAAAGAGAAAGTGTATGAGGCTGATGTGAACCTAGTGGATGAATATGAAGGAGATAAAGAAGTTATTGAGCCATCTGACCTACTGGGAGTTGTTAGGTGCATCCTAGCCCAAATCAAGGCATAAGATGATTGGCGTAGGACCAACATCCTATAGACCTTTGTGAAGTTAGGGGATAAGGTATGCACAATCATCATAGATAGTGGGAGCTGCATGAATGCCATCTCAACGAGTGCTGGCAAAACCCTAGGTTTATCCCTAGTTTCCCATCCTAATCCCTATAAGGTTTCCTGGATAGACTCAACTTCCATGTCCATCAAACTTAGATGCCAAGTCATGATCCAACTTCAATTCTATCAGGAAAAGATGTGGTGTGATGTCCTTCCCATGGGAGTGAGTAGCATTATCTTAGGCAAACCTTGGCTATATGACCATGATGCTATCCTGTATGGCTGATCCAATTCATGTTCTTTTAACTTTCATGGGAAGAAGATTCTGAGAAACCCAACCCCACCTAAGGATAATATCAAGAGGAGATCTAGCAACTTGAAAGAGAAGAAATCAGGAGTAAATTTGATCACTGCTAAGGAGTTAGAACGTGAGATTACTGAGGGTTCGTCAGTTTGGATGTTAGATGCTAAGAAAGTTCATGACCAAACCTAGAGAGAGCACCCTCAAGAAGTTATGGAATTTCTGAAAGAGTTTGAAAATATATTTCCTGAAGATTTGCTTAACCAATTACCATCTTTAAAGGACGTGCAGCATGCCATAGATTTAGTCCAAGGAGCCACCTTGCCAAACCTCCCACACTATAGGATAAATCCTACTAAGCATTTAGAGTTCCAAAAGCAGGTTGGAGAGCTCCTAAGAAAAGGATTTACTAGAGAGAGTCTAAGTCCATGTACAATATCTGCCTTATTAACCCCTAAGAAAGATAGCGCGTGGAGAATGTATATCGATAATCGTGCTATAAATAAGATAATAGTTAAGTATAGATTCCCCATTCTCTGTTTGGATGACATGTTAGACATGATGGCCAGTGCAACATTTTCTCTATGACCTTAAGAGTGGCTATCACCAAGTTAGGATCAGACCTGGGGATGAGTGGAAAACCGCTTTCAAAACTAAGGATGGTCTTTTGAGTGGGTAGTGATGCCTTTTGGATTGTCCAATGCCCCTAGTACCTTTATGAGGATCATGACCCAAGTCTTAAGAGTGTTCATTGGAAAATTTGTTGTGGTTTACTTTGATGATATTTTGATCTATAGTAGGACTAAGGAAACCACCTAAACCATATTAGACAAGTTGTCAAGCCCTTAAGAAAGATAGCCTCT
The DNA here is from genome assembly GCA_021397845.1 of Areca catechu. Lineage (NCBI taxonomy): Eukaryota > Viridiplantae > Streptophyta > Magnoliopsida > Arecales > Arecaceae > Areca > Areca catechu. Next base: position 151,444,771 of record CM038040.1, on the reverse strand, counting down.
ATTCCAATTTGAAGAAATATGAGTTCTTGATCTATAGTCATCTTTCTAGGATTTGTAGTGACCCCCGAAGGAGTTTTACCTGATCCAGAAAAAATTAAATCCATAGTTGAGTGGCCAATACCTACTAGTGTTCATGATGTGCGTAGTTTCCATGGCCTAGCTACCTTCTATAGATGATTTATTCGAGGATTTAGCTCCATCGTTGCATCCATTATCGACTGCATTAGGAAGGGAACCTTTGAGTGGACCAAAGCTACAGATAAAGCCTTTCTAGACATTAAAGAGAAGATGACCCAAGTACCCATTTTGAGGTTACCTGATTTCTCTAAAGTTTTTGAGGTTGCTTGTGATGCTTCTGGAGTAGGCATAGGAGGAGTACTAAGTCAAGAGAATCACCCTATAACCTTCTTTAGTGAGAAGTTAAATGAGGCTAAACTTAGATACTCAACTTTTGATAAGGAATTTTATGTGGTACTACAATCCCTGAGATATTTGAGACACTACCTTCTACCACAGGAGTTTGTTTTGTACTCTGATCATGAAGCACTCCGATTTCTTAATTTCCAGAAAAAACTAAATCCTAGGCATGCTAAGTGGATAGAGTTCATTCAAGCCTATACCTTTATGCTGAAACATCGTGCTGGTACCAAAAACAAAGTAGCTGATGCCCTTAGCCACCATTCCATGCTCCTGAATTATGTTAGAACTGAAGTTGTAGGATTTGATAGATTGAAAGAGGAATATGAGACCTGTCCCGACTTTAGTGAGATCTACCAATCTATGAGACAAGGACCATCTAGTTTGTATAGTAAATATGCCCTTCAAGATAGTTACCTCTTTAATGACAACAAGCTATGTATTCTCAGGACTTCCCTTAGAGAATTTTTAGTTTAGAAAACCCATGCAGGAGGTCTAGCTGGCCACTTTGGTAGGAACAATACCATTTTAGCTATTGAAGACTAATTCTATTGGCCAAGTCTAAAAAGGGATGTTGCCCACATTGTGTCCAGGTGTTGGACTTGTGCTGTTGCCAAGCAGCAAAAGCAAAACACTTGCCTGTATACTCCTTTACCTGTACTTGACTATCCTTGGCAAGACCTCAATGTGGATTTTATGTTAGGATTGCCTAAGACCTTAAGGAGACATGATTCTATCTATGTTGTGGTCGATAGGTTTTCCAATATGGCTCATTCATACCATGCTCTCAAACCTTTGATGCTTCCAAGGTGGCCAAACTTTTTCTTGACAATGTGGTTAGGTTACATGGCCTTCCTAAAACCATTATATCTGATAGGGATGTCCAATTCACTAGTTACTTGTGGAAGACCCTTTGGCACATGTTAGAACCAAGCTCAAATTTTTCACCTCCTACCATCCTCAAATTGATGGCCATACTGAAGTAGTGAACTGAAGCCTTGGAAACTTGTTAAGATGTCTGGTAGGCGAGAACACTGAAAATTGGGACCTCTTATTATCTAGAGCTGAGTTCGCCTACAATAGTTCAGTTAATAAGTCCACAGGCAAGAGCCCATTTGAGATTATCCATGGTTATAAGCCTAACTACAAACCCATAGACTTAATCCCCTTGCCCATACATGCACGAGTCTCTGAGTCGACTTAGTCGTTTGCACAGCATGTTAGGGATTAATTTGCATAAGGAATTAGCCATAAGATTAATGTGAGCAATGATATTTTTAAAAACTTGGCTAATTCCTGAAAAAGAATCAAAGAGTTTGCTGAGGGAGATTATGTAATGATTAGGCTTAGGCTTGAGCAATTTCTCCAGGGACCATGAAAAAGTTACATGCCTGTGGAGCTGGACCCTTGAAAGTGATAAAGAAAGTTGGACCTAATGCCTTTGTGCTCGAGTTACCACCCGAATTTGGCATTAGCTAAACCTTCAATATCTCAGACTTAGTTGAGTATAGGGAGCCAGCAATGATACCTAGTGAGCCTTTTAGACCTGACCCTATTCTTGAGAGCGAACCCATCATAGAGTGTCCACCAACAAATTGGCCTGAGAAAGGAGAAATGATTGAGCATGTCCTGGATGACCAAGCCATTAGTACCTGGAACAAAGGCTACCAACGTTGCCTGGTTTGTTGACAAGGTCGACTAGAATCTGAGGACTCATTAATCACTCGAGAGGATTTGCAACACCTCGACCCAGACATGTTGGAGCAATACTAGAGCGGATTGACCCTTACTTGACAGGGTCGAGTTCCTCCCATCTTGGGAGAATTGGTGCGGGCACCAAGATCAGACAGAGATTACTGGGCCCATTATGGATTTCTGATTAGACTTTCAAGTCCTGTAATAAAGATTGAGTCCTGTAATAAAGTGCGTCAATTGAGTCCAATTGAGCCCACTTAGTCCTTTTACTTCAGTCCAAGCAAGTGAGTCTAGTTGTTTCAGTCCAGTCCACCGAGTTCAAGTGAGTCCTGTAATTTTTATTCAAGTCAAGCTTAAGAGGAGAGTCACTAGACCCCCACTCAAGCCATCCCAGCTCATGTGCCTGGGCCCCTACTCAAGCCACCCTAGCCCATGCACCAGTCCCCATTCATGCCGCCTAAGCCCACAAGGAAGGGCGCCTCCCAAGCTCACAAGGAAGGGCGCCTCCCAAGCCCACAAAATTTGGCACCCTAGTCCAAGCTCACAAGAATTGATGCCCCAGCCCAAGTCCACCAGGAGATGGTGCCCCCTTCTAGGCCCACAGTAATTGGCGCCCCTCCCAGGCCCACAGCATTTGGCGCCCCCCCTCCCAGGCCCACAAGGAATTTAAGCCTTCCAAGCCCAAGAGGAGTTGATGTCCCAGTTCAACCAGTAAGCAAGCCTCCCAGTCCAGTCAAGAGTTAAGTCTCCTAATCCCACTCAAACTTTGTACTCCAACTTTGACTGGAATTGTACTCCAACTTTAACAGGGAGAGGGCTGGGTGATCTATAATTACCCCCTCTCCCCCTCTTGTATGAATTATTGATTGAATGAATGAAAAGAATTTTCTTGTCCAATTTCCATGCTTGTTAGCATTGACACTCCGTGAGGGAGAGGGTGTGAGGCCCAACCAACAAAAACCAACCAGTTTTCCAAACCCTAGCTACCCAACCTTCTTCCATCTTCCCAAACCCTAGCTTTCCATCTTCCTCCAACACTCAAGGATGCCCACCGTCTTCTTCCAACCTAGGCCGCCAGCTCTCTTCCAAAATCCTAGGCTGCCAAGGGTGTTTTCCATCAGCCAAGCCGCCACCATCTATCAGCCAGGCCGCCACCTTGCACCCTCTAGGCCAACCCTATCAGGTACCAGGCATCCTCCACATCAGGCTGCCCCCTCTAGAGCCTAGGAGTCCTCCTCAACTAGGCCACCAGCCTTCCTCCAGCACCCCTTCTGACTTCTCTCTACTTTCAACCCTGAATCATATTTTTCCTATCTTCTACATCCTTAACCCTTGGTGTTTGCATGATCCTGCCAGTGCCACGCTCCTTGGTGGAGGTCTTCCTTGCTCCTAGAGTCATATGATAAATCGATGGATCCGCGGGAAATCGGCTTCTTCTTCCAGGCGCCAATCCAGAGTGTTGTGAGACCCCCCATCTATAACGAAGAAGACATTATTGCCAGGTACACAACCCAATCCCTACTCTTTAGATCTGTTTTATTAAATTTGAGCATGTTCTAAATTAGTGGTTTCTCAATCTTAGGATCTTGTTTTTTTATCTCTTTGATAGTTATTATCTGCGGGTAGAACTCTAGTCTTACATGAAAATCCTAGCTTACTCTTAGTCCTTTTTGGGAACACCAGTTGTTGCCGCTCTCGTCGCCGCGCCCGCGCCTCGGATCCGTGGATCCTCCTTGACCGCCTGGCGAGGGAGCCTCCCTAGCTGCGGCGAACCTGCAAGAAGGGGTTAGAAGACCCTAGCCGGGGATCCCGGCGAGGGAGCTCCGACGGTCAAGTCAGTAGACGACGAGAAGGAACAGATTCTCCAAGACGGACCCCCTAAGGGGTTCCAGACTTAGAGAATTTACTAGTAAGAAAGGTGCTCTGGGGACCAGAAATTCGGCCGGGCCTCCTTGCCGAGCTCACGCCAAGCAATCCCCTCTCGAGACCTCGGATCTCACTCTCGGAGCGAGGCTTTTTGCCGCTGCTTCTTCCTTGTCCCCAGGCTTGTCCGCTTACCTTGTCGTCCCCAGCTTCCTTCCTTTTATCTCCTCCGTCGTTCGCCTGTCTTCTCCTCCTGGGAGGCTCCCCTCCCCCGTCCCTTTCTCTTTCCCCTTTTCGGTGAGGAGGGCCAGGCGGCTTTCCAACCTCGTCCGCCGAGCCCAACAGGGAAAAGGCAAAGACAGAAAGGGGGGGGGGGGGGCGGTGCTGGTAAGGCGGCCGGTCAGACCTCAGGCCCAGTGAGAGCGCTCTCTCTCCCAAGTGTGGGCGCCATCCGTCTATGGGGCCTGTTTTGTCAGAATCGTGCCTCTCGGCTGCGGGACCTGTCGGGCCGATGCAAATAGTGTTTCGCGTGCCGCCGCCATCCGTACGGGGCGCCGTCTGTGATGCGTACGGCCCGAGGGATGATCTCGGGGCCTGCGCCTCCTTCCCTGGGACCTTCTCCGTACGGGCGACCTGACCTCGGCCGAGGCGGACCCGTCCCCGGGGGCCACTTGTCGGAGGAGCGAAGGATCGACCGACCTCGGCCTAGGTGGACCCCTCCTGGGTGGACACCTGGTGAGGTGGCAGGAGGTCGCCTGGCTTCGGCCGAGGTGGGCCCGTCTCCAGGGGCCACTTGGCGAAGGAGCGAAGTGCCGGCCGACCTCAGCCTAGGTGGACCCCTCCTGGGTAGACACCTAGCGAGGTGGCAGGAGGTCGCCTGGCTTCGGGAGGTGGGCCCGTCTCCGGGGGCCACCTGGCGAAGGAGCGAAGGATCGGCCGACCTCGGCCTAGGTGGACCCCTCCTGGGTGGACACCTGGCGAGGTGGCAGGAGGTCGCCTGGCTTCGGCCGAGGTGGGCCCGTCTCCGGGGGCCACCTGGCGAAGGAGCGAAGGATCGGCCGACCTCGGCCTAGGTGGACCCCTCCTGGGTGGACACCTGGCGAGGTGGCAGGAGGTCGCCTGGCTTCGGCCGAGGTGGGCCCGTCTCCGGGGGCCACCTGGCGAAGGAGCGAAGGATCGGCCGACCTTGGCCTAGGCGCACCCCTCCTGGGTGGACACCTGGCGAGGTGGCAGGAAGTCGCCTGGCTTCGGCCAAGGTGGGCCCGTCTCCGGGGGCCACCTGGCGAAGGAGCGAAGGATCGGCCGACCTCGGCCTAGGCGGACCCCTCCTGGGTGGGTGCCAGGCGAGGTGGTAGAGAAGCCCCGAACCGAGCTCGACTTCGGTGAGAGCAGTTTGTCTTAGGAAGTCGTCTGGCGGAGTAGCCTTGCCGAGCTCGGCCTTGGCCATGTGGCGCTGACTCGGTCGGAGAAATCTCCACGTGGCTCGATCATATTTGGCGGTATCTGAGCCCGGCCACGTCATCGTTACGGCCGTAACAGTTGCCCCCCAGCCTGCCGTTCTGTTGGGGCGTCGTAGAACGGAACATCGGAATTAAATGCAGATATGACGTGGGGAGGCGAAGATCTTGCATCATAATTGCCACGATCCTTGTCACCGCGGCTCGATGCGCCTGAAACCCTATAGGAAGCCGCCACGCGTCGCCCACTTGCCCGCAATAAATGCGTCGCTTCGAGGCAGAGGCCGTTACCCTGCTAACGAGGCATCGATGTCGGGCGTGCATCCACGTGGCGATCGCTCAGTGGCTCGGGGTAGAATGACGGGTACGACCGCTGTCGACTGAGTTTGAAAAGGAGGGGACTTTCCAGAATGAGGCCTTTCCCCTTGCTCCGTGGGCGGTTTGCTGCAGGCTAACTTTCGTTGCCCTGCGTTCGCTTGGCGTATTTTCGATGAGTGCCTCCATCTTCTCTAGTTCCCCTCTCTCTTTTCCTCTCTGAATCCTTGTCCTCCTCTTTGCCATGGCGCGTCGTCGCTATGTCTCTTCCAATCCGGACGAGGCCGGTCCATCCCGGCCGAGGACTCCATCTTCTTCCTCCTCAGAGGAGGAAACGATCTCGGAGGAGATCCGCCGGCGTCTACAACCCGGGGGTGTCACCATCGGCATCCCTAGGGGGGTCCGGTCTCCTCCGGTTGCTCCCGTTGTCCCTCTTCTTTCTCTTCCTGCTCCGCCTCTTTTCCCGCTGCTCCCTCTGGTCATGCTTCTACCATGACCGAAGGCGATCTTTCTTTGCTCCGGGAGGCCTATGGTATCCCGGGATCAATTCGTCTATTTGTTCCGCGGCCCGGGGAGCGCGTCACCATGAGTGGCCCCGGTCGCATAGCCTTCTACGAAGACTTCTTCCTTGGGGGTCTTCGATTTCCTCTGCACCCCTTCTTCCTCTCTTTTCTCAGCCATTTCCTGCTTGTTCCGGCCCAGTTGGCTCCCAATGCCATCCGGGTCATCTTCTCCTTCATAGTCTTCTGTCACTTTCACGGGTTCGTTGCCCGTTTCTCCCTCCTCAGGGCCATGTTTACCCTGAAGAAGTACTCCACCGATGACGGCTGGTGGTATATTTCACCCCGGCCCAGGTGTCTCCGGTTCGACCTCCCTTCTTCTATCAAGGGCTGGAAGAGCCGGTTTTTCTTCGCCTCGGTCGAAGATGTCGACTGGGCCTGGAGTGAACTGGACCGGTCTCCGAACCGGAACTCCCAGGTTGAGTCGGCGGACCAGGAGGCCTACTCCCTACTCCTGAGTGACGTGGTCCCGGTGCTTGAGGTTCTGCTTTCGGAGCAGAATCTTTTTGAGGCCGGGATCAGTCCCATCCGTGAGTCGGGTGAGATTCGGTCCTCCTTTGACTTCTGCACTCTTTTTCTTCGTGATCGAGTCGGTTGACCTTCTATTCTTTTACATTGCAGGTATGAAGTTCTCACTAGAGAGCCTTCTGGAGGGCGCGGCCCAGAGAGACATCCCGGAGGTAGACGAGCCCGCGGCCAAGAGGGCTCGTACTGAGGCGGGCTGGGAGATTGCGCTGGCGACCGCGCCCAGCCCAGTGGCCACTGCTCCCCCGCCCAGGTTGCCTCGGGGCGGGGCCATTGATGCCTCGGCTGCCAGACCTGGTGGCGCTGCCGTCGAGGGGGCTCCACCGCCCGAGGCTCCATCCAGCGCCGGTCCCATTATCGCCGCGGCTCCGACGGTGCAGCCCATGGCCTCTGCCGGCCCGTCGATTGCGACCCCAGCTGAAGGGACAGCCACCGCCGGAGCCGACCTGACAGCTCCGCCACCGGTGATCACCCACCGGTGTTCAGTCATCCGCGACAAGGGGCTCGCGGAGAAGGTCATGGAGTACGCCTCCACAGCTCGGGACCGCCGAGCTCGGGCGGCCGGGACTATGCAGACGCCTTGCTCGGGATCCTCCCGCAGCTCTTCACGGTAAGCCCGAGCTCATTATTCTCTGTCTTTCATGATTTTAGTGGCCTTTTCTCCTAACCCGGTTGCTCTATTTGTGCAGATTGGAAATGACGTTCTCCTACTGAGGAACTTCCTCGTAGGGAACGCGAAGAGGGACACCGAGAAGGAGAAGAAGCTCGGCAAGCTCGCAGCCGACGTCAAGGACCTCATGGAAAATGGGGTCGAGCTGCGAGCCAGCAACCAAGCCCTCCAGGCCGACCTGGCGCGCTCCGAGGGGCGGAACAAGGAGCTGGAGGCTTCTTTGTCGGAGGAGAGGCTCTCCCACCAGCGTCGCACGGAGGAGGACGCAGCGGAGAGGGCTCGTCTTCAGGCCCACTCCCAGTGGCTGGAGCGCCAGCTGGAGGAGGCTCGGCGAGACGCGAATGCGGCGAAGGACCGGAGTGCGTACATCAACGGACTCCTGGAGGCCGCGAAGCGGGAGGCGCAGGAGGCCATCCCGAAGTTCTGGGCTTCCGACGAGTACACGTCGGAGGTCCGGGAGGCCGCCGTGGACTCCTTCTTGAAGGGGTTCCGGATGTGCCGGGAGAAAGTAGGGGCCTCCTTCCCCGAGCTCGACCTCAGCGGGGTGGTGCTCGGAGGTAAGAGGCAAGGAGCCGAGAGCAGAGCCTCCGGTGCGGCCGACGCCACTCCTGCGGCCCCGTCGACCAACGAAGCCGTGGCTCCGGAGCAGCCTCAAGAGCCGGCCGCCGCAGAAGGCGAGGATGTAGAGCTCGCGACCCCGGCGAAGGGCTCCGGCCATGCACCAAACTGAGCCACCGTCTTCTCGCCCTGCTCTGTTATCGCAGTTGTATTTCTTTTTCTTCTTCTTTTTTTTGGGGACTCCCAGCCTGTCGGGATTCTCGGCTTGCACTGTTGCTCAGATTAATGAAGACACTATTTGACCAAGCCTCGAGTTCATCTTCTTCTCCACTCCCCCATCTCCCTTTTTCTCCCCTTTTTTTTTTGAGATGTTGATGTGGAGTGCTGAAACGATCGTAGGCCTGGTCCCTTCCATTGCTCAAATCGAAGGTTGGGACATCCCGGACCGTGCGGCGTCAGAGTAGGCCTTGAGCGGGTCCGTCTTTAGGATCGCCTTCATACTCGCGTGGGCGACATGGTTTCTGCCCTGCCTTCCAGGCCGAAGCCCGGGACCTCTGGACTGAACCCCGGGGCCGCATGCTTTCTCAAGCCTTGCGCGGCTTGCCGAGCTGCTCTCCGGGCTTGCGTGGGCGAACTGGGTTCTGCGCCACCTTCCAGGCCGAAGCCCAGGATCTCCGGACTGAACCCCGGGGCCACAGGCTTCCTCAAGCCTTGCGCGGCTTGCCGAGCCGTTCTCCGGGCTTGCGTGGCCGAACTGGATTCTGCGCCACCTTCCAGGCCGAAGCCCAGGATCTCCGGACTGAACCCCGGGGCCGCAGGCTTCCTCAAGCCTTGCGCGGCTTGCCGAGCTGTTCTCCGGGCTTGCATGGCCGAACTAGGTTCTGCGCCACCTTCCAGGCCGAAGCCCAGGATCTCCGGACTGAACCCCGGGGCCGCAGGATTCCTCAAGCCTTGCGCGGCTTGCCGAGCTGTTCTCCGGGCTTGCGTGGCCGAACTGGGTTCTGCGCCACCTTCCAGGCTGAAGCCCAGGATCTCCGGACTGAACCCCGGGGCCGCAGGCTTCCTCAAGCCTTGCGCGGCTTGCCGAGCTGTTCTCCGGGCTTGTGTGGGCGAACTGGGTTCTGTCCCACCTTCCAGGCCGAAGCCTAGGATCTCCCGATTCCTTCGGCCGTCGGCCATGATCGGTCATGCCGAGCCCAGGGCCATGTGCCGGTTTTCCTTCAAAGTGAGAAGGGAGCGTTTGAAGCGGGGGAACTTTATTACGGGAGTAGGGAACCTTACATCACTGATAATACATCCTTAGGTTCGAGGCGTTCCACGTCCGAGGGAACCTGGCACCTCCCAACTCCTCCAGGTAGTATGCACCGTGAGGGAGGGCTTCTGCCACCCGGTATGGGCCCTCCCAATTGGGCGAGAGCTTGCCGCATTCCCGTGGCTGAGAAGCTTCAGCGCGCCGGAGGACCAAATCTCCGGGACGAAAAACCTTCGACCGCACTCGGGAGTTGTAATACCTGGCCACACGCTGCCTATACGCCGCTATTCAAACTCGGGCCTTGTCCCTCGTTTCCTCGAGAAGGTCAAGGTTGAGCATCATCCTGGCTGGGTTTTCTGTCTCGTCATATTGCTCCACACGCAGCGTAGGTAGGCTGAGCTCGATCGGGATGACCGCCTCGGCTCCGAAGACGAGGTTGAATGGGGTCTCGTCGGTAGCCGTCCTCGGGGTGGTGTGGTATGCCCTGAGGATGCTGGGCAGCTCGTCGGCCCTCCTGCCCTTGGCCTGGTCCAGCCGCGTGCGGAGGCCCTGAAGAATGGTCCTGTTCGTGACTTCGGCCTCCCCATTGGTCTGGGGATGCGCCACCGAGGTGAAGCGATGCCTGATGCCGAGGTCGCTGCAGAACTCTTCGAACTCCCGGCAGTCGAACTGGCGCCCGTTGTCAGTAACCACGGTGTGGGGGAGGCCGAAGCGGCAAACGATCGACTTCCAAAAGAACTTGGCGACGTTTGCCTCGGTGATCCTCGCCAAGGGTTCGGCCTCGACCCACTTCGTGAAGTAGTCGATGGCCACTATCAAGAACTTCCGCTGTCCAGACACCGGCGGGAATGGGCCCAGGAGGTCCATCACCCACTGGGCGAACGGCCAGGGAGCTGAAAGCTAGGAGATTGGGTTGGAGGGCTGCCGTCTTCCTTCATTGTCTCCCAGAAGTAGCCCTGACGGAGGGCCTTGTACGCCAATGCCCTGCCCCCCACGTGGTTCCCACAGATGCCTTCGTGAATCTCCTGGAGCACAAGCTTGGCTTCCGTGGGTCCTACGCACTTGAGGAGGGGGTAGGAGTAGGATCTTCGATACAACTGCCCGTCCATCAGGACGAACCGCACGGCTTTCTTTCTGATAAGGCGAGCCGCCTCGCGGTCCTCCGGCAGGGTGCCACTGGTGATGTATTCGGCGTACTTGTCCATCCAGCTGGGTTCATGGCTGACCTGATGGACCTCCGCCGGTGCCTCGAGGCTTGGGATCTCAAGGCGCTCCACGTGAGCGCGGCCCAGCATGAGTCCGGCAGGGTCGCCAGCCGAGAGAGAGTGTCCGCGCGGGCGTTCTCCCTGCGGGGGATGTGGAAGATGTTGAAGCGCCGGAATCTGGATGCGCCCGTCTTGACGAGCTCCATGTATTTCGCCATTTGGGGGTCATGTGCGGCATACTCCCCGGAGACCTGTCCCGCCACGAGCTGGGAATCAGTGAAAGCTTTGAGGTTGGTTACGCCCAGCTCGCGGGAGACTCTCAGTCCGGCAAGAAGTGCTTCGTACTCCGCCTGGTTATTTGTCGCGGGGAATTGGAAACGGAGTGCGCATTCGACGACGACCCCGTCGCTGTTGGCAAGGATGAGCCCAGCCCCGCTCCCGCTGGAGTTTGAGGCTCCGTCCACATGGAGGATCCAGGCGTCCTCTCCGGGCTCATCGGTGCCTATCTCCATCGGCTGGCCTGAGGGGCCTTCCTCGGGCTCCTTGCCCAAGCCTGCACATTCGACCAAGAAGTCGGCCAGCACCTGTGCCTTCATGGCTGACCTTGGCCTGTATGTAATGTCGAACTCGCTGAGCTTCAGTACCCACTTTGCCAATCGTCCGAAGTATCGGGTCGGCTGAGCACCGCTTTCAGCGGTTGATCCGTCAGGACAGCGATGGGGTGCGCTTGGAAATAGGACCTGAGATGCTGGGCAGACACTATTAGCGCAAAAATGAGTTTCTCGGGCCGAGAATACCTGAGCTCCGCGTCGCGGAGAAGCTTGCTGGTGTAGTACACCGGTCGCTGGACTCCCTGGCCATCGGTCCGAACCAAGACCGAGCTGACGGCTTCGGGGTGACCGCTAGGTAGAGGATAAGCTCCTCCCCTCCTCGGGCCTGGACAGCAACGGTGGCGATGCAAGCATCTTCTTCAGCTCCCCGAAGGCCTTCTGGCATTCCTCGGTCCAAGCGAAGTCGTTCATCTTTCTCAGCACCTTGAAGAAGGGACGGCAGCGGTCTGCCGACCTGGAGATAAAGCGGCTGAGGGCCGCAACTCGGCCGGTGAGTTGCTGCACTTGTTTCTTGGAGGCGGGCTGCTCCATGTCCAGGATGGCCTGGACCTTCTCCGGGTTGGCCTCAATTCCTCTTTGGGTCACCATAAATCCTAGGAATTTCCGGCGGAGATGCCAAAGGCGCACTTCGCCGGGTTCAGCTTCATCCGATGACGTCGGAGGTTGCCGAACGTCTCCGCCAAGTCAGCCACGTGGTCCGAATCGGGTTTGCTCATTACCAGCATGTCGTCCACGTACACCTGCATGTTGCGGCCGATCTGGTCTTTGAAAATTCTATTGACCAGGCGCTGGTACGTTGCCCCCGCGTTCTTGAGGCCGAATGGCATCATCCTGTAGCAAAAAGTTCCGCGGTCAGTTATGAAGGCGGTATGCTCTTCGTCCTCCGGGCTCATTCGGATCTGGTTGTATCCGGAGAAGGCATCCATGAACGACAGGAGGCGATGTCCCGAGGTGGTGTCGACCAACTGGTCGATCTTTGGAAGAGGGAAGCTGTCCTTTGGGCAAGCTCGGTTGAGGTCGGTGTAGTCCACACAGATCCTCCACTTACCACTACTCTTTCTCACCATGACCACGTTTGCCAGCCAGCTGGGATACTGGACCTCCCGCACAAAATCGGCGGCGAGGAGCTTCTCCACTTCCTCGTTGATCGCCTTCTGCCTTTCCATGGCGAAGCTCCTCTTCTTCTGGCGGACCGGGCGGCAACTTGGGTCCACGTTTAGCCTGTGCGTGATGACCTCGGGTGGGATGCCCGGCATGTCGGCTGCTGACCAGGCGAACACGTTAGCGTTCGCACGGAGGAACTCCAGCAGGCGGGTCCGTTCTTCTTCAGGGAGCTGGGCCCCGACTTGCACCGTCTTCAGCGGATCCGAACCGAGGGGAAAAGTCAGCAGGCGCTCTACGGGCCCTCCCCTGGGTTCCTTCTCTCTTAGGTCGAGGTCGTCGATATCGGGGGAGAGCTCCGCGCCCCGGGCGCTCGGGACCGTCTGGAGGCAGAGCGGGACTGGCTGGGTCGTCCCCTTCATCTCCCGAGCCCGGAAGGCGTGGGGAACTGTACCAACAACCTTCTCGTGGAGATCGTGGCATCCAGTTGGTTGAGCCCGGGATGCTCGAGAATGGCGTTGTAAGGCGAAAGGAGTCTGACGACGGTAAATGTTATTAGGACGGTCGTCTGCTGGGGTGGGGATCCGACGGTGACCGGGAGAGTGATCTCCCCTTCGACCCCCACGGAGTCCCCTATAAAACCTATCAGGGGGGTGTGCACCGGTCTCAGCTGATCGTGGGACAAATTCATCCGAGAGAAAGCGTCGTAAAAAAGTATGTCAGCCGAGCTTCCACTATCCACCATGATTCGATGTACAGGATGCTTCACGATGGTCATCTCGACCACCACGGCATCGTTGTTTACATTATCATTACCCTTCCCCTCCTCGGGAGGGATTATTCTTCGGGTTCCCGACTTCCCGGGCTCTCTTCGCCGCTAGACCGACCCCGCGTGAGATCATGCCCACGGGCTTCTCCGTTGGGCGGTTATCGATTGCAGGGACGGGCGGTAAGGTCGCGAGTGGCTGCCCCTCCGAGGGGGCCTCGTTCTTGACGAACTTCCTGAGGTAGCCCCTCCTAATCAGCTCCTCGATCTCCCGCTTCAGGTTGCGACACTCCTCCGTGTCGTGACCGTGCTCGCGGTGGAACTGGCAGTACTTCGATTTGTCCCGGGTGGCTCTCGGGTTTGAGGAGGAGGTCGGCGGAGGTAGCGCTCGCCCTCGATTTCCATGAGGATCTTGATCCGAGGTGCGAGGAGAGGGGTGAACCTCTCGGGAGTGGCCTCGCCCCTCGGCCTTGGATTCGGGCGAGGGTCGGCAGATGGCCCGGGCTTCCGAGCCCCCGGGGTATCTCTCGGGGGCGGCCTCTTCAGAGTCTTCCCGTCCAACTCTCGACGGGTGCGGTCGGCCTCCTCCGCTCGGATGTACTTGTGGGCGCGGAGGAGGAGCTCGGAGTACGTCATGGGCGGCTTCTTGTCCAGGGAGTAGGTTAGGCGGGACGTCTTGAGCCCGCGCTTCAAAGCCAACATGGCGACGGGCTCATCCAGGCTGTAGATTTCCAGGGCTGCGGTCTTGAACCGGGTGATGTAGTCCCGGAGCAGCTCCTGGTCCTGCTGGCGGATGGAGAAGAGGTTGTCCACCTCTCTCGGCACCTTTCGACAAGCGTCGAAGTGCGCCATGAACTTTCCTTCCAGCTGATGGAAGGAGCAAATGGATCCGGGCTCGAGGCGGGTGAACCAGACTCGAGCGGCCTTCCGGAGGGTGGCCGGGAAGGCAATGCACAGAAGAGCGTCGGTGGCCCCCTGGACCCTCATGAGAGCTTTGTAGCTCTCCAGATGGTCCAGAGGGTCGGTGGTCCCGTCGTAGGGATCCACCTGCGGCATGCGGAACCGTTTTGGGATCAGCTCCGCCTGGATTTTTCAGAGAAAGGGGGACGGGAGTCGTAGCCCGCCGGGTCCACCGACGAGTTCTGCAGGTCAGCGAATCGGCGGGCGAACTCCGCTAGCTTGCGCTCATGCTCCTCCAGGCGCCTCTCGGCCAGGCGCCTGATGGCTTCGTCAGTGGAGTCTTCCATCGAGGCTGCGGGTGAAGGGGGCGCCGATCGGTCTCGGCGTGAAGTCAGGCCTCGGCGTCGCTTGCTACGATGCGCCATTTCGGCCTGTCGGCTGGGGATCGGCTCTCGTGATCCTCCGAACCGGAGTAGTTTCTTTTTGTGGGAGCTTGGTGGCTCCCACGGGGGTTGGAGATGGCCCTCGGAGGAGATGGCCCTCGGATGGGATGGCCTGCCCTGAATGGAGCGCAGGCTCCCACGCTGCCCCACGGCTCGGGCCGCGGGGGTCCCTGGCTGCGGCTGCGTGGCCAGGGACCGCTGCTGATGCTGAAGCTGCCGGACCGCCGAGGTCAAGGTCAGCAGCTGTTGGATGACGACCGCAAGGGGTCCGTCCGTTGAGGTAGGCTGTGGTGGAAGAGGAGGGGGAGCTGGAAGCTCCCTCTCCGGGCTGTGGGCCCCTGGAGGGGAGTGAACCTCCCCCACACAGCTGGTGGACGCCTCGCGGCCACGAGTGACCACCATTGTCAGAGAGCGCGACACCTGCAGAAAGCTGGCTCCCGCTAGGGTTTGGTGTCCTGCCCCCCTACCTGGTGCGCCAATCTGTTGCCGCTCTCGTCACCGCGCCCGCGCCTCGGATCCGTGGATCCTCCCTGACCGCCTGGCGAGGGAGCCTCCCTGGCTGCGGCGAACCTGCAAGAAGGGGTTAGAAGACCCTGGCCGGGGATCCCGGCGAGGGAGCTCCGACGGTCAAGTCAGTAGATGACGAGAAGGAACAGATTCTCCAAGACGGACCCCCTAAGGGGTTCCAGACTTAGAGAATTTACTAGTAAGAAAGGTGCTTGGGGACCAGAAATTCGGCCGGGCCTCCTTGCCGAGCTCACGCCAAGCGATCCCCTCTCGAGACCTCGGATCTCACTCTCGGAGCGAGGCTTTTTGCCGCTGCTTCTTCCTTGTCCCTAGGCTTGTCCGCTTACCTTGTCGTCCCCAGCTTCCTTCCTTTTATCTCCTCCCACCGTTCGCCTGTCTTCTCCTCCTGGGAGGCTCCCCTCCCCCGTCCCTTTCTCTTTCCCCTTTTCAGTGAGGAGGGCCAGGCGGCTTTCCGACCTCGTCCGCCGAGCCCAACAGGGAAAAGGCAAAGACAGAAAGGGGGGGGGGCGGCGCTGGTAAGGCGGCCGGTCAGACCTCGGGCCCAGTGAGAGCGTTCTCTCTCCCAAGTGTGGGCGCCATCCGTCTATGGGACCTGTTTTGTCAGAATCGCGCCTCTCGGCTGCGGGACCTGTCGGGCCGATGCAAATAGTGTTTCGCGTGCCGCCGCCATTCATACGGGGCGCCGTCTGTGATGCGTACGACCCAAGGGATGACCTCGGGGCCTGCGCCTCCTTCCTTGGGACCTCCGTACGGGCGGCCTGACCTCGGCCGAGGCGGACCGTCCCCGGGGACCACCTGTCGGAGGAGCGAAGGATCGGCCGACCTCGGCCTAGGTGGACCCCTCCTGAGTGGACACTTGGCGAGGTGGCAGGAGGTCGCCTTGGCTTCGGCCGAGGTGGGCCCGTCTCCAGGGGCCACTTGGCGAAGGAGCGAAGTGCCGGCGGACCTCAGCCTAGGTGGACCCCTCCTGGGTGGACACCTGGCGAGGTGGCAGGAGGTCGCCTGGCTTCGGCCGAGGTGGGCCCGTCTCCGGGGGCCACCTGGCGAAGGAGCGAAGGATCAGCCGACCTCGGCCTAGGTGGACCCCTCCTGGGTGGACACCTGGCGAGGTGGCAGGAGGTCGCCTGGCTTCGGCCGAGGTGGGCCCGTCTCCGGGGGCCACCTGGCGAAGGAGCGAAGGATCGGCCGACCTCGGCCTAGGTGGACCCCTCCTGGGTGGACACCTGGCGAGGTGGCAGGAGGTCGCCTGGCTTCGGCCGAGGTGGGCCCGTCTCCGGGGGCCACCTGGCGAAGGAGCGAAGGATCGACCGACCTCGGCCTAGGCGGACCCCTCCTAGGTGGACACCTGGCGAGGTGGCAGGAAGTCGCCTGGCTTCGGCCGAGGTGGGCCCGTCTCCGGGGGCCACCTGGCGAAGGAGCGAAGGATCGGCCGACCTCGGCCTAGGCGGACCCCTCTGGGTGGGCGCCAGGCGAGGTGGTAGAAGAGCCCCGAACCGAGCTCGACTTCGGCGAGAGCAGTTTGTCTTAGGAAGTCATCTGGCGGAGTAGCCTTGCCGAGCTCGGCCTTGGCCATGTGGTGCTGACTCGGCGGAGAAACCTCCACGTGGCTCGATCATATTTGGCGGTATCTGAGCCCGGCCATGTCATCGTTACGGCCGTAACACCAGCATCATAAAATCTAAAAATTCTTGCTCACATAATTTGAAATCTCTTTATGTTAAACCCTACCATGTTCATCCCCCATCAGTTTGTGAGTCTTTCGATGTTGTTATCAGGATATTGAGCTATTTTGTAGTATAGTATGAATATATTTGGTAAAATCAGAAAATAAATATTTTAAAAATTAATAAAAATACTTGGGAGTAATGAAAGATGTTACATGGCGGTCTACCATATATATATCACTACAGCAAACAGGCTTTTCCCAACACTATTTTTGATCTTTTCCGATGCTTTAAAGCATCGTTAAAAACCCTTCCCACGCTTCCGCAAGCGTCACAAGTGCAAGAGTGGAGAAATTTTTTCGATGCTTTTTGGAAATGTCAGCGATTTTTCTCGACGCTTTAAAACGTCGGAAATAAGATTTTTCCCAACGCTTTAAAGTATCGAGAATAAACGGACTTATTTCCGACGCTTTAAAGCATCGGAAATAACTTTATTCAAGATGCTTTTAAATAGTATCGGGAATAACTGTATTCCCAATGCTTTAAAGCATCGAGAATAAATCTAGAATAAAATTATTTTCGATACTTTAAAGTATCGAAAATTCCATTTTTTATAAAATAAATTAATTATTTTTAAGTTTAAATATATGTATAATTATTTTTATGATACCAAAGTTCACTATCTTAGTATCGCAAAATAATAAAATTATCATAAAATAATAAAAAAAATAAGTGTTTGATTGAAGACAACTCCGGTACTCTCCTGCTATTTTTATTTTGTAAATATTGCACATTTTTTCTAACTCTGTAATTATCTTCCTTCAATAAAATCGGGTGGCAGGTTCTTTGCTTCCCTCTCGGTTCCAAAAAAAAAAAAAAAAATCACAAAAAAAAAATAAATCACTTGGCCATGTTTAGCAGACCAAGTCTACTAAGACCGCAAAGCGTATGCTCTACAAAAAAAAAAAAAAAAAAGTTTTGGTCACAAGCAACGAGATGGAGTGCAAACAGAGTGGAGAAAAGCAAAAGTAATAGACCACTAGGTGTTTAAAACACCATCGAAGCATCAATGGAGAGGCTTTGTCAGCTTCCCTCATCCCATTGCTCATCATTGCTAATAGAATTCCATTGCAAGGCCTTCCATGGAAAATAATTCCTCATGGTTTGGACATCCACAATTAACTATTATTTAAGCACACGTAAAGCAAGATAAGCCAAACAAGATTAGAGACCACTTATTATTTAATTAGGCAACACTAGATTAACAAACATGCCCTCCATTGGTCACGAAAAGTTTCCAAGTTCATGAGAGCATTTTTTATAGCTGAGGCAGATTTCTTTCTTCCACTCATCCAAGTGTGGGAATCCACAATTATCTCCACAGATATCACAACACTGCAAGAAATAAGTCGAGCATTACAACTAAAACTGGTTGAGGATTAAATTGCAGCTCCATGTTTACCTGAAAAAATAAATTTATATTTTATTATTTAAAGAGTTTTGCTAGATTACTAATATAATTACAAGCTTGGTTTCCAAGAGAAGAAGAATCACAATTTAGGGAAAATGCAAACACTACATTAAGTTGGTCAAGCCATGGGGTCAATTTTTTTTTCCCCCTTCTTTCCCAGTCCCTTTTTCCCTTTTATCCAAGTGGTCCTCGACAACCTCCTGGCCCAGATCAATTGGCAGACTAACAATAAAGCTACATGTAGTCCCTTTCTTTTTCTTATATTAGTATACACATGATAAAAACTATAAGATGTACCTTTTTACTGCATTTCTTTTATGAAGCCTGGTCACATGTTAAGCCCACAGAATGATGCTACTAAAGAGGAAGATTGGCATCTAAATAGTTAGAAAGGAATTAAATGCAATCAAAAATAAAACAGTGAAAATATTCTTATAATATCATTTTTATACCAGCAAAATTCTTAGCAGTCACAAAGCATCATCAAGATTGAATCATTATACTGTCAAGACTATATACAATTAGAATTTGTATTCACAGGGAAACTGAAGGTGCTAACAGGATGCAATTAGCATTTAGCAGTCATGATACAAGACAGTAGGTGACCCTGTACAATATGCAATGGAACTAAAAGAAACTGACCCTGTTCAATAAATGATAGAATCAGCAATCACAGAGGAGCCATCAACAAATAAAACCTGTCCATCTTTACAAAGAGAGTCTATCTGCAATGACATGTTTTAGCCATCAATACAATTATTTTACAGGTAAAAGGCAGCATAAGGTAAATGCCACAGATGCAAGTTCCAATGATATGTCTTGGCCACTCAGTGAGCTCCAAACTATTACGACAACCTGTGAACAATTTGGAATAGAAACAATAAAAAGAAATTACTTAGAATGAGGATGTTTCTAACAACTGCTTGCATTCATGCAATAATTTTATCTTTATGGCTTGTATAACTATAAGAAATAATTACCTTCTTGTAATATCTGTCATGCATTCATTTTGCATAATCTAATTTTTTTTAGAACTTTTTCCTAATTTTATGATACATAATTTATGAGAAATATCTTCTATGTCTGTTAGGATGAGATGGTATATAGCTTGAGAAAGATCTATCGAACCTCATTACAGTAAGGCTCAAGAACACTGTATACATGGCTATGATACAAAAACAGGGTCAGTCCATCATCTAACATGTCCAAAGATTAAAAAGAAAAGAAAAATAGACAAGAAATGAATTCACTAACCTGCTGATGCCACAATCATTGCAATGAAATTGCCCCTTTCCAACCTGCAAGGAGAAACAAGCTACGGTAATGAAAGTTTATTGAGAGACATAACTCATTTTAGCAGGCAATTGTAAGATGAGGTTGTCTACCTGTCCTAATAGGAGTTCAGCTAGAACACAACCAGCAGACCAGATGTCAATTGCTGTGGTGTACTCAATAGCACCAAATATGAGTTCAGGAGCTCTATAGTATCTCGAACAGATATAAGATATATTCAGTTCTCCCTTCACCTGTTAGATCCCAAAAACATATATATCAATCAAGGTTATAAAAGGAATAACATTGATCTCAGCTCTAGGTATAAAAGCACATACCAAAACTTTTGCACTAACGAAGTCACAGAGTTTCAGCTGATGAGTATGTGGGTTAACCTGTTGGAGAATAAATACAAGGTCATGTTCCTTATTCAATGTAATCTGGGACTTAATATACAGAAACGGTTTACAGTACTATTAAGCACATAACATATATTATCAGTACATTACCAACCACTCTAAATAATGGAACTTCTATTATAATTTATCAATTTAAATAATCATTTTTATGCCATCATCCTTATCAACAGGAATAAGGAGTTTAACAAACAAAAGCCGAACTTAGTCAAAATACACTAAGATGAATAAATAGATGTTAAGTATATCAGAAGATTTTGTGGTTTAATATCTCTGTGGCACACTCCAATGCTACCATGAATATAAGCTAATGCCCTGCAAATCTGTTGAAATATCAAAACAGAGTGAAAAGTCCATCTGACAAAGTTTTCCAGAATTACTTATCATCTAAGACAATCAATTAAAATACTTGCAATGTTTTGAACAGTCTAAATCTAACTTTAAAGAGCCTAATGCATACTTTTCCAAACAAATAACAAAATAAATATTCAGTAAGTGAAATACTCATTGCAAGTCTTAAACTAATTATCAATATGATAAATCCAGCCTGTTGTAAAGTGACTAACTACATATATACCTAATTAGATGTAACATAAATGGCCTTAAAGCTATGGAATTGTGCATCACTCTCACTTGATAAACTATAATTTACAGGCAAAAAAGGGAAATCACATGCAAAGACCAGATAACAACAAAATTTCTTACCTGGTACATATAGAGCTTCACATATATTAGAGGCATACGTTGGTTCATCTTATTGTAGTGTTTGACAACACGATGAACAGTCTCGGGCACATATTCTAGTACCAAATTAAGATACAGCTCATCTTTCTCGGTAGTTGAAAAGAAGCAATGCTTCAGGGAAACCACATTTGGACGATCAAGAAGACGCATGGTTTGCAGCTCACGGTTCTGGTACCTCTTGTCTTGAAGAACCTTCTTTATTGCTACCGTTTCACCTGTCTCAAGACACCTAGCCTATAAAATGGGGAAAAAGCGAGGCAAAGAAATTAATAAAATTAATGTCATCAGCACACACGTAAGTTTATCAGTCCAAAAAAAATCATAAATGATGAAAAAGTATCACAGTGGAATGGTCATGTTAACCAACTTAATGCAGGCTAATCAGTAAATAGACAAAAAAGGTGAATATCCACATTCCTCTTATAAACCATGATGACCTAACTTCAGTCAACAGTCATGGTTATTGAACTAACCTGAAACACGATTCCAAATGATCCATGTCCTACAACACGCTCAGCCATGTAGCTTATAGTCTGTCATTAAGAGGGAATAACTTCTATAGTAAGACCAAATTTTCAGTCAAAAAATGAACTAGCAACTGAGACTAAATGAAGAACAGAACTAACAAGGAAGAATCAAATGAAAGCTACTTATGCCTTCAATGCACATATAACAAATCAAATCAAGCAACAATGTTGATCTGCAAGGTACTAATAACTCTACTCCATACCAGATAGGCATTTCAACTAACTGAGATTTCAAATATCAAAAATTTTAATTATTTGTTGGATCTCATAACAAATAATGCTTAGTGAATTTACCTGTTTTGGCTGACCATTTCTTCCACCAATGGTGGTCACAATTATATGACCAGTTTCGGTCCCATTTCCGTCAACAATTGTTGCTTCCACTTCCTGCAGAAGTTCAGCAATATTAGAAATCCATGAACGTGACAGCCAATTTCTTACACACAAGGTAGTATCTTATTCCAGCCTAGTGTTATAGAAAAGAAATAGAGACGAAAATGCATGCTAGTCTACCTTGTCATCCCTTATCTTCATCTCATGCATCTCATCTGGCAACCTGTCCACACCAACAATAGTACCACTAGTGTTTTTCATCCCTGATGAAGGCGGCACGCACAGGCTATGGAGGAAGACTATTAAAAAAAAAAAAAAAAAAAGACTAAAACGATACAAAGGACCAAAAAAAAGGGGCCCAAAAATCTCTCCTTTTCCTTAGAACTTAAAATTTTATCCTAATTAAAGGGACATCGTAAACTCATCCAACATTAAATCGTCGAAAATGAAAAGATAAAGGCATTTAGCGTGGAAAATTTAGGGGGGAAAAAAGCACAAGTGGAACATCCCCACAAACCCCCTCGAAAGCACAAACCAAAAAAATCATTCCGAAAGGACGATCAAAATAAAACATCATCCTAAAACCGTTCAAAACCCAAACGAAATCCCGCAACAAAATCAGACATCCACCAAAACCAGGGAGGGCGAAACATGAGGATACGGATTCGATCAGAAAAACTACAAACAGATCCAAAGAGGCCGATAATTCCTAAAACAACACAAAAAAAATCAAACAAATGTGGGCGAAGAAGTAAAGATCCTCGCGAGATCCAGCCGGCGTCCCCCGAGATCTCAGCTCCGATCCGCTGAATCACGGAAAAAAAAACAAAACGGCAACAAAAGATGGCGAGCAATCGATCCTCCTCTCCCTCCTTTCCTTTCCAACAGGATTCAAACAGAGATCGATTGGGTTGGATACCTTCGAACCTCTCGCCCTTTTCTCTCTTTCTTTGGTGGCGAGCTCCGATTACGACCTGGTGGTGGGGCGGAGCCACAGCGACGGGAAGGAGAAGTTCGCCTTCATAGCTGCAACGCCGTCGCCGCCATCGATGTAAAAGGCCACAAACCCTCACGCTAAACCAAAGGCTGCAAACGCGCCGGCGAAGAAAGGGGGTCGGGCGGCAGACGGCGACGAACCGGAGAAGATGGAGGAGGAGGGAAGGAGGAAACGGAGGAGGTGGCGCGGCGACGGCTGGGACGACGGAGCGGCGGGAAGAGATGGAGGAGGAGGAGGGAGGGAGGAGGAGCAAAGGACGCAGCCGATCGAATGAGAAGAGGGAAGGAGGGATCGATCGCTTTTGAGGAGCGGCGGACCGAATGGATCGGGAGAAAAGAGAAATATCCCGACACTAAAAAGCGTTGTTAAAGTCCCTCTTTGGACGACGCTCCACAAAAGCGTCGGCAGCTCGCTGCAGTTCCCCGACGCTACCCACTCTCGTTGGGAAAAAACAGCGGGCACAGCTTTTTTTTTGCTGTGGTGTGGCTGATGTTGATATCTCATCAAAATTCTTCGAATATCAAGTGAGAGCAGATTGACAATAATCTAGATATGTTTATTTCTGACTTTTTTCTTAAAAAAATCAAGATAGGGGATAAGGGTTTTCAGGTTAGTTGGGAATGTTGGACCGTTTTGGGCTATTGGTCATGCCACGCTGAATGAGCTGGTGGACTTTCGTTAATGCCTTCATGAGATTGGCACTGTCAAGGCATTGGCTGCAGCTTTTTTCTAGGCTGGATTTGGGTGGGGCTTGGCCAACTTTTACTCAATTCAAGGAATTCAGGTGGATCATTGCTTCTATGTCGAAGATGCTACCTTATTTTAAGGTACACATTTATGTTAATTGGTGTAATTCTTTGATAACCATCTGATTGATTAGTTTTGTCACAGCACTTGGTATTTTTTGGTGGTTATTTTAACATTGGAATTGCAACCATATTTTAGACCTAAGTGGATGCTTTTCCTCTCTTGTATAGGAAATCACTTGATACATGTGGCTCTTTCAAATATTAAAAAAATGAATTGAGCATTTAATTGGCTTGTAACTTACAATACTTAAACGTGGGACACACGTTATTCACTTTAGTTAATGATTTATATTATTGGTTTATTACAAAGGTTTAGGGCTGTCTCATCTCTGTTAGCCAATCTCTTTTATATTCTTTGTTTTCTGTCCCTTTCTCTAGCAAGTTATTTTATTATCAAAATATTGATTGCTGGTATGTGCTGACATGGAGAGACACCGAATACGTAAACTTAGATTCATAACCCAAAATATTAATGACTACATCCATAACAAATTCCAAATCATGAATTCAACCTATAATTTTTCACGAAAGGCCTTTGACTTGGTAACATTTTAAAATATCATGTTCGAGTAACATGTATCACATGACCCATGTTTGCATTTGGCTGCATATGACCATGTATTATATGATATATGGCATCGTGTAATACATTGTGCATCATAGAGGATATGCATGGTAGGCTCAGTCCATGATTTTGTACTAAAAGTTTCCATCCATCATACAATGAAAACATGCACGATGCATTGTGATGTGACCGGATCGCTGACGTGGAGTCCTCATCGGACGCCGCACTGGATTCCCACCATGGATCCCTTCGTCGGGCTGAGCTCCCCGATCTCAACAGGGTCGCCTGTTGAAGTCGGGTTCTGTCCTCCGCCAGGTCGGTCCCTGCCAGGTCAGGATGCCTAGGTCGGAGCCGAGCTCAAACCCCACCAGAGGCAGACCTTTCGAGCCCGATGTCGGGCCCCATGGCCTGGAGCTAAGCTCAAGCCTCCTCCGTCACGTGGAGCCCCTACGAGGCCGGGTGCCCTGGACTGGGCACACCTCGTCCACCTCTGCCAGCCCGAGCTCGGTCAAAGCTGGGCCCCCTTAGCCCGGAGCCGAGCTCGGCCTCCCTCCGCACAACCGAGCCGCCGCGAGGCGGGTCCCCTACAAGTGGGCCCCATCTTCCCAGCTCAAACCCCAGCTCAGATCGAGGCACCAACCACCAAGGGAACAGCACGCCCCCTTCTGAAGATGGTGGCGGGCCCCCCGAGGACCATACGACAGCACCCGCTATTCACACCAGAAAGAAAGGAAGCTCACATCAAGGCACCATGCCCTCCACCGACCTGCCATACGACTGGAGAAAAGACCCCACCAAGAAGCACAATTCCTGAGAGCGGCGGCACAATAGTCGAGGTCCTGCCAGGCTTCCAGAAAGGGCAAATAGAAGGCATGTAGAAGCTTTCCCAGCTACCCAATAAAGAATGCGTCCCGTCTACGGCACGATACCTCATCGTACCCGTCTGACAGCACGAGAGAACCTCGAGGCAAGCCAAAGTAGAAAACTCGGTCAGAGTAAACAAAAAGGAGGTAACATCACTCATATTGCAACATAACAATATTCTCTCAACAAGAGAGGAACCAATTTTTCCATCAACACAACCACCACAAAGAGAAAGAGGAGAAGGGGGAGAGGCCAGACAGGAGGGCAAGACCACCTCGGCTACCACATCCTCTAACTCACACTCATACTCTCATACACTCCACTCACTCCTAGCGTGGAGCTCATCCAGAGGGGCTCGACCAGGAGGATCTGTTCTCCTAAATCGTCACTGACTTGACCGTCGGAGCAACCCCGTCGGAATCCCCGGCCCGGGTCACTGACGTTGGCTTTCTTGCAAGTCCCGAGGCACCGGAGGCATCTCCTGCGAGCGGACGCGGAACACCCGACGCCACCAGCAGCTACGAGCCATGGCGATTTGGGCGGCAACAGATTGGCACGCCAGGTAGGGCCGTCAGAACGACACTTGATCCAGTTCAGGCCCCGCTTAGCCAGTCCATCGGGAGGATGGTGACCACCCGGGCTAGGGGAGCATCTCCCGGTCGTGCGGAGGCATCCCCTTCCCATGGGAACCCGCACGGACTGGAGACGGAGCTACCTGCCCCGATTCAACCGCCCCCACTGGAGACCTAGCTGACCGCACTTGCCCAGCAGATGCACACTCTCACTGCAGCAGTGAGCCAGCTCCAGCATCAGCACCAGCATCGGTCTCTGGCTACCCACCAGCAGCCGGAAACCCCCGCAGCCCACGCCGCGGCACCCCATGACAGCCTGCATTCCTTCCACGGAAGGCCTTCGCAGCCACAGGCAGTTACAGACCCTCGGGGTATCCATCAGGCCCCAATGAAGCGACGGCGGGCTAGCTCTACTGACGAAGAAAGCTGCTCGCCGCACCTTGACCGGGAGGCATCCAAACCCCGCCAAGGTAGGAGGGGCAAAGCTCCTTGCCATGGGCGCCGCGCGTCCATGTCACCTTCCCTGCCCCTCTCAGCGGAGGGGTCCACTGACGAAGCCATCAGGCGCATGGCGGAGAAGCGCATGGAGGAGCATGACCGCAAGCTGACAAAGTTTGCCCGCCGATTCGCCAACTTGCCTGGCTCTACTAGCGAGCCAGCGGGCTATGACGCCCGCCCCCCATTCTCCTAGGAGATTCAGGCGGAGCCGATTTCCCGTCGGTTCCGCATGCCGCAGGTGGATCCTTACGATGGGACCACCGACCCCCTAGACCATCTGGAAAGTTACCGGGCCCTCATGAGGGTCCAGGGGGCCACTGACGCTCTCTTGTGCGTCATATTCCCTGCTACCCTTCGGAAGGCAGCTCGGGTATGGTTCACCCATCTCGAGCCGGAAAGCATCAATTCCTTCACCCAGCTGGGACAGAAGTTCGTAGCTCATTTTGACGCCTGTCGGAAGATGCCACGTGAGGCAGACAGCCTCTTCTCCATCAGGCAACAGGACCGTGAGCTGCTGCGGGACTATGTGGCCCGCTTCAAGGCCGCTGCCTTGAAGATCTACAGCCTGGAGGAGCATGCCGTAGGTGGATCCTTACGACGGGACCACCGACCCCCTAGACCACCTGGAAAGTTACCGGGCCCTCATGAGGGTCCAGGGGGCCACTGACGCTCTCTTGTGCGTCATATTCCCTGCTACCCTTCGGAAGGCAGCTCGGGTATGGTTCACCCATCTCAAGCCGGAAAGCATTAATTCCTTCACCCAGCTGGGGCAGAAGTTCGTAGCTTATTTTGACGCCTGTAGGAAGATGCCACGTGAGGCAGACAACCTCTTCTCCATCAGGCAACAGGACCGTGAGCTGCTGCGGGACTATGTGGCCCGCTTCAAGGCCGCTGCCTTGAAGATCTACAGCCTGGAGGAGCCAGTTGCAATGTTGGCCCTAAAGCAAGGGCTCAAGAATTTCCGCCTGACCTACTCGCTTGATAAGAAGCCCCCGAAGACCTACGCCAAGCTGCTCTTCCAGGCTCAGAAGTATATCCGCGCCGAGGAGGCGGATCGTACGAGGCAGGAGCTCGACGGGAAGCTGCTGAAGGGGCCGGCACCTGTTGAGGTGCCTGGGGCACGAAGGCCAGGACTGCCAGCTCAGAACTCCAGACCAGCACCAAGGCCAAGGAACGCTCCCGTCTCTCAGGGGAACTTAACTCCCCTTCTCGCCCCAAGGACGAAGATCCTCATGGAGATCGAGGGCGAGACCTATCTGAGGCGTCCCCCACCGTTGAAGCCATCCTTCACCCGGGATAAGACAAAGTATTGCCGTTTCCACTATGACCACGGCCACGACACCGAGGAATGCCGCAATCTCAAGTGAGAGATTGAAGAGCTCATCAAGAGGGGCTACCTCGAAAAATATGTGGGGGACAGAACTCGACTAGAGTCCCAGGCGCTCGTTCCTCTAACCACACCGCTCTCAACTGTCAAAGTCCCCGAGCCCAGCTCCAGGATGCCAACCCAAGACCAGAGCTGAAATCTCCGGCCAAGGAAATCTTCTCAGCTATCATCATCTTCGAGCCCAGCTCCAAGACACCACCTCCTGAGCCACGTCCTCAAGCAATCAAGTTATGAAGCCCAGCTCTCCATCAAGCAAGCCGCGAGCCTAGCTCCTCGGCACCAAAGCCTGGAGAAGAGTCCTCCAGCACAAAGACCTGGGAAGCCCCCAGGCACTCAAGCCGCGAGCTTAGCTCCTTGGCACCAAAGCCCGTAGAAGAGTCCTCTGGCACAAAGACCTGGGAAGCCCCCAGGAACTCAAGCCATGAGCCTAGCTCCTCGGTACCAAAGCCCGAAGAAGAGTCCTCCAGCACAAAGACCTGGGAAGCTCCCAGGCACTCAAGCCGCGAGCCTAGCTCCTCAGCACCAAAGCCCGGAGAAGAGTCCTCCAGCATAAAGACCTGGGAAGCCCCCTGGCACTCAAGCCCAATACCGGAGCTCAGATCTCCGGCCAAGGGAACCTTCGAGCCAAGCAGCTCTCCAGTCAACAACATCCCCGAGCCGAGCTCCAGGATGCCAGCCCAAGACCGGAGCTTGGATCTCTGGCCAAGGGAACCTTTGAGCCAAGTAGCTCTCCAATCAACAACGTCGCTGAGCCCAGCTCCAGGATGCCAGCCCAAGACCGGAGCTTAGATCTCCAGCCAAGGGAAACTTCGAGCTAAGCAGCTCTCCAGTCAACAACATTCCCGAGCCCAGCTCCAGGACACCAGTCCAAGACCGGAGCTCAGATCTCCAGCCAAGGGAACCTTCGAGCCAAGCAGCTTTCCAGTCAACAATGTCTCCGAGCCCAGCTCCAGGATGCTAGCCCAAGATCGGAGCTTAGATCTTCGGCCAAGAGAACCTTCGAGCCAAGCAGCTCTCCAGTCAACAACGTCCCCGAGCCCAGCTCCAGGATGCCAGCCCAAGACCGGAGTTCAGATCTCCGGCCAAGGAAACCTTCGAGCCACACAGCTCTCCGGCCAGTGCATCCCCGAGCTTGGCTCTGAGGCAATGTTCCTTGGGCCCAACTTCTGAAGATCAAGCCCCGATCCTAGCTTTGAGGCATTCAAGATATGGGCGGCCCTCAGGCACCCGAGTCCAAAACTCCTCCCTACACCCTGCTCGCATCGAAAGGAAGAAGGGATGGACAGGAAACCAGAGGCCCCCGGTGAAGGTCTCCTCATAAAAGGCGATCCGCCGAGGGCCACTGGACGTGACCCTCTCCCCGGGATGGGGGACAGAGAGCCGGACAGACTCAGGGATATCATATGCACCCCGGATGGCCACCAGATCCTCGGCAGAGATCACCGAAGCATTCTCTCCAGGACCTGTCGACCAAGAAGGCTCGGGCTCAGGAAAGGAAACAGGAGCAAGAGCAGGAAGGAGAGCCAAACGGGGAGGAGGAGAAGACCCGGGTTCCCTAATGGCTAAAGGACCTTGAGAGGGCCTCCTACTAAATTCATATCACGCCGCCTCCAACTCCTCTTCAGAGGAAGAAGGAGTTCTAGGCTGGGAAGGTCCAGCCTCGGCTTGGCAGGAAGGGCGAAAGTTTGGACCGAAGCGATCCATGGAGGAAGAAGAAGAAGAAAAAGGAGAAGACGATGAAGGAGGACCTACGGCAACCCCTAGTCGACTAGAAAGGAGAAAAAAGAGGAGGCTAACCTACTAAGATCCTAAGCAGAATACGATGACCAGAGTGGTGGAAGAAGGAGACTGCTGCACGATATCGGGCATGAAGAATTCGAAAAAAGGTATGGTTCGAAAAGACTTACTCCTTTTTCTCAATGCAACCTGCACCCGACCGTACTGTTATGGTTTCCCCAAGAGTCTCGCCACGTGTCGCTGATCAACGAGGCTAGCACCCCCAATCCGACTGTGATCGCTCTGACTTCTATGCCCGCCATAACTACTTCCTAGACATGGCCACGTGGCACCCCCGCCAGGCTCAAGGGCCCGCCGGGCGAGACACCATCGATATCGATCATTATTGCACCAGATCTTTCCACCTTTCCACGTCAGCACCGTAATTACTCCCTTCGCCCCGAGCGCCGTGCGACAATGGGCCTCAGGAGTGGGGGGCAAATGATGTGACCGGATCGCTGACGTGGAGCAAGGAGCCTGATGTGGAGCCCTCATCAGACGCCGCGCTGGATTCCCACCATGGACCCCTTTTCCGGGCTGAGCTCCCCGATCTCAACAAGGCTGCCTGTCGAAGCCGGGTTCTGTCCTCCGCCAGGTCGGTCCCCGCCAGGTCGGGATGCCTAGGTCGGAGCCGAGCTCAAACCCCACCAGAGGTAGACCTTTCGAGCCCGATGTCTGGCCCCATGGCTTAGAGCTGAGCTCAAGCCTCCTCTGCCATGTGGAGCCCCTACGAGGCCGGGTCCCCTGGACTGGGCACACCTCGTCCACCTCTGCCAGCCCGAGCTCGGTCAAAGCTGGGCCCCCTTGGCCTGGAGCCGAGCTCGGCCTCCCTCCGTACAGCCGAGCCATCGTGAGGCGGGTCCCCTACAAGTGGGCCCCATCTTCCAAGCTCGGCCCCCAGCTCAGATCAAGGCACCAACCACCAAGGGAGCAGCACACCCCCTCCCGAAGATGTTGGCGGGCCCCCCAAGGACCGTACGACAGCACCCACCATTCATGCTAGAAAGAAAGGAAGCTCACATCAAGGCACCATGCCCTCCACCGAGCTGCCGTACGATCGAAAAAAAGACCCCACCAAGGAGCACGATTCTCGAGAGCGGCGGCACAACAGTCGAGATCCTGCCAGGCTTCCAGAAAGGGTAAATAGAAGGAATGTCAGAGGCATGTTGAAGCTTCCCCAGCTATCTAATAAAGAAGGCATCCCGTCTACAGTACGATACATCGTCGTACCCGTTTGACAGCACGAGAGAACCCCGAGGCAAGCCAAAGTAGAAAACTCGGTCATAGTAAGCAAAAAGGAGGTAACAGCACTCATATTGCAACATAACAACATTCTCTCAACAAGAGAGGAACCAATTTTTCTAACAACACAACCACCACAAAGAGAAAGAGGAGAAGGAGGAAAGGCCAGACAGGAGGACAAGACAATCTCGGCCACTACATCCCCCAACTCACACTCACACTCTCATACACTCCACTCACTCCTAGCATGGAGCTCATCCAGAGGGGCTCGACCAGGTGGATCTGTTCCCCTGGATCGTCATTGACATGACCGTCAGAGTGCCTTCGCCAGAATCCCTGGCCCGGGTCATTGACGTTGGCTTTCTTGCAGGTCCCGAGGCACCGGAGGCATCTCCCGTGGGCGGACGCGGAACACCCGACGCCACCAGCAGCTACGGGCCTCGGCGATCTGGGCGGCAACACATTGCAATGATTTGGTATCACAATTTACCATTTTGATTTAGAATCACTTTAGAAATTTTGGTAATGAACTTGTTCGAAGAAAATGAGTTCATATACTGTGGGAACAAAATTGTTGTAATTGCTTATATTATCCAAAATATCGAAAAGGAATAGGAAAATAAATGCAATATATTTTAGTAACATTGTGTAGCTTCAAGGTTGTTTGAAAACTAGAATCCTGTAAACTTTCTCAGATGATATCTTGTGTTATTGAACATCATTTTGTAAATAGGCAGTTCCACTCATATTAAATGATTTTGTTTGCCGGTTGTTTCACATGAATGTTGTATCTGTGAGACAAGTCAAAGCAAAAGAATGAGAATTATAGTTTTTCAGAAAAAACTCATATGATAATTATAGTTTCAGATAATTATTTTTGATTGGGTTTAATTAAATCTCAATCCATTTTTTGATGAGAAAAATCCATATATTTTTTGAACTTTTATGTTCATATTTCTTGTTAGGCTTTGCATGAAGCCACACATCATGCCCATTATTTGTTAACTTTTCATCTTGGTTGGGCTGCTAGTTGGTTCACATGAATTAAGCATCTCGGAATTAAAAATATAGGTGAGATTGAGATCCCCCGATTTTATAGGTGGGTTTTCTTCATAGTTTAATTAATGATAGGAATTTTATAACTTATCTCTCTGATTAATAATCTTCTTGAAGGTTTGATTTTAAATAGTGAATGAAACTTCATGAATATATTTTACTATCAAATAGCACAACATCGTTAAAAATGAATGAGCATGTTTTCCATGTTCTCTAATTTTTCAAATGATAGGTATATATTATACATCAACTTTTCTATGAGTTGAAGCATGTTATCTTTATAAATTTTCATGTCCTTTCCGTAACAAAATTAACATTGGATGATCTCAGATCTTCAATATCCCCAAACATATTGGTGTGTTGGCTTTGAGAACAACAAGTTTTATAGTTGGTGGTTTAATTATTTGTAGAAATAGATACTTGTGACATTGCATCTCATGACCTTTAATTCAATGTATGGGCTAGTGAAGTCTCCTTATTCTATACCTGCATCTTACTCAACATGTTATGATTTAAGATTTATTCATTATTGCAAATCTTTCATTTGAATACCATGTATAGCTTTGCTATGATTAATTATGGATTTTTAAATATTTTTTACAAAACTTGCATTGCATAGAAACATAGATCCATTAATTGATTAATGTACATATTCTATGGCATCCATATATTTATTTTATTTTTGTATGGGTGGGAGAATTATGTACGATGGTCAATTAATTATCTAGTTGGACAGTTTGAGAATTATAAATAATTTTATACATACTTACAGTAATGAAGCGGTATGGATAG
The DNA here is from genome assembly GCA_021397845.1 of Areca catechu. Lineage (NCBI taxonomy): Eukaryota > Viridiplantae > Streptophyta > Magnoliopsida > Arecales > Arecaceae > Areca > Areca catechu. Next base: position 151,412,920 of record CM038040.1, on the reverse strand, counting down.
AGTTTCAGATATATTTTGGATAGTATTTTCTTTTAGTTCTCCTCATACATCTTTAGCCGTATGGAGAGAACTAAAGGAAAATATTACCAAAGTTTTTCTGGAGCTCTTATTGCATATCGTTTGATTACTATAAATGATCTATATAATTAATGCAAATCTTGAATGGGATAGAACTTATCTTTATCGATTAGTTGGTGATAGGATGCATTTATTAGTTAATCTATTTTATTTTTCACATATTTTTTTAAAAAAATTACTTGGTGTATTGTTATTGATTGAAAAAAAAAATTGTATTTAGATAACTTGAAAGTTGGATCATTTTATCCTAAAATAGATAATAGCTGGATAAATAAACCGAGAAATACCAAAGAATATTTAGATGGAGTTCGTGATTTCATTAAATTCGGAATGGACAAAAGTAGTTTGAATGGAAAGATTTTATGTCCATGATGATAATGTGTTAACAGTTCCTGTCTAGATCAACAAATAGTTGAAGAATATTTGATATGGAATGGTTTTGCAAGAGGTTATACTGAGTGGGTATTTCATGGAGAACTTATTATTGCCCAGAACTGGAGCCCAAGAGAGGGGGTGAATTGAGTCTTTTAAAAAATTTAACACAATTATGTGCAAGCTGTGTAATATTTGTGGATAATGCACTTAAGTATATGCAGCAAAAAATAATAAGTAAAGTGCAGAAAATAAAGTGCAAGAGGTAAAAGGAAATAATCACACACAAACACCAATATTTATAGCGGTTCGGTGTTCTCCAAACACCTACGTCCACTCCCCAAGCTCTCATTGAAAATTTCCACTATAATCTCTTCAAAGATTATAGCCGACTTGTTTTCCAAGGCTCACAAGTCAAAATCTAAGTTGGTTTTGTCACTTAGGCTCACCAACAAACTTTTAAACTTATTTTGTCTTTGGGCTCACAAGTCAACCCTAGTTGGTTTTGGCTCATCAACAACCTTACAGCCTACTTCCAAAAACCTTGAAAGCTAGGTCAAACAAGAATAAATTCAAAGTATAAGAATTTAAACTCAAACAAACTCTCTTCTTAGAGTAGATGAGGAATCTTTGAAGCTCTTAAATGATTGCTTGATGTGACTTGACTTGGAATCTTCTCAAGAACACTTTTGGAAAGATGAAATGAGAAGAATGTAGGCTAGCTTCCATAGTTGAGAAAATGGGTCACTCTGGATGAGTCGGCTTGACTGAATTCCAGTCGGCTCGGATCTCAGAGGCTCTCAGAGCAATCTTAACCAAGTTCTGGACAAGTCGGCTAGGCTAAAATGCAGTTGGCTCGGATCCCTGAGAATCTCAGAACGTTCTCAACCATGTTCTAGACGAGTCAGCTGGGCCTTGGTGCCAGTCAGCTGGATCTGTGTGCCAGAGAACTTCTTTCCTATGCCAGTGCCAGAGTCGGCTGGTTCCTCCATCCAGTCTGCTCGAAATTTGTTCTTCAGCCGGATCAAATTCAATCTTCCAGAACTTCTTGTGCCAAGCTTTGAAGACATATTCAAGGTCTTCTTACAATAAAATCAAGAAAAACTGAAGCTTGAAAACTACTAGAAGTAACCCTTTATCTTGATTTAAGTAGGAAATTTTTGTAGGGTTCTTCTTTACAAGATTCTAAACACTTTACAACTCAACACAACGCAATAAAGATTGTAGGGATTAGAAAGTGTGTCAATGTAGTTGTCCTACAAAAACTTGTCAATCATTTGAAGAGTTGTTAGATAACCAAATGTATGCTCCAATGTTTTGTTATCATCAAAATCACTTTAGGGGTCAACAATCTCCCCCTTTTTGATGATGATAAAATACTGGGCATAAAAAGAATCTATTCTATTCACAAATATGGATGTATATCATAGTAAGCATTTACACTTATTTGACAAATCATAACATCAACTATATTCTCAAATGTGTATCAATATATGCTATAAAGTTATACACAAGGTCAAATTTATAAACTGTAAGTATCAGAGAATGATGACTTGTATGTATCAAGCAGCATTAAATATTGACAGATAGATGTAATGAGTAGAGAGCATCATAGTAATCATTGAAGCATGTAAATTAAAGATGTATATCTCCCCCTTTTTATAAAATTTCTAAATAATATGAGATTTCTTTAAATTTCTTCCCCCTTTATCATTCATTTGAACATTTCAATAGAAAAGTATGCAAAAATCATTCAAAAATAATTAAGCTCCCCATGTCTATTACAGTTCATTGAGTTTCTTCTTTCATGCACTCTATGGTTCTCCCCCTTTTTATCATCAAATCAAAAGGATTAAATAGTTAAGCTCAGATTTTTAAATAGATTGAGAAAGTTTCAAGATTTGTTTGAGATAATTTCACTTTCTCAACTTAGAGAGAGAATTCTATTTAAGAAAATAGAGAGTGTAAATAGGATAACATAAGTACACATATTACACAGTGACCAAAAAGTATTCATTTCATTTCCATCAAAAATTCAGTACATCAACCACTACATAAATTTCAAAAAGCTTCCAAAAAGTATTGAACTACTAAAAATCTACTCAGAATCATCCTTAGGTACATTGGCACCAGGCCAAGAAGTAGGTCTAGGATGTCTGCTAAAGGAAGCATGAGGAGGAGGTGCCCTAGAGTGATGAGAAGTACTAGGAGCCCTAGTGGAAATAGGAGGTGGATCATACAAGGGTCTGGTCCTAGCAGTGACCTCCAAGGATCTGACAGTGCCACAGATGGACACCATCTCCATCCAGATTGCTCCAAGCTGTTGCTCCATATCCTTGAGGCTTGCTGGCACTTTGTTCACTGCCTCCTTCATGTCACCGATTTCTTTCTGCATTGATATAAGCTCAGAAGCTTGGACATTGGTGAATGCCTCAGCTCATCCTCGAAGTCTTCCAAGCTCTGACCTAATGATCCCAATGCCTTTAGTATAGTCATCAGCCATCTGTCTAGTTTCTAGAATAGTTCCTAATATACATTTCGCTTCATTCAGTTCAATTCTGTATTCCTTCATAGTTGCATCCACAGATTTCAAAATAGCTTCAGAACTAGAAGAGATACAATTTAGAATAGGTTGAAGTTCTATTTGAGGTGTCGATCTTGAAGCTTCCATGGCTTCAACCTTTCCTTGTAGATTTGAAACATGCTCTTCTAGTCTATCCAATCTACTGTCCACTGACTTTTTCAGATCACTAAATAGAGAAGTAATTGTACTTGTCAGTGTATCTGTCAAGCTTCTCATTTGTTCTTTAATCTGACTTTGAATGATTGGAGGTTGTGGGTAGTCAGGTAGAGGAATATCAGCTGCAGGCAAGTCAAACTCGGGTGTAGGCAAATCAAACTCAGCAGCAGGCATGTCAAAAACAGGAGAAGGTAGTCTAGTCTCCTCAATAGTAGTAGTAGGCTCAGAAATACGAGGCTCAGGCTCAGGTAGAGGTGCAGAAGAAGTTCCAGTTGCTTCTACATTCTCTTCTTCTTCCTCCTCTTCACTACTAGAGCTACCTATAGCCCTGACATTTGTACCTTTCTTCCTCCATACTCCTTCAACTTGGAAGTACCCCATCCTCTCTAGAGATTTGGAGGTATAAACATCTGTGTGGTGCAGTTCTACTCCATCTTCACCCTCCAAACTCACTCTTTGAGATTTAAACAGTAGGGTAAGCATCATTATATAGGGTAGACATGATTTAGCCTTTCTAACTGTCTCCTTCATTTGCATAATTATAATGCAGGATAGACTGACGGGAGTTTTCTCTATAATGTATTCCAAAAGGCATAAATCTTTTTCACTCACCCAATCAAATCTTCCTGTTCATTGCAAAAATATTCTACAGATAAAATTGTGTAGCAATCTCATTTCTAAAGACAGGGTATTAGCAAACACAGTTCCAATTCCTCCAACATCTTCTTTGTTCAATATTGTTCTTAAGGTCTTTTCTCTATTGTCAATTACTAGAAATTTCACTCCCTTTGAAGGTAAGTCTAGTAAACCATGTAGAAATTTCTCATTGACAATAATCCTCTTTCCTTTAACAGTGGACTCAACATGATTAGTTCCCAATCTCATATTTTCATAAAAACTTCTAACAGGAGAGGGATAAGTCTTTTCATTCAAAGAACAAAACTTCCTCCATCCTTGATCTTCAATCAAATCTCCTATTTTCAACCCAATTCCCTTAATAAACTCAAAGTTAATTCGACGGCCGGAGGTTACCGGTCGTGTAGACATCGAGGGCACTTGACTAGGAACGGTTGGAGCATCCCTTGCAGCCTCTTCTACAAGTTCCTCACTATGAACGGTGCTACTTGGCTCTTCTTGATGCCTTTTTTACCTTCTTTCCTTTTCAATAGATGGAACAGCCCTAATGGAGCGTTTACCCGTTGCACGCTTGGGTGCCATTGCTAGGAAAGATGGAAAATTGAGAGATTGGAGTGTTTGGAAGGGAGATAAAAGTCTTTGGAGCAGGTTTTGGAGAGGAACGAACCGTTAAAGAAGATAAAATAGGGGTTGAATGGCTCGAAGAAGGGTTTATAACCCAAGGCAAAACACTTAGGCACGAAATTCCAGTCGACTCGGATAGCCTTGAAAAGGCTCGAGTCGGCTCGCCAGAGCTCTCTCAAAACCATCAGAAAATCTAGTCGACTTGAAAATGCTCGAGTCGGCTAGGCCAGAACTCGCTTAAAACTCTTAGAAAATCTAGTCGACTCGGTTTAAGATCCAGTCGACTCGAATAGAGAAATTAGAGTTTTGAAAAATTCGATCACAAATCAGAATGATTTTGAAGAGAATGTCAAAGGAAATTAAGGCTCAATGAAATAGAATAAATTCAGGAGGTTCTCTAGATATTGTTTCCTTAAATTTGAAGGAATTAGGTTAGAGAATTTAGTTAGGATCGCAAAGTCCTAATTCACTCCTAATTAGCTCAAATCTATCTTGATTGAGTGGCTTAGTAAATATGTCAGCTAATTGATCTTCAGTAGGAATAAAATCAAGTACTATATTACCATTTAAAATATAATCTCTAATAAAATGATGTCTAATTTCAATGTGCTTGGTTCTAGAGTGTTGATTTGGATTCTTTGTCAAATTGATAGCACTTGTGTTATCACATTTAATTGGAATTTTAGATTATGATATACCAAAGTCTTCTAGTTGTTGTTTAATCCATAACACTTGAGCACAACAACTACTAGCAGCCACGTACTCAGCTTCAATTATGGACAAGGCTACAGAGTTTTGCTTCTTACAGTGCCATGAAATTAAATTCAACCCTAGAAATTGGCATGTACCGCAAGTGCTTTTTCTATCTATTTTACAACCAGCATAATCAGCGTCAGAGAATCCAATCAAATTCAGAGTAGAACGTTTAGAATACCAAATTCCTAAATTACTTATTCCTTTCAAATATTTAATTATTCTTTTAACAACAAGCATATGTGTTTCTTTTGATGATGACTGAAATCTAGCACATACACATACACTATATAATATGTCAGGTCTACTTGCAGTCAAATATAATAAGGATCCGATCATACCTCTATATAGCTTTTGGTCAACATTGGATCCATTCTGATCTTTGTCCAATCTGCAAGCTGGGCTCATGGGTGTGCTCATTGATTTGCTACTCTCCATACCAAACTTTTTGATGATTTTCTTGATGTTTTTGGTTTGGTTGATGAAGATGCCTTTCTTTGTTTGTTTTACTTGAAGTCCAAGGAAGTAGTTCAGCTTGCCCATTAAGCTCATTTCAAATTCTCCTTGCATAAGCTTAGCAAGTTCTTTACATAGAGATTCATTAGTTGCACCAAAAATTATATCATCAACATATATTTGTACAACTAAAATGTCATTATTCTTCTTTTTGATAAATAATGTTTTGTCTACATTGCCTCTTGAAAAATCATTTTCAATTAAAAAAGTGCTAAGTCTATCATGAAAGGATTATGCCCTATAAGCCAATATCTGTATCTCCCAGACCATTGTAAATTGACAAATTAATAAAGGCAATAATTTTTCATCATTCGCTGTGTCATTATATGATGAACCCCATAGATTAGGGCTATGGTTGTAGGGCTATGATGAGATCATACCAGTGAGATCTAAAGGCCTTAAAACCCTAATCTAGAATATTCCTAGTCATAGGAACCCTGAGTTGGGGATCAGGTTTTCCGGTAAGACTGGCACATCCTATGTATGTTGAAAAGGGTGACTGCTCTCACAGTCACTTGTGTAGGACACTAATACAAGGATGTGGGTGCTCATTAGCGAATGAGTTCACTGAATAGATCCAGTTTGAGAACATCTAATGGAGCCTTAGCTGCTTGTCAATAGATATTTCTCATAGTGGGAGTTGTACAAGTAGTCCTATGACCTGAGACTGCCATAATACCTTATGTACATGAACCCATGCTTTGGTTCAATCTCATTCATGACACTGGGTCATGCACAAGGTTGATGCTGGGTGTGGTGAATTGTATATGAAGGAAATGAGTAGGTCAACAAGGAATTGATCACTCCTAGTAGGAGGAGATTGCATCCAGCCAAATTAGGTCAGATGATGATTCAGGAAATCTTTGATCAAAGTACAGATATTAGAAATGATTTCTAATATCGAATTAATTGAATCATTAGTGTATGACTGAGCTGGGAATGAGTATAAACTGGATTTGACATGATTCCATATCCATAGTTATATTCGGGATGCAAGATGATTGAAGGATCGAATTGTACGGGAACTTTCCACTGAAGGGTAGTTTTGGAATTACACCAGAATTTCCATATCTTCCGGGTAGACATGACACGTTGCTAGACGTCAATCTTGTCTTGTGGGTTGATCAAATTAAATGGTTTAATTGGATCACTAATTAGGAGGAGTCCTAATTGACTGACTCGAGTTAGCTCGATTTGACCTAAATCGATTAGAATGAGTTCTGATCAGATTAGGTCAACTTGCACTCGGACCCACTGCTGGCTAAGTATGGAACCCAATGGGTCACACACTTAGGACAGATAATCAAGGTTTTAATTTAGAATTAAATCTCGTTTGCAGATGAACACACTAGCATGTGTTGCAAACCATGGCTTCTACTTGAATCGGATTCGAGTTAGGGTTCCGATTTGGTCTTTTTTAGATCCAAATTCATTCCGGTTTGAATCTAATTGAAGATTCAACACATTGGGCTAATAATAGGCTAGCAATTGGGCTAACCTAAGAGGCTAAACCCCTTTCCCACATCGCCTAAGTCCCTCCCTTTTTTTTTTTTCCCACGCGCGCGTGCAAGGAGAAGAGTCCACGCGCGCGTGGACTCTTTCCAAGTCGCGTCTTTGCATGAAAAGAAAGAAAAAAGGGCCGGTGTTTTTTGAAGAGGCATGGAAGAGAGTCCACCTAGGCGTGGACTCTCCAAAAAAGGGGAAAATACCGTGAAAAGAAAAGGAAAAACACCGAAGGGGCGCGACTCTTCTTTCTGCGCGCGCCCTTCTGTGTTTTTTGCGATCCTTCTTCGCGTCTTCCCATCCCAAAGGCCGTGAGATTAATCCCAAGGGCCGTGAGATAAAGAGAGAAGACGTGAGAAGGGAGAGAGGGACGTGAGAGGATGATTAAAAGGTGAGAAGGCGCCTCTCTGTCGCCTATTTAAGGAGAAGACTTCACCGTGAAAAATGATTCCAGATTTTCTACGACGAAGCCTTACTTCTTTTTCCCTCTCCCTCTCCAGAAGACTGTTTCCCCCTCCTCTCTTTCCTCTTTGATTCCTTTACAGAGCCTAGGCTCTGTCGAATCTCAGAACGGAAGGAGAGTCAGAGAGAGAAACTCTCCGACGGTAAAGGAAGAAGGCGCCCCTCCTTCCTTTCTTTCTTACATTAAGACAATCTTGTCTTAATTCTCTTCTCCCTCCAAGACAAGCCTTGTCTCATTTTAGGACAAGGGCTTATTCTTAAGACCAGAGTGTCTTAAGGGGCCAAAGTTGCTAAAAGACTAGGAGAAGGATAAGAAAGAAGGTTTAGTCCCAGTTTGGCCAGAGGAGTCCTAGCCAATAGCCCATATATCAAGTTCTTGGGGTAGAACTTGATTGGAAGGAACTCAATTAAGGAGTCACTGTCTTGATTATCTACCCGTGTGGATCACCATCGGAGGGCGGACAAGTGGACGCCTGGTGTGTTCAACAGGCTACTCAATTTGGAGTTTATTTCTGCATCAGACTGGAAAAAGCGATCTGAGGTTAGTATTTAAAGTATGTTAAATTTGGACATACATGAAGTCACAGTTTTAATTGCTAATAAGGAGATTTTGGGATTAGGGTTCGGACCTGATTTCATAAAACTTTGAAATCCACACTTCCGCACTGGTTCCCGAACCTAACATATCATACCAGGCTCTAGGTGCTTGTTTCAAACCATACAATACTTTATTTAATTTGAATACATGATTTGGAAAAGAGTGATTTTCAAAACCTGGTGGTTGTTCCACAAAAACTTGTTCAGAGATAAAACCATTGAGAAATGCACTTTTTACAACTATTTGAAAAAGTTTAAAGTTCATGTAGTAAGCAAATGCAAGTAGTAATCTAATGGCTTCTAGTCTTGCTACGGGTGCATAAGTTTCATCAAAATCAATACCTTCTTCTTGGTTATATCCCTTAGCCACTAATCTAGCTTTGTTTCTTATGATATTTCCTTGCTCATCTAATTTATTCCTATAGACTCATTTGGTTCCTATTATTGGATGGTCAGTAGGTCTATCTACAAGTATCCATACCTTATTCCTTTCAAACTGGTTTAATTCTTCATGCATTGCCATCATCCAGTTTAGGTCAGTCTCAACTTCTTCTAGGCTATAGGATTCTATTTGTGATACAAAGGCTAGGTAATCATGTGCATCCTTATGTACGGACCTGGTCCTAACACCATGTGAAGGATCTCCTATAATTAATTCTTTAGGGTGAGATGTAACATACCTCCAGTCCCTCGGTAGATCGGTGTGATCCTTACTTACCATTTCTTCTCCATCTTGAGTGTCTTTGTCTTGAATGCTTAAGTCATCCATTCCTTTTTGCAATGTACCTGCATCATTATCTATGCACTCTTCTTGTCTAGAAGGTATAGGGTTAGTTTCAATAAATACAACACGAATTGACTCTTCAATAGTAAGAGTCCTTTTATTAAAAACCCGATATGCTTTGCTATGTAATGAATAACCTAGGAAAATTGCATCATCAGCTTTAGAATCAAATTTTCCTAAATTATCTTTTTCATTGTTATTCACAAAGCATTTGCATCCAAACACATGAAAATAACTAATATTGGATTTTCTATCATTCCAAAGCTCATAGGGGGTTTTCTTTAAAATAGGACGGATTAAAATGCGGTTTAAAATATAACATGCAGTGTTCACCGCTTCTGCCCAAAAGTACTTTGGAAAATTGCCTTCACACAACATTGTGCGAGACATTTCTTCCAATGTCCGATTTTCCTCTCTACAACACCATTTTGTTGAGGTGTTCTAGGAGCGAAGAAGTTGCGATCAATGCCAAATTCAATACAATAATCTTCAAAAAATTGATTTCAAATTCGGTTCCATGATCACTTCTAATTGAAATCAAAGATAAGTTCTTTTGATTTGAAACCTTTTTATGAAATTTTCTGAAAACATGAAAAGTTTCATCTTTCGAAGCAATAAACAAAACCCAAGTAAATCTCGAAAAATCATCTACTATCACAAGAGCATATTTCATACCTCCTAGGCTTGTGGTCCTAGTAGGTCCGAAAAAATCCATGTGAAGTAGTTCAAGTGGTCTTGTTGTAGAAATTATATTCTTTGATTTGAAACTCCCCCTAGTTTGTTTACCCATCTGGCATGCATCACAAACATGATTTAAATCAACTTTAAACTTAGGCATGCCTCTAACAAGATCTTTAGAAATTAGTTTGGCAATAGTATGCATGCTAGCATGACCTAATCATCTATGCCATAGTAAGCCTGACTCTTTGATCTTAGCATTCATTGCAACTAGACTAGGGCTACTTGACATGGCATGATCATTAAGATCTACCACATAGATATTTCCAAGTCTATGTCCAATGAACTTATTGATAGAATCTAAAGAGTTAGTTACTATACACATAGAGGATTCAAAAATAACCTTGAAGCCTTTATCACATAATTGACTTATGCTTAAGAGATTATGCTTCAACTTGTCAACTAGCAAAACATTTTTAATAAAAGTGAAGGGGGTTATTTTGATCTTACCAATACCGATTATTCTCCATTTGCCATTGTCTCCAAAGGTGACCATTCCTTCTTCTTTCATTTCAAGGATGATAAATTGGTCTTTGTCACTTGTCATATGTCTTGAGCAGCCACTGTCTAAGTACCACCTTTTCTTCAATCTTTGGGCTGCAAGACATTCCTGCAAAACAGTCAATAAATTTTTTTAGGTACCCAAGCTACCTTGGGTCCTTGCAGGTTAGCAGAGGTGGTTCCTTTGGGAATCCAAATCTTTCTTACTTTCTTAAGGATATTTCTAGAATTATTGCATTCAAAAGCTTTATGTCCTATTCTTTTACAAACATAGCATACAACTTTAGAGTTTTTGATAGAAACATAATTTGAAGTTCTAAAAGTTGATGCACTTGATGCAGATTTTGAACTTTTTGAAATATATGCATTTTGGCTCAAATTCTTAGGAACACATAATAATGACTTTGAAGTTGAAACAGTTTTTGGTGTAGCTAGAACCTTTTGTGATAAAACATTTTGAACAGGTACTTTGGGTTTTACAAAAGTAGTTGCTGAAATTCCATTCATAAAAGAAGTTTTAAAACCAATTGTAGCTTTGTTTCCTGAAATCCGTTGTTCTTTTAAGATTAACTCAAGCTTATTTGAAGATAAAGTGAGTTTTTCAACTAAAGGCTTAAGTTTTGTAACCTCCTTTTTCAATTCAGTGTTTTCAGTGAATAAATCATTGTTTTTCTTCTCACATGAAAGATTTTCATTTTTCAGCTTTTCAATTTTTTCAGAAAAGTCATGCAGTTCTTTTTGTAATAAAATGTTCTTTTCTGAAATTTCATCCTTTTGTTTGAGTAAATAATCATTCATATTTTTTAATGATTTTATCTTTACTCCAGCTTTTTTAAATTCAGGTAGTAAATCATGAAAAACAAAAATTAATTCATCAAAAGTGAATTCAGTACCTCATCTTTGAGACCCATTAAGCATAAATTTGCAGTCTTGGTGGTCTCTTCTTCTTCAGATGAAGATGATTCTTCGCCGTCGGACCATGTGGCAACCATAGCTTTCTTTTTCTTCTTCTGTCTGAAGGATTTCTTTAATAGTGGACAGTCTAGACGTATGTGCCCCGATTTTTTACATTCATAGCATGTGGGGACTACCTCTTTATCTTTTTCTCTGTCATTTTTTCCTTGCCATAATCCTTCCAATGAAATTTTCGGTTGTATCTTCCTTTCTTTCTTTCCATAAATTTCCTGAATCTCCTCACAACCATAGCAATGTCATCGTCTTCTAGGTCATCATTGGAGGAGGTGATTTCTTCTTCATATTCTTCATCATCTCTCTTTGATTCGGAAGCAACTTTGAAGGCTATTGTCTTCTTTTTCTTTTGTTCGTCTTCCATTCTGTGCTGCATTGTCAGCTCGTGGATGATGAGCGATCATAGCAGTTCATCCAGTAGAAGTGTGTTGAGATCTTTGGCTTCCTGGATTGCAGTCACTTTGGGATCCCATTTGTCAGATAAAGATCAGAGTATCTTCTAAACTAGATCTGCATTGGAGTATACCCTGCCAAGACTCTTCAAACCGTTAATAATATCTGTAAATTTAGAGAACATGGCAGAAATTATTTTAGAAGGTTCCATTTTAAATAATTCATAATTATGAACTAAAAGATTTATCTTTGAGGTTTTCACTTGGGAATCACCCTCATGGGTCACTTCAAGTTTGTCCCAGATTTCCTTTGCTGAAGAGCAAGTGGAAATTCGGTTGAACTTATTAGCATCCAAAGCATAATATAATAAATTTATTGCTTTGGCATTCAATTCCCCCATCTTCATGTCATGATCATCCCAGTCCTCTTCAGGCTTAGGGTTGTCCATGCCATCAACTTTGATTGTGGGAATGTGTGGCCCTTTCAAGATGACCTTCCATAATTGAAAATCTACAGTTTGTATGTAAATTTTCATTCGTGCTTTCCAATATGAATAATTAGTGCCCGTGAATAGTGGAGGTCTATTTGTTGACTAGCCTTCGGCCAAGGATGTACTCATGGGATGAGCCATCAATCTTTACTCAAGTAATCAGAGATACTGCTCTGATACCAGCTGTTGCCCAGGTGGCTTTTCCCAAGAGGGGGGTGAATTGGGAATTATAAGATTTTGCAAGTATGTGCACAAGTAATTCCTTTTAGTGGTTAGGTGCTGTGTTAGTCAGAGAATAAATGAAGAAGAAAAAAGGTAAATCAAGCACAACACAAACAATGCAGATTTGTAGTGGTTCGGAGCAATCCAGCTCCTACGTCCACTACCCAAGTTCACCACTCGGGATTTCCACTATATCCCCCAAACCGAAATACAGTCAGATTGTTTTACAGGCTCACAATCCCAACCTCTACACTTTGGTTTTTGAACCGGGCTCACCAAAGAAACCCACACTAGGTTTTCACAGGCTCACCTAGAACCTCTACACTTTGATTTTTAAAAGGCTCACTAAAGAAACCTATTTGGTTTTTACAACCAAGCTCACCAATAACCCAAATATTCTAAAAATAGAATAAAGAAGCAACAAAAATGACAAACTCTGTTGTCTCATGGTTGCCAATACAGCTCGAGTGAAGCTTAATTGAATGCTCTTCAATGCACTTCAATGGCTTCCTTGCTTTCTTCAAAAGGTGCTTCAAGCTTCTGGTAAGAGTTGGTGAAGGCTTGAAGGCTGACTTCAAAGCTCAAGTGCTCTCTCTCTTCTAACTTCAATAAGTGTTCAATAAATGTCCATTAACTCATTAGTCTCTCCAAGGATGTTCTCATACTTCATTCATAGAGACTTCAACTACCTTCCCTTGATTTTGAACATTGTGGACCGTTGGGAGGTGACAGGTTACCGTTGGAGCACTTTTGGAATTCAAAAATTGAAAACTGGAACTAGCCGTTGGAGGTGATCCCATCATTCCAGTTGGCTCGGACAATCTTCGAGTTGGCTCGGATCAAGTTCTGGTTGGCTGGGCTGAACGCCAGTTGGCTAGCTTCTATAGTTGAGAAAATGGGTCACTCTAGACGAGTCGGCTAGACTGAATTCTAGTCGGCTCGGATCTCAGAGGTTCTCAGAGCAATCTCAACCAAGTTCTGGACGAGTCGGCTATGCTAAAATACAGTTGGCTCGAATCCCTGAGAATCTCAGAACGTTCTCAACCATGTTCTGGACGAGTCGCTGGATCTGTGTACCAGAGAACTTCTTTCCTGTGCCAGTGCCAAAGTCAGCTGGTTCCTCCATCCAGTTGGCTCGAAATTTGTTCTTCGGCCAGATCAAATTCAATTTTCCAGAACTTCTTATGCCAAGCTTTGAAGACATCTTCAAGGTCTTCTTACAATAAAATCAAGAAAAATTGAAGCTTGAAAACTACTAAAAGTAACCCTTTATCTTGATTTAAGTAGGAAATTTTTGTAGGGTTCTTCTTTACAAGATTTTAAACACTTTACAACTAAACACAACGCAATAAAGATTGTAGGGATTAAAAAGTGTGTCAATGTAGTTGTCTTACAAAAACTTGTCAACCATTTGAAGAGTTGTTGGATAACCAAATGTATGCTCCAATATTTTGTTATCATCAAAATCACTTTAGGGGTCAACAGATATGATACTTCATAAACATGATCTCAATCTCATACAACACAATTTTAATAGATGAGAGGGATAATTTAAGCACATACAGTATATTTACCCTTTCCTTTAGTGAAACATTTCATATCAGAGCAAGATTTAATTGAACTATAAAATTTGAAAACTTAATATATCCTACTCCCCCTTTTTGTCAATCATTAAACAGTGAAGGGAGTAAACTCTCCCTCAATACATGCACTTGGACAAAGAAGGTATTAGAGCTCATACAAGGTTTTTTAAAAGTAAACAGGTATCAGAGCCGAAGAGTAGGGTATCAAAGTCAAATTTATCAAAGCAAAGGTTAAATAAAGTGAGTTCAATCAATGTAAGTATGAAAATGAAATACATATATATATCAAAGAGTATTTTCAATACAAAATTTGCTGAATCAATCAGCATACACTGAAACAACAATCATATAGTGAAGTACATAAGCATGAAACATAACATAAATGATAACAACAATAGACTAAACATCTGTGAGGCTAATCCTCATCAGATGGAAGCTCAAAACTAACAGGTGCACTAATCCTGGACCTAGGTACTAAGGCTTTAGGAGGTCCTTGGGCTAAAACCCTACGACTCCTAGTATGGGTGGAAGGTCCAAGTGCGGGTACTATCCTAGAAGATCTAGTAGAAGAAGGTGAAAAAGCCTCAGCAGGGATGATGAACACAAGAGCAATAGAGATCGACGTGTCACTTGAATCAGCTAGAGGAATAGCAAGAGTTTGTGGCCCTCGGCTGACCATCTCATAGCCATCTGCACCATCATTACTGTCGCTGTCACTGTCAATCACATCAGTACCTCTGACGTCACTCCCATCGACTCGATCACCATGACCAACTGTATCATCGTATCCATCCTGGTGATCATCATCATCAACATCATCATGTGGAGCCACAGGAGCTGCTGGAGGAAGAAGGGATCTAAGTAACTCCTCGATACGAGCAAATCCTGCCTTCATGATGCGTCGCATCTCAGTATGCTCCATAATAGTATGGGCTCTAAGGCCCTCAATCTCGATCCGGAGCTGTGTGGTGTGGGCTCCCAGTCTGACCATCTCACTTCTGAGCTCAGCAAACTGCTGTCTAGCATGCTCCTTAAAAGATATATCAGTAGTAGATGGAGGAGGAGCTGAAGGAGTAGCAGCAAGAGTCACCGGCTCGATCTCTGATGCAGGTCCAACATGGGGAGGTGTACTAACTGGCCCTGATGGCCCTATCTTGATCTCTCTCAGCTCGTCCTCCTCGTCTGGCTCCTGACCAGACTCCCTGCTAATCCAACATCCAGCGACCAGTCTATAACCCATCCGGTGTAAGGATCGCTCGTCATAGACATCCGTGTGAAGTATCTCCTTGGAGGTCTCTCCCTTCAAAGGAACTCTGTAAGCTCGGAAAAGATGAGTGAGTGCCATCCCGTATGGCAAGCAGTGTCTCCTCTGTGTTGCTACGTCTCGCATCTGTGCTAACATCAGTGAAGGAAATGCTATATGAGTCCTCTGAGTCAAGCTCACCATGACCATCAGCTCCCGCTCTGTAATGAAATCAAACTTACCAGTCTTCGGGAGTAGAATCCTCGTTATGATGTGATGGAGCAGGCACATCTTAACAGATAACAGGTTCGCGGTGACCGTAGTCACGCCGCCAACATCCTCCCTCTCCAGGATGCACCGAAAGGCCTCCTCTCTATCCTCAATAGTAAAAATAGAAATCTCTCGATGAAGCATCTCCCAGACCTGACCCAGAACCTCCTCAGATAAAGGAATCTGCACACCTCTGATAGTAGTGCTCCACAATAGATGACGACAATCCAGAGCTCCATAGAACTCCCGCACCAAATGAGGATAGTACCTCTCCTGCATGGTATAGAAGGGTACTAACCCAGCATCTAAAAGTGTCTGTCTAATTCGAAAGTGCTGTCGGTCAAAGAACTCAAGATCTATCCACCTTCCTGCAGCCGCTACCTTCCCTGCCATCCTCTCTGTAGGGGGTGATCCAGGAGTTGCTAAACTATTGGTCTGTCCAATATCATGCCTGGCCTTCGATCTCCTCTTTGAACTCTGTCCAACCTTCCTATTCACTGCCAATCTCTTCCTAGGACCCATGACTACATGCTGAGCAAAGAAAGGGAAGGAAGAAAAGGGGTAAACAAAATGAATAGAGATCGGTCTGAACATGTCAAGAATAGAGGTTCGGCCAAGGATGTGACTGAAAAAGACATTAGTTTGAGGAAAAATAACTAGGGTTTGTTTTAAAACAGGAATGAAATCAAATAGATATTGGGTTTGGGTTTAACTGTAAAACATGAAATTGGAGGATAAAAGGTTTAGGAAAATAGTTGACACTGTGAAATCGAACAATGCTGAAAGAATTAAAATTTTAATTGGTGGAAAATCGGTTTAAAAACATCAAGAGGTGGTTTTGACCTAAAAACTTCAATCAACAGTGGAATCAAGTGAAATAGGGGGCATAATGAGGCACTGTTTATTAAATCAAACACATAAATCCTCTAAATGAGAGAACCCCAAGAAACCCAAACTGAAATCCAAAAAAAAATTAGGGTTTTTGGTCAAAGCACTCAATGCAACAGTAAAAGGGGTGAAAACAGACGTTCACGGTGGGGAATCGGTCCAAAACGAGAAGAAATCCAAGAAAAACTCGGTCAAAACAATTTTCCATGGATTTAAATGAAATAAAATGGACAAATTTGAAGAAATCAAGGGTTCATGGTTTGAATGTGAGAGAGGAGGGAGAGAAATACCTGGATTTGATGGGGCAAAGGGGGAAATTGATTATTTCGAAGGATAGAGGAGAGAAGGGGACCACTCTGGCACTTTGAAAAAAGGGGGAAACAAAATACAAAAAGGTTTGGTTTTGCCCTAAAAAACCTGAAATTTTTGCGAGTGTCAACACTTCAAATTTCTCAAATGTCGACACTTGGTCAGGTGTCGACGCTTTGCAAAATCCAAGTGTCGACACTTGGCTAAGGAGTTTTCGAGAAAAAATCAAAAAAATTATCAAAAATTCAAGGAATATTTTAGAAGGTTTTGGGACTTAATAAAAGTGATTTTGAGCAAAAATAAATTGGGTAGGGTGGAATTTGAGATAGTTCTAAGAAAATGGATCAATGACACCTAACTCTCTTCTAATCATATAAAATTTCTCTTCACTCAAGGGTTTGGTAAACACATCAGCTAGTTGATCATCAGTACATACAAATTCAAGTATTACATTAGAGTTTTGTACATGATCTCTTATGAAATGATGTCTTATTTCAATGTGTTTACTTCTTGAATGTTGCATAGGATTCTTAGTTAGATTGATTGCACTAGTATTGTCACATCTTATAGGTATCTTAATTAGTTTAATGCCAAAGTCTTCGAGTTGTTGTTTGATCCATAGAGTCCGAGCACAACAACTTTTAGCTACTATATATTCGGCTTCCACCGTAAATAGAGCAACCGAATTCTATTTCTTGCTACTCCATGAGATCAAATTAACTCCAAGAAACTAACAGGTTCCACTAGTACTTTTACGATCAAGTTTACACCCAGCAAAGTCAGCATCAGAATAAGCAATCAATTCAAATGAAGAATCTTTAGAGTACCAAAGACCAATATTATTTGAGCCAAACAAATATCTAAGTATGCGTTTAATAGCCAAAAGATAAGATTCTTTAGGGGCAGACTGATATCTTGCACACATACAAATACTAAACATAATATCTGGCCTACTAGTAGTTAGGTATAGCAATGAGCCTATCATTCCTCTATAAAGCTTTTGGTCAACAAATTTACCTGATTCATCTTTGTCAAGCTTACAAGAAGAGCTCATTAGCGTACCTAAAGGCTTGGTGTTCTCCATCCCAAACTTCTTCCGTATTTCCTTTGTGTACTTAGCTTGGTTGATGAAGATTCCCTCTTTGGTTTGCTTTATCTAGAGTCCAAGGAAGAAGTTAAGTTCTCCCATCATACTCATCTCGAACTCACCCTGCATTAACTTTGCAAACTCTTGACAAAGAGATCGTTAGTAGCACCGAATATAATATCATCCATATACACTTGTACTACTAAGAGATCTTCATTTTTTTTTAAAAAAAATAAAGTTTTGTCAATATTACCTCTTGTAAAATTATTTTTTAGCAAGAAAGAGCTTAAACGATCTTACTAAGCTCTTGGAGCTTGTTTCAAACCATACAAAGCTTTATGAAGTTTAAAAACATGGTTTGGAAATTCATGATTTTCAAAACCGGATAGTTGTTCAACATAAACATCTTCTTCGGTAAAACCATTCAAGAAAGCACTTTTGACATCCATTTGAAATAATTTAAAATCTATAAAACAAGCAAAAGCCAATAATAGCCTAATTGCCTCAAGTCTAGCCATAGGAGTAAAGGTTTCATCAAAATCAATCCCTTCCTCCTAATTGTATCCTTTGGCAACTAGTCTAGCTTTATTTCTTGTAATAATTCCATTCTCATCAAGTTTATTTCTAAAAACCCATTTTGTGCCAATAATCAAAATATTTGAAGGTCAATCTACTAAAGTCCAAACATTATTTCTTTTAAATTGATTAAGTTCGTCTTGCATAGCATTAATCCAATTACAATCATTTTCAGCTTCTTCAATAGTTTTAGATTCAATTTGAGATACAAATGCTAAATAATCACAAACATTTCTAAGAGATGATCGAGTACTTACACCTTTAGATGGATCACTAATGATAAGTTATTTGGGGTGTCCATAAGCATACCTCCATTCTTTAGGTAGAGGATCAGGTAATGATGCATTTTCATTTTCTTGATCTTGTCCTTTTTCAATGATTTGATCATTTTCTTGTTCCTTGGTAGGCTCTTCATTGTTATTCACTTCTTCAGTTCTTTTAGTACTTGTTTCATCACAAAGCACATCTTCTTTTCTAGAAGATTTCTAGCCAGATTCATCAAATACAACATGTATGGATTCTTCAACAACAAGTGTTCTTCTGTTGAAGACCTTGTATACCTTGCTAGATATAGAGTAGTATCCTTTGAAAAGGGGAATAAAAATGAAAATATAAATAATGATGCAGTGGTGGTCGAGATGACCATCGCGAAACATCATGTACATCGTATTATGGTGGATAGTGGGAGCTCTACTGACGTGCTTTTTTATGATGCTTTCTCCCGAATGAACCTGTCTCATGATCAATTAAAGCCGGTGCACACCCCTCTCATGGGCTTCACTGAAGATTCGATGGGGGTTGAAGGAGAAATCACTCTCCCTGTCACTACCGGATCCCCACCTCGGTAGAGTACGGTCATGATGACGTTTACCATCGTCAAGCTCCCATCACCTTATAATGTCATCCTCAGCCATCCAGGGCTCAACCAACTAGACACTATCATTTCCACTAAGAGGTTGCTGGTACAGTTCCCTACCGCCTCTAGGACGGGAGTGATGAGAGGGACGGCCCAGCCCGTCCAGCATTGCTTGCAGACAATCCCGGGTGCCTGGAGCACTGAGCTCGGCCCCGACGTCGACGACCTCGACCTAAGAGAGAAAGATCCTAAGGGAGGGCCCGTGGAGCACCTGTTGACGTACCCTCTCAGTTTGGACCCTCAGAAGACTGTGTAGATAGGAGCCCAGCTCCCGGAAGAAGAACGGGCCTGTTTGCAGACTTCTTGTCTTTCGATTATCTCTCTGCATCAATAGAGTGGATACAAAGAACAACATAGCAAACCCGTTCACTAAGGCTCTACCACAGCGGGATTTTGATCGCCACCTCGATTGTATGGGGTTAAAGAATAAGAGCGATTGGCTTTAGTGCAAGTGGGAGATTGAAAGGATTATGCCCTATAAGCCAATATCTGTATCTCCCAGACCATTGTAAATTGACAAATTAATAAAGGCAATAATTTTTCATCATTCGCTGTGTCATTATATGATGAACCCCATAGATTAGGGCTATGGTTGTAGGGCTATGATGAGATCATACCAGTGAGATCTAAAGGCCTTAAAACCCTAATCTAGAATATTCCTAGTCATAGGAACCCTGAGTTGGGGATCAGGTTTTCCGGTAAGACTGGCACATCCTATGTATGCTGAAAAGGGTGACTGCTCTCACAGTCACTTGTGTAGGACACTAATACAAGGATGTGGGTGCTCATTAGCGAATGAGTTCACTGAATAGATCCAGTTTGAGAACATCTAATGGAGCCTTAGCTACTTGTCAATAGATATTTCTCATAGTGGGAGTTGTACAAGTAGTCCTATGACCTGAGACTGCCATAATACCTTATGTACATGAACCCATGCTTTGGTTCAATCTCATTCATGACACTGGGTCATGCACAAGGTTGACGCTGGGTGTGGTGAATTGTATATGAAGGAAATGAGTAGGTCAACAAGGAATTGATCACTCCTAGTAGGAGGAGATTGCATCCAGCCAAATTAGGTCAGATGATGATTCAGGAAATCTTTGATCAAAGTACAGATATTAGAAATGATTTCTAATATCGAATTAATTGAATCATTAGTGTATGACTGAGCTGGGAATGAGTATAAACTGGATTTGACATGATTCCATATCCATAGTTATATTCGGGATGCAAGATGATTGAAGGATCGAATTGTACGGGAACTTTCCACTGAAGGGTAGTTTTGGAATTACACCAGAATTTCCATATCTTCCGGGTAGACATGACACGTTGCTAGACGTCAATCTTGTCTTGTGGGTTGATCAAATTAAATGGTTTAATTGGATCACTAATTAGGAGGAGTCCTAATTGACTGACTCGAGTTAGCTCGATTTGACCTAAATCGATTAGAATGAGTTCTGATCAGATTAGGTCAACTTGCACTCGGACCCACTGCTGGCTAAGTATGGAACCCAATGGGTCACACACTTAGGACAGATAATCAAGGTTTTAATTTGGAATTAAATCTCGTTTGCAGATGAACACACTAGCATGTGTTGCAAACCATGGCTTCTACTTGAATCGGATTCGAGTTAGGGTTCCGATTTGGTCTTTTTTAGATCCAAATTCATTCCGGTTTGAATCTAATTGAAGATTCAACACATTGGGCTAATAATAGGCTAGCAATTGGGATAACCTAAGAGGCTAAACCCCTTTCCCACATCGCCTAAGTCCCTCCCTTTTTTTTTTTTCCCACGCGCACGCGCAAGGAGAAGAGTCCACGCGCGCGTGGACTCTTTCCAAGTCGCGTCTTTGCATGAAAAAAAAGAAAAAAGGGCCGGTGTTTTTTGAAGAGGCGTGGAAGAGAGTCCACCTAGGCGTGGACTCTCCAAAAAAGGGGAAAATACCGTGAAAAGAAAAGGAAAAACATCGAAGGGGCGCGACTCTTCTTTCTGCGCGCGCCCTTCTGTGTTTTTCGCGATCCTTCTTCACGTCTTCCCATCCCAAAGGCCGTGAGATTAATCCCAAGGGCCGTGAGATAAAGAGAGAAGACGTGAGAAGGGAGAGAGGGACGTGAGAGGATGATTAAAAGGTGAGAAGGCGCCTCTCTGTCGCCTATTTAAGGAGAAGACTTCACCGTGAAAAATGATTCCAGATTTTCTACGGCGAAGCCTTACTTCTTTTTCCCTCTCCCTCTCCAGAAGACTGTTTCCCCCTCCTCTCTTTCCTCTTTGATTCCTTTACAGAGCCTAGGCTCTGTCGAATCTCAGAACGGAAGGAGAGTCAGAGAGAGAAACTCTCCGACGGTAAAGGAAGAAGGCGCCCCTCCTTCCTTTCTTTCTTACTTTAAGACAATCTTGTCTTAATTCTCTTCTCCCTCCAAGACAAGCCTTGTCTCATTTTAGGACAAGGGCTTATTCTTAAGACCAGAGTGTCTTAAGGGGCCAAAGTTGCTAAAAGACTAGGAGAAGGGTAAGAAAGAAGGTTTAGTCCCAGTTTGGCCAGAGGAGTCCTAGCCAATAGCCCATATATCAAGTTCTTGGGGTAGAACTTGATTGGAAGGAACTCAATTAAGGAGTCACTGTCTTGATTATCTGCCCGTGTGGATCACCATCGGAGGGCGGACAAGTGGACGCCTGGTGTGTTCAACAGGCTACTCAATTTGGAGTTTATTTCTGCATCAGACTGGAAATAGCGATCTGAGGTTAGTATTTAAAGTATGTTAAATTTGGACATACATGAAGTCACAGTTTTAATTGCTAATAAGGAGATTTTGGGATTAGGGTTCGGACCTGATTTCATAAAACTTTGAAATCCACACTTCTGCACTGGTTCCCGAACCTAACATATCATACCAGGCTCTAGGTGCTTGTTTCAAACCATACAATACTTTATTTAATTTGAATACATGATTTGGAAAAGAGTGATTTTCAAACCTGGTGGTTGTTCCACAAAAACTTGTTCAGAGATAAAACCATTGAGAAATGCACTTTTTACAACTATTTGAAAAAGTTTAAAGTTCATGTAGTAAGCAAATGCAAGTAGTAATCTAATGGCTTCTAGTCTTGCTACGGGTGCATAAGTTTCATCAAAATCAATACCTTCTTCTTGGTTATATCCCTTAGCCACTAATCTAGCTTTGTTTCTTATGATATTTCCTTGCTCATCTAATTTATTCCTATAGACTCATTTGGTTCCTATTATTGGATGGTCAGTAGGTCTATCTACAAGTATCCATACCTTATTCCTTTCAAACTGGTTTAATTCTTCATGCATTGCCATCATCCAGTTTAGGTCAGTCTCAGCTTCTTCTAGGCTATAGGATTCTATTTGTGATACAAAGGCTAGGTAATCATGTGCATCCTTATGTACGGACCTGGTCCTAACACCATGTGAAGGATCTCCTATAATTAATTCTTTAGGGTGAGATGTAACATACCTCCAGTCCCTCGGTAGATCGGTGTGATCCTTACTTACCATTTCTTCTCCATCTTGAGTGTCTTTGTCTTGAATGCTTAAGTCATCCATTCCTTTTTGCAATGTACCTGCATCATTATCTATGCACTCTTCTTGTCTAGAAGGTATAGGGTTAGTTTCAATAAATACAACACGAATTGACTCTTCAATAGTAAGAGTCCTTTTATTAAAAACCCGATATGCTTTGCTATGTAATGAATAACCTAGGAAAATTGCATCATCAGCTTTAGAATCAAATTTTCCTAAATTATCTTTTTCATTGTTATTCACAAAGCATTTGCATCCAAACACATGAAAATAACTAATATTGGATTTTCTATCATTCCAAAGCTCATAGGGGGTTTTCTTTAAAATAGGACGGATTAAAATGCGGTTTAAAATATAACATGCAGTGTTCACCGCTTCTGCCCAAAAGTACTTTGGAAAATTGCCTTCACACAACATTGTGCGAGACATTTCTTCCAATGTCCGATTTTTCCTCTCTACAACACCATTTTGTTGAGGTGTTCTAGGAGCGAAGAAGTTGCGATCAATGCCAAATTCAATACAATAATCTTCAAAAAATTGATTTCAAATTCGGTTCCATGATCACTTCTAATTGAAATCAAAGATAAGTTCTTTTGATTTGAAACCTTTTTATGAAATTTTCTGAAAACATGAAAAGTTTCATCTTTCGAAGCAATAAACAAAACCCAAGTAAATCTCGAAAAATCATCTACTATCACAAGAGCATATTTCATACCTCCTAGGCTTGTGGTCCTAGTAGGTCCGAAAAAATCCATGTGAAGTAGTTCAAGTGGTCTTGTTGTAGAAATTATATTCTTTGATTTGAAACTCCCCCTAGTTTGTTTACCCATCTGGCATGCATCACAAACATGATTTAAATCAACTTTAAACTTAGGCATGCCTCTAACAAGATCTTTAGAAATTAGTTTGGCAATAGTATGCATGCTAGCATGACCTAATCATCTATGCCATAGTAAGCCTGACTCTTTGATCTTAGCATTCATTGCAACTAGACTAGGGCTACTTGACATGGCATGATCATTAAGATCTACCACATAGATATTTCCAAGTCTATGTCCAATGAACTTATTGATAGAATCTAAAGAGTTAGTTACTATACACATAGAGGATTCAAAAATAACCTTGAAGCCTTTATCACATAATTGACTTATGCTTAAGAGATTATGCTTCAACTTGTCAACTAGCAAAACATTTTTAATAAAAGTGAAGGGGGTTATTTTGATCTTACCAATACCGATTATTCTCCATTTGCCATTGTCTCCAAAGGTGACCATTCCTTCTTCTTTCATTTCAAGGATGATAAATTGGTCTTTGTCACTTGTCATATGTCTTGAGCAGCCACTGTCTAAGTACCACCTTTTCTTCAATCTTTGGGCTGCAAGACATTCCTGCAAAACAGTCAATAAATTTTTTTAGGTACCCAAGCTACCTTGGGTCCTTGCAGGTTAGCAGAGGTGGTTCCTTTGGGAATCCAAATCTTTCTTACTTTCTTAAGGATATTTCTAGAATTATTGCATTCAAAAGCTTTATGTCCTATTCTTTTACAAACATAGCATACAACTTTAGAGTTTTTGATAGAAACATAATTTGAAGTTCTAAAAGTTGATGCACTTGATGCAGATTTTGAACTTTTTGAAATATATGCATTTTGGCTCAAATTCTTAGGAACACATAATAATGACTTTGAAGTTGAAACAGTTTTTGGTGTAGCTAGAACCTTTTGTGATAAAACATTTTGAACAGGTACTTTGGGTTTTACAAAAGTAGTTGCTGAAATTCCATTCATAAAAGAAGTTTTAAAACCAATTGTAGCTTTGTTTCCTGAAATCCGTTGTTCTTTTAAGATTAACTCAAGCTTATTTGAAGATAAAGTGAGTTTTTCAACTAAAGGCTTAAGTTTTGTAACCTCCTTTTTCAATTCAGTGTTTTCAGTGAATAAATCATTGTTTTTCTTCTCACATGAAAGATTTTCATTTTTCAGCTTTTCAATTTTTTCAGAAAAGTCATGCAGTTCTTTTTGTAATAAAATGTTCTTTTCTGAAATTTCATCCTTTTGTTTGAGTAAATAATCATTCATATTTTTTAATGATTTTATCTTTACTCCAGCTTTTTTAAATTCAGGTAGTAAATCATGAAAAACAAAAATTAATTCATCAAAAGTGAATTCAGTACCTCATCTTTGAGACCCATTAAGCATAAATTTGCAGTCTTGGTGGTCTCTTCTTCTTCAGATGAAGATGATTCTTCGCCGTCGGACCATGTGGCAACCATAGCTTTCTTTTTCTTCTTCTGTCTGAAGGATTTCTTTAATAGTGGACAGTCTAGACGTATGTGCCCCGATTTTTTACATTCATAGCATGTGGGGACTACCTCTTTATCTTTTTCTCTGTCATTTTTTCCTTGCCATAATCCTTCCAATGAAATTTTCGGTTGTATCTTCCTTTCTTTCTTTCCATAAATTTCCTGAATCTCCTCACAACCATAGCAATGTCATCGTCTTCTAGGTCATCATTGGAGGAGGTGATTTCTTCTTCATATTCTTCATCATCTCTCTTTGATTCGGAAGCAACTTTGAAGGCTATTGTCTTCTTTTTCTTTTGTTCGTCTTCCATTCTGTGCTGCATTGTCAGCTCGTGGATGATGAGCGATCATAGCAGTTCATCCAGTAGAAGTGTGTTGAGATCTTTGGCTTCCTGGATTGCAGTCACTTTGGGATCCCATTTGTCAGATAAAGATCAGAGTATCTTCTAAACTAGATCTGCATTGGAGTATACCCTGCCAAGACTCTTCAAACCGTTAATAATATCTGTAAATTTAGAGAACATGGCAGAAATTATTTTAGAAGGTTCCATTTTAAATAATTCATAATTATGAACTAAAAGATTTATCTTTGAGGTTTTCACTTGGGAATCACCCTCATGGGTCACTTCAAGTTTGTCCCAGATTTCCTTTGCTGAAGAGCAAGTGGAAATTCGGTTGAACTTATTAGCATCCAAAGCATAATATAATAAATTTATTGCTTTGGCGTTCAATTCCCCCATCTTCATGTCATGATCATCCCAGTCCTCTTCAGGCTTAGGGTTGTCCATGCCATCAACTTTGATTGTGGGAATGTGTGGCCCTTTCAAGATGACCTTCCATAATTGAAAATCTACAGTTTGTATGTAAATTTTCATTCGTGCTTTCCAATATGAATAATTAGTGCCCGTGAATAGTGGAGGTCTATTTGTTGACTAGCCTTCGGCCAAGGATGTACTCATGGGATGAGCCATCAATCTTTACTCAAGTAATCAGAGATACTGCTCTGATACCAGCTGTTGCCCAGGTGGCTTTTCCCAAGAGGGGGGTGAATTGGGAATTATAAGATTTTGCAAGTATGTGCACAAGTAATTCCTTTTAGTGGTTAGGTGCTGTGTTAGTCAGAGAATAAATGAAGAAGAAAAAAGGTAAATCAAGCACAACACAAACAATGCAGATTTGTAGTGGTTCGGAGCAATCCAGCTCCTACGTCCACTACCCAAGTTCACCACTCGGGATTTCCACTATATCCCCCAAACCGGAATACAGTCAGATTGTTTTACAGGCTCACAATCCCAACCTCTACACTTTGGTTTTTGAACCGGGCTCACCAAAGAAACCCACACTAGGTTTTCACAGGCTCACCTAGAACCTCTACACTTTGATTTTTAAAAGGCTCACTAAAGAAACCTATTTGGTTTTTACAACCAAGCTCACCAATAACCCAAATATTCTAAAAATAGAATAAAGAATCAACAAAAATGACAAACTCTGTTGTCTCATGGTTGCCAATACAGCTCGAGTGAAGCTTAATTGAATGCTCTTCAATGCACTTCAATGGCTTCCTTGCTTTCTTCAAAAGGTGCTTCAAGCTTCTGGTAAGAGTTGGTGAAGGCTTGAAGGCTGACTTCAAAGCTCAAGTGCTCTCTCTCTTCTAACTTCAATAAGTGTTCAATAAATGTCCATTAACTCATTAGTCTCTCCAAGGATGTTCTCATACTTCATTCATAGAGACTTCAACTACCTTCCCTTGATTTTGAACATTGTGGACCGTTGGGAGGTGACAGGTTACCGTTGGAGCACTTTTGGAATTCAAAAATTGAAAACTGGAACTAGCCGTTGGAGGTGATCCCATCATTCCAGTTGGCTCGGACAATCTTCGAGTTGGCTCGGATCAAGTTCTGGTTGGCTGGGCTGAACGCCAGTTGGCTAGCTTCTATAGTTGAGAAAATGGGTCACTCTAGACGAGTCGGCTAGACTGAATTCTAGTCGGCTCGGATCTCAGAGGTTCTCAGAGCAATCTCAACCAAGTTCTGGACGAGTCGGCTATGCTAAAATACAGTTGGCTCGAATCCCTGAGAATCTCAGAACGTTCTCAACCATGTTCTGGACGAGTCGCTGGGCCTTGGTGCCAGTCAGCTGGATCTGTGTACCAGAGAACTTCTTTCCTGTGCCAGTGCCAAAGTCAGCTGGTTCCTCCATCCAGTTGGCTCGAAATTTGTTCTTCGGCCAGATCAAATTCAATTTTCCAGAACTTCTTATGCCAAGCTTTGAAGACATCTTCAAGGTCTTCTTACAATAAAATCAAGAAAAATTGAAGCTTGAAAACTACTAAAAGTAACCCTTTATCTTGATTTAAGTAGGAAATTTTTGTAGGGTTCTTCTTTACAAGATTTTAAACACTTTACAACTAAACACAACGCAATAAAGATTGTAGGGATTAAAAAGTGTGTCAATGTAGTTGTCTTACAAAAACTTGTCAACCATTTGAAGAGTTGTTGGATAACCAAATGTATGCTCCAATATTTTGTTATCATCAAAATCACTTTAGGGGTCAACAGATATGATACTTCATAAACATGATCTCAATCTCATACAACACAATTTTAATAGATGAGAGGGATAATTTAAGCACATACAGTATATTTACCCTTTCCTTTAGTGAAACATTTCATATCAGAGCAAGATTTAATTGAACTATAAAATTTGAAAACTTAATATATCCTACTCCCCCTTTTTGTCAATCATTAAACAGTGAAGGGAGTAAACTCTCCCTCAATACATGCACTTGGACAAAGAAGGTATTAGAGCTCATACAAGGTTTTTTAAAAGTAAACAGGTATCAGAGCCGAAGAGTAGGGTATCAAAGTCAAATTTATCAAAGCAAAGGTTAAATAAAGTGAGTTCAATCAATGTAAGTATGAAAATGAAATACATATATATATCAAAGAGTATTTTCAATACAAAATTTGCTGAATCAATCAGCATACACTGAAACAACAATCATATAGTGAAGTACATAAGCATGAAACATAACATAAATGATAACAACAATAGACTAAACATCTGTGAGGCTAATCCTCATCAGATGGAAGCTCAAAACTAACAGGTGCACTAATCCTGGACCTAGGTACTAAGGCTTTAGGAGGTCCTTGGGCTAAAACCCTACGACTCCTAGTATGGGTGGAAGGTCCAAGTGCGGGTACTATCCTAGAAGATCTAGTAGAAGAAGGTGAAAAAGCCTCAGCAGGGATGATGAACACAAGAGCAATAGAGATCGACGTGTCACTTGAATCAGCTAGAGGAATAGCAAGAGTTTGTGGCCCTCGGCTGACCATCTCATAGCCATCTGCACCATCATTACTGTCGCTGTCACTGTCAATCACATCAGTACCTCTGACGTCACTCCCATCGACTCGATCACCATGACCAACTGTATCATCGTATCCATCCTGGTGATCATCATCATCAACATCATCATGTGGAGCCACAGGAGCTGCTGGAGGAAGAAGGGATCTAAGTAACTCCTCGATACGAGCAAATCCTGCCTTCATGATGCGTCGCATCTCAGTATGCTCCATAATAGTATGGGCTCTAAGGCCCTCAATCTCGATCCGGAGCTGTGTGGTGTGGGCTCCCAGTCTGACCATCTCACTTCTGAGCTCAGCAAACTGCTGTCTAGCATGCTCCTTAAAAGATATATCAGTAGTAGATGGAGGAGGAGCTGAAGGAGTAGCAGCAAGAGTCACCGGCTCGATCTCTGATGCAGGTCCAACATGGGGAGGTGTACTAACTGGCCCTGATGGCCCTATCTTGATCTCTCTCAGCTCGTCCTCCTCGTCTGGCTCCTGACCAGACTCCCTGCTAATCCAACATCCAGCGACCAGTCTATAACCCATCCGGTGTAAGGATCGCTCGTCATAGACATCCGTGTGAAGTATCTCCTTGGAGGTCTCTCCCTTCAAAGGAACTCTGTAAGCTCGGAAAAGATGAGTGAGTGCCATCCCGTATGGCAAGCAGTGTCTCCTCTGTGTTGCTACGTCTCGCATCTGTGCTAACATCAGTGAAGGAAATGCTATATGAGTCCTCTGAGTCAAGCTCACCATGACCATCAGCTCCCGCTCTGTAATGAAATCAAACTTACCAGTCTTCGGGAGTAGAATCCTCGTTATGATGTGATGGAGCAGGCACATCTTAACAGATAACAGGTTCGCGGTGACCGTAGTCACGCCGCCAACATCCTCCCTCTCCAGGATGCACCGAAAGGCCTCCTCTCTATCCTCAATAGTAAAAATAGAAATCTCTCGATGAAGCATCTCCCAGACCTGACCCAGAACCTCCTCAGATAAAGGAATCTGCACACCTCTGATAGTAGTGCTCCACAATAGATGACGACAATCCAGAGCTCCATAGAACTCCCGCACCAAATGAGGATAGTACCTCTCCTGCATGGTATAGAAGGGTACTAACCCAGCATCTAAAAGTGTCTGTCTAATTCGAAAGTGCTGTCGGTCAAAGAACTCAAGATCTATCCACCTTCCTGCAGCCGCTACCTTCCCTGCCATCCTCTCTGTAGGGGGTGATCCAGGAGTTGCTAAACTATTGGTCTGTCCAATATCATGCCTGGCCTTCGATCTCCTCTTTGAACTCTGTCCAACCTTCCTATTCACTGCCAATCTCTTCCTAGGACCCATGACTACATGCTGAGCAAAGAAAGGGAAGGAAGAAAAGGGGTAAACAAAATGAATAGAGATCGGTCTGAACATGTCAAGAATAGAGGTTCGGCCAAGGATGTGACTGAAAAAGACATTAGTTTGAGGAAAAATAACTAGGGTTTGTTTTAAAACAGGAATGAAATCAAATAGATATTGGGTTTGGGTTTAACTGTAAAACATGAAATTGGAGGATAAAAGGTTTAGGAAAATAGTTGACACTGTGAAATCGAACAATGCTGAAAGAATTAAAATTTTAATTGGTGGAAAATCGGTTTAAAAACATCAAGAGGTGGTTTTGACCTAAAAACTTCAATCAACAGTGGAATCAAGTGAAATAGGGGGCATAATGAGGCACTGTTTATTAAATCAAACACATAAATCCTCTAAATGAGAGAACCCCAAGAAACCCAAACTGAAATCCAAAAAAAAATTAGGGTTTTTGGTCAAAGCACTCAATGCAACAGTAAAAGGGGTGAAAACAGACGTTCACGGTGGGGAATCGGTCCAAAACGAGAAGAAATCCAAGAAAAACTCGGTCAAAACAATTTTCCATGGATTTAAATGAAATAAAATGGACAATTTGAAGAAATCAAGGGTTCATGGTTTGAATGTGAGAGAGGAGGGAGAGAAATACCTGGATTTGATGGGGCAAAGGGGGAAATTGATTATTTCGAAGGATAGAGGAGAGAAGGGGACCACTCTGGCACTTTGAAAAAAGGGGGAAACAAAATACAAAAAGGTTTGGTTTTGCCCTAAAAAACCTGAAATTTTTGCAAGTGTCAACACTTCAAATTTCTCAAATGTCGACACTTGGTCAGGTGTCGACGCTTTGCAAAATCCAAGTGTCGACACTTGGCTAAGGAGTTTTCGAGAAAAAATCAAAAAAATTATCAAAAATTCAAGGAATATTTTAGAAGGTTTTGGGACTTAATAAAAGTGATTTTGAGCAAAAATAAATTGGGTAGGGTGGAATTTGAGATAGTTCTAAGAAAATGGATCAATGACACCTAACTCTCTTCTAATCATATAAAATTTCTCTTCACTCAAGGGTTTGGTAAACACATCAGCTAGTTGATCATCAGTACATACAAATTCAAGTATTACATTAGAGTTTTGTACATGATCTCTTATGAAATGATGTCTTATTTCAATGTGTTTACTTCTTGAATGTTGCATAGGATTCTTAGTTAGATTGATTGCACTAGTATTGTCACATCTTATAGGTATCTTAATTAGTTTAATGCCAAAGTCTTCGAGTTGTTGTTTGATCCATAGAGTCCGAGCACAACAACTTTTAGCTACTATATATTCGGCTTCCACCGTAAATAGAGCAACCGAATTCTATTTCTTGCTACTCCATGAGATCAAATTAACTCCAAGAAACTAACAGGTTTCACTAGTACTTTTACGATCAAGTTTACACCCAGCAAAGTCAGCATCAGAATAAGCAATCAATTCAAATGAAGAATCTTTAGAGTACCAAAGACCAATATTATTTGAGCCAAACAAATATCTAAGTATGCGTTTAATAGCCAAAAGATAAGATTCTTTAGGGGCAGACTGATATCTTGCACACATACAAATACTAAACATAATATCTGGCCTACTAGTAGTTAGGTATAGCAATGAGCCTATCATTCCTCTATAAAGCTTTTGGTCAACAAATTTACCTGATTCATCTTTGTCAAGCTTACAAGAAGAGCTCATTAGCGTACCTAAAGGCTTGGTGTTCTCCATCCCAAACTTCTTCCGTATTTCCTTTGTGTACTTAGCTTGGTTGATGAAGATTCCCTCTTTGGTTTGCTTTATCTAGAGTCCAAGGAAGAAGTTAAGTTCTCCCATCATACTCATCTCGAACTCACCCTGCATTAACTTTGCAAACTCTTGACAAAGAGATCGTTAGTAGCACCGAATATAATATCATCCATATACACTTGTACTACTAAGAGATCTTCATTTTTTTTTAAAAAAAATAAAGTTTTGTCAATATTACCTCTTGTAAAATTATTTTTTAGCAAGAAAGAGCTTAAACGATCTTACTAAGCTCTTGGAGCTTGTTTCAAACCATACAAAGCTTTATGAAGTTTAAAAACATGGTTTGGAAATTCATGATTTTCAAAACCGGATAGTTGTTCAACATAAACATCTTCTTCGGTAAAACCATTCAAGAAAGCACTTTTGACATCCATTTGAAATAATTTAAAATCTATAAAACAAGCAAAAGCCAATAATAGCCTAATTGCCTCAAGTCTAGCCATAGGAGTAAAGGTTTCATCAAAATCAATCCCTTCCTCCTAATTGTATCCTTTGGCAACTAGTCTAGCTTTATTTCTTGTAATAATTCCATTCTCATCAAGTTTATTTCTAAAAACCCATTTTGTGCCAATAATCAAAATATTTGAAGGTCAATCTACTAAAGTCCAAACATTATTTCTTTTAAATTGATTAAGTTCGTCTTGCATAGCATTAATCCAATTACAATCATTTTCAGCTTCTTCAATAGTTTTAGATTCAATTTGAGATACAAATGCTAAATAATCACAAACATTTCTAAGAGATGATCGAGTACTTACACCTTTAGATGGATCACTAATGATAAGTTATTTGGGGTGTCCATAAGCATACCTCCATTCTTTAGGTAGAGGATCAGGTAATGATGCATTTTCATTTTCTTGATCTTGTCCTTTTTCAATGATTTGATCATTTTCTTGTTCCTTGGTAGGCTCTTCATTGTTATTCACTTCTTCAGTTCTTTTAGTACTTGTTTCATCACAAAGCACATCTTCTTTTCTAGAAGATTTCTAGCCAGATTCATCAAATACAACATGTATGGATTCTTCAACAACAAGTGTTCTTCTGTTGAAGACCTTGTATACCTTGCTAGATATAGAGTAGTATCCTTTGAAAAGGGGAATAAAAATGAAAATATAAATAATGATGCAGTGGTGGTCGAGATGACCATCGCGAAACATCATGTACATCGTATTATGGTGGATAGTGGGAGCTCTACTGACGTGCTTTTTTATGATGCTTTCTCCCGAATGAACCTGTCTCATGATCAATTAAAGCCGGTGCACACCCCTCTCATGGGCTTCACTGAAGATTCGATGGGGGTTGAAGGAGAAATCACTCTCCCTGTCACTACCGGATCCCCACCTCGGTAGAGTACGGTCATGATGACGTTTACCATCGTCAAGCTCCCATCACCTTATAATGTCATCCTCAGCCATCCAGGGCTCAACCAACTAGACACTATCATTTCCACTAAGAGGTTGCTGGTGCAGTTCCCTACCGCCTCTAGGACGGGAGTGATGAGAGGGACGGCCCAGCCCGTCCAGCATTGCTTGCAGACAATCCCGGGTGCCTGGAGCACTGAGCTCGGCCCCGACGTCGACGACCTCGACCTAAGAGAGAAAGATCCTAAGGGAGGGCCCGTGGAGCACCTGTTGACGTACCCTCTCAGTTTGGACCCTCAGAAGACTGTGTAGATAGGAGCCCAGCTCCCGGAAGAAGAACGGGCCTGTTTGCTAGACTTCCTCCGGGTGAACGCTGATGTGTTCGCCTGGTCCGCTATCGACATGCCAGGTATCCCCTCGGAAGTTATCATCCATCGGTTGAATATTGATCCAAGATGTCACCCTGTCTGCCAGAAGAAGAGGAGTTTTGCTGCAGAGAGGCAGAAGGCCATCAATGAAGAAGTGGAGAAGCTCCTCGTCGCCGGCTTTATACGAGAGGCACAGTATCCCAGTTGGCTGGCGAACGTGGTCATGGTGAAGAAGAGTAATGGCAAGTGGAGGATCTACGTGGACTATACCGACCTCAACCGAGCTTTCCCAAAGGACAGTTTTTCTCTTCCAAAGATCGACCAGCTCGTGGACACCACTTCAGGGCATCACCTCCTCTCTTTCATGGATGCCTTCTTCGGGTACAACCAGATCCGAATGCACCCAGAGGACGAGGAGCACACTGCTTTCATTACCGATCGCGGAACCTACTATTACAAGATGATGCCATTCGACCTCAAGAACGTCGAGGCCACGTACCAGCGGCTGGTCAATAAAGTCTTCAAAGACCAGATCGACCGCAACATGCAGGTGTACGTGGACGATATGCTGGTGATGAGCAAGCCCCTTTCGGACCATGTTAGTGACCTGGTGGAGACCTTCGGTAACCTCCGGCTTCACCAGATGAAGTTGAACCCGGCAAAGTGCGCCTTCGACGTGTCCGCTGGGAAGTTCCTGGGGTTCATGGTAACCCAAAGGGGGATAGAAGACAACCCGGAGAAGGTCCAGGCTATCCTGGACATGGAGAAACCCACCTCCAAGAAGCAAGTGCAGCAACTCACCGGCCGGATAGCCACCCTGAGTCGATTATCTCGAGGTCTGCCGACTGTTGCCGGCCCTTTTTTAAGGTGTTGAGGAAGATGAACGACTTTACCTGGACGGAGGAGTGCCAGGAGGTGTTCGACGAGCTGAAGAGGACACTGGCATCCCCGTCGCTACTTTCCAGGTCCGAAGAAGGAGAGGAACTCCTCCTGTACCTGGCGGTTACCCCGGAGGCCGTCAGTTCGGTCTTGGTTCAGACTGATGACCAGGGAATGTAAAGGCCAGTGTATTACACAAGCAAACTCCTCTGCGATGCAGAGCTCAGGTATTCCTGGTCTGAGAAACTGATTTTTGCACTAATCGTGTCTGCTCAGCATCTCAGACCTTATTTTCAAGCGCACCCCATTGCTGTCCTGACGAATCAGCCGCTGAAAGCGGTGCTCAGCTGACTTGATACATCTAGGTGCCTAGCGAAGTGGGCGCTCAAGCTCAGTGAGTTCGACATCACCTACAGGCCAAGGTCGGCCATGAAGGCACAGGTACTCGCTGACTTCTTGGTCGAGTATGCAGGCCTGGGCAAGGGGGTGGAAGAGAGCCTTCAAGACCGGCAGCCGGGGCTAGGACCAGAGGAAGACGTCTGGATCCTTCATGTAGACGAAGCCTCGAACTCTAGCGGGAGTGGAGCTGGACTCATCCTCGCCAACGACGAAGGGGTAGTCGTCGAATGTGCACTCCGTTTCCAGTTTGCCGCCACTAATAATCAAGTGAAGTATAAAGTGCTCCTCGTGGGGCTGAGAGTGTCCCGCGAGTTGGGCGTGGCCAACCTCAAGGTCTTCACCGACTCGTAGCTGGTAGTCGGGCAGATCTCGTGGGAGTACGGGGCGCGGGACCCCCAAATGGCGAAGTACCTGGAGCTCGTGAGAACGAGCATGGCAGGATTTCGGCGTTTCAGCATCTCCCATACACCTCGTGGGGAAAACGCCCGCGCAGACGCGCTCTCCCACCTTGCAACCCTGCCGGACTCGTCGTTGGGCCGTGCTTACATCGAGCACCTCAAGGCCCCGAGCTACGAGACACCCATGGATGTCCAGCAAGTCAACCAAGAGCCCAGTTGGATGAACAAGTACATCGAGTACATCACCGATGGCACCCTGCCGGAGGACTGCGCGACAGCTAGCCTCATCAAGAGGAAGGCCGCACGGTTCATCTAATGGATGGGTTACTGTATCGGAGGTCCTACTCCTACCTGCTCCTCAAGTGTCTGAGACCTGCAGAGGCTGCACTCGTGCTCCAAGAGATCCACGAGGGCGTCTGTGGGAACCACGTGGGGGGCAGGACACTAGCGTACAAGGCCCTCCGTTAAGGTTGCTTCTGGGAGACAATAAAAGAAGACGCAGCTGACTTTGTGAAGAGGTGTGACCGGTGTCAGAGGCACGTCGTGGTGTAACATCAGCCCGCCGCTCCACTCTCCCAGCTCTCCGCCCATGGCCGTTCGCTCAATGGGGCATGGATCTCCTAGGACCTTTTCCCCCGGCGTCTGGGCAATGAAAATTCTTGATCGTGGCCATCAACTACTTCACGAAGTGGGTCGAGGCCGACCCTTGGCCCAGATCACGGAGGCAAACGTCACCAAGTTCCTCTAGAAGTCAATTATCTACTGCTTTGGCCTACCGCACACTATTATCACCGACAACGGACGTCAATT
Organism: Areca catechu; assembly: GCA_021397845.1. Taxonomy (NCBI): domain Eukaryota; kingdom Viridiplantae; phylum Streptophyta; class Magnoliopsida; order Arecales; family Arecaceae; genus Areca; species Areca catechu. Next base: position 151,377,084 of record CM038040.1, on the reverse strand, counting down.
ATATGTTGGGAGTTTGAGGAGTTCTGCAGCGACCTCGGCATCCACCATCGTTTCACTTCGGTGGCGCTCCCGCAGACAAATAGAGAAGCCGAAGGTAACAAATAGGACCATCTTGCAAGGCCTCCGGACAAGACTGGACCAACGCCATGGGTAGGTGAGCGGAAGAGCTCCCAAGCATCCTTTGGGCGTACCACACTACCCGAGGATAGCTATGGATAAGATCCCATTCAACCTTGTCTTCGGAGCCAAAGCAGTTATCCTAATTGAGCTCAGCCTACCGACCTTACGCGTAGAGCAGTACAACGAGGCGGAGAACCCTGCCAGGATGCTGCTAAACCTGGACCTCCTTGAAGAAACGAGAGACAGGGCTCGAGTCCGGATGGCTACCTACCGGCAGCGAGTGGCCAGATACTATAACTCCAAAGTGCGAACGAAGTCCTTCCGCCTGGGAGATTTGGTGCTCCGCCGTGCTGAAGCTTCCCAGCCACGGAAGTACGGGAAGCTCTCCCCAAACTGGGAAGGGCCTTATAGGGTGGCGGAGGCACTTCTTCACGGGGCGTACTACTGGAGGAGCTAGGAGGATCCCGATTCTCTCATACCTGGAATGCCTCAAACTTGAGGATGTATTACCAATAGTGTAAGGCTCCTTGAACTTTAGCAATGAAATCTTTTTTATCAAATGTTGATCGTCGCTGTAGGGTGAGGGCCACCCAGCTCTAAGTTCAGCGAGCACGGGCACGGGAGAGACCCGCGAAGGCGTGATGTCCCTCTCACAAGATCCTGGAGAGCAGCTCGACAAGCAGCGCAAGGCTCAGATATAGCCTACGGCCCCGAGGTTCAGTCCGGAAGTCCGGACTTCGGTCTTGAGGTGGGGCAGAATCAAATTTACCCACACGATCCAAAGAATAGCTCGGCAAGCCGTGCAAGGCTCAAATACAGCTGCGCGCCCGAGGTTCAGTCCGGAAGTCCCGGACTTCGGTCTGGAGGGCGGCAGAATCAAATTCGCCCATGCGATCTCGAAGAACAGCTCCGCAAGCCACGCAAGGCTCAGATAAGCTGGTGCGGGCACCATAATCAGAAGAAGACTTCAGGGTTCCATCTGGATCTTGATTGACCTTGCCCGAGAAAATTAGGGTTTGTAATAAGGATTGACCTGATCAACCCAATTTGAGTCTGTAATTTTGTCATTTAAAATTTGTTGAGTCATGTTGACTCAGTACAAGTCCTAGTAGTGGTCTAGGTCTTCTCCAGGTTGGTGCCATTTTTTCCAGCCAAGTCAAGGCCCAAGCAATGGGCGCCATACTCCCAGCCACACGCCAGAGTCCAGGAGGCCCACATCTGCATCCTAGTGTCTTGGTCCCCACACCAAGGGAGCAAGAATTTTCTTGAAGCCAAAATCAAGGAGGCGCCCCATATATACCTTAAAAGGCCAAGCTAAATAAGAAAGAGGCATTTCTTGAGGAGCACTTCAAGGAGGCGCCAATCCATGCCTAAAAGACCAAAGCAAAGTTGGGAAGCCATGACTTGGGGAGAAAGAAAAGAGGTATCCAAAAGAGTTGAACCATGAAGGAAGAACCCTAAATTCAAGGAGAAGACTTAGGAGGCGCCATCTTTCTACCTTTTGAGAGGATTTCATGACTTTAGGGCCGCCCACTCCTGTAGGACTCTTGGTTGGCCAAGAGGGAGAATATTTCCTACCAAAAGTATAGGATAGGGAGTTTAGTCCCACATGAGAAATGTATGAAATTTTATTCTTTGTTATGTCTATATATTAACTCTATGTAACTCTTGAATAGTAATGATGAATAAAATCAATTCTTTGTGAGCAACTTTGTGTTTCTCTCTTCTGCACTGTATTTAAGTGTTGAGCTCCGTGAGGGGTGATTCGGGTTCCACAAAAACCTGAGGAGGTGTGAGATCTCCAAACCTTACCAAAATCCTAAGTTAGCCACTCAATTCCCAAACCCTAGCCGCTCATCATCTTTCCTCCAATCACCATCCAAACCCTAATTTCCATCTATATCCCACGGCCCTCTCTTCCACATAGAGGCCGGACACCAGCATCCAGGTTCAGATCAACTGTTTCAACTACGAGCAAGTTCAAAGAAGAGTCAGATCAGTATCAAGATCTCGGAACTTCTACATCCAACAATCTTCATTAAGTCCTCAGGTCAGTGTCTTTCTTTGAGTTTTCGGTTTCTTTTTTTTCTTCTTCCAGATCCTGAGTTCGAGAAGAAGGCCAACCTTGCCATAGGACTACAATCGAGGATCCATTGAGAAGATATCCCGTCTCCAAGGATCCTACAATCTGCTCGAGAGTGTCCTTCAATTGAAGCAACGAGAGATATTACAGTCAGGTATAAAACTTCTCTTCTCTCTTTGTCTGTTTCTTGAAAGAGGAGTGAACCTAGGTCTAGGGGTTTCTCAATCCCCAGCAATCCTACTTCTGAATTACTCTGATAATCCACTCCTTTTAATTATGCTTTCTGTCAATTCTAGTTTCTTTAAACATTAGTTTATCTTTCCTTGAGTCAAAGCCGACTTCTGAATATATATATATATAATATAAGAATTAGTCTTAATTTACTTCGCACGCATCATTTTGTTCTGCATCATTTTATTTATTCTGCATCATTTTTGGTATCAGAGCCATGTCTAGGGTTTTGCTTGTTTGATATTTTTCGATCCTTTTACTTTTGTTGCCTGGAGTAGACTCCCCTGGCCGTCGGTCCTAGGAACAAGTGAGACGCAAGCCTCCTACTCCCATTCCACGGGGGTTCCTAGGGCGTGTAGGGTGCCGCTGGGTTATAACTTCTAGGTAGGGATTGTAAACGGGACACACGTTTTTTTTCTGTCAGTAACTATCCTATTATTCGAATTGTTTCTCCTGCAGAGAATTCAAAATTAAGTAATTCTTGTTTTTTATAGAACCAGTATAATTGAAAGTAATTTACATAAAATTCTCATGATTTATTAATTTTGTATATTTTCTGAGATCAATTTACTTCTATTCTGTTTTATTTTCTGCAAGCTATTTTTTATTTGAGTGTGCATAAATTGAATCTATCTAAGGGCACCGAAGTTGCAACTAAGGGGAGGATTGAGACCCTCTCCTTAGCCCAAAACCACCCGTGCATTCGACCTAAGCTTTAATCTTAAAAATTAATTAGACTAATATGCCCTAGGGGCTAGGGACACCAACTGGTCGGGTCTAGGCTAGTATTGAGTCAGTTTGTCTAGTTACTCTGTGTGTGCTTTGTACTCAGTGTCTAGAACGGTGGTTTAGGGATCTATCCCGAAGGGCTTGTGTGCTGATCCGCCTACCTGGCCAATCACTGATTGGTGTCTAGGATTGGCAATTAGGACCTAACACTCCCTTACACATGCCTGGCTGAGTCCCGAGTTACTACAGGCTAGCTTTGCCACTATGATTGGGCATCTAGTTTGGGCTCTAGGTCTAGTTAGCGTTAGTCGTTTCAGTCGAGTCTCATTTGGTGTGCTTGCTTGCATCATCATGTCCACCCGGAACGGAGTACCCTACCAACCTGGTCAAACCCAACCTGGACCGAAGATGGGTCCACCTCCGGCCGACCGGGTCGAGCCGGCGCCTCTGCTCTTCGCCAGGTGGCACCCGAAGGACGGGCACTCGACCGAAGTCGAGCTCCCCTCTACTGCTCCGCAGGTGTCCAACCCAAGAGGGGTCCACCTCGGCGAGGGTGTCGGTCCCCTTGCTCCCTCGCCAAGTGGCACCCCAAGATGGGTCCACCTCGACGAGGTCGAGCCGGCCCTCCTGCTCCTTCACTAAGTGGCACCTAAAGAAGGTCCACCTCGACGAGTCGAGAAGGGCCATTCTGCTCATTCGCCAGGGGAACCCGAAGAGGATCCATCTCGGCGAGTCGAAGCCCCTGAGCCCCTCTCTGCGCTCCGCAGGTGTCCACCCAGGAGGGGTGCACCTCGGAAAGCTGGCGGCACCCTTGCTCCTCGCCAGGTGCACCCGAAGAGGGTCCACCTCGACTGAGGTCGAGCCGGGCCCTTCTGCTCCTTCGCCAGCTGGCACCCGAGGATAGGTCCACCCGGCGAGAAGTCGAGCACCTCTTTGCCGCTCCGCCAGGTGTCCACCAGGAGGGGTCCACCTCGGCCGAAGCTGTCGGCCCTCGCCCTCGCCAGGTGGACCCCAAGATGGGTCCACCACAGCCGAGGTCGAGCCGGGCCCTACTGCTCCTTCACCAGCTGGCACCGAGGACGGGTCCACCTCGGTCGAAGTCGAGCCTCTCCCGCCACTCTTCCAGGTGGAGCCCCTGAAGGTCACCCCGGCCGAGGTCGAGACGGGCCCTTCTACTCTTCGCCAGGTGGAACCCGAAGATGGGTCCACCTCGGCCGATGTCGATCCTCTCTGACGCTCCGCCAGATGTCAACCAGGAGGGGTCCACCTCGGTCGAAGCTGGCGGTCCATTGCTCCCTCGCCAGGTGGCACCCCAAGACGGGTCCACCTCGGCCGAGGTCAGCCGGGCCTTCCTGCTCCTTCACCAGTGTTACCGAAAGACAGGTCCACCTCGGCTGAGAGGTCGAGCCGGGCCATCTGCTCCTTCGCCAGAGGCACTGAAGATGGTCCACCTCGGCGAAGTCAAGCCCCCCTCTGACTCTCTGCCAGGTCCACCCAGGAGGGGTCCACCTTGGTCGAGGCGGTCGGTCCTTGCTCCCTCTATAGGTGGCACCCCAAGACGGGTCCACCTCGGCGAGGTCGAGCCGGGCTTTCTTGCTCCTTCGAGGTGGCACCGAAGATGGGTCCACCTCGGTCGAGGGCGAGCTGGGCCCTTCTGCTCCTTCGCCAGGTGGCACCCGAAGATGGGTCCACCTAGCCGAAGTCGAGCCCCTCTCTGCCACTCCGCCAGGTGTCTACCCAAGGAGGGGTCCACCGGCGAAGCTAGCAGCCCTTGCTCCCTCAACAGGTGGCACCCGAAGAAGTGTCCACCTCGACCAAGGTCGAGTCGGGCCCTTTTGCTCCTTCGCCAGCTGGCACCCGAGGATGGGTCCACCTCGACCGAAGTTGAGCACTCTCTAACGCTCGTCTGCCAGGTGTCCACCCAGGAGGGGGTCCACCTCGGTCGAAGCTATCGGCCCCTCTCTCCTCTCCAGGTGGCACCCCAAGAGTGTCCTCCTCGACGAGGTCGAGCCGGGCCTGCTGTTCCTTCGACAGCTGGCACCCGAGGACGTGTCTACCTCGATCGAAGTCGAGCCTCTCTCTGCCACTCCGCCAGGTGGCGCCCCCTGACGGGTCCACCCGGTCGAGGTCAGGCCTACTCTGCAAAACCTCGGGAAAAAGAGGCATGGTTACAAGGTCGCCACTAGAGCCGGCCAGGGTCGGTGAGCGCGGTGAACCCAGCACAGGAAGCCAGGCTTCAACTCCTCTCTTCCCCACACTTCTTTCGTTTACATCTCTCTAAGCACAGGAGTCCTTCGGGAACCTCGCCTTAGGGGATCTGTTCCATCTTGCCTCTCTCTAACTTAACCGTCGGAGTGCCCTTGCCGGAACCCTCGGCCAGGGTCTCTGACTTATTTTGCAGGTCCAGGAGCTGGAGATCTCGAGGTGAGAGAGTCCAAGACCAGGCAGCTCAGGAGCTACAGGCCATCGTGGTGAGATCGGAACAGTGGTAATGGTCCTTTTGGAATCCAAACTTTCTTAACATTACTTAATTTTCTTTATTACATAAGTAGGATTATACCTACAATACCACAAGTATAGCAAGTAATGATGATGATAGCAGGCACAAAGAAATTCTTGAAAAATTTTTGTTTCTTTTGAATTTTGAAACCTAAACCGGCTTTGTCAAAAACAACCCTTTGATTATTTAAAAGCATGTTCAATTGTTCAGAACTATATGTAAATTTTTCAACAAAAGGTTTTAACTTTTCAAGTTCTTCTTTGTACTTTTTGTTCTCTTCTAATCTCTTTATTTTGTTTTGAAAAATTTTCATTTGATACAGAAAGTTTTCTTTTTTAAAGCTTCCTGTTCTTTTTTTAAGGAGAATATTTTTATCATTCAGCTTTTTATTTTGAAGAAGCAAGCAATCATTCTCAGTTGAAAACTTGTCATTTGCTTTAACTAAATTCAGATTTTGTCTTTTTAATTCTTTATATTTTGATTTCAGTTTTGAAATTTAATAACTAGTTTGTCAAAAACTCATGCACCTTATCAAAAGTAACTCATTTTCGATTTCAGAAAGTACCTCATCTATCTCGGCCATTAAACAGAAGTTTGCTACTTCTTGTTGTTCTTCCTCAGAACTAGAGTTCTCGCTGTCACTCCAGGTTGCCATCATGGCCTTCTTTCTTAATCTTCTTCTACTTTTCTTAAGTAGGGGGCAGTCCATTTTAAAGTGCCCGGTTCTTGCACTCCAAGCATGTGGCTACTCCTCTTTCTCCTTCTCCTTCTCTTTACTAGGCTCTTCTTTTAGATTTTATTCTTGAAGTTATACTTCTTCTTTCTCATGAACCTTCTAAACTTTCTAGCAATGAGAGCCATCCACCATCTTCTTCTTCTTCTTCGAAGTCCTCACTTGAATCATCTTTATTTATAGACTTGAAAGCAATCACTTTGTTCTTCTTGTCAACATCTATATTTTTTTGTTTAATGAAAGCTCATAAGTCATCAATGAGCCTAACAATTGCTCGGAGGAAGAGTGTTGACATCCTTGGCTTCTTCTATTGCCGTTACCTTGGCATCCTATGAAACTGAAAGAGACCTGAGAAGTTTATTTACAAGTTCACCGTTAGATATAATCTCCTCGTTTCTCATGCCATTCACAATATTTGTGAACCTAATATACATCTCACTTATAGATTCAGTAGGTTCCATCTGAACATTCATATGTGTGAATAAGCATGTTAATTTTAGTAGTTTTCACTTGGGTGTACCCTCAGGATAACCTCAAGTATGTCCCATATTTTCTTAGCGAAGAAATCGTTGGATTTATTAAATTCACTCGGATCCATGAGCAAAACAATAGATTCATAGCCTTAGCATTAAGCTATTTGCTTAATGTCATTTTCATCACAATCATCTTCCATTTTGGGAGTGAGAATGCCATTAACCAACATAGTAGGTGATGAGGACCTTTTGATAATGGTCTTCCAAAGATTATAATAAATGGCTTGTATGAATATGCACATGCAAATTTTCAATAAGTATAATCATGCTATTAAATAGTGGATGACGGTTTGAAGCTTGACCTTCAACAATACCATACCTATTGGGGCTGCCATGATCTTTTACTCAAGATCCTTGGATCTACAAGAGAATACGGTGCTCTGATATATGTTGTGCCCATAACTGGAGCCCAAGAGGGGGGCTGAATTGGTTTTTAAAAATGAACACAATTATGTGCAAGCCGTGTAGTGTTTGTGGATAATGCACTTAAGTATATGCAGCAAAAAATCATAAGTAAAGTACAGAAAATAAAGTACAAGAGGTAAAAGGAAACAATCACACACAAACACCAATATTTATAGGGTTCGGTGTTCTCCAAACACCGACGTCCACTCCCCAAGATCTCCTTGGGATTTCACTATAATCTCTTCAAAATTACGGCCAACTTGTTTTCAAGGCACAAGGACAAAACCTAAGTTGATTTTGCCACCTAGGCTCACAACAAACCTTTACACTTATTTGTCTTTGAGCTCACAAGTCAACCCTAAGTTGGTTTGGGTTCCTCACACAACCTTACAACTACTTTCAAGAACCTTGAAAGCTAGGTCAAACAAGAATAAATTCAAAGTACAAGAATTTAAACTCAAACAAACTCTCTTCTTAGAGTAGATGAGGAATCTTTGAAGCTTGAATGATTGCTGATGTAACTTGACTTGGAATTTTTCAAGACCACTTTTGAAAGATGAAATGAGAGGAATGTAGCCTTTTTTAGTAGAATCTCTCCTTTTTAGCTTTTGGAAGTGGAGTTCTGAAGAAGGGCTTTAACTCTTGGATATTTCTTGCTTTCCTCTCTTCTCTTGTTCATAATTGAGTTTGGTGAACTTAAATACATGAAAAACATCTAAAAAATCATTTTGACAATTAGGGATCAAAAACTAGCCATTAAGCCAAAAACAATGATTTCAGGCTGTCAAAAAATAGATCCATTGAGGCTATCAGAACCCGAGTATCAACACTTGCTGTCAGGTGGACACTTGGTTTTCAGGTATCGATACTGAATTTTTAAGTATCGACACTGACTCACAAGTGTCGACACTTGACACTAAAAATTTTTCCATGGCCAAGTTCTGTATTTTTAAATGTCTCAGCCTTGAGTCAACACTTGGAAACTTAAGTGTCGATATTTGAGTTTCAGGTGTCGACACTTGAGTTCTGAGTGTCGACACTGCATGCATGAAAAATTTCTGCTGCCAAATGCTGAAGTGTCGATACTTTGGCTCCAGGTGTTGATACTTGGTTTTGCAATTTTCAAAAATAAGTGCCAATCAAGCCAAACACATAAAGATTATTCATGAAAATTAAAAGCAACATATATAAACCAATATTGAACTTATTTGTATCCTTTTTGCATGAAAAAGACTCTTCAAATCATGAAAAATGCTTTGTGCCAAAGTGTGCCATGATACTTTAACTTTGAGAATTTGAAGTGTTTGATTCCTGAAAACTCACAACTAAATACTCATTAGTACAAAATATGTACTCAACATTTGTTATTCATCAAAATCACAAGATAGAGCCAACAATATTTCCTTTTTTGATGATGATAAAACCTGAGATATAAACATCCAATTCAAATTTTAGATATGATACTTCATAAACATAATCTCAATCTCATACAACACAATTTTAATAGATGAGAGGGATAATTAAGCACACATTTAGGATAATTTATTCCAAATCCTTGGTTAGATAAAATTTATTATATTTTTTACTATAACTTACTTTTATCTATTTTTATGCAGACGGATCTGGAAGGGTTACACATAGGCGTGGGCGCACAGTAGTACGGCATGTTTGGCAGATGCATGAGGGTGAGAAGTTAGTAATTGAATGCAATGAGCCGCGGCAACCAATTAAAAAAGCCACCAGCTTATTGAGTTCTTTTTTAGGGATAGTTGCATGGAGGCATCAGCTTTGTCCACTAAGTTATGCAAAGTTGAATGAAATGCTTCCGATGTATAAAGTAAAGATTCTACAAGTTGTATAGGTAAAAAGTTGGTATTAAATTATTTGTTATCTTGCATAGTTGATATATTATGTTATATTTTATATTCTTACTAATTATTTTCTTTTGTAGTCTAAGTTTATACTCCCTCCATCCTCTCATGATTTTGTACTGAAGTCTCTCAACTAGAAATAGAAATAATATAAAGCACAGTTGAAGATGAAGTACAAGTTGCCAGGTATGACAGAGGAGTAGGTAGTTGGTACTTGTCCTCTTGATGTACCCCCTCATCAGTGGATGGAGTTGTTCATTATTGATTTTTCGAGAGGGGACATGTATCTTCTAATTTCTTTGAAGCAAGTTTATTAAAATATTTAGTTTATATTGTACTATACATATATATACATACTTTCTGGATATAATAAGTTATCTTATTGATTTTGCAGACATATTCTGATATTGGTAGAGCTACACGAGCAACTCTATCTGTTTCCCATACATCGGGATCCAAGAATTATGCATGAGTTAGATAGGAGTTCGTAAGTTTCTATATATATATATATATATATATATATATATATATATATATATCATGGACGATGTATCGTGGTACATATATATATCATGAATGATGTATCGCGGTCATATATGTATCGCGGTACATATATATGTATTGCGATATATATATGTATCGCGGTACATATATATGTATCGCGCTATATATATATCGCGATACATATATATGTACCGCGCTATATATATGTATCGCGATACATATATGTATCGTGGATGATGTATCTCGAACATATATGTATCACAGTATATATATGTATCGCGGTACATATATATATCGTGGTACATATATGTATCGCGGACGATGTATCGTGGTACATATATATATCGCGGTATATATATGCATCATGGTACATATATGTATCGCGGACGATGTATCACGATACATATATGTATCACGGTACATGTATATGTATCGCGGATGATGTATCGCGAATGATGTATCGCGATACATATACATATCGTGATACTTAAATAATTTTTAAATTTATTTAAATTATTTGCTTAAAATTATAATTTTTCTTGTAGATGGATGAGTATGGGAGGGAACTCGATCAGGTGGAGTTTTACCAGATGACTCATATTCATCGTGACGGCATTTTTGTTAGAGATGAGTCAAGGGATATATGTGTAAGTTTTTATTATAATTTATTTAATGCAACGATTTAAATTTGATTTTGTTAGTCTTTAAATCTAACTAATTTTTCTAAATTAATATAGGAAAGAGCTATAGCTCTTATTATCGAGCGTGTCTATGATTCTACAGCATCTATATAGAGTAGTCGCATCAAGGCCGAGATATTTATAGAGTTGATGGGATCGAAGCGCTATGATCGAGTGAAGGGCTATGGAGTTGGAGTCACCCACACTCAGTTATCTATGGTCAGTAGACATACACGTGAGGCTGCAGAGACTGCTCAGGATGCACGTGTTCGCAAGCTCGAGGAGGAGATAGAGGAGATACGAAGAGCTGTGCCACTGATAAAGCAGCGATGGAGAGTATGAGAGAGCACATTGAGCGGCTTACATTTGTCATACAGATGTATGTTCACATTAGATACATATATATGATATTAAATATATATTTTTATATTAAATCAATAATTTATGTAATATATTATCATTCATAGTTTCACAAATTAAACATTTTAAATATTTTTTATATAGGCTTCTAGAGCATCAGATTCTTATGGATAAGGTAACGATCTACCTCCTGCAGAAATTGACCTCAACTTTTTATTATTTTATTTCTTGTATTTTCATGTATTTTTAATTTTGTTAAACAGACATATGTGTAACAAATTTTATTATATTTGATCGTAATGAATTTTATATTTGGATGTGAGAAGAATGCATGCAATGAGATTAAAATATTTATTATTACTGCATTATATAGGTAAAAAAATATTATATGAATTTTTAAATTTTAAAATAATTATTTTATTTTTTTAAAGAAAAATAGAATTCTCGATGCTTTAAAGTATTGGGAATAACTTTATCCTAGAGTTATTCCTGATACTTTAAAGCATCAGGAATAATCCTATTTTCAATACTTTTTAAAAGCATCGGAAATAACTTTATTCCCGATGCTTTAAAGCATTGGGAATAACCTTATCTTAGAGTTATTCTCGATGCTTTAAAGCATAAAAAATAACCCTATTCTCGATGCTTTTTAAAAGCATCGAGAATAACTTTATTTTCGATGCTTTAAAGCTTTAAGAATAACCTTATCCCTGAGTTTTTTCCGATGCTTTAAAGCATCGGAAATAACCCTATTTTCATTGCTTTTTAAAATTATCGAGAATAACTTTATTCCAGATACTTTGAAGCATCGGGAATAACCTTATTCGGGAGTTATTTCCAATACTTTAAAGCATCAGGATAAGCCCCGATGCTTTTAAAAATTGACAGAAAAAATAATCTCCACTCCTGCATTCTCGATGCTTTTTAAAGCATCGGGAGGATTTTTAGCGATGCTTTAAAGCATCAAGAAATGTCCATTTTGGTGTCGGAAATGATCCTGTTTTTTGTAGTGTAATTACCTTGCCCATGCTCCTTGGCCTTTTATGTTATTCTTGAAATATATAGTTGGCATATTTGAATTAGAGGAGTGGTTCTCTAAGGATCTAGATTTCATTAAATATTTTTTTGTTCCTTGCTTTAAGATATATTGGAGAGCATAAAAACTTAAATGAGTTAGTTCATATTTCAAAATGAAAGTCTGACATATAATTTCTTTTATTATCTTAGTGATAGAAGTTTATTCTAGTAGTCTCTTCCATCCTGATTGTGTCTTTCTTTAATATTTAAGTTTAATCGTTATATAGATATGCCTGAGCCAGGCAATGACTTATTTATGTCCCTGATTATTACTGTCTTGATCTGATTTTCAGATATAGCTACCAATCATCAAAAATGAATAAATAAACAAACAAAGGCAATGTGATAACTCCAAAAAAGAACATGCTGTCTTTCCTAGTTGACCAATTGCTTGGAGCATGCCACCAAGCTACCAATCATTCATGTTTGTGTTGCAGTTTATATTCGTGGATCCTGTTTGACCACTTTATATTGGAAATCTGACCACGTTATATTGGAAATCTTTGACATTGGATCACCAAAGTTTATGAAAAGATTTTTGATTAGTGCCACTTATTATTGAAAAATGTATGTTTATAAGTTTAATAATGCATTGTAACATGTTATAGAAGATCATATTAGTCAAGTTCCAGCAGCATAGATGTTAGATTATGCTTCCATTAGTCAATCAATTGTGTTCTACAATCTCTTGACATATGCTCCTTGAATTTCAAGTGCATGTAGTTATAGCTTCCAACAAATTATATCCTTCAACATTTTAAACTCCATAGTATTAACCAAGTAAGCCCATTCTAGCTTGTTGCATCAAATTGAGCATTGTCACTAGTTGCACCTCATTTCTTCAAATAAAAAATATTTGCACTAGACTAACAATGAGAAACAAATTGGTTTCAGCTAATCAAAAGAAAGCATATAATTGAGGTGAAAAAAATTGAATCATTGAATTGGTGAAACCATGGAAGCTTAGAAATGTGTAGAGGCATATATGATAAGATCATAAGCATAGGTTAGGAACATTAAGATGTTCATTAGTTTTGCTAATATGGTAAGTTTTCATTTCCAAGAAGCTTAAACCAAGAGGCAACCTTAAGCCCTTATCTATATGAACTTGTCATTTATGAACCAAACATACATATTCAAGAGGTGCAATGTTAATGATGTTTGCAAAAGGCATTGTATTTATGGTTAGAATTAGTAGATGACTAAAGACTAAATAAAAATCATGGGGAAAAGCTTTAGTGGATACTGACATGGAAATTGTAAAACAAAAAGCAAACACAAAATGTGTTGAAACACAAATCAATGACAGTCAAAATTCGTAGCAAAGAAATATCCCAGTTTATTATTTTTTTTGCACTATATTCAATCTACAAATAAAAAGATAATAAGATAGGAAGATCTAATTGGCATTGTAGAGATCAGATGATGTTGAGGTATTTGAATGGAGAACTAGGATATATAGAGTTGAAAATGAATTACTTTAAAGCAAGCAAAGGAATATAAAATATTAAAATAGGCATAATATCAATTAAAATTATATGAGCAAGTTTAAAATGATGTAAGATAATGATAGAGCCTATCCAGAGGGTTTAATTATGGAGGGATATATTGTTGAAGAGTATTTGATATTTTGTTCAAGATACCTTCAAGGTATAGAGACTGTATTTAATAGACCTCAACGGTATAGTGATTTCATAGACAATGCAGAATTGTATAAGTTTTGTACTGCTGATAGAGTAATAAAAAAAATGAAAGTATTGTATTGGATCAAAAATTAATAGTACAAGCACATCTTTATATGCTACTTTATAATAAAATAATATATGACTATCGTAGGTTAGTATATTCAATACATTTCAAGTTTAAATATCATATCTTATTTTTTATTCTAAATGAACAATATAAATTTTATGCAGTAAATTTTTAATATTTCAATGACAAGCTAATCATAGAACTCGATCTAATCCAAGGATTGATCAGCGATGGTTAATCGAGTTATTTTCTATATGGCCTTCAAAATAGGTTTGACATATATTTAAAGAATATATGGATAGATTTAACATCGAATAACTTGTTAACATTTCTTATTATTTTTTAGGTATCACTAATAATGGAGAGAAATTATTTAGATGAATAATAGTCTTGGCTCGAGGATCTAACAAACTTGTCAACAAATATAATGATTTCATAATCAATTATTTTAAATTCTATACTAAAGATCATGAGAAATTTAGAAAAATATAGAATAGTGATGTTATGGTGGAAGCAAATGAAAAAACCTATTATGGTGCACTTACAAATATTTATGAGTTAGATTACTATGGAATCTTTAAAGTCATATTATTTAGATGTGATTAGGTGGATATAAACTCATCAAGGGGCTTGAAAAAAGATGCAAATGGATTTACACTTATAAATTTTACAAGGTTGATACATACTGGTGCCTTATTAAAGGATGATCCATTCATTTTTTTCTTCTCAAGCTCCTCAAGTATTTTTTGTACAAGATGCGAAAGATAAAGATTGAACTACTATTATTAAAACAAAATCTAGGACTTATATGACATAAAAAAGTAGCTAGAAGATGATAAAAATGATGATACTTATACGTATTCTATGCCATTCAATTTTGTATCAGTTGATGATGTACATACTACAATATCCTTAGTTAAGATAAAATTTGAAAGAAATGCTAATGCTTGATTCTTATTGGTATTAAATTTTTAAAATGTATGCAATTTATAATAATTATTATGTTAAATTAATATTTATGTTCACTGATTTTGACTTTGTTGTAAATGGTAGGTGATATTATGCCATGCTCATGATGATTTGATGGTGTGCAGCTTTAGCACCCACAGACAGAGGCTGGCACTTCTTTTTTAGCATTACAGATTAAGGCGGATACTTTGGTGCAGCAGGTTCATGTCGATCCTTTTTCAGTATCGAGGTTGTGGCCAGTCCTTCGGCACAGCAGTCTATACAGGTCCATCATCCTCGGGGCAACATGATCCTCCCATCGATGGAGTAGATGATCAGCTATACATTTAGGATAATTTATTTTTTATTTGGTTTGATAAAATTTTATTGCACTTCTTATTATAGTTTACTTATATCTATTTTTTTTGCAAACGTATCTGGAAGGGTTACACACAGACGCGGGCCCATAGTAGTACGAGATGTGTGACAGATGCATAAGGATGAGAAGATAGGTGTTGAGTGCAATAAGCTGGGGCAGCCAATTAAAAAAATCTCCAGCTTATTAAGTTCATTTTTAGGGATAGTTATACGGAGGCTTCAACTTTGTCCATTGAGTTATGCAAAGTGGAATGACATGTTTTCCGATTTATAAAGTTGAGATTCTACGAGTTGTGCGGGTAAAAAATTGAATCTAAATATTTTTATTTTACATGGTTGACATATTATATTATATTTTATATTTTTTCAATAACAATACTTTATATCGGCACGGTATTGATGATAAAGGCTTGATAGATTTTTTGTTTCTTTATTTTCTTTAAGTATTGTGCATGATTATTTCTAACATTTACTTGACTTAACATTTATTTTCTTTTGCAGTCCAAGTTCGTACTCCCTCCATCCTCTCATGATTTTGTACTGAAGTCTCTCAACTGGAAATAAAAAGAATATAAAGCATAGTTGAAGATAAAGTACAAGTTATTGGGTATGACCGAGGAGCAGGTAGTTGGTACTTATCCTCCTAATGCAACCCCTCATTAGTGGGTGGAGTTGGTTCATTATTGATTCTCTGAGAGGGGATATGTATCTTCTAATTCAATCTTTTAAGTAACTTTATTAAAATATTTAATTTACATTATATATATATATATATATACTTAACTTTTAGGATATAACAAGTTATTTATTTGATTTTGCAGATATATTCTGATATTGGTAAAGCTACACGAGCGGCTCTATCTGTTCCACATATATCGGGATCCAAGAATTATGCACGAGTCAGACCAGAGTTCCTATGTTCCTTAAACAATAAACTTATATTTTTTACATTAAAGCATTTATAGATTTTAATGAAACTAACATTATGTATCATGGACGATATCGTGATACATATATATATAGCGATACATATATGTATCACGACACTTAAATAATTTTTAAATTATTTACTTTAAATTATAATTTTTCTTGTAGATAGATGAGTATGGGAGGGAACCCGGTAAGGTGAAGTTTTACCGGATGACTTATACTTACCATGATGGTATTTTTATCAGAGATGAGTCGAGAGACATATAAAATTATTTATTACAATTTATTTCATGCAATGAATTTAATTTGATTTTCTTAGTCATTAAGATGTAACTAATTTTTCTAAATTAATAATGGAAAGAGCTACAGTTATTATTGTCAAGCGTGTCGATGAGTCTGCAGGATCTACGTAGAGTATTCGCATCAAGGCAAGGGTTTCACGGAGCTGATGGGACTGGAGCACTACGATCGAGTGAGGGGTTATGGAGTTAGAGTCACCTCCACTCGGTTATCTGTGGTGAGTAGGTATACTCGTGATGCTGTAGATGGTGCTTAGGATGCACATGTTCACAGACTTGAGGAAGAGATAGGGAGATGCGATAGAGCCTTGTCGCTGATAAAGTAGCGATGGAAATCATGAGAGAGTACATTGAACGGCTTACATATGTCGTACAGATATTTGTTCCACGTCAGGTAAATACATATATTATTAAATATATATTCTTATATTAAATCAATGATATATATAATATATTGTCATTCATAGTTTCATAACTTAAATAGCTTAAATATTTTTTATAGGTTTCTGGAGCATCAGATCCTCATGGACAGGTGACAACTTCCTCCTGTAGATCATTGGTCTCAACTTTTTTATTTTTTATTTTCTATTTAATTTATTTTGTAACTTTGTTAAACTTTAGATTGTAACAAATTTCTGGAGCATCAGATCCTCGTGGACAGGGTGACAACCTTCCTCCTACAGATCATTGATCTCATTTCTTTATTTTATATTTTCTATTTCATGTATTTTGTAATTTTATTAACCTTTATATTGTAACAAACTTTCTTATATTGGATTGTAATGAATTTTATATTTGGAATTTCAATTTCGATGTGAAGAATGTATGCAATGTGATTTTATATTTCGATGTTATGATTTTAGGTTCAAAAAAAATTTATATAGATTTTATTTTTAAAAATATTTATTTAATTTTTTTAAAAAAAATTATAAAAAGCTTGATGCTTTAAAGTACCGGTAAATTTTAAATTACCAATGTTTTAAAGCATCGCCAAAACTCTGAATTTGTCGATGCTTTAAAGCATCAGTAATTTGAAATTTACTAGTGCTTTAAAGTATCGGCAATTTTGTAGAGTCTTGCCAAGGCTTTAAAGTATCTGAATTTTTTTCGATGCTTTTTAAAAGCATCAAGAAAAATTATTATCAGGCTCGGGAAAAATTGTTTCCATGCCTATATTCTCGATGCTTTTGCAACGGTTTTTGAAACATCGAGATATTTTTTGTCGATGCTTATTAGCATCGAAAAAGATTTTTTTGGTATTGCCTTTTTAGTTATAGTGTTTAGTATTGTGCTATTACTCTATATTACTCTTTTGGTCTTATACTATAATTATACTGTTGTCACTTTGTATTAATGAAAGGTATATTTTTATTTTTAAAAAAAACACAGGACTAAGGGGGCACCTCATGTTAAAAATGCCTTATTTCTTTGAGAGCTGGGATCCTAAACATGCGCACCACCACACAAATACGAATGCATGTTTGGATGGGAGACATTACACATCTCAAAGTTCAACTCACCTTACCTCGATCAACGATATTGACTTTTCCTCATCAACTATCGCTAATGTGTTGATCTTTTGATCCTCCAGTAGGTGTCAACTAAATTGCGAGAAACAAGGGAGTAGCAGATGAGCCGTGTAGCTTTTTTCTGTGAGGTTTTTGTATCACTAGAGCAGTATCGTCCATGAATGATATTGTCACGCTCCTTCGTGCCTTGGCTTTTTCAAGTCTCCAATCAGACCCGTGCATCGGTGCGGACCCTGCCTCGATCTCGTCTCAACATTTTTCTTTTTCTTGCTCAAAAAATCTCAACATGTTTCAATGGTAAGTAGATTGAAGTGGGATTCAAGTGTTGGCACATTGAAATTTATTTAGCTCAATTTAGAAAAAAAAACAAAAATAAATATCTAATTGGCCCATCTTTGCTTTATGTTAAATCCTGAAGGGTGTGATGCTACCCATCCAAATTCTAAGGCAAATCTCGATCCTGATCGATCTTTTAACATCAGAAAATTTTCTTATAAGAGGTCTCACCATGCAAGCAGGTGATCTAGATATGCATTACATGGTTGCTAAATGTGATTTCTATCACCGGACTAACAAAGAGAGATGCTAATGTAACTCATATGTCCCATGCAAGATAAGTGATGTAGTTGCTGCGAAAGGTTTTCTTTCCTCCACATGGGCGATTTGTACTTAGGTCGATCTTACACCGAATTGCAATATCATGTGGCTTGGGAGACCTATCCATCATAAATGTTACCTTTTTGCTAGATTTTTCTTTACCGTATGACCGCTCTTCATAAATTTAGTGGCAACCATTTTTTAACATCAATTGTTACAACGCCCATGAGAGTGCAAGTCTTTGTTTTATGTAACAAGACTGGTGTGTCTCACTTAATCATGGGGCACTAATTCCACTTAACATCACTTGGCAGGTTAAATCCTCGACTCCACCAAAAATGTAGTTATTGCCGTTATCAATTCCTTTGCTTTCAAAACGTCACATCTGAGTGGGACGTGCCAACTGCCAAGTAATGCAAACATCACGCAGTGCACGGTTTGTTTAGAGCTATACGGGAAATAAATTGAATGAAAGCGGTTTGGCTTGTTGGCAGTTGCAAATGCCTGTGTTCTATATATATATATATATATATTCGTATGCACGAAAAATGTTGTACTTCGATGATCATCTAGTACGTGTTCTTTTTTGTTGTTTAGTTTCTTGAAACTAATTGCGAAGAGTGATAGCCTGGTTGATAAAAGTTTAAATTTTTATTCATCGATCACAGGTTCAAGACATGATTTTTGTGAATGACTCGATTAAATTTAGATCATCCTGGAGCACGTGACTGTGATGGGGAAGAGCGCCGATTAAATTCAGGTATGTCCTGAAGCACGTGACCGTGGTGGGGAAGAGCGCACTACTTCGATGGTGGGGAAGAGCGCCGATTAAATTCAGATACGTCCTGGAACACGTGACCATGATGGGGGAGAGCGCACTACTTCGATGGCTTAAAAGGGTAGGGGAAGAGCGCCGATTAACTTCAGGTACGTCCTGGAACACGTGACCGTGGTGGGGGAGAGCGCACTACTTCGGTGGCTTAAAAGGGTAGGTTGACGTACTCACCTACGATGAGAAGGGCAAGCAAAAAATATGGCCCGTATCGAATATGGTCTGGCGGAGAAGGGGCCCAGTGAAAGATAGCTGCGATGGGATTTATCAACCTTTCTCTTTTAGTTTATCAAAAAAAAAAAAATTTCTTGAAACTAGGACATGTAATGCAATATATCAAAATTATCATGTGCATCGGCTGATTTAAGAAAAGAAATGCAGGATTTATCCCCCTTCTCTTTTGGTTTATCCAAAAAAAAAAAAAAAAACTTCTTGAATCTAGGACATGTAACGCAACATATCAAAAGGCTGATTTAAGAAAAGAAATGCGATGTATGATCCTCATATTTTGTTTAGTATTTTTTTTTTTTTGGTAAACCTAAAGGGTGAGAAGGTTAAACCTCCGGTGTAGCTTTCTACTCGGGTCTCAACCCGTTAAACGATTGTTCGATTCGGATCATAATTTTTCATGTATTCTTTTCACTAATCGATGAGTACGTCAGTCTAACTTCACTACGATGCCGAAATAGCAGCCGTTCCACTCTCCAGTCACATGCATCCAAAAAATTTAGAATTTAATCGAGTCATCTATGGGATCATATCTCGAATCCATGATCGAAAAAAGGTGAAGCCATGTTTCTACTAACCGTGCTACTATCGGTGGGGTGTTTAGTAATTTTTTTTGTTAGAAAGGAAAATCAAGAGTAGTCGATAAAAAAATAATTTTAGGCACACGAGGTGCATGGTAGGAAGATATGGATTTTCTCAACCCATATTTAATAAGTAGATTTTCTTTTTATTAAAACAAAACGAAAAACATCCCCCTCGTGCTAGGCTTGGTACTTAATGTCTTGTTATCTGGAGTTGTATATATACTCGCATTGGCAGAGTCCCGGGACAAATTGAACAAAAATAAATCAAATAAAGGGGCTTGGTGAATAAAATCAAGGATACTATGTCAAATTTATAAGGAAAGAGTATTGAAAAAATTTTAGGTACTGTTCTCACTTGTTAGGAGATCCGGACCAGTACCTATATACAGCGGATGTAACGTGGAAGAATACAGTCCAATAACCTGTTCTTTGGATTCAATATCATGCAACAATGAAGATATAAATATAGGAGAAAAAGAGAGATTACTTTATTCCTTTGGAGAACCCTGTTACAACAAACAAGACAACACCCGACAGCACCCTTCTGAAATCCTAGAAGCTTCTCGCTATCCCGCATGTCTTCTTTCTTGCAGACCTCACGTCCCAAGAACTCCGTACGCCACGCACGGACAATACCTCATGTGTGTCGCTTCTCCAAAGCCCTGTGGAACATCCAACGGCACCAAGCCCTCCACATGAAAGACCCTCCATGTGCACCTCTCACAGCCCTTCACCATGGCCTCCTTGAAACCTAGGAGGCTCTCCACGGTCCCCGTCCTAAGGGGCATCCTTAAGCCCTCATGATCCAAGACTAGGATCATGAGAAGTCCTCATGGACTCCACACCATGAGACATCCAAACCGCATGCACCCTCCTCACATTAAATAGTACATGGGGCGCAACCACTTCTTGATTAGTTGGGCATCTAACATAGATTTCTTGTTGGACTGTAACAACTTCTTGAATCTTGTTATGACTCAATCACATCGGCGGTTAGGACTTGGATTCTTGGGCCAATAATAAATTGGTTAGAACTCCCTAGGTAGTTAGGCTTCTAATTGGTTACATCCAACCAATTCGATTAAGATCCTGAGTAGTTGGGCTAACTAACCAACTAACCATCTAACCAACTAATATAACCTCCTAACCAATTTAACAAACCTGGATCCAACCCCATAACCCAATTGGGTTATGGTATAATCTCTCAAAAAAACTCTCCCCTAATTCACATGAGAAAATACTCAAACTTAGAGCATCCCTGGAATACCTCCAGGAATCCGCTTGGGACACGCCCCCAACCTCCAGGGATTGCCTCCAGCATCCCTGTCATGGTCTCCCATGTCTCTTCAAGACTTGGGAGCACCACACAAAACCCTACAATCTCCACCTTGGTGCCTCAAGCCTTGGCAAACATGGCAATGTCCTCCTGCACAACCCCACTATAACTGCTTATCCTGACAGCCTGTTGTGCAGACCTCCTTGCCTCTGCCAACACGCTTAAGCTACTGCACGCCCTTGGAGACCTTTGGGATGACCACCTTCACAGCTGAAGATCCTTGCTTGTATTTTTGTATCACGATTATAGCCTTCCTTCTGCCTAGCAACTGCATCAGACTTTTCCTTGGACTTTCCTAGAGAGAAACAGTGAACCTGAACCGGTACTCACTATAACTAGAGCTCTACCTGACACCATCTCCATAGAGCCACACCAATCTCTGCACACTCTGCTCCACCTGGCTAAGTGCACCCTTGGCGCTCATACTAGGACCTGGCTAGTATCCTTGCACCTCCCGCTCTGAACTCGTATCGAATCCTGCTCCACCCGTGAAGCCACCTATCACCGGTGCTCCACCTGAGATTGAAGTACCACTGATGCCACAGAAAGAAACCACGAGGCCAGCTTGTCATGCCTCGAATCTAGCACCGGAATCGGCTACGTGATCGGCCGCACAATCCTAGATTTTATCCTAGAGATCATGCAAGGCCTAAATTTTTTTTTTTCATTTTAACCTTAATCCTTCATAATATTATTGATCACAATTTATAAGAAATTATCTAACACCAAGAAAAAAGTACAACACATATGGTTCTATTACAATCATCCTTCAGTCACCTGATTGGTAATAATAACTCTCTAGCTACTCTTTATTTCTTCATGAATTCAATCCATCACCAAGCCCAAAGATCCTGCACAACTCTAAGAAGGAAAAACAAATAGGGGTTGTGAGCTTTATAGCCCAGTAAGGTTCTTTCACAATCACACCGGTATTAATATAAAAACTGAAAATAGCAAGATCATAATAATATAACGGAAAATGATAAATTTTTCGGTCATGCAACCAAAACCAATCATATATCAAGTATATCAAAAACCTTTCATAACATTATATTTTCTTTATATGTTTTCATTAGTTTTCCTTCTTTTTTAGGGTTCTGGACTAGCCATTGTCATGCTACCGCCCATGACTGGCAACCTCACAATCAACAATGTATTTTAAGCCCATGGCTAGACTAGCTCACGTACAAAGCCCATGACTCTGGATGTCCCATGTTTTAAATGCCCATGGCCGGCTATTCTACATACGAAGCTCGTGGCTCCGGCAACTTCAAAAATCCACGATCCCGTGTCATGGCTGGTCCAGACACCATTATCGCTTTATCCTTCCACATCATCTTATCAAATCATAACATTCATAGCTTTCCAATAACTGTATCATGGTCCAACCCACACAAATAACACATCATTTAATAATACATGGTATATCAAAACATAGCTACTTACATCAAAAATCATGATGTCCAACACAAAATATCAACTATTTCATGAAAATCTAGTCATGTATGCCGATGTTCATATCCACGGATCAAATCATGTCGAAATAAATACATATATATATACTGGTGATTAGGTCCAGAGATCCTTACCTCACTGGCGATAACTGACATATATGATATCGGTCCGCACTCGAAACCCACACAAGGTCCTTCTGTTCAGAAGGCTGCCCCTTATAATAACAAATAATTTTTATTCAAACCAAACCCTAGTTTCATGAATTTCGAGAAAGAAAGTTTTTCTCCTGATTTTCTCTCTTCTCATATTCTCTCTCTCTTTCTCTCTTCACTCCTATTCTCTCTATTCTTTCTCTCTCCTCTTCCTCTGTCCTCTCCTCTTTCTCTCTTTTCTTTCTCTCTCCTTTTTCTCTCTCTTCTTTCTCTCTCCTCTTATTTCTCTCTCATGATAATGGAAAGAGCCTCGAGTGAGCCACCAGTGAGAGCTCTAGCAACCAAAAAAAATATACCGGTGACTTAACTTTTAGGTAGGTATCTTTCTTTCTTTTTTCTTTTTCCCTTTTTCCCTTTTTTCATTTTCTTTTCTTTCCTTCTTTCTTTTTTTTCCTTCTTCTCTTCCTTCTTTCTTTTCATCTCCCGATCGATTCTTCTCCCCTCCCTTCTCTCTTCTTCCTCGCCCACGATGGCGAGGGACCCCATGGCCGAGCCACCGACGACAGTTCCAGCCACTGGAAATCATCCCAACGATGAACTCTTAGGTAGTGTGTGTGTTTTTTTTTTCATCTTCTCCCGAACTCTCCCTCCCCCCGCCGGCTCGACCCAACCGAAACTCCCTACGGTTGCCGGCAACCAAGGGAGTGGTTGTCGGAGAGGCTTGACGGACCAAAGGTAGGTGGTGGCGCACGGTCCTAAGCAAACCAAAGATAAACCAAAGTAAACTCGGTTAAGTCCTCCTTAAATAAATTACATAAAAGCAACTGGCTCACCTCTTAAAGAGCTCTTCGCCGCTGGCCAGAGAGGAGGACGTCGCGTGGAAGGAGCCCGATGAGGCTCGGTTCGGTGGTGGTGAGGTGGAATTTAAAGGAAACCTACCGATGGGTTTCACTGTCATTTGGGAAAGGAAAACTGCTCGATCGGAATTCCAACCTAACCCAAACTTGTCGTCAACCACCCCCTGCCCTCCACGGCTCTTTTCTCGACTCCTCCGGCGACATTCCCGGCCATATAAGGGGTAAAACACTTCCCCTGTTTCGACTCCTCTGTCCAAATTTTATTTTTCTGTGACTTGGGTAGAAGTTGGCTGGGCTTGTCAACTTTGGCCCAAATCAGCCCGGGTTTCTCACAGCTACTCAACGCTACCCTACTGAGTCTGCACTTGAACCTCATACCCAGTCGCTGCCTCCTCGGACCCTCCGCACACCACGGACCTCTCCGAGACCTTTTCGGATACACTGCAACCCCGCAGGCTCCTCCGAAACCAAGAGCTCATCCAACTCTTCTGCTAACCCAGCGACTGAACCCAACAACCATCTGCACTTGTTGCATCATGTCCCAGCCTGTCTCCTGGCTGTATGATATCCCTGGCGCTCCCTGAGACCTGTCCCTGGTCTTCCTGAGCTGCCATCTCTATTAGCTCTAGTCTCCATCCCTAGGCCAATGCTGCCATACTGGGACACTCCCGACTGCTCGATACCCCCGGCACTTCTTGAGACTGTCTCCTGTCTTTTTGAGCTACCCCTGGCATCATCTCTACTAATGTACTCCGGTGAACTTGAGAATTCCGAGCTTTTCTTTTCTCCATCCACGCGGGATACCATACCCACGTACAACTCTACCTGCCTCGATGCACTTCTTGAATCCTCCTTTTCCACCTTCAAACCAGAGGCTCTGAAACCGCTCTGCTTTTACTCGAACAATGGCTCAAACCAAGCTCTGATACCAGTTGTTGGGAAAATTCTAGGCACTGATCCTACTTGTTGGGAGATCCGGACCAGCACCTATCGTAGCGGATGCAACGTGGAAGGACACAGTCCAACAACCTATTCTTGGATTCAATATTTTACAACAATGGAGATTTAAATGTAGGAGAAAACGAGAGATTGTTTTATTCTTTTGGAGAAGAACATTGTTACAGCAAACAAGACAACACTCGGCAGCACCCCTTCTGAAACCCCAGAAGCTTCTCACTGTCCCGCATGTCTTCTCTCTTGCAGGCTTCACATCCCAAGAATCCATGTATGCCCTGCACAGACAATACCTCATGTGCATCCCTTCTCCAAATCCCGTGGAATACCCCATGGCACCAAGCCCTTTACATGATATCTCCCTCACGTGTGCCTCTCTACAGCCTATCACCGTGGCCTCCTTAAAATCCAGGAGGTCTCCCCACGGTCCCCGCCCCAAAGGGCGGCCTCAAGTACTCCCCCTTTTGGTCTTGCTCATGACCGTGAGGAATCCTTGCATGCTCCTCTTGGACCGTGAGCCAAGCCTCATGGTCACAAGCCTCAAACTGTGGATGCCCCCCAGAGGGGGGGCGCTCCCCCCACGACCTTCTTTCTTCATGCAAACTGGAGTTTTACTTTTCCCATCGCACGCCCCACTTCTTAAATAGAGTGGGCGGTAAAATCCTCTTGGTTAGTTGGGCGTCTAATCTTGGACTTCTTGTTGGACTGCAACAATTTCTTGAATCTTTAGGACTCAATCACATTGATGGTTAGGACTTGGATTCTTGGGCCAATAACAAACTGGTTAGAACTTCCTGAGTAGTTAGGCTTCCAATTGGTTACAACCAACCAATTCGGTCTGGATTCTGGGTGGTTAGGCTAACCAACCAATCAACTAACCATCTAACCAACCAAGCTAACCTCCTAACCAATTTAACAAATCTAGACCCAGCTCCATAACCCAATTGGGTTATGTTACAATCTTTCAAAAAAACTTCCCTCTAAGTCACATGAGAAAACACTCAAACTTAGAGCATCCCTGGAACACCTCCAGGAATCCGCTTGGGACACGCCCCCAAGTTCCAGGGATTGCCTCCAGCATCCCTACCTGGCCTTCCAAGTCTCTCCAAGACTTGGAAGCACCATGCAAAATCCTACAAAAAGGTTGCTAGAAGTAGTTCCCCACCTTCTATTGCTGCTATTATGTCTAGATATGCTTTTGTAGTGGGACATATGAATGGAAAGTCTGTGGGACTTATGAATGGAAAGTCTATGAACACCTATTGGTAATGAACTACTTCACTATATTTTTACGCTGAAAAAAGTTAAAAGATTTTTACTCGAAAACAGAAAAGTTTGATTACTGAATATAAAAAAATTAATTACATAATCTATTTTGAATCTAAGAAGCACATCTCTTGGCGCTGTTCGGGTTCTATCAAGTGAACTCAAAACTCCTCTCATGTCCATCCATGTTGCCTGCCTCTGCTCATCAATCTCTTCCACATCTACACCTCGAACAGCGCCTACATGGGGATCTAAAGCATTTGGGTGTAGTTTTAAATGGTTTCAAAAGCTAGTGCCGAATCATTTCTTTCAACAATGTGATATTTTTTGTTGACTTAGTTAGCTTTGTGTTTGGAACTGTCAAGCTCCTACTTCATGTGGGAGATGTTCCTTCTACCATATTTGAACCTTTTCTACATCTTATCATTATGTGACATATTAGGTGAAGGGTAGGGAAATATAGGATCAAGACCATTTCGTGTGTTTTGGATTATCAAGGGGCATCTGGAGCTTCTTATAAGTATCCATGTTCTTTTGGAAAGAAAGAAAATTTTGTTTTCTGAGAACCACTTACCCTTGACTTCAACGTCGTTAAGTTTTTTATCAAGCCCCTTCACGATCATATATAAATTGAAAGACCTGGCTCATAGTTTTGCTGCTTCATGTTAATGATCAATGTCAATAATTTGAAAATTGAAAACTAATTGATCCTTCTCATACTTGTTGCTGGGGTACAAAATTTGATTACTATAATTTGCAAAATGTCCATTTCCTGTCCACTTAATGTACCAACCAAGGGTTTTCAAATGACAAACTTTTGTGAGTAAACGGTATAGAAATTATAAATCACATCTGATTGTTGGATCATCGATATTGGACCCCTATTATATAGTTAGGATAACTAGATCTAGAGTTAAATTTCATCAATCAAATTTAAAGTGGCAAAGCTATTTCTAATGGGACAATAGGGATTTGATATTAATAATTCAAATCATTAGATACGATACTACCTCTAATAGCTTATATACGAAGAACCATATGATTTAGAGATCTAGCATATGTATTGAGTAGTAAAAAGATATGTATATATGTCGCGCCCCAAACCCAAGACCAGGACCAGAAGTGCAACAGACGGCCGTATGTTCTGGGAATTCCATATTTTCCAAGAACATACCAGGCCTGTACCAACCATTTCTTACAAAAAAATGAGTACCAGGCATTATATTAATTAAGCAAAAGTAGACAAGTAGATTCAATTATCATAAAACCAACCGTCATATATTTATCATAATCTAATTTCATGAAATAAATAAAACAAAAAAAAATAATGATGATAGTATCTACTAGATCCTATGCCTCACTGATTGAATCCCTGGCCCATATGTTCCTCTGATCCTGAAAAAAAAATGCAAGGGAAAAGAATGAGTTTTCCTTAAACTCAGTAAGTCATCACATGTCACAAATACATATTTTACCATGAATCTAGAGTAATTCCATACATAGGAGCAACCAAAATATATAAGCCATTTCCTATTATTAACCTTTTTATTTATTTTTCTGACAGAATATAAATTTTTAGGATGGCCATCCGTACTCACTCACTTAGTCCCTCACACTATGGCCACGATCGGCCCGTGGCTCGCCCCAAAAGAGCCTAGACCCTGTGTCACATGCCGCACATCGGTCATGTGCCAGCGATAGCCCCGCTGGAGGCCCAAAAGGAATCTAGCTCTGAGTATCACACGAGGGACATGCTTCCCAGCATGAGCTAGAATAAAATAACAACTCCTGTGTCACATACCGCACATCGGTCATGTGCCAGCTATAGCCCCGCTGGAGGCCCAAAAGGAGTCTAGATCCTCGTGTGATCATAATCGGACCAAGGAGTAATTACAACCAACTCACCCCATGACTCGTTACATCTTAGTTCATGGTTAAATTTCATAATGCATCAAGATATGTGTATATAGTATGAATATAACAATAAAATTCATAACATGTCAAATAATGGGTTCACAACGTGCATGGCAAAATTTTATCGGTGAGTGATAACTTACAGTTTCACCAACTCAGCACTAATCCTGATTTCCCAAGAAGGATGATGATCCTGCATCACAATTTATTTTGTTTATTATTTAATATCATTAATTTAAAAAAAAATAAAATAAATCCCTTGGGGCAACCCCAAACAATACCTTCTTTCTTGCTGGTACTGGGTTGGCCCATTCAAGGTAAAAGGCCTAGCCCAACAGGGCATGGCTCAACCAAGTCCGGCCCAACGAGGCCCGGCCCAGCCAAGCCCAGCCCGGCCCGCCCCGGCCCAGCCAAGCCCGGCCCAGCCCGGCCCGGCCCAAACCGGCCCGGCCCATAACAGGCTTGGCCCAGCCAAGCCTGATCAAACCGAGCCCCCCGCCCCCATCGGCCAGGCATTTGCCCGACCCCATGAGAGAAGCAGGGAGGATCGACGGCGATCCTCCCATCCGACCATCACGGTGTTCACGCCGGAGAAGGAAGAGAGTCCGGCGACCCTTACGGTGGCCGTCCGACCGACAGCCGGCGAGCACCGAGCCGAAGACTGTCGCCTGCGACAGTACCTCACGGCCGACCAAATCCATCTCTCCCTCCTCCACTCCCCCCCCCCAAGCAAGCGATGGGACGGCGGCAATCCCCGCGATCGGCCGCCCAAAGACGGTTGCCGGAGAGGAGTCCGGCGGTGGCTTCCTCACTGCCGGCCACAGTCCAAGGCTTCAACGGAGAGGAAAATCAACCGGATTCTCCCCTCCGTCGAGCCGCACGGACACTCAACGTCCATACCAGGGAGAGAGGACTTACCGGCGAGGGCGACTCCGATCGCACGACCTCCGGCGAAGGGCCTTCCGACGAGGGCAGGGCACTCGAAGAACCGTCGCCGCTTCACCACAGGAAGATACTCCTGGATCGACATAGGTAATCCCCAGTCCCTTTAAATCCGAGAAAGAAACCTTATCCCCCCCCCCTCTCCGGCGGCGTCATCGGATTTGTCCGGATTTCTCGCCGGAAAATCCGATCTTCCGAACCATAGGGATTTTGAACTGAAGTCGGCAAGGGCCGCCGACTTCAGCCCAAATCCAGCCCAAAAGAACCGGTCCTCACATTCTCCCCACCTAAAAAGAAAATTTCGCCCTCGAAATTTACATACCTGGGTTCAGGAAAAGTTGAGGATATTTAACTTTCATGATTTCTTCTAACTCCCAAGTGGCTTCTCGTTCTGAATGATTACTCCACTGGACTTTAACATAAGGAATGACGCGTCGCCTCAAGACTTGTTCCTTTCTATCCACCACCTTCACTGGTTGTTCCTCATAAGACAAATTTTCCTTGAATTGAAGTGGTCCCAATTCAATTACATGATTTGGATCAGGTACATACTTCCTCAGCATAGAAACATGAAAAACATTATGTACACCAGCAAGAGATGGTGGTAAAGCAAGCCGATAAGCCACAGCTCCAATTTTCTCCAAGATTTCAAAAGGACCCACAAACCGAGGGCTTAGCTTCCCTCGCACCCCAAATCTCATAACTCCTTTAGTAGGGGACACTTTAAGTAACACATGGTCCCCCACCATAAATTTCAGTTCTCTTCTCCGATTATCTGCATAACTCTTTTGTCGACTCTGAGCTGTAAACAGTCGCTTCCTAATAAGTTGGATTTTATCTGTGGTTTGCAGCACAATATCTGGTCCCAAAAGTTTCCTCTCGCCAACATCATCCCAACATACCGGGGTCCTACATCTCCTCCCATAGAGAGCTTCAAAAGGTGCCATCTTAATGGTTGCTTGATAACTGTTGTTATATGCAAATTCTATCAGTGACAGATGATCATCCCAAGATCCTTTTAAATCAAGAACACATGCTCTCAACATATCTTCTAATGTCTGAATCGTCCTTTCTGACTGCCCATCTGTTTGAGGATGAAAGGCTGTACTAAACTCCAGCTTGGTTTTCATAGCTTGATGCAAACTCCTCCAAAATTGAGAAACAAATCTAGTGTCCCTATCAGATACAATTGATACAGGAATACCATGCAATCTAACAATTTCATCGATATATAATTTTGCTAGCCTTTCCATGGAGAAATTGACCTTGATAGGTAGAAAATGAGCTGACTTTGTCAATCGATCTACAACAACCCAAATAGCATCAAATCCTCTGAGAGTCCTTGGCAATCCTGAAACAAAGTCCATTGTGACATTCTCCCATTTCCATACAGGGATAGCTAGGGGTTGTAGAGGTCCTGCTGGTCTCTGATGCTCAGCCTTTATTTGCTGACAAGTTAAGCATTGAGCCACAAACATGGCTATTTCCCTTTTCATACCTTTCCACCAGAAGTTTTCCTTAAGATCTCTATACATTTTTGTGCTTCCAGGGTGAATAGTGTAAATAGCATTGTGGGCATCAATCAAGATTTCCTTCTTTAGACTTGCATCCCCTGGAACACACAACCTGTTTCCAAATCTTAAGGATCCATCCTCATGAATTCGGAATTCTGAGATTACCCCAGATTGTATTTTCTCTCTAATCTTTTGAAATTCTGAATCACTCATCTATGATGCCTTAATTTTATCGATCAGGGTAGATTGTATCTTAAGAGTAGCAAGTGAGAATGTAGAGTTATGCATCTGGATCTCCAAACTCAGCTTTCTAAGATCTTGAAGAATTTCTCCTTGAGAAGTGATTAAGGTTGCCAAGCTACCTTCGGCCTTTCTGCTCAACGCATCAGCCACTACATTTGCTTTTCCCGGATGATAACTTATTTTCAAATCATAGTCTTTGATCAGCTCCAACCATCTCCTTTGCCTCAAGTTTAACTCTTTCTAAGTAAATAAATACTTAAGACTTTTATGATCAGTAAAAAATTTCACATGATACACCATACAGGTAATGTCTCCAAATTTTCAGGGCAAAGACTACCTAGCTCCAAATCATGAGTAGGGTAGTTTAATTCATGTGTTTTAAGCTGCCTAGATGCGTAGGCCACCACCTTCTCCCTTTGCATAAGAACACATCCTAACCCTTTTCTGGAGGCATCACTGTAAATAGAAAAACCCTCACTTCCAGTTGGTAAGGTAAGAATAGGAGCTGATACCAAGCACTTCTTTAACTCTTGGAAGCTTTTCTCACAATCATCAGACCAAACAAATTTAATCCCTTTATGGGTTAGCTGGGTCAGTGGCAAGGCTATTCGGGAAAATCCCTCCACAAACCTTTGGTAATAACCAGCTAGACCCAGAAAACTACGGACTTCTGTCACATTAGTTGGTCTATTCCATTCAACAATTGCTTCAATCTTTGCTGGATCAACAGAAATTCCTTCCTTAGAGACTGTGTGGCCAAGAAAAGAAATATTATCAAGCCAGAATTGACATTTCTTCAGCTTTGCATACAATCTCTGCTCCCTTAGTATTTGTAAGATTTTCCTTAAATGTTTTTCATGCTCCTCCGGATTCTTGGAATAAACTAGAATGTCATCAATAAAAACTACTACACACTGATCCAAATATGATTTGAATATCCTGTTCATCATGTCCATGAAAGCTGCCGGAGCATTCATCAGTCCGAAAGGCATCACCAGAAATTCATAATGCCCATATCTAGTCCGAAAGGCTGTTTTGGATATGTCTTCATTCTTAATTTTCAACTGATAATATCTGGACCGCAAGTCAATTTTTGAGAACACCTGAGCGCCTTGCAACTGGTCAAAAAGATCATCAATTCTGGGAAGGGGATACTTATTTCGAATTGTCAACTTGTTCAATTCTCGATAATCAATACACAACCTCAGACTCCCATCCTTCTTCCTGACAAACAGTACCGGAGCACCCCATGGTGAAACACTCGGCCTGATGAATCCCTTATTGAGCAGATCCTGGAGTTGTTCCTTGAGTTCTTTCAATTCAGCTGGTGCCATTCTATAGGGAGCTTTAGACACAGGTTCTGCATTAGGTAAGAGATCAATAGAAAATTCAATCTCTCTGTCAGGAGGTAATCCCGGCAATTCATCTGGAAATACATCCGGAAATTCTTTCACAATAGGAATATTTTCCAACCCTTCTCCTTCTTGCTGGAGATCCATAACATTGGCCAAATATCCTGCACAACCTTGCCTCAGCATCCGTTTAGCTTGCATAGCTGTAATCATTCTCGTAGGGGTCTTCCCTTCACCGCCAAAGAAACCAAAAGGTTCCTGACCTGGTGGGTAGAAAACTACTCTCTTCCCGAAACAATCTACTGTGGCATGATAAGAAGCTAGCCAATCCATTCCCAAAATAATATCAAACTCTTCCATTTCCAGTACCATTAGATCGGATGAAAATTCATGGTTTCCAATGCTTAGAGTGCAGGATGGACAAATCATGTTAACCATGATAATGCCCCCATTTGGAATGGATACTCCGATCTCGAAATTTAGAGGTACTGGTTCCATACCAGCCTTCTTAGCAAATCCGATTGAGATAAAAGAGTGTGTTGCTCCGGAATCAAATAAAACACGGGCATATGAAGAGACTACTTTGATGGTACCTACCAGATAATTCTTACTTATAATTATTTGCACTCAATTAAATCAATAAATAAATAAATAATAAAAAAAAAACTTGCGAAATTACCTGTCACCACAGCATTCGATGCCTGAGCATCTTGCTGAGTTAGAGCATACACACGAGCCTGGGTCTTCTGCTTCTGGCGCTCACCAGATCCATAAGCTATAGGTTGTCCTTGGATAAAAGCTGGTACATTTGAAGGAGGAGGTGCTGGCGGTCGCGGTGCATTCTGAAAGGTATACTGATTTCCAGGATTCTGAGAACGTGGGCAATTCATAGCTTTGTGGCCCTGCTGACCACAATTAAAACAAGCCCCAGAAAACCAACAACAATCCTGCTCTAGATGAAAACCTTGACATCTCCTGCAACGAGGACCATTACCCTGCTGAGAGCCTGGGTCTTGCCTTTGATTTCCCCTCTGTCTAGGTTGTTTGCCAGAGTGTTGGTTCCCTCGCTGCCCATCAGGTCTGGATCTCTTCCTCAGCTGCCGTTCCCTCTCCTGTTGCATATTATCAACCTCTTGCTCTACAATTTTTGCTTTACTAACGACATCCCGGTATGAGGCCAGCTGCATGGGTCTTACTCCAGCACGAATCCTGGGTTTAAGTCCTTTCTCAAATCTCTGTGCCTTGATATAGTCCGTGGCCACCAACTCCGGAGCAAAACGGGACAGTTCAATAAACTTGGCTTCATACTGTGTCACGGTCAAGCCTCCTTGTATTAATCTTGTAAATTCACTCTCCTTCTCAAATCTGAGACTTTCAGGAAAATATATATCCAAAAACTCTTGGCGAAAAATATCCCAAGTTATCGGCTCTTCATTGCCATATTGTCTTCTGACAGCATCCCACCATTCCGAAGCTTCGCCTTGCAGTTGATAAGCTGCAAAGCGAACTTTTTCCTGATCCGTGCAGTCCATGCTGACAAAGACCTTCTCCATTTCCTTCAGCCACTTCAAGGATTCAGTAGGTTCAGTAGAACCCTCAAATGTAGGAGGCGCCAACTTCTTAAATTCAGTGATCCCCCGATCCATTTTAGATGACTGACCACTCCTATTCCCCTGCTGCCTCAATTCCTGCACAAGTCCAATTAGAGCCTGGATAAGACCTACCACATTACCATCAGAATTGGCTGTCCTCACATCAGGCTGCAGAGGAGGAGGACTAACTGCTCGACTCTCGCCCTGATCAGGTGATAGGCTACGAGTCATGTAAGCGCCGGCCGCCCGTGATGGACCCGCTGCCTGCGAAGTATCATGAGCTCGAGACGCATGATCATTTTGATTTGATGTCCTCATGGATCGGGTCCGAGCCATTAAACCTATAGCACAAATGTTAGTTAGTTAAATAATATGACCTTACTTGTACTTTATTAATTTAAACTTGCCCTAATTGTCTCTACCCCGCTCTCACTATCTAAAACATTTTAGTTTCTGAGACAAACCTGGCTCTGATACCACTAAATCTGTCGCGCCCCAAACCCAAGACCATGGCCAGAAGTGCAACAGACGGCCGTATGTTCTGGGAATTCCATATTTCCCAAGAACATACCAGGCCTGTACCAACCATTTCTTACAAAAAAATGAGTACCAGGCATTATATTAATTAAGCAAAAGTAGACAAGTAGATTCAATTGTCATAAAACCAACCGTCATATATTTATCATAATCTAATTTCATGAAATAAATAAAATAAAAAAAAAATAATGATGATAGTGTCCACTAGATCCTATGCCTCACTGATTGAATCCCTGGCCCATATGTTCCTCTGATCCTGAAAAAAAATGCAAGGGAAAAGAATGAGTTTCCCTTAAACTCAGTAAGTCATCACATGTCACAAATACATATTTTACCATGAATCTAGAGTAATTCCATACATAGGAGCAACCAAAATATATAAGCCATTTCCTATTATTAACCTTTTTATTTATTTTTCTGACAGAATACAAATTTTTAGGATGGCCATCCGTACACACTCACTTAGTCCCTCACACTATGGCCACGATCGGCCCGTGGCTCGCCCCAAAAGAGCCTAGACCCTGTGTCACATGCCGCACATCGGTCATGTGCCAGCGATAGCCCCGCTGGAGGCCCAAAAGGAATCTAGCTCTGAGTATCACACGAGGGACATGCTTCCCAGCATGAGCTAGAATAAAATAACAACTCCTGTGTCACATACCGCACATCGGTCATGTGCCAGCGATAGCCCCGCTGGAGGCCCAAAAGGAGTCTAGATCTCGTGTGATCATAGTCAGACCAGGGAGCAATTACAACCAACTCACCCCATGACTCGTTACATCTTAGTTCATGGTTAAATTTCATAATGCATCAAGATATGTGTATATAGTATGAATATAACAATAAAATTCATAACATGTCAAATAATGGGTTCACAACGTGCATGGCAAAATTTTATCGGTGAGTGATAACTTACAGTTTCACCAACTCAGCACTAATCCTGATTTTCCAAGGAGGATGACGATCCTGCATCACAATTTATTTTGTTTATTATTTAATATCATTAATTTTAAAAAAAAATAAAATAAATCCCTTGGGGCAACCCCAAACAATACCTTCTTTCTTGCTGGTACTGGGTTGGCCCATTCAAGGTAAAAGGCCTAGCCCAACAGGGCATGGCTCAACCAAGTCCGGCCCAACGAGGCCCGGCCCAGCCAAGCCCAGCCCGGCCCGCCCCGGCCCAGCCAAGCCCGGCCCAGCCCGACCCGGCCCATAACAGGCTTGGCCCAGCCAAGCCTGATCAAACCGAGCCCCCCGCCCCCATCGGCCAGGCATTTGCCCGACCCCATTAGAGAAGCAGGGAGGATCGATGGCGATCCTCCCGTCCGACCATCACGGTGTTCACGCCGGAGAAGGAAGAGAGTCCGGCGACCCTTACGGTGGCCGTCCGACCGACAGCCGGCGAGCACCGAGCCACAGACTGTCGCCTGCGACAGTACCTCACGGCCGACCAAATCCATCTCTCCCCCCTCCACTCTCCCCCCCCCCCAAGCAAGCGATGGGACGACGGCAATCCCTGCGATCGGCCGCCCAAAGACGGTTGCCGGAGAGGAGGAGTCCGGCGGTGGCTTCCTCACTGCCGGCCACAGTCCAAGGCTTCAACGGAGAGGAAAATCAACCGGATTCTCCCCTCCGTCGAGCCGCACGGACACTCAACGTCCATACCAGGGAGAGAGGACTTACCGGCGAGGGTGACTCCGATCGCACGACCTCCGGCGAAGGGCATTCCGACGAGGGCAGGGCACTCGAAGAACCATCGCCGCTTCACCACAGGAAGATACTCCTGGATCGACAGAGGTAATCCCCAGTCCCTTTAAATCCGAGAAAGAAACCTTATCCCCCCCCCCTCTCCGGCGGCGTCATCGGATTTGTCCGGATTTCTCGCCGGAAAATCTGATCTTCCGAACCATAGGGATTTTGAACTGAAGTCGGCAAGGGCCGCCGACTTCAGCCCAAATCCAGCCCAAAAGAACCGGTCCTCACAATATATATATATATATATATGGAAAACATGACACTAAACTTGAACGTTCCCATTGAATCTGTCCTAAATTTGAACTATTATATTGTATTTGTTGAGTTCTTTCTTGGCTCACATCTTATTTTTTATAATCTACCGTTTTCTACCCTTAGAAAGATCGGTAGCTCAAATTCAAGCCCAGACCGATAGAGTATAGGCCCAGAAGTGAATTGCACATAGCTCAAAGCTGGGTAATTCATCTAGGTTTCAGCTATTAAAACTATGTGAAATTCATTGAGCACCGTGTGCAATGCAGGAAATCCAAGATGGTATGTACCATCTCTCCTCATTGATCCATGAAGATCCCACCTGGCATGACGGGATAGGATGGTACGAGCACTAAATGATAGAGGAGCGACGTGAGCATGATGTGCATTAATATCTGGTCAACTTTTTTTAGAAAGTTTTGAACGGATCAAAATGTCCTTTCTCTCCGGTTTACTTTTTTCTGCCATCTTATTTGGATTTTGCTCATTCTAAAACATTTTTCTTGCAACTTCTGGAGAAATTCTTTGTCGCTTTGAATACTGCTCTCCATGTCAAGGCTAAGGAATCAATTCAATGTTGAAGCAAGATTCTTCCTTACTTTAAAATATATGCTGAGAGTCAAGTATAAGGAATTAGTTTTTAAAGATTGATATAAGATTTTTTTCTTGCTCTAAAAAGTGCTCTAAATCTCAAGAGTAAGGTACCAAGTAGCATTCGAGATTAGAAGATTCTTTCTTACTCTGAAAAATATTCTGAGTATCTAGTATAAGAAAACAGTTTTGATCTGAGGTTGAAGCTATTTGAAGGCTTATTCTATAACTTCAAGATAAAATATCATCCCCAATAAAAAGTAAAAATCCTTCATAGAATGTTGTTTACAATTTTTTTAGATCCTTTATTATACTAACTATTTTGGTAGTTAGATAAATTTAATATATTAGAAAATTATATAATACTCTAGGATATCATAAATTACTTAATCCAGTCACATCTTGAATATCAGAAGTATTAGCTTTATTCAATTAGTCACATTTTAGACAATAGATAGTAGAAAAGTCTTGGAATGGAGGATCAAAATATTTAATTTTATATTTTATACCTAGATATTATAATTTTTATGAATATATATCATAATTCTGTAAAGGGGTGTCATAAATTCAATTCTATAATTCTCAAGTCATGTTGTACCCATACCATATTATCATATACTAGGAGTTATATTTTAGCCAACTGATGATAGGAAGTCCAGATAGAAGAATGAAAACATTCATTTTTTCTTTTATACCGTGATGTCATAATTTTTAAACTATGGTATCATAATTTTTTTGAATGGATGTCATAAGTTTAAATCCTATATTTTTAATTTTTTTTATCTCCTGGCCATATTATCATACTCTAAGAGTCATATTCAAGCCAATGTATAGTTAAAAAATTCTGACACGGAAGACTAAAATCTTTATTTTTTGTTTTATGCCAAGATATTCATATTTCTTATATTTTCATGTTCAAGTTATTTCATAACCATATTATTACACTCTAGATATCATATTTAGGTAATGGATAGTGAGAAAGTCCTGGTTTAGAGGATCAAAATATCTAGTTTATGATTTTATATAGGGATATTATAATTTCTGAACTAAGATGTCATAATTTTTATGAAAATGCGTTATAAATCCAAATATCATATTTTTAGAAATTTTTTTCTTTTAGCCGTATTATCATATTCTAGAAGTCATATTCAAGTCAATGCATGATTGAAAAATCTCGGCATGGAGGACTAAAGCCTTTATTTTCAGTTTTATGCTAAGGTAGTCATATTTCTTATAATTTTATATTCAAGTTATCTTAGAACCATATTATTATACCTGAGTGTTATATTTAGGCAATGGATAGTAAAACAATCCTAGTATAGAAAATTAAAACATCCACTTTATAGTTTTATAATAAAGTATTATAATTTTTGAACTAAGGTAAGGGATGTTATAAGTTCAAATCTTATATTTTTAGAAACTTTTTATCTCCTGATTGTATTATCACACTCTAGAGGTTATATTTGAGCCAATGCATGGTTAAAAAGTCCAAGCACGAAGGACTAAAATATTTAATTTTTGTTTCTGTAACACCCCAAAGAAAGAAAGAAAAAAAAAAGATTGAAGCCTTGCCGGCCAACTTGCTGGACCAGCCTAGACTAGTGCGCGGCCCAGCGCGTAGCCTAGGCGAGCAGGGGCGAGCTGGCGAACGGGTGAGAGCGACGCGCGGGCGTGACTGCACAAGCATGTGATGAAGGCGGGCGAGTTGGTGCGAGCGATGCGCGGGCGAGCATGACGCGTGGGCGCACGACGCGCGGGCGCGTGGTGCACGGCCCGGCCCATTGCGCGGGCGAGGGAGGCATGGCCCAAGCCCATGTGCACGACCCGTGCAGGTGCTGGGCTCGGCCCAGTTGGAGGCAGGCGATATTGAGGCATTTGCCCGTCGTATCCTGGGCATTTCTCAGGGGTTTCTCGCAGTCCACCATGGTCTATGGCCTTTCTGCTTGATCTGGACCGTCCGATCGCCCGATCGAATGGCTGGGATGAGTCTGACTGAGTTTAGGCTTGATCAGAGGCTTTTGGATTCGGATTTTGATGCGATTTGAGATGTCGATCTCAGATTTGACAATCGGGGAGATTTCTTGATGATTTTGGACTTTTCAGATGACATTTAAGGTGGTTTTGGATTGGTTTTTGCTCCTATTTTTAATTAGGGACGTCAAGGACCAACAATGCAGAGAGCCATAGAGCCAAAAAGAGAAAGAGGAGAGAGGAAAAAAGAAAGAGAAAGAAGAAAAGAGGGAAGGGGAGAGGGAAAAGATCTTGGTTAGGGAGAAAAAGAAGGCTATCATATTATGATGGCATGGGATAGCGACCAGTTTTGGGGATATGTTGGGGTTCAGGAAAGAGAAAGAATATAAGGAGAGAGAAAAATCAGGGAAAATCTTCTTTCTCAAAACTCGTGAAGTTAGGATTTTGTAAGGGAACAACCTTCTGAGCATGAAGGTATTGGACGAACTCTGGGTATAGATTGATACAAGATATTTTAGGATTAGCACTTGAAGGTAAGGATTCTGGACATGATCACCAGTTCTACATATTGTTTTACATAGCATGATTTGATCCATGCATATGGCAGGCATGTTTATTTTGCATCGTATATTTGATTTCTCGAAATGGATAGTATGTTTGAGATTATGAATTATGTTCCTATATATCATGTTTTACCAAGTAAGTTATCTTTTGATGGTTTGGACCGTGATGCCGGTCAATGAAAGATTTGAGATTTCATGGTTTGACATCATGATGTGGTGTGACATCATGATATGATTTGACAGGATGATGTGAAAGGATAAGGTGATAACGGTATTTGGACTAGCCATACCATGGGATCGTGGTTACACAGCCAGAGCGGGCTTAGTACGTGGGCCTAGTCATGGGTACATGGTCGATTATGAGATTGCCAGTCACAGGCTGAAGTGTGACAATGAGATTGCTAGTCACAAGCTGAAGTGTGACATTGAGATTGCCAGTCGTGGGCTGAAGTATGACCGTGGTTAGTCCAGAACCCTAAAGAAGAAGAATGACTAAATTGAAATATAAAAAGAAAGCATGATTTTCAAAAGGATTTGTCGATATTTGAGTTGTTTGGTTGCATGACATGATAAAATATTATTTTCCAGTATTTTCAAATAATAATTATTATTGGTGACTGTTTGGAGACCTTACTGGGATGTAAAGCTCACAACCCTACTTTCTTCTTCCATAGAGTTGTGCATATATTCGGGTTTGGTGATGAATAAGATTTTTTTGAGGTACGTGACTCTTGTGTACTTAGGCCTTGCATGATCTCTAGGGTAAAACCTTGGATTTGTGTGGCCGGTCGCGTAGCCGATTCCGGTGCTGGATTCAGGACGTGACAGAGTAGTATCAGAGCTTAGGTTATGATCATTTGGGATGGTGATACAAGTAGTTGAAATAATAATGATATGATGGTTATTAGAATATGACAAGAATGGTGTAGAGCTTGGGTTATAATGACATGGGACTGTGGTATAAGTATTATGATATATATGAGTGGTATTGAAATCATGACATGATTGTTTGAAATTATGACATAAGAGATTAAGAAATTAACATGATGATTAGTAAGACATGATAGAAATTTTTGGAAGGATTTATTAGTGAACCTAGATGGTTTAGTAAATTATATCAGAGTGCACAGTGGAAGCATAGTGATTTAAGAATATAAACTCTAACTTTTGAAGTGTTATGATGGGAGCACTGATTTAGATCTCAATCAAGCTAATTTTGAGGATGAAATTATTTTAAGGGAGGAGAATGTAACACCCCAAAGAAAGAAAAAAAAAGATTGAAGCCCTGCCGGCCCACCTGCTAGACCGGCCCAGACTAGTGCGCGGCCTAGCACGCAACCTAGGCGAGCGGGGGCGAGCTGGAAAATGGGTGCCTGCGACGTACGGATGCGAGGGCGATGCGCGGGCGTGCGGTGCGCTTCCTGGCCCGTTGCGTGGGCGCGCGAAGCACGACCCAAGCCCATGCATGCGACACGCGTGGGCGCTGGGCTCGGCCCAACCAGAGGCGAGCGATGCTGAGGCATTTCACTGTCGTATCCTGGATGTTTCCCAGGGGTTCTCGTGGTCCACCATGGTCTACTCCCTTTTTGCTTGATCTAGACCGTCCGATCGTCCGATCAAATGGCTGGGATGAGTCCGACTAAGTTTAGGCTTGATCAGAGGCTTTTGGATTCCGAATTTGATGCAATTTGAGGCATTGATCTCAAATCTGACAGCTGGGGAGATTTCTTGATGGTTTGGGATTTTTCAGATGATGTTTAAGGTGGTTTTGGATTGGTTTTTGCTCATCTTTTTAATCAGGGATGTCAAGGACCAACAGTGTAAAGAGCCAGAGAGCCAAAAAGAGAAAGAGGAGAGAGGAAGAAAGAAAGAGAAAGAAGAAAAGAGGGAAGGGGAGAGGGAAGAGATCTCGGTTAGGGAGAAAAAGAAGGATATCATACTAGGATGGCATGGGATAGCACCAGTTTTGGGGATATGTTGGGGTTCAGGAAAGAGAGAGAAGATAAGGAGAGAGAAAAATCAGGGAGAACCTTCTTCCTTAAAACTCGTAAAGTTAGGATTTTGTAAGGGAACAACCTTCTGAGCATGAAGGTATTGGACGAACTTTAGGTATAGATTGATACCAGATATTTTAGGATTAGTACTTGAAGGTAAGGATTCTGGACATAATCACCAGTTCAACATATTGTTTTACATAGCATGATTTGATCCGTGCATATGAGCATGCATGTTTGTTTTGTATCGTATATTTGATTTATTGAGATGGATAGTATGTTTGAGATTATTAATTATGTTCCTATATATCATGTTTTACCAAGTAAGTTATCTTTTGATGGTTTGGACCGTGATGCCGGTCAATGAAAGATTTGAGATTTCATGGTTTGGCATCATGATGTGGTGTGACATCATGATATGATTTGACAGGATGATGTGAAAGGATAAAGTGATAACGGTATTTGGACTAGCCATTCTACGGGATCATAGTTACACAGCCAGAGCGGGCTTAGTATGTGGGCCTGACCATGGGTAGATTGTACATGGTCGATTATGAGATTGCCAGTCATAGACTGAAGTGTGATAATCAGATTGCCAGTCACAGGCTGAAGTGTGACACTGAGATTGCCAGTCGTGGGCTGAAGCATGACCGAGGTTAGTCCAGAACCCTAAGAAAAAAGAATGACTAAATTGAAATATAAAAAGGAAGCATGATTTTCAAAAGGATTTATCGATATTTGAGTTGTTTGGTTGCATGACATGATAAAATATTTTTTTCCAGTATTTTCAAATAATTATTATTATTTGTGACTGTTTGGAGACCTTATTGGGCTGTAAATTTCACAACTCTATTTTCTTCTTCCACAGAGTTGTGCAGATATTCGGGCTTGGTGATGAATGAGATTTTTTTTTGAGGTAAGTGGCTCTTGTGTACCTAGGTCTTGCATGATCTCTACGATAAAACCTAGGATTTGTGTGGCCGGTCACGTAGTCGATTCCGGTGCTGGATTCGGGGCGTGATAGTTTTGTACCAAAGTTATCATATTTCTCTCATTTTCATGTTCAAGTTATCTTAAAACCGTATTATTATACTCTGGTATCATATTTAGGCAATAAAAGTGAGAAAGTCTTAGTATGAAGGATAAAAACATTTAGTTTATAATTTTATATTGAGGTATTATAATTTTTGAACTAGGATGCCATAATTTTTTTGAAGGGGTGTCATAAGTTCAAATATTATATTTTCAAAATTTTTTTATCTTCTGAGCATATTATCACATTTTGGAAGTCATATTCAAGCCAATACACGGTTGAAAAGTTTTGGCACGATGGACTAAAACCTTTATTTTTTGTTTGTATTAAGGTAGTCATATTTCTCATATTTGCACATTCAAGTTATCTCAGAACTATATTATTATTGTTACAGCCATGACAGTGACGTGGCCAGGCTCAGATACCGTCGAATGCGATCGAGCCACGCGGAGGTTTCTCCGGCCGAGTCAGCGCCACGTCTTCAAGACCAGGTTCGGCAAGACTACAGCGCCCGGCAATTTTCTAAGGCAAACTGCCCTCGCCGAGGTCGAGCTCGGATCGGAGTTCCTCTACCACCTCGATGCCGCCCAAGCCCAGAGGGGTCCGCCTAAGTGAGGTCGGCCAAAGCCAGGAGACCTCCTGCCACCTCGCTAGGTGTCCACCCAGGAGGGGTCCGCCTGGGCCGAGGTCGGCCGACCCTTCGCCCTTCGCCAGGTGGCCCCCCGGAGACGGGCCCACCTCGGCCGAGGGCAGGCGACCTCCTGCCACCTCGCCAGGTGTCCACCCAGGAGGGGTCCACCTAGGCCGAGGTCGGCTGGTCCTTCGCCCCTTTGCCAGGTGGCCTCCCGGAGACGGGCCCACCTCGGCCAAGGCCAGGCGACCTCCTGCCACCTCGCCAGGTGTCCACCCAGGAGGGGTCCACCTAGGCCGAGGTCGGCTGGTCCTTCGCCCCTCTGCCAGGTGGCCTCCCGGAGACGGGCCCACCTCGGCCGAGGCCAGGCGACCTCCTGCCACCTCTTCAGGTGTCCACCTAGGAGGGGTCCACCTAGGCCGAGGTCGGCTGGTCCTTCGCTCTTCGCCAGGTGGCCCCCGGAGACGGGTCCACCTCGGCCGGGGCCAGGCGACCTCCTGCCACCTCGCCAGGTGTCCACCCAGGAGGGGTCCACCTAGGCCAAGGTCGGCTGGTCCTTCGCTCTTCGCTAGGTGGCCCCCAAAGATGGGTCCACCTCGGCCGAGGCCAGGCGACCTGTACGGAGAAGGTCTCAGGGAAGAGGCGCGGGCCCCGAGGCCATCCCTCGGGCCGTACGAATCCCAGACGGTGCCCCGTACGGAGGGCGGCGGCACGCGGAACATCACTTGCATCGGCCCGACAAGTCCCACAGCCGAGGGGCACGATTCTGACAGAACAGGCCCTATAGATGGATGGCGCCCATGCTTGGGAAAGAGAGCGCTCTCGCTGGGCCCGAGGCCTGACCGGCCGCCTTACCAGTGCCGCCCTCCCTTTTTCTCTTCTGTCTTTGCCTTTTCCCTGCTGGGCTCGGCGGACGAGGTCGGAAAGCCGCCTGGCCCCCCTTCACCGAAAGGGGAAAGGAGAAGAGGACGGGGGAGGGGAGTCTCCCAGGAGGAAAAGACAAGCGCACGACGAAAGGAGATAAAGAGGGAGGAATCTGGGGACGACAAGGTAAGCAAACAAGCCTGGGGACAAAGGAGAAGCAACGGCAAAAGGCCTCGCTCCGGAGAGTGAAAACCAGAGATCCTGAGAGGGGATCACTGGGCGTGAGCTCGGCAAGGAGGCCCGGCCAAGATTCTGGTCCCCAGAGCGTCTCTCTCTCCAGAAAACTCTCTAAGTCTGGAACCCTTTCGGGGGTCCGTCTGGAGAGTCTGTTCCTTCTCGTCGTCTACTGACTTGACCGTCGGAGTTCCCTCGCCGGGATCCTCGGCCAGGGTCTTCTAACCCCTTTTTTGCAGGTTAGCCGCAGCCAGGGAGGCTCCTTCGCCAGGCGGTCAGGAGGGATCGGCGGATCCGTGGCACGGGCGCGACGACGGGAGCGGCAACAGATTGGCGCACCAGGTAGGGGGGTAGGACACCAAACCCGAGCGGGGGCCAGCTTTCTGCAGGTGTCGCGCTCTCTGACTAATGGTGGTCACTCGTGGCCGCGAGACATCCACCAGCCGCGTGGGGGAGGTTCACTCCCCTCCAGGGGCCCGCAGCC
Organism: Areca catechu; assembly: GCA_021397845.1. Taxonomy (NCBI): domain Eukaryota; kingdom Viridiplantae; phylum Streptophyta; class Magnoliopsida; order Arecales; family Arecaceae; genus Areca; species Areca catechu. The sequence continues at coordinate 151,332,695 of CM038040.1, read as the reverse complement.
CGGAGAGGGAGCTTCCAGCTCCCCCTCCTCTTCCACCACAACCTACCCCAACGGACGGACCTCTTGCGGCTGTCATCCAGCAGCTGCAGACCTTGACCTCGGTGGTCCGGCAGCTTCAGCATCAGCAACGGTCCCTGGCCACGCAGCCGCAGCCAAGGACCCCCGCGGCCCGAGCCGCGGGGCAGCGTGGGAGCCTGCGCTCCATCCAGGGCAGGCCATCCCATCCGAGGGCCGTCTCCAACCCCCGGGGGAGCCACCAAGCCCCCGCAAAAAGAAACTACTCCGGTTCGGAGGATCGCGAGAGTCGATCCCCGGCCGACGAGGCCGAAACGGCGCATCGCAGCAAGCGACGCCGAGGCCTGACTTCGCGCCGAGACCGATCGGCGCCCCCTTCACCAACAGCCTTGGTGGAAGACTCCACCGACGAAGCCATCAGGCGCCAGGCCGAAAGGCGCCTGGAGGAGCATGAGCGCAAGCTGGCAGAGTTCGCCCGCCGATTTGCCGACCTGCAGAACTCATCGGCAGACCCGGTGGGCTACGACTCCCGCCCCCCTTTCTCTGAAGAAATCCAGGCGGAACCGATCCCGAAACGGTTCCGCATGCCGCAGGTGGATCCCTAGGACGGGACCACCGACCCCCTGGACCATTTGGAGAGCTATAAAGCTCTCATGAGGGTCCAGGGTGCCACCGACGCTCTTCTGTGCATTGCCTTCCCGGCAACCCTCCAGAAGGCCACTCGAGTCTGGTTCACCCGCCTCGAGCCCGGATTCATTTGCTCCTTCCATCAGCTGGAAGGAAGGTTCGTGGCACACTTCGACGCTTGTCGAAAGGTGCCGAGAGAGGTGGACAGCCTCTTCTCCATCCGCCAGCAGGACTAGGAGCTGCTCCGGGACTACATCACCCGGTTCAAAACCGCAGCTCTGGAGATCTGCAGCTTGGATGAGCCCGTCGCCATGCTGGCTTTGAAGTGCGGGCTCAAGACGTCCCGCTTGACCTACTCCCTGGACAAGAAGCCGCCCAGGACGTACTCCGAGCTCCTCCTCCGCGCCCACAAGTACATCCGAGCGGAGGAGGCCGACCGCACCCATCGAGAGTTGGACGGGAAGACTCCGAAGAGGCCGCCCCCGAGAGAAACCCTGGGAGTTCGGAAGCCTGGGCCATCTGCCGACCCTCGCCCGAATCCAAGGCCGAGGGGCGAGGCCACTCCCGAGCGGAGGTACACCCCTCTCCTCGCACCTCGGACGAAGATTCTCATGAAAATCGAGGGCGAGCGCTACCTCCGCCGACCTCCTCCTCAGAACCCGAGAGCCGTCCGGGACAAATCGAAGTACTGCCAGTTCCACCGCGAGCACGGGCACGACACAGAGGAGTGTCGCCACCTGAAGCGGGATATCAAGGAGCTGATTAGGAGGGGTTACCTCAGGAAGTTCATCAAGAACGAGACCCCCTCTGAAGGGCAGCCGCTCGCGACATTACCGCCCGTCCCTGCGATCGACAACTGCCCAACGGAGAAGCCCGTGGGCATGATCTCGCGCGGGTTTGGTCGAGCGATGAAGAGAGCCCGGGAAGTCGGGAACCCGGAGAATGTAATCCCCCCCAAGGGGGGGGAAGCTAATGATAATGTAAACAACGATGCCGTGGTGGTCGAGATGACCATCACGAAGCATCCTGTACATCGAATCATGGTGGATAGTGGAAGCTCGGCTGATGTACTTTTTTACGACGCTTTCTCTCGGATGAACTTGTCCCCCGATCAGCTGAAACCGGTGCACACCCCCTGGTAGGTTTTACGGGAGACTCCATGGGGGTCGAGGGGGAGATCACTCTCCCGGTCACCGCCGGATCCCCACCCCGGCAGGCGACCGTCCTAATAATATTTACCGTCATCAGGCTCCCCTCGCCTTACAACGCCATTCTCGGACGTCCCGGGCTCAACCAACTGGACGCCACCATCTCCACGAGAAGGCTGTTGGTACAGTTCCCCACGCCTTCCAGGCTCGGGGAGATGAAGGGGACAACCCAGCCAGTCCCGCTCTGCCTTCAGACGGTCCCGAGCGCCAGGGGCGCGGAGCTCGCCCATGATATCAACGACCTCGATCTGAGAGAGAAGGAACCCAGGGGAGGGCCCATAGAGCGCCTGCTGACTTTTCCCCTCGGTTCGGATCCCCTGAAGACGGTGCAAGTCGGGGCCCAGCTCCCTGAGGAAGAACGAACCCGCCTGCTGGAGTTCCTCCGCGCCAACGCTGACGTATTCGCCTGGTCAGCAGCCGACATGCCGGGCATCCCGCCCGAGGTCATCATGCACAGGCTAAACGTGGACCCAGGTTGCCGCCCGGTCTGCCAGAAGAAGAGGAGCTTCGCCATGGAAAGGCAGAAGGCGATCAACGAGGAAGTGGAGAAGCTCCTCGTCGCCGGTTTTGTGCGGGAGGTCCAGTACCCCAGCTGGCTGGCAAACGTGGTCATGGTAAGAAAGAGTAGTGGTAAGTGGAGGATCTGTGTGGATTACACCGACCTCAACCGAGCTTGCCCAAAGGACAGCTTCCCTCTTCCAAAGATCGACCAGCTGGTCGACACCACCTCGGGGCATCGCCTCCTGTCGTTCATGGACGCCTTCTTCGGATACAACCAGATCCGAATGAGCCCGGAGGACGAAGAGCACACCGCCTTCATAACTGACCGCGGAACTTTTTGCTACAGGATGATGCCATTTGGCCTCAAGAATGCGGGGGCAACGTACCAGCGCCTGGTCAATAGAATTTTCAAAGACCAGATCGGCCGCAACATGCAGGTGTACGTGGACGACATGCTGGTAATGAGCAAACCCGAGTCGGACCACGTGGCTGACTTGGCGGAGACGTTCGGCAACCTCCGATGCCATCAGATGAAGCTGAACCCGGCGAAGTGCACCTTTGGCATCTCCGCCGGGAAATTCCTAGGATTTATGGTGACCCAAAGAGGAATCGAGGCCAACCCGGAGAAGGTCCAGGCCATCCTGGATATGGAGCAGCCCGCCTCCAAGAAGCAAGTGCAGCAACTAACCGACCGAGTTGTCGCCCTCAGCCATTTTATCTCCAGGTCGGTGGACCGCTGCCGTCCCTTCTTCAAGGTACTGAGGAAGTTGAATGACTTTGCTTGGACCGAGGAATGCCAGCAGGCCTTCGAGGAGCTAAAGAAGACCCTCGCATCGCCACCGTTGCTGTCCAGGCCCGAGGAGTGAGAGGAGCTTATCCTCTACCTAGCGGTTACCCCGGAAGCCGTCAGCTCAGTCTTGGTTCGAACCGACGGCCAGGGGGCCCAGCGGCCGGTGTACTATACCAGCAAACTTCTCCGTGACACGGAGCTCAGGTATTCTCGGCCCGAGAAACTCGTTTTTGCGCTAATAGTGTCTGCCCAGTGTCTCAGGCCTTATTTCCAAGCGCACCCCATCGCTGTCCTGACGGATCAACCGCTAAAAGCAGTGCTCAGCCGACCCGATACCTCGGGATGATTGGCAAAGTGGGCACTGAAACTCAGCGAGTTCGACATTACGTACAGGCCGAGGTCGGCCATGAAGGCACAGGTGCTAGCCGACTTCTTGGTCGAATGTGCAGGCTTGGGCAAGGAGCCCGAGGAAGGCCCCTCAGGCCGGTCGATGGAGATAGGCACCGACGAGCCCGGAGAGGACGCCTGGATCCTCCATGTAGACGGAGCCTCAAACTCCGGCGGGAGCGGGGCTGGGCTCATCCTTGCCAACGGCAACGGGGTCGTCGCCGAATGCGCACTCCATTTCTAATTCCCCGCGACAAATAACCAGGCGGAGTACGAAGCACTTCTTGCCGGACTGAGAGTCTCCCGCGAGCTGGGCATAACCAACCTCAAGGCTTTCACTGATTCCCAGCTCGTGGTGGGGCAGGTGTCCGGGGAGTACGTCGCGCACGACCCCCAAATGGCGAGATACTTGGAGCTCGTCAAGGTGGGCGTGTCCAGATTCCGGCGCTTCAACATCTTCCATATCCCCCGTGGGGAGAATGCCCGCGCGGATGCTCTCTCTCGACTGGCGACCCTGCCGGACTCGATGCTGGGACGCGCTCATGTGGAGCGTCTGGAGTTCCCAAGCCTCGAGGCGTCGGTGGAGGTCCATCAGGTTAGCCATGAACCCAGCTGGATAGACAAGTACGCCGCATACATCACCAGTGGCGCCCTGCCGGAGGACCGTGAGGCGGCTCGCCTCATCAGGAAGAAGGCCGCGTGGTTCGTCCTGATGGACGGGCAGTTGTATCGAAGATCCTACTCCTACCCCCTCCTCAAGTGCGTAGGACCCACAGAAGCCAAGCTTGTGCTCCACGAGATTCACGAAGGCATCTACGGGAACCACGTGGGGGGCAGGGCATTGGCGTACAAGGCCCTTCGTCAGGGCTACTTCTGGGAGACGATGAAAGAAGATGCCGCCGACTTCGTGAGGAAGTACGACCGGTGCCAGCGTCACGCCACGGTGCAACGGCAGCCCTCCAACCCAATCTCCAAGCTCTCAGCCCCCTGGCCGTTCGCCCAGTGGGGGATGGACCTCCTGGGCCCATTCCCGCCGGCGTCTGGACAGCGGAAGTTCTTGATAGTGGCCATCGATTACTTCACGAAGTGGGTCGAGGCCGAACCCTTGGCGAGGATCACCGAAGAAAACATCGCCAAGTTCTTTTGGAAGTCCATCGTCTGCCGCTTCGGCCTCCCCCACACCGTGGTCACTGACAACGGGCACCAGTTTGACTGCCGGGAGTTCGAAGAATTCTGCAGCGACCTCGGCATCAAGCATCGCTTTACCTCGGTGGTGCACCCCCAGACCAATGGGGAGGCCGAAGTCACGAACAGGACCATTCTTCAGGGCCTCCGCACGCGGCTGGACCAGGCCAAGGGCAGGTGGGCCGACGAGCTCCCCAGTGTCCTCTGGGCATACCACACCACCCCGAGGATGGCTACCGACGAAACCCCGTTCAACCTCGTCTTCGGAGCTGAGGCAGTCATCCCGATCGAGCTCAGCCTACCCACACTGCGTGTGGAGCAATATGACGAGACAGAAAACCCAGCCAGAATGATGCTCAACCTTGACCTTCTCGAGGAAACGAGGGACAAAGCCCGAATTCGAATGGCGGTGTGTAGGCAACGCGTGGCCAGGTATTACAACTCCCGAGTGCGGCCGAAGGCTTTCTGTCCCAGAGACTTGGTCCTCCGGCGCGCTGAAGCTTCCCAGCCACGGGAATGCGGCAAGCTCTCACCCAACTGGGAAGGCCCATATCAGGTGGCAGAGGCCCTCCCTCATGGCGCATACTACTTGGAGGAATTGGGAGGTGCCAGGTTCCCCCGGACGTGGAACGCCTCGAACCTGAGGTTGTACTATCAGTAATGTAAGGTTCCCTGCTCCTGTAATAAAGTTCCCCCACTTCAAACACTCCCTTCTCACTTCGACAAGAAAGCCTACGGCATCGGGTTCAGTCCGGAGATCCTGGGCTTTGGCCTGGAAGGTGGCGCGGAACCCAGTTCGCCCATGCAAGCCCGGAGAACAGCTCGGCAAGCCGCGCAAGGCTTGAGAAAGCTTGTGGCATCGAGCTCAGTCCGGAGATCCTGGGCTTCGGCCTGGAAGGTGGCGCGGAACCCAGTTCGCCCATGCAAGCCCGGAGAACAGCTCGGCAAGCCATGCAAGGCTTGAGAAAGCCTGCGGCATCGAGCTCAGTCCGGAGATCCTGGGCTTCGGCCTGGAAGGTGGTGCGGAACCTAGTTCGCCCATGCAAGCCCGGAGAACAGCTCGGCAAGCCGCGCAAGGCTTGAGAAAGCCTGCGGCATCGAGCTCAGTCCGGAGATCCTGGCTTCGGCCTTGAAGGTGGCGCGGAACCCAGTTCGCCCACGCAAGCCCGGAGAACAGCTCGGCAAGCCGCGCAAGGCTTGAGAAAGCCTGCGGCATCGAGCTCAGTCCGGAGATCCTGGGCTTCGGCCTGGAAGGTGGCGCGGAACCCAGTTCGCCCACGCAAGCCCGGAGAACAGCTCGGCAAGCCACGCAAGGCTTGAGAAAGCCTGCGGCATCGAGCTCAATCCGGAGATCCTGGGCTTCGGCCTGGAAGGTGGCGCGGAACCCAGTTCGCCCACGAAAGCCCGGAGAACAGCTCAGCAAGCCGCGCAAGGCTTGAGAAAGCCTGCGACATCGAGCTCAGTCCGGAGATCCTGGGCTTCGGCCTGGAAGGTGGCGCGGAACCCAGTTCGCCCATGCAAGCCCGGAGAACAGCTCGGCAAGCCGCGCAAGGCTTGAGAAAGCCTGCGGCATCGAGCTCAGTCCGGAGATCCTGGGCTTCGGCCTGGAAGGCGGTGCAGAAACCATGTCGCCTGTGCAAGTATGAAGGCGATCCCAAAGATGGGCCCGCTTAAGGCCTACTCTGCCGCCACGCGATCCGGGAGGCCCCAACCTTCGGTTTGAGCAATGGAAGGACCGGGCCTGCGATCGTTTCAGCATTCCATACCAACATCCCAGAAAAAAAAAAAAAAAAAAGAAGGAAAACGAGGAGAACTCGTGGTTTTGTCAAACTAAAGCTTTCATTAATACAAGTGGCCAGTACAAGCTGGGAGCCCCGACAGCCCGGGAGTCCCCAAAGAAGAAAAAAAAAAAAAAGGAAAAAACACGACTACGACGACGAAAGTAGGTAAGAAGGCGCCGGGCTCAGTGTGGTGCAGGGTCGGAGCCCTCTGCCGGGGGCGCAGGCGCTGCATCCTCGACTTCGGCGGTGGCCGGCTCTCGGGGCTGCTCCAGAGCCACAGCTTCGCTAGTCGACGGCGCCGCAGGAGTCGCATCGGCCGCACCGAAGGCCCTGCTCTCGACTCCTTGCCTTCTGCCTCCGATCACCACCCCGCTAAGATCGAGCTCGAGGAAGAAGGCCCCCACCTTCTCCCGGCACATCCGGAACCCCTTCAGGAAGGAGTCCACGGTGGCCTCCCGGACCTCCGACGTGTACTCGTCGGAAGCCCGGAATTTCGGGACGGCTTCCTGCGCCTCCCGCTTTGCGGCCTCCAGGAGTCCGTTGACGTACGCACTCCGGTCCTTCGCCGCGCTCGCATCTCGCCAGGCCTCCTCCAACTGGCGCTCCAGCCACTGGGAGTGGGCCTGCAGGAGAGCCTTCTCCGCCGCGTCCTCCTCCGTGCGGCGCTGGTAGGAGATCCTCTCCTCCGACAAGGAGGCCTCCAGCTCCTTGTTCCGCCCCTCGGAACGCGCCAGGTCGGACTGGAGGGCTTGGTTGTTGGCTCGCAGCTCGACCCCCTTCTCCATGAGGTCTTTGACGTCGGCCACGAGCTTGCCGAGCTTCAACTCCTTCTCGGCGTCCCTTTTAGCGTTCCCTACGAGGAAGTTCCTCAGTAGGAGAACGTCATTCCCGATCTGCACCAACAAAAACAAACCAGGTCAGGAGAAAAGAAGTCGGATCTTGAAAGAACAGAAAGGAAGGAGCTCGGGCTTACCGTGAAGAGCTGCGGGAGAATCCCGAGCAAAGCATCTGCGTAGTCCCGGCCGCCCCGGGCTCGGCGGTCCCGGGCGGTGGAGGCGTACTCCATGATCTTTTCCGCGAGCCCTTTGTCGCGGATGACCGAGTCCCGGTGGGTGATCACCGGTGCCGGAGCTGTCAGGCCGGCTCCTGCGCCGGCCGCCCCCTCAGCTGATTCTGCGATCGACGGGCCGGCGGTGGCCACCGGCTGTGCTGTCGAGGCAGCGGCGACGACGGGACCGGTGCTGGACGGAGCTGCAGGCGGAGGAGCCCTCTCAGCGATGGCGCCACTAGGTCGCGCAACCGAGGCGTCGGCGGCCCCGCCCTGAGGCAACCTGGGCGGGGGAGCGGCGGCCATCGGGCTGGGCACGGTCGCCGTCACGACCTCCTGGCTCGCCTCCGTGCGAGCCCTCTTCGCCGCGTGCTCATCCACCTCGACGACATCTCTCCGGGCTGCGCCCTCCAAAAGGCTCTCCAGTGAGAACTTCATCCCTGCAACACAAAGGAATAGAAAGTCAGCCGGCTCGGTCATGAAGAAAAAGGTGGCAGGAGTCAAAGTAGGGCCGAGTCTCACCCGTCTCGCGGATGGGACTGATCCCGGCCTCAAAAAGATTCTGCTCCGAAAGTAGAACCTCGAGTGCCGGGACCACGTCGCTCAGGAGCTGGGAGTAGGCCTCCTGGTCCGCCGACTCAACCCGAGAGTTCCGGTTCGCTCCAGGCCCAGTCGACGTCTTCGACTGAGGCGAAGAAAAACCGGCTCTTCCAGCCCTTGACCGAGGAAGGGAGGTCGAACCGGAGACACCTGGGCCGGGGCGAAATGTACCACCAGCCATCATCGGTGGAGCACTTCTTCAGGGTGAACATGGCCCTGAAGAGGGAGAAACGGGCAACGAACCCATGGAAGTGACAAAAGACAATGAAAGAGAAGATGACCCGGATGGCGTTGGGAGCCAACTGGGCCGGGACAAGCCGAAAATGGCTGAGAAAAGAAAGAAAGAAGGGATACAGAGGAAACCGAAGACCCCCGAGGAGGAAGTCTTCGTAAAAGGCTATGCGGCCGGGGCCACTCATGGTGACGCGCTCCCCGGACCGCAGAACAGACAAGCGGATTGACCCCGGGATACCATAGGCATCCCGGAGCAGAGAAAGATCTCCTTCGGTCATGGTGGAAGCATGACCGGAGGGATCGGCGGGAAGAGAAGGAGGAGCAGGAAGAGAAGGAGGAGCCGGAAGAGAGCGAAGGGGCACGGCAGGAGCAACCGGAGGAGACCGGATCCCCCTAGGGATGCCAATGGTGACACCCTCGGGTTGCAAACGCCGGCGGATCTCCTCTGGGATCGTCTCCTCATCTGAGGAGGAAGAAGATGGAGTCCTCGGCCGGGATGGACCGGCCTCGTCCGGGTTGGAAGAGACATGGCGACGGCGCGCCATGGAAAAGAGAAGGACGGAGGATCAAAGAGAAAAGAAAAAGAAAGAGAAGGAGGGGAGCCGGAGAAGATGAAGGCACTCACCGAAAATACGCCAGACGAGCATAGGGCAACAGGAGTTAGCCTGCAGCAAACCGCCCACGAAGCAAGGGGAAAGGCCTCGTTCTGGAAAGTCCCCTCCCTTTCAAACTCAGTCGATAGCGGCCGTACCCGTCATTCCACCTCGGGCCACTGGATGATCGCCACGTGGGCGCACGCCCGGCACCGACGCCTCGTTAGCAGAGCAACGGCCTCTGCCTCGAAGCGACGCATTTATTACGGGCAAGTGGGCGACGCGTGGCGGCTCCCCATAGGTTTTCAGCCGCATCGAGCCACGGCGACGAGGATCGTGGCAATTATGATGCAAGATCTTCGCCTCCCCACGTCATGTCCGCATTTAATCCCGACGTTCCGTTCTACGACGCCCCGACGGAACGGCAGGCTGGGGGGCAACTGTTACAGCCGTGACAGTGACGTGGCCAGGCTCAGATACCGCCGAATGCGATCGAGCCACGCGGAGGTTTCTCCGGCCGAGTCAGCGCCACGTCTTCAAGACCAGGTTCGGCAAGACTACAGTGCCCGGCAATTTTCTAAGGCAAACTGCCCTCGCCGAGGTCGAGCTCAGATCGGAGTTCCTCTACCACCTCGATGCCGCCCAAGCCCGGAGGGGTCCGCCTAAGTGAGGTCGGCCAAAGCCAGTAGACCTCCTGCCACCTCGTCAGGTGTCCACCCAGGAGGGATCCGCCTGGGTCGAGGTCGGCCGACCCTTCGCCCTTCGCCAGGTGGCCCCCGGAGACGGGCCCACCTCGGCCGAGGGCAGGCGACCTCCTGCCACCTCGCCAGGTGTCCACCCAGGAGGGGTCCACCTAGGCCGAGGTCGGCTGGTCCTTCGCCCCTTTGCCAGGTGGCCTCCCGGAGACGAGCCCACCTCGGCCAAGGCCAGGCGACCTCCTGCCACCTCGCCAGGTGTCCACCCAGGAGGGATCCACCTAGGCCGAGGTCGGCTGGTCCTTCGCCCCTCTGCCAGGTGGCCTCCCGGAGATGGGCCCACCTCGGCCGAGGCCAGGCGACCTCCTGCCACCTCGCCAGGTGTCCACCCAGGAGGGGTCCACCTAGGCCGAGGTCGGCTGGTCCTTCGCTCTTCGCCAGGTGGCCCCCGGAGACGGGTCCACCTCGGCCGGGGCCAGGCGACCTCCTGCCACCTCGCCAGGTGTCCACCCAGGAGGGGTCCACCTTGGCCGAGGTCGGCTGGTCCTTCGCTCTTCGCCAGGTGGCCCCCGGAGACGGGTCCACCTCGGCCGAGGCCAGGCGACCTGTACGGAGAAGGTCTCAGGGAAGAGGCGCGGGCCCCGAGGCCATCCCTCAGGCCGTACGAATCCCAGACGGTGCCCCGTACGGAGGGCGGCGGCACGCGGAACATCACTTGCATCGGCCTGACAAGTCCCACAGCCGAGGGGCACGATTCTGACAGAACAGGCCCTATAGATGGATGGCGCCCACGCTTGGGAAAGAGAGCGCTCTCGCTGGGCCCGAGGCCTGACCGGCCGCCTTACCAGCGCCGCCCTCCCTTTTTCTCTTCTGTCTTTGCCTTTTTCCTGCTGGGCTCGGCGGACGAGGTCGGAAAGCCGCCTGGCCCCCCTTCACCGAAAGGGGAAAGGAGAAGAGGACGGGGGAGGGGAGTCTCCCAGGAGGAAAAGACAAGCGCACGACGAAAGGAGATAAAGAGGGAGGAATCTGGGGATGACAAGATAAGCAAACAAGCCTGGGGACAAAGGAGAAGCAACGGCAAAAGGCCTCGCTCCGGAGAGTGAAAACCAGAGATCCCGAGAGGGGATCACTGGGCGTGAGCTCGGCAAGGAGGCCCGGCCGAGATTCTGGTCCCCAGAGCGTCTCTCTCACCAGTAAACTCTCTAAGTCTGGAACCCTTTCGGGTGTCCGTCTGGAGAGTCTGTTCCTTCTCGTCGTCTACTGACTTGACCGTCGGAGTTCCCTTGCCGGGATCCCCGGCCAGGGTCTTCTAATCCCTTTTTTGCAGGTTAGCGGCAGCTAGGGAGGCTCCTTCGCCAGGCGGTCAGGAGGGATCGGTGGATCCGTGGCACGGGCGCGACGACGGGAGCGGCAACAATTATATTCTAGATATTATATTTAGGTAATAGATAGTGAAAAGTCCTGGTATTGAGGATCAAAATATTCAATTTATGATTTTGTATCGGGATGTCATAATTTTTAAATTATGATATCATAATTTTTATAAAGAGATATCATAAGTTTAAATATCATATTTTTAGAAATTTTTTATCTCATAGCCATGTTATCACACTTCGAGAGTTATATTCAAGCCAATGAGTAGTACAATTATCATTATGCTCTAGATAAAATGTCATCTAAAACTATTGACATCAATATTTTTGATCTTATAAAGAGATTTTTATAGATGATGTTGAAATATAGATCTTAAAAATATCCAACATAATCAATTAGATGAGATTGCTGGTGTTGTTCAAAAAAATGTACCTTTTCCTATACCCCCGAATGTAGAGAATAATTCTATTGTTTCTCATATTGGAATGGAGTTCAATTCAACAAATGATGTATATAATTTCTATAATGGATATGCAAGAAGATTTGATTTTGGAATCACAATTGTATGTAGTAGGTCCAACAATAACAGAGAAATATACTTCAAGTACCCAGCATGTTGGAGACAAGAAAAATATAAAAAAAAGGTTAATTCTATGAATCCTAGGGATATTAGCAAAATTGATTGTAAGGCATTGATAAAAGTAAGACTAAATTCTAAGAATGGTAAGTTGACATTGGATAATATTTTTTTAGAATATAATCGTGAGTTGTTCATATCATCTGCTAGTTATCTATAATCCCATGGAGGATCAACACATCAGAAAAGACAAAGATAAGCAATTTGCATGCCATGAGTAACTCATAACTCAAATATACTCTATCATGGTAAGAAAGAAAAGAGGTAGAAGGCAATTGGATTTTATAGAGAATATGCTTATAATTTTATGTATCGAGAATATTAGAGTCAGCTGAAAGGAGGAGATGCATGGTCAATAATAATTCATTTCACACAAATGCAAGTTAAAAATATAATTTTTTTATATTTTGGACCTAAATTATAATGGATAGTTTATAACTGTCTTCTAAATCCATCCAAGGTCAAGATTAGCAAGCCCTTACTTTGGTTATGTACTGACTTTTGATTCAATCTATCTGACAAATATATATCAAATATCATTTTATTTATTTGTTGCATCAACTATCATGGACAATCCACGTTACTCGATTGTGCATTATTGTTAGATGAAATAATTAATATCTTTAAATATATATTTTAATCATGGCTGGACGTAAATGGTGGTCAAGCACCTAATACCATTATATCCGACCAAGCTAAGGCAATCAAGGAGGGAGGTTTTTTCCAATACATGACAATGATTTTGTCTTTGACATATATTGAAGAAGATCCCTAAAAAGATTGACCACATATGCATAGCTAATCCTAAATTTATGAATAAGTTTGATGAGATGATATATGTGCAGTTATGACATAGGCTTTCGAGAAAAGGTGGGCATAACTCATGGAGAAATATGAAGAATGCAAGGCTATAGATTGGTTAAATGACCTTTATGAATGTCGGGATAAATGTATTCCAATTTATCTTAAGGATATATTCTTCGTAAGTTTCCAAGATATTATATTTGATTTATGGAATTGTTTGTAAATTTCTAACCCCTTTTAAATATTTAATATTTCTTTTATTTTTCATAATCATGTACATGCATGTCACCTTCATAAAGGAGTGAGAGCATCAATCACTTCTTTAATAGATTTATAAATTTAAAGATTATACTTAAAGAATTCATCGATAAATATGAAGATGTCTTCGAAAAAAAGATATGAGATAAAAAATGAGCAAGATATTAAAATATTATAAATAAATACTTTTCTAAAGATATCTTCACCTTTTGAGAGGCAAGTAGTAGTCAAATATATAAGGTGCGTATTCAAAAAAATTTCAAGATGAGATCCTTGAAATGATTGCATCAAATACAAAATTAATTAAAGAAGTTGACAACTATGTTGTATATTTCATAAAGTCATTTAAGAGAATTGAAGTTAATGGAATAAACAAGGAGATTATAAAAAATTATATCATATTATACGACAACTATTTGGAGGAGGTCAAATACTAGTATCGATCATTTCAATTCAAGAAGAAATAAAGCAAAATAGATATGGGCTATTTGTACTTGGCCTGATTTGTGTTATACAATGCATGAACATTAATCAAATCATAAGAAAAGTATTTCATCCCCTAATGCATTATGTTGCCATGTTCCAAAATATAATTGAATCTTACCATTTGGCCATTATTAGAACTTACCGGTTATGGGCCTTTTGCTTTCCACAACCTTGTTTCTAGAAGTACAACTTTTCACCTCTTGTAAATCCATTAACTCTAATGTTCTTTTCCCAAGGAAAGGTTAGATCATAACCCACTCTTCCTTGATTATTTGCTTTGAGCTATGACACAAATTCCTTCCATTTCATTGTAAGATCCAATGACTGATGGGGTAAAGGAGTTGGTAGGCAATGTTTCAAAAGGAGGTTTGAACTCTGATAACTTCATTGGTCTCCTACCAAGAAAAGGTTTGATCGCAACCCACCTCTTTTTGATCCCAACCCACCAATAGATACAGTTTTTTTGTTTTATTAGTGCATTTAATTACTAATGCATTCATTCCTTGTTACTTCATCTTAGTGTTATGATATCTAGAATCCAACCTTTTAACTCTGATAATTTTACAAGTTTTTTTTTTAATTCAAGCTTTATTGATAGTCTTCCTTTGCTTCGTGGGCTTGCCCTGTACTTTAGTTGTTATAGCTGCAACAAAACAAAAGGTTTTAGATTAATGGTATCAATTAGTATATCTCTAATTTCTATCCTACATGTATTTAAAAATTTAGCAACTCGATTCATATATATTACAAATGATATTGTCAATATTCAAGAGAAACATATCATTGTTATAGACATTGATGTGTATGGATGGGGACTTTAGTACTTGGTAGAATAGATACTAATTGGCATATTACTTCAAACATATCAATGCACAATGATACTAATTGGCATTGATGATTCAAAGTTTGCACCTTGTTACTATGATGAAAATCTGCAAGAATAATTCATGTTTTAGATCTATGTGGTATGGATGGGAACTTTAGTCCTTGGTGGAATTTTTTGTTTCATGGTATTTATTTGTTATCGCCATATTGGAACCATATCTAGTTTTATAAGAACATGAATCCTTGCACAACTTCTTGGTTTGTAAGGCTGCTTGTTTACTGCATTGGTTAATATGAATACTCTTCACTATGTATTCTCATGAGCTTTTGACAAAACATGGACAAATATGCATGCTCTTCATTGTGTATATTTACAAGGAAGTATCTTTTTAATGTTTGAGCTATGTGTTAGCTAGTTTTTTAATGTCATCATATACCAATTATGGCTATGTAATGCATGATGAAGCCATTCATTAATCAGACTCATCTTAATTCATTTCCTATTGATTCTGTGTACATGGTATGGTTGTCTTTTTTTCATAGTTTGGGATATGCAGAGCTTTCATGATTCTTATTGTTGCCAATCTCGCCGCCGCGGCCTGTAGCTTCAGAGCTGGTACCGGACTCGGACCGTCTCACCTCGAGGTCTCCGAGCTTACGATCCTGCAAAACAAAGTCAGAAACCCTGGCCGGGGGTCCCGGCAAGGGAGCTCCGACGGTCAAGTTAGAAAACGGCGAGATGGAACAGAATCCCTAAGGTGGGCCCCCGAAGGAGTCCCAGGCTTAGAGATGATCTTAGTAAAAGAGGTCTTTGGAAGAGTGAAAATTGGGCCGAGCTCCTTCACCGAACTTGCGCCGAGGGACCCCTCTCGGGACCTTGGATTCTACTCTTGGTGCCTTTCTTTCTCCAAGCCTTTTTTCCACTTACCTGGTTATCCGCTCTTCCCATCCTTTTATCCCATCACATTGCCTCCGGCTTCCCGCCCCCGGGAGGCTTCCTCTCCGCTTTCACCTTTTCCTCTCTCCCTCTCTTTTCCCTTTCCCCTTCGGGTCCAGGAATCCGGTGGCTTCCTTGTCTTGCTTGCTGAGCCCAGCGAGAAAAGGGGAGATGGAGGACACCGGCCAGGCCTTGGGCTGAGCGCGAGTGCTCTCCTTCCCAGGCGTTGACGACGTTCGTTGCTGGCTCCTATCTGCCAGGACTCCACTTCTCGATTGTGGAACCCGTCGGGCTGATGTAAATGAGATTTTGTGCATCACTGCCGACGGTACCGGCGCTCCTCGCGAGGTACGGCGCGCGTTCCCGAGTGGCGGTTTCAAAACTCATGCCCCTGCTTCTCGGAGGCCTCACCACGCAGGGCTGGCTTTGGCCGAGGTGGACCCCTCTTGGGCGGACACCTGGCAGAGCGGCAGAGGAGCGCTCGACTTCGGCCAAGGTGGACCGGTGTCTGGGCGCCATCTGGCGAAGGAGAAGGAAGGCCCGGCTCGACCTCGGTCGAGGTGGAACCAGCTCCCGGCGTCACCTGGCGAGGGAGCAAGTGGCCGCCGGCTTCGGCCGAGGTGGACCCCTCCTGGGCGGACACCTGGCGGAGCGGTAGAGGAGCGCTCGACTTCGACCGAGGTGGACCCGTGTCCGGGCGCCATCCGGCAAAGGAGCAAGAAGGCCCGGCTCGACCTCGGTCGAGGTGGAACCATCTCCGGGTGCCACCTGGCGAGGGAGCAAGGGGCCGCCGGCTTTGGCCGAGGTGGACCCCTCTTGGGCGGACACCTGGCGAAGCGGCAGAGGAGCGCTATACTTCGACCGAGGTGGACCCGTGTCCGGGCACCATCTAGCGAAGGAGCAAGAAGGCCCGGCTCGACCTCGACCGAGGTGGAACCGTCTCCGGGCACCACCTGGAGAGAGAGCAAGGGGCCGCCAGCTTCGACCGAGGTGGACCCCTCCTGGGCGGACACCTGGCGGAGCGGCAGAGGAGCGCTTGACTTCGGCCGAGGTGGACCCGTGTCCGGGCGCCATCTGGCGAAGCAACAGGAAGGCCCGGCTCGACCTCGACTGAGGTGGAACCGTCTCCGGGCGCCACCTGGCGAGGGAGCAAGGAGCAGCCGGCTTTGGCCAAGGTGGACCCCTCCTGGGCGGACACCTAGCGGAGTGGCAGAGGAGCGCTCGACATCGGCCGAGGTGGGCCCGTGTCCAGGCGCCATCTGGCGAAAGAGCAGGAAGGCCAGGCTCGACCTCGACCGAGGTGGAACCGTCTCCGGGCACCACCTGGCGAGGGAGCAAGGGGCAGCCGGCTTCGATCGAGGTGGACCCCTCCTGGGCGGACACCTGGCGGAGTGGCAGAGGAGCGCCCGACTTTGGTCGAGGTGGACCCATGTCCGGGCGCCATCTGGCGAAGGAGCAGGAAGGCCCAGCTCGACCTCGACCGAGGTGGAACCATCTTCGGGCGCCACCTGGCGAGGGAGCAAGGGGCAGCCGGCTTCGGCGGAGGTGGAACCCTCCTGGGCGGATACCTGGCGGAGCGGTAAAGGAGCGCTCTGCTTCGGCCGAGGTGGACCCGTGTCCGGGTGCCATCTAGCGAAGGAGCAGGAAGGCCCGGCTCGACCTCTGCCGAGGTAGAACCATCTCCCGGCGCCACCTGGCGAGGGAGCAAGGGGCAGCCGGCTTTGGTCGAGGTGGACCCCTCCTGGGCGGACACCTGGCGGAGCAGCAGAGGAGCGCTCGACTTCAGCCGAGGTGGACCCGTGTCCGGGCGCCACCTGGCGAGGGAGCAAGGGGCAACCGGCTTCGATCGAGGTGGACCCCTCCTTGGCGGACACCTGGCGGAGCGGCAGAGGAGTGCTCGATTTCGACCGAGGTGGACCTGTGTCCGACCTCGCTCGTTGATCCCGTTCCGTCGAAAAAGTCCACGTGGTTCGGACCACGCCCGGCGGAGCCTGTGACATGCCACGTCAGCGTAACGGCCATTTCAGTTGCCCCCCATCCCCTCGTTCCGCTAAGGCGTCGTGGTTCGGAATGTGGGGATTTTACTGTGGAGATGATGTGGGAGGGCGAAAATCTCGTGCCATAATTGCCACGATCCTCGTCGCCGCTCCTCGTTATGCCCGAGGTCCAAAGAGAGGTTGCCACGCGTCGCATTTTCGGCGGCAACTAATGCGCCGTTTCAAAAAGGAGACCGTTTCCATCGAATCGAAGCGTCGATGTTGGGCGTGCATCCATGCGGCATCCATCAGGTAGTCCGGAATGGAATGAGGGGTACGGCCGCTGTCGATCGAATTTGAAAAGGAGGGGGACTTTCCGAAAATGAAGTCCTTCCACTTTCTCGCGCTCCGCAGGCGATTGCAGTGGGCTATCCTTCACCTTCCAGGGTTGCCACTCCTTTTGCACAGAGCATTTCGGTGAGTGCCCACGTCTTCTTCCTCCTTCCGTCCCTCGACCTTAGCAAATTTTTTTTCACACCCTTTCTTCCCCCATGGCGCGTCGTCGTCATGTTTCTTCTAATCCGGACGAGGCTGGTCCATCCCGGCCGAGGACTCCATCACCTGCTTCCTCGGAAGGGGAGGTGATCCCGGATGAGATCCGCAGGCGGCTCCAGCCCGGGGGTGTAACCATAGGCATCCCTAGGGGTCCTAGGTCTCCTCCTGTAGTTTCCGCCCGTCCGATTTCTTCTCTTCCTCCTCCGGCCATCTCTTCTGCTGGTCCCTCCGGTCACGTCTCAACAATGACCGAAGGTGACCTCTCTTTGCTCTGGGAAATCTATGGTATCCCGGAGTCAATCCGTCTTTCTCTCCCACGGCCCAGGGATCGTGTGACCTTAAGCGGACCCGGGCGAATAGCCTTCTACGAGGACTTCCTCCTTGGGGGTCTTCGGTTCCCCCTGCATCTTTTCTTCGTCTCCTTTCTCAGTCACTACCGCTTGGTCCGGTCCAGTTGGCTCCAAACGCCATCTGGGTCATTTTTGCCTTCATAGTCTTTTGCCACTTCCACAGGTTTGTTGCCCGCTTCTCTCTCTTCAGGGCTCTTTTCACCCTGAAGCGCTATTCCACCGATGATGGCTGGTGGTATATCTCACCTCGGCCTAGGTGCCTCAGGTTCGACCTCCCTTCCTCTATCAAGGGCTGGAAGAACTGGTTCTTTTTTGCCTCGGTCGAGGATGTCGACTGGGCCTGGAGCGAGCCGGATCGGTCTCCGAACCGGAACTCCCAAGTCGAGCCGGCAGACCAAGATGTCTACTCCCAGCTGTTGAGCGATGCGGTCCCGATGCTCGATGTTCTACTCTTGGAGCAGAACTTGTTCGAGGCGGGAATCAGTCCCATCCGGGAGCTGGGTGAGGCTCGGGCTTCCTTTCTACCTCGTACTCCCCCCTTCTCCCTCTTCTTTTCTTTTTAACTGGCCCGACTGACCTCCACTTCCTTTCAAGTATGAAGTTTTCTTTGAAAAACCTGTTGGAGGGTGTTGCTCAGAGAGACGTCGTCGAGGGAAATGAGCCCGCGGCAAAGAGGGCTCGTACTGAGGCGAGCCGGGAGGCCATGCCGATCTCCACCTCCGGTCTAGTGACGGTGGCTCCCGCATCCAAGCCACCTCGGGCCCGAGCGCCCGACGTCCCTATCGTCGACCTCGATAGGGTTGTAGAAGAGGGGGGGCCAGCCCCCTCCCGGGCAGTGTCTTCTTCAGCCACCACCCCGACTGCACCCGCGATGGCTCCAGCTACTCTGTCGGCGACCGTTCTGCCCGGCGAGGGGACGGTCGCCTCTACTGCTGCCGACCCGTCTGCCCCGCCGCCAAATCTCACCAGCCGGTGCTCCGCGATCCATGATCAGGGCCTCGCGGAGGAGGTCATGGAGTTTTCCTGCACCTCCCGGGACCGCCGACTGAGGGGCAGCTGGGATTACAGCGACGCCCTGCTCGGAATCCTTCCGGAGCTTTTCACGGTAAGTTCTGAGCTTGGGGCCCTCCCTTTTAAAGTTCCAGTTGGATTCTGACTAACCTTTCTTTTTCTGGCGCAGATCGGGACCGACGTGCTGCTGCTAAGGAATTTTCTCGCAGGGTACACCATGAAAGATTCCAAGAAGGAGGAAAAGCTTGGCAAGCTCGCAGTCGACGTGAAGGACCTCATGGAGAAAGGGGTCGAGCTGCGGGGGAATAACTAGGTCCTTCGATCCGACCTGGCATGCGCCGAGGGGCACATCAAGGAGTTGGAGACCTCCCTATCCGAGGAGAGGATCTCGAGCCAACGCCGCATAGAGGAGGATGCGACAGAGAAGGCTCGCCTCCAAGCTCAATCCAGGTCGCTGGAGCGCCGGGTGGAGGAGGTTCGGAAGGAGCTGAACACAGCCAAGGAGAAGAGCTCCTACATCAATGGGCTACTGGAAGCGTCGAAGCGGGAGGCACAGGAGGCCGTCCCGAAGTTCCGGGCCTCCGAGGAGTACATCACAGAGGTTCGGGAGGCTGCCGTGGACTACTCTTTGAAGGGGTTCCAAGTATGCCGGGAGAAGGTGAGCTCTTTCTACCCCGAGCTCGACCTCAGCGGGGTGGTCCTCGGCGGCAGGAGGCAGGAGCCTAGTGGAGAGGCTCCAGCAGCAGCAAGCGACGAGGCTGCAACTCCAGAGCAGCCCCCCGAGCAGCCACCTGTCGACGGTGCAGGTGGAGAGTGCGCACCTCCGCCCGAGGATAATGCCACCGCGCCGAAGTAGCTCCCCCGGCCCCGCGGACTTCTTCCTTTTTCTTCTTTTCTTTTATGTTTCCTTCTTGTATCTCTTTTTCTCTCTCTTTTTTTTTTTTGAGGACTCCAGGCCTGTCGGGACTCCTTCACTATAATCCCATTTACAAGTTAATGAAATTTCTCGTTCGTCAGATCTCGGCTTCGTTCTCTATTTTCTTCTTCTTCTTGTTTTTTTTTTTGGAACTGAATGTTGGTTTCAGGCTCTGGGACTAAGTCCTGTCGTGTGCTTCGAGCTGAGCTCGCAGGCATACTGAGTCCCACCCCACCATTCAGGCTGAAGTTCGGAACTTCTGGACTGGAC
Source organism: Areca catechu (assembly GCA_021397845.1). Classification (NCBI taxonomy): domain Eukaryota; kingdom Viridiplantae; phylum Streptophyta; class Magnoliopsida; order Arecales; family Arecaceae; genus Areca; species Areca catechu. The sequence continues at coordinate 151,312,632 of CM038040.1, read as the reverse complement.
GCCGGTGGAGCATGCTTTGCGCGAGCCCCGCGCGACTTGCCTGCTCATCCTCTGGGACTGCGTGGGTGAGCTTGGCTCTGCCCCGCCTTCCGGACCGAAGTCCGGGACCTCCGGACTGAACCCCGGGGTCGTAGGCTTTATCCGAGCCCTGCGCTGCTTGCCGGGCTGTTCTTCATGATTGCGTGGGCGAGTTTGGCTCTGCCCCGCCTTCCGGACCGAAGTCCGGGACTTCCGGACCGAAGTCCGGGACTTCCGGACCGAAGTCCGGGACTTCCGGACTGAACCCCAGATCCGCAAGCTTTATCCGAGCCCTGCGCGGCTTGCCGGGCTGTTCTCCATGATTGCGTGGGCGAGTTTGGCTCTACCCCACCTTCCGGACCGAAGTCCGGGACTTCCGGACCGAAGTCCGGGACTTCCGGACCGAAGTCCGGGACTTCCGGACCGAAGTGAACCCCGGGGCCGTAGGCTTTATCTGAGCCCTGCGCGGCTTGCCAGGCTGTTCTCCGTGACTGCGTGGGCGAGTTTGGCTCTGCCCCACCTTCCGGACCGAAGTTCGGGACTTCCGGACTAAACCCCGGGGCCGTAGGCTTTATTCGAGCCCTACGCGGCTTGCCGGGCTATTCTCCGTGATTGCGTGGATGAGTTTGGCTCTGCCCCACCTTCCGGACCGAAGTCCGGGACCTATGGCCTTCTCGGGTCTTCGGCCACACTCGTGTTCGCCGAACTCAGAGTTAAGTGGCTCTCTTCCTGCGAGGTAAGAAGAAGCATTTGGAGTAAAAGGATCTCATTGCAGGAGTTCGAAGAACCTTACATTATTGGTAATACATCCTCAAGTTTGAGGCATTCCAGGTCTGAGGGAATCTGGACCCTCCTAGCTCTTCCAGGTAGTAGGCCCCGTGAGGGAGAACTTCCGCCACCCTGTAAGGGCCTTCCCAGTTTGGGGAGAGCTTCCCGCACTCCCGTGGCTGGGAAGCTTTAGCACGCCAGAGCACCAGATCTCCTAGACGAAAGGACTTTGATCGCACCCGGGAGTTGTAGTACCTGGCCACTCGCTGCCTGTATGCCGCCATCCAGACTCAAGCCTTGTCCTTCGTCTCCTCAAGGAGGTCCAGGTTCAGCAGCATCCTGGTGGGATTCTCCACTTCATCGTATTACTCCACGCGCAAGGTGGGTAGGCTGAGCTTTATCGGGATAACCGCTTCAGCTCCGAATATGAGGTTGAACGGGGTCTCGTCGGTGGCCATCCTCAGGGTGGTGTGGTACGCCCACAGGATGCTCGGGAGCTCTTCCGCCCACCTGTCCTTGGCCTGATCCAGCCTCATCCGGAGGCCCTACAAGATAGTCCTATTCGTTACCTCGACTTCTCCATTTATCTGTGGATGTGCCACCGAGGTGAAGCGATGGTGGATGCCGAGGTCGCTGCAGAATTCTTCAAACTCTCGACAGTCGAACTGACATCCGTTATCGGTGATAATGGTATGGGGTAGGCCAAAACGACAAATGATTGACTTCCAGAGAAACTTGGCGACGTTTGCCTTCGTGATCCGGGCTAGGGGTTCGGTCTCGACCCACTTCGTGAAGTAGTTAATGGCCACGATCAAAAACTTCCACTACTCGGACGTCGGGGGAAAGGGTCCTAAGAGATCCATCCCCCACTGGGCGAACGGCCACGGAGCGTAGAGCTGGGAAAGTGGAGTGGAGGGCTGCCGCTGCACCATGGCATGCCACTGGCACCGATCACACCTCTTCACGAAGTCGGCGGCATCCTCCTTCATTGTCTCCCAGAAATAACCTTGGCTGAAGGCCTTGTACGCCAGCATCCTGCCCCCCACATGGTTCTCGCAGATGCCCTCGTGGATTTCCTGGAGTACGAGTGCGGCCTCCGCGGGTCTCAGGCACTTGAGAAGGGGGTAGGAGTAGGACCTCCGATACAGTTGTCCATCCATCAAGACGAACCGCGCGTCCTTCTTCTTGATAAGGTGAAATGCTGCGCGATCCTCCGGCAAGGTGTTGCTGGTAATGTACTCAGCATACTTATCCATCCAGCTGGGCTCTTGGCTGACCTGTTGGACCTTCATAGGGGTCTCGTAGCTCGGGGCCTTGAGATGCTCAACATAAGCGCGACCCAACAACGAGTTCGGTAGGGTTTCCAGTTGGGAGAGCGCGTCCGTGCGAGCATTTTTCCCGCGGGGTATGTGGGAGATGCTGAAGCGCCAAAATCCGACCGCGCTCATTCTCACGAGCTCTAGGTATTTCGCAATTTGAGGGTCCCGTGCACCGTACTCTCCGGAGATCTGTCCGGCCACCAGCTGCGAATCTGTGAAGGCCTTGAGGTTGGCCATGCCCAACTCGAGGGACACTCTCAGCCCTGCGAGGAGCGCCTCGTACTCCACCTAGTTGTTAGTTACGGCAAACTAGAAACGGAGTGCACATTCGGCGACGACCCCTTCGCCGTTGGCGAGGATGAGACTGGTCCGCTCCCACTGGAGTTCGAGGCTCCGTCCACATGAAGGATCCACACGTCCTCCTCGGGTCCCGGTTCCGGCTGCCGGTCCAGAGGGTCTTCTTCCATCCCCTTGACCAGGCCTGCGCACTCGACCAAGAAGTCAGCGAGCACTTGCGCCTTCATGGCCGACCTTGGTCGATAAGTGATATCAAACTCGCTGAGCATGAGTGCCCACTTCGCCAATCGCCCGGATGTGTCGGGTCGGCTGAGTATCGCTTTCAGCGACTGATCCATCAGGACGGTAATGGGATGTGCTTGGAAATAGGGCCTGAGATGCTGGGCAGACACCATTAATGCAAAAATGAGTTTTTCAGATAGGGAATACCTAAGCTTCGCATTGCGGAGGAGTTTGCTCGTGTAGTACACCGGGCTCTGAATTCCCTGGTCGTCGGTCCGAACTAGGACCGAACTGATGGCCTCCAGGGTGACTGCCAGGTACAGGATGAGCTCCTCTCCTTCTTCGAGCCTGGAGAGCAGTGGCGGCGATGCAAGCATCTTCTTCAGCTCGTCAAACGCCTCCTAGCACTCCTCGGTCCAGGTGAAGTTGTTCATCTTCCTTAGCACTTTGAAGAAAGGCCAACAGTGGTTGGCCGACCTCGAGATAAACCATCTCAGGGTGGCTATCCGGCCGGTGAGTTGCTGCACTTGCTTCTTGGAGGTGGGCTGTTCCATGTCCAAAATGGCCTGGACCTTTTCCGGGTTGGCCTCTATCCCTCTTTGGGTCACCATGAACCCCAAGAATTTCCTGGTGGAGATGCCGAAGGCGCACTTCGCCGGGTTCAGCTTCATTTGGTAAAGTTGGAGGTTGCCGAAGGTCTCCGCCAGGTCGCCAACATGATTTGAAAGGGGCTTGCTCATTACCAGCATGTCATCCACGTACACCTGCATGTTGCGGCCGATCTGATCCTTGAAGACTTTGTTGACCAGTCGCTGGTACGTGGCCCTGACGTTCTTGAGGCCAAATGGCAACATCTTGTAACAGTAAGTCCCGCGGTCGGTGATGAAAGCGGTGTGCTCCTTGTCCTCCAGGTGCATTCGAATCTGGTTGTACCCGGAGAAGGCATCCATGAAAGAGAGGAGGCGATGCCCCGAAGTGGTGTCCACCAACTGGTCAATCTTCGGAAGAGGGAAACTATCCTTTGGGCAAGCTCGGTTGAGGTCGGTGTAATCCACGCAGATCCTCCACTTGCCGCTGCTCTTCTTCACCATGACCACATTCGCCAGCCAACTGGGATATTATACTTCCCGCACAGAGCCGGCGGTGAGGAGCTTCTCTACTTCTTCATTGATGGCCTTCTACCTTTCTGCAGCGAAGCTCCTCTTCTTCTGGCGGACCGGGTGACACCTCGGGTCAACATTTAGCCTGTGGGTGATGACTTCCGAGGGGATGCCCGGCATGTCAACTGCAGACCAGGCAAACACATCCGCATTCGTGCGAAGGAAATCCAGCAGGCGGGTCTGCTCTTCCTCCGGGAGCTGGGCCCCCACATGCACAGTCTTCTGAGGGCCCGAACCGAGGGGATACATCAACAGGTGTTCCACGGGTCCTCCCCTGGGTTCCTTCTCCCTTAAGTCGAGGTCGTCGATGTCGGGGCCGAGCTCAGCACCTCGGACACCCGGGACCGTCTGAAGGCAATGCTGGACAGGCTGGGTCGTCCCCCTCATCACCCCAGTCCCAGAGGCTGTGGGGAGCTGTACTAGCAACCATTTTATGGAAATCACGGCGTCCAGCTGGTTGAGCCCCGGATGACTAAGGATCGCATTATAAGGTGAGGGGAGCTTGACGACAGTAAACGTCATCATGATGGTAGTCTGCCGAGGTGGGGATCCAGCAGTGATAGGGAGAGTGATCTCCCCTTTGACCCCCACCGAGTCCCCGGTAAAGCCCACAAGAGGGGTGTGCACCGGCCTTAACTGATCATGAGACAGGTTCATTCGGGAGAAAGCAACATAAAAAAGCACGTCAGTAGAATTCCCACTATCTACCATAATGCGATGTACAGGATGCTTTGCGATGGTCATCTCGACCACCACTGCATCATTATTTACATTTTTGTTTTCATTCCCCTTCTTAAAGGGGGATACATCCTCCGGGTCTCCCACCTCTCAGGCTCTCTTCGCCGCACGCCCGATTTCCCAAGAGATCATGCCCACCGGCTTCTCTGTCGGGCGGTTATCGATCGTAGGGACCGGGGGAAGGGCTGCAAGCGGCTGTCCCTCCACCGGGGCTTCGTTCCTCACGAACTTCATGAGGTAGCCTCTTTTAATCAGCTCCTCGATTTCCCGCTTCAGATTGCAGCACTCCTCCGTGTCATGGCCGTGCTCACGGTAGAACTGGCAGTATTTTGACTTGTCACGGGTGTTCCTTGGGTTCTGAGGAGGAGGTCGGCAAAGGTAGTGCTCACCCTCAATCTCCATGAGGATCTTCGTTCTGGGAGCAAGGAGAGGGGTGAAACTTCGCTCCGGGGCGGTGATGCGGGACTAATATGCATGCAATTATTTTTATATATTTTATATGTGGGGTTAGGTGATTAATTCCCAAATTTCAGATCAAAATTAATTATAGGGAATTTTATATGAATTTTTGCAGCCAAGCATGCAGATTAGAACCTAAAAAAATACTAAAGAAAGATCGCCAGGGCTGAGAAGCCTCGGTTAGGGCAAGCTCTCCTACAATATAAAGACTGGACGTAGAGGGGGTGTACCTGACAACGTCTGAAGTGCCCGGTGAAGATCGCAGCGAAGGGATCTCTCGTTCCTTGATGGATGCGGCCTGGAAAATCGAGCCAAAGACCCGCGGATACCCGGCTTTCTGCTTGGTGGTCCGATTGAGGCTTGGTTGGAGTCGTTGGATTCGTAGGAACTCGGGGACCTGCAAACGACCTGTCAAGGGTTAGAAATCTCAAAGGAAATCAAGAAAACAAAGGAAAACAGTAAAGGGAAGAAAGTTTTGGAGGGGGCTGGAAGGATGGTTGGCAGCAGGAAGATGATTGCAAACACCGGGAAGAAGAACTCTCAAACCCCTTTATGCACACAGCAGGGTAATCACACAAAGTAAAGAGGAACTCAAGGTTTATTTCATATATCAAAATCTCCCTTCATATAAGAGGCTAGGGTCCTTTAAATAAACCCTTAACCTTGGGCTCCAAGTAAGGGCACATAAGTCTTTACCTAAGAATCCTTTTCCCTCTCAAACCCTAGCTAGAAAATAAAGAAATATTAGGTAGAAAAATCTCTAAAAATTTTCTTGACTTGGCCAACACTCCAAGGATGCCTAGGGGGGCGTGTTGGGCTTCTAGGAGCAGCAAGGGGCCGGCCCAAAGGGGCTCGGGCGCATGGGTTTGGGCCTCTGGACGCTGGGGTGGCCTGGTAGCCAAGTAGTAGGAATATTCCTTGGTATCTTGCTTCTTAGGGGCTTGGGCTTGATTTCTTTGGGCTAGGATGCAGATGGACCTCTGGAATCATGGATGCCCTTATCTATGAATATACTTTGGCATCTGTAAGGGAATCTGGGCATCTGGAGGGCATCTGCAAGAAATCAGGGTTTTCTGAATTTTCCTTCTGGGGTCTTCAAATCTTCAAGCCGGGTTGGACTTGGGCTATACTTCCATGTCTTCAATCTAGTTGGACTTGGTCTTCACTTGTATGATATAGTCTTGAGTCTTCAGTATGCTTGGACAGGACTCAAAAAAATAAAATTAGCTCAACATGAGCTGACTAGCATTGGATTGAACTAGCTCAACATGAGCTGACTAGTACAGAACTGAAATAACAACTCAAAAGATTCAAATAACAACTAAAATAGACTCAGATGGGCTAAGCCCTTATTACAGATGGACTCATAAATTATTGATCAATTCATAGAAGGTTGAAAAGCCTCTATCTTATTCTGGTGCTTTTGGTATCCCCATCAATTCTCCCGGGGTGGGAGGAACTCGACCCTGTTGAGTGAAGATCAAGCTGGCTCACATATCTCTCGAGGAGGTCTAGGTTGAGGTGCTGCAAGTCCCCTCGAGAAATCCACGAATCGTTCGACTCTGGCCGGCCTTGCCATCGAACCAGGAAGCATTAATAACCATGGCCCCGGGTCATAATGGCTTGATCGTCCAGGATACGCTCGATCCGTTCTCCTCTCTCAGGCCAAATTTATTAGTGGACACTCTGGGTTAGGGTCACTCACAATAAAAAGGAATAGGTTCAAAAGCCTCACTAGGTATCGCTGCTAGTTCCCTGTACTCAACCAGGTCTATAATATTGAAGGTAGAACTAATGCCCAAATCCGAAGGCATGTCTAACACCTAGGCATTTGATCCAACCTTCTCTATCACTTTAGAAGGTCCGGCTCTGCGAGCATGAAGCTTCTTTTAGGCCTAAGCCTAACCAAGATAGAATCTACTACATCAAATTCTTTGACCCTTCTTCGGGAATTAGCAAGTTGTTTTAACATTAGTGCGGGTGGTGAACATGCTAGGCATATGTAGACTCCTAACAAGATGATGCAAAGGACTCAAACCTACACCTAATAGACTCGACTAAAGAGGTTTATTAGGTCTTAACTACCACTTGGGCTTGGGGGCATGAGTCATGGTTGATGGATGACATGCAGAAGAAAATTTGCTAGTAACTCCTAATAGGTGCCAGAGGGTCTGCCAAAAGTAGGTAGTAAATGGGATGGGCTCTATGGATCCTTGCAACCTAGTAACCTCAACAAAATGTAATCTAATAGTTCTAGACACATGAGAATACTCAGGAAAGGATAGGAAATAGGAAGTGGGTTCAGAATTAGTCTGGTAGGGCAGAGAAAAAGGTTCTGGGTTAGTTGGATAAAGTAGGATAAAAAATGGGGTGTCAGGAACTAATCCTATACTAATGAGGTTAACCTTACGGGGTTGCGGTATATCTATGGGGTTTGTATAATGGAAGGATGGGTTATTAATCTTAGGGAAGAGGTCCTTAATGGGAACTATAGGAGGAGGCTTATCATGAAGGTATAGATTCAAAGAGATCAGGTCCTTAATAAATTCTTCAGGTTCTTGTATTTTAGGACAAGACTCTATAATTTGGCTCTCCTCTATGGTTTCCTTAGGTAAGGCTCTAGTAGCGGTACCTAGGTTCTCTTCCTCTATTTGTTCTTCCACTATAGCTTTAGGTTGGATGTGGTCAAGGTCAACTACCTCTAGGTTGGCTTTTACCTGGGTATCTATTAGGTCAGCTAATTCTAGGTCATCTAAAGGTGTCTCCTCTTCTCCCTCATACTCATCCACTAAGCTTGCATCAGCTTCATACACTTCTGCATTAATGTAAGCCTTATGAATCTCAGGAATGGTTGGAGAAGGTCGGCTAAGAAAAAATTGGCTGGGTCCTGGTTTCTGATTATGGGCACTACTCCTAGTAGGCTCAGGTTGACTAAGGGGTAGTGGCTCACTATTGGGTTCATATTTAGGGGTACTAATCCTATGGGATTCAAGTTGGTTAGGAGAAACCTGTCTAATACTAGATTGATTCTTAGGGGTTATGGGTTCTCTGGACTCGTAGGACAAGGGTGCAGATCTATGGGTCATGGGATTATAGGATCTAGGGTCATAGGATTTTGGGTCAGCTCTATGGTCAGGTTCTAAGGATGGATCATGGTATGGGGTCCTCCTAAGGTTGGGCTCCCTATATGGGTCAGGATATTGGGTTCTCCTAGGGTTGGACTCCCTATATGGGTCAGAATATTGGGTTCTCCTAGGGTTGGGCTCCCTATATAGGTCAGAGTATTAGGTTCTCCTAGGATTGGACTCCCTATATGGGTCAGAGTATTGGGTTCTCCTGGGTTCAGTATCATAATAAGGGTCATGGTAAGGGGTTCTTCTAGGTTCAGTATCATAATACGGGTCATGGTAAGGGATTCTTCTAGGTTCAGTATTATTGTATGGCTCAGGCTTTGGGGTCCTCCTAGGTTGAGGATTATAGTATGGGTCAGGATAAGGGGCTCTCCTAGGTTCGACCTCAGGGTATGGATTAGGGTTTGGGGTCCTCCTAGGTTGAGGGAAATCAGGATCTAGCTCAGATTGTGACCCATGGATTTTTCCTGGGGTCCCTACCCGGACTTCTAACTGATCAAACCTATTGGCAAGATGGTCAATTCTATCATTGGTTTGAATACCAGACTGAGTTAACTGGGTCATCTGGGTAGTCATCTGGGTAGCCATCTGGGCCATTTGATCAGCTAGGGCTTTCATTTGGGCTTGCAAATTTTCCATGGGTTCAGACATTTGTGAAGGAGGTGGGTGATATGAAACTCCTGATCTAGTGCTCATGCAAGACTCGATCAGACCGACTACAGCTGACTAGACCTAGAGTCCAAACTAAGGGCTCAATCAGGGTGGCAAACTAGCCTATAGTAACCCTGTACTCAGCCAGGCAGGTGTAAGGGGAGTGTTAGGTCCCTGATTGCCAATCCTAGACACCAATCAGAGATTGGCCAGGTAGGCGGACCAGCACACAAGCCCTTCGGGATTGAATCCCTAAACCACCATTCTAGACACTGAGCATAAGGCACACACAGGTTAACTTGACACAGTGATCTAACACTAGCCCGGACCCGACCAGTTGGTGTCCCTAGCCCACTAGGGCAAATTAAGTCTAGTTAATTTTAGGTTAAGGCTTGGGACCGAATGCAAGGGATGTGGTTTTGAGCTATGGAGAGGTGATCAAATCCTCCCCCCATCTAATATAGTAAGAGTGCCCTTAAAAGTAAATTATGCAATGATGGCAGGCAAATGAGGATGCAAATTAGGGTTTAGATGTTTTTTTAGTATTTTTGGAGAATATGTAATTTTTTATTTTTTTGATATTTTTTTAAATAGAAGAAAACTTGCAAATCATGGCCTAATATGCTGAAAATATACTAAAATTAAAAGATATGCAAAAAATGCTAAACAAAACCCTAAAACTTCCAAAATTGTCTTGCTGAAAAAATAGAGCCGAAAATTTGTAGGTTGTATTTCGGCTTGAAGAAAATTCACAGGTCATAATAAAATTTGAAAAAATTCTTAAAAGTACTGTGAATATGATGAATCCAACAAAACAAATTTCAAAATTCTTGGAGTTTTTATCAGGGAGAAATAATTAAAATAACAGAGCATATACGGACTAAAAATTATAGAAAACAAGCCCTAATCTAAGCTCTAATACCAAATGATGCGGGACTAATATGCATGCAATTATTTTTGTATATTTTATATGTGGGGTTAGGTGATTAATTCCTAAATTTCAGATCAAAATTAATTGTAGGGAATTTTATATGAGCTTTTGCAGCCAAACATGCAGATTAGAACCTAGAAAAATACTAAAGAAGGATCACCGGGGCTGAGAAGCCTCGGTTAGGGCAAGTTCTCCTACAATATAAAGACTGGACGTAGAGGGGGTGTACCTGACAACATCTGAAGTTCCCGGTGAAGATCGCAGTGAAGGGATCTCTCATTCCTCGATGGATGCGGCCTGGAAAACCGAGCCAAAGACCCGCGGATACCCGGCTTTCTGCTCGGTGGTCCGATTGAGGCTTGGCTGGAGTCGTTGGATTCGTAGGAACTCGGGGACCTGCAAATTACCTATTAGGGGTTAGAAAACTCAAAGAAAATCAAGAAAACAAAGGAAAACAGCAAAGGGAAGAAAGTTTTGGAGGGGGCTGGAAGGATGGTTGGCGGCAGGAAGATGATTGCAAACACCGGGAAGAAGAACTCTCAAACCCCTTTATGCACACAGCAGGGTAATCACACAAAGCAAAGAGGAACTCAAGGTTTATTTTATATATCAAAATCTCCCTTCATACAAGAGGCTAGGGTCCTTTAAATAAACCCTCAACCTTGGGCTCCAAGTAAGGGCACATAAGTCTTTACATAAGAATCCTTTTCCCTCTCAAACCCTAGCTAGAAAATAAGGAAACATTAGGTAGAAAAATCTCTAAAAATTCTCTTGACTTGGCCAACACTCCAAGGATGCCTAGGGAGGCATGTTGGGCTTCTAGGAGCAGCAAGGGGCCGGCCCAAAGTGGCTCGGGCGCATGGTTTTGGGCCTCTGGAAGCTGGGGTGGCCTGGTAGCCAAGTAGTAGGAATATTCCCTGGTATCTTGCTTCTTAGGGGCTTGGGCTTGGTGCCTGGGCTTGATTTCTTTGGGCTAGGATGCAGATGGACCTCTGGAATCATGGATGTCTTTATCTATGAATATACTTTGGCATCTTGAATGGAATCTGGGCATCTGCAAGAAATCAGGGTTTTCTGAATTTTCCTCCTAGGGTCTTCAAATCTTCAAGCTCGGTTGGACTTGGGCTATACTTCCATGTCTTCAATCTAGTTGGACTTGGTCTTCACTTGTATGATATAGTCTTGAGTCTTCAGTATGCTTGGACAGGACTCAAAAAAATAAAATTAGCTCAACATGAGCTGACTAGCATTGGATTGAACTAGCTCAACATGAGCTGACTAGTACAGAACTGAAATAACAACTCAAAAGATTCAAATAATAACTAAAATGGACTCAGATGGGCTAAGCCCTTATTACAGATGGACTCATAAATTATTGATCAATTCATAGAGGGTTGAAAAGCCTCTATCTTATTCTGGTGCTTTTGGTGTCCCCACCAGGCGGCTCCACCCTTCGGCCTTGGGCCTGGACGGGGGTCAGCAGGTGGCCCGGGCCTCCGGGTCCCGGGGACATCTCTCAGGGCCGGCTTCTTCAAGGACCTCCCATCCAGCTCCCGTCGGGTGCGATCGGCCTCCTCCGCTCGGATGTACTTGTGGACACGGAGTAAGAGCTCGGAATACGTCCTAGGGTGTTTTTTATCTAGGGAATAAGTCAAGCGGGACGTATTGAGCTCGCGCTTCAATGTCAGCAAGGCAACGGGCTCATCCAGACTGTAGATTTCCAAGGCAGCGATCTTGAAACAGGTAATATAGTCCCGAAGCAGCTCCTGGTCCTGCTGGCAGATGGAGAAGAGGCTGTCCACCTCTCTTGGCACCTTCCAACAAGCGTCAAAGTGTGCCACGAACCTTCCTTCCAATTGATGGAAGGAGCAAATAGATTCCGGCTCGAGGCGGGTGAACCAGACTCGAGCAGCCTTCCGGAGGGTAACGGGGAAGGCGACGCATAAAAGAGCATCCGTGGCCCCCTGGACCCTCATGAGAGCCTTGTAGGTCTCCAAATGGTCCAAGGGGTTGGTGGTCCCATCGTAGGGATCCACCTGCGGCATGCGGAACCGACTCGGAATCGACTCCTCTTAGATTTTCCGGGAGAAGGGCGGCCGGGCGTCGTAGCTTGCCGGGTCCGCCGAGGAGTTCTGCAGGTCAGCAAATCGGCGGGCGAACTCCACCAGCTTGCGCTCGTGCTCCTCCAGGCACCTCTCGGCCTAGCGCCTAATGGCCTCGTCAGTGGAATCTTCCACCGAGGCTGCTGGCGAGGGGGGCGCCGATCGGTCTCGGCGGGGGGCTTTGCCCCGACGTCGCCTACTGTGGCGTGCCGTCTCGGCATCGTTGGCTGGGGATCGACTCTCGTGATCCACTGAACCGGAGAAATTCCTCTTCGCGGGGGTTTGGTTGCTCCCGCGGGGGTTGGAGATTGCCCGCGATTGAGAGGGCCTGCCTTGGATGGAGAGCAGGCTTCCGTGGGGCCCCGCGGCCCAAGCCGCGGGGGTCCCTGGCTGGGGTTGTGTGGGCAGGGACCGCTGCTGGTGTTGTAGCTCCCGAACTGCTATAGTTAGGGTTTGTAGCTGTTGGATGACAGCTGCGAAAGGTCCATCCACCGGGGACGGCTGCGAAGGGAGAGGAGGTGGAGCAGGAAGCTCCCTCTCCGAGCTGTGCCGCCCCTGAGGGGAAGGGGCTTTCCCTACTCGACTGGTGGATGCTTCATGCCCGCGCATCACCACCATGGTCAGAGCGCACTTCGTCCCGTGGAGAGCTAGCTCGCGCTAGGGTGGTTGTCCTGCCCCCCTTCCTGGCATGCCAATCTGTTGCTGATCTCGCCGCCGTGGCCTGTAGCTTCAGAGCTGGTACCAGACTCGGACCGTCTCACCTCGAGGTCTCCGAGCTTACGATCCTGCAAAATAAGGTCAGAAACCCTGGCCGGGGGTCCCGGCAAGGGAGCTCCAACGGTCAAGTTAGAAAATGGTGAGATGGAACAGAATCCCTAAGGTGGGCCCCCGAAGGAGTCCCAGGCTTAGAGATGATCTTAGTAAAAGAGGTATTTGGAAGAGTGGAAATTGGGCCGAGCTCCTTCACCGAGCTTACGCCGAGGGACCCCTCTCGGGACCTTGGATTCTACTCTTGGTGCCTTTCTTTCTCCCAGCCTTTTTTCCACTTACCTGGTTATCCGCTCTTCCCATCCTTTTATCCCATCACATTGCCTCCGGCCTCCCACCCCCGGGAGGTTTCCTCTCCACTTTCATCTTTTCCTCTCTCCCTCTCTTTTCCCTTTCCCCTTCGGGTCCAGGAACCCGGTGGCCTCCTTGTCTTGCTTGCTGAGCCCAGCGAGAAAAGGGGAGAGGGAGGACACCGGCCAAGCCTTGGGCCGAGCACGAGCGCTCTCCTTCCCAGGCGTTGACGATGTTTGTTGCTGGCTCCTGTCTGCCAGGACTCTGCTTCTTGGTTGCGGAACCCGTCGGGCCGATGTAAACGAGATTTCACGCGTCACTGCCGACCATACCAGCGCTCCTCGCGAGGTACGGCACGTGCTGCCCAAGTGGCGGTTTCGAAACTCATGCCCCTGCTTCCCGGAGGCCTCACCATGCAGGGCCGGCTTTGGCCGAGGTTGACCCCTCCTGAGTGGACACCTGGCAGAGGGCCAAAGGAGCACTCGACTTCGATCGAGGTGGACCTATGTCTGGGCGCCATCCGGTGAAGGAGCAGGAAGGCCCGGCTCGACCTCGGCCGAGGTAGAACCGTCTCCAGGTGCCACCTGGCAAGGGAGCAAGGGGCCGTCGACTTCGGCCGAGGTGGACCCCTCCTGGGCGGACACCTGGCGGAGCGGCAGAGGAGCGCTCGACTTCGGTTGAGGTGGACCCGTGTCCGGGCGCCATCTGGCGAAGGAGCAGGAAGGCCCGGCTCGACCTCGACCGAGGTGGAACCGTCTCCGGGTGCCACCTGGTGAGGGAGCAAGGGGCCGCCGACTTCGACCGAGGTGGACCCCTCCTGGGCGGACACCTCGCGGAGCGGTAGAGGAGTGCTCGACTTCGACCAAGGTGGACTCGTGTCCGGGCGCCATCTGGCGAAGGAGCAGGAAGGCCCGGCTCGACCTCGACCGAGGTGGAACCGTCTCGGGGCACCACCTGGCGAGGAAGCAAGGGGCAGCTGGCTTCGGCCGAGGTGGACCGCTCCTGGGCGGACACCTGGCAGAGCGGCAGAGGAGCGCTCGACTTCAGCCGAGGTGGGCTCGTGTCCGGGCGCCATCTGGCGAAGGAGCAGGAAGGCCCGGCTCGACCTCGGCCGAGGTGGAACCGTCTCCGGGCACCACTTGGCAAGGGAGCAAGGGGCAGCCGTCTTCAGTCGAGGTGGATCCCTCCTGGGCGGACACCTGGCGGAGCGGCAGAGGAGTGCTCGACTTCGATCGAGGTGGACCCGTGTCCGGGCGCCATCTGGCGAAGGAGCAGGAAGGCCCGACTCGACCTCGACCGAGGTGGAACCGTCTCTGGGTGCCACCTGGCGAGGGAGCAAGGGACAGCCGGCTTCGGCCGAGGTGGACCCCTCCTAGGCGGACACCTGGCGGAGCGGCAGAGGAGCGCTCGACTTCGGCCGAGGTGGACCCGTGTCTGGGCGCCATCAGGCGAAGGAGCAGGAAGGCCCGGCTCGACCTCGGCCGAGATGGAACCGTCTCCGGGCGCCACCTGGTGAGGGAGCAAGGGGCAGCCGGCTTCGGCCGAGGTGGACCCCTCCTTGGCGGACACCTGGCGGAGCGGCAGAGGAGCGCTCGACTTCGACCGAGGTGGACCCGTGTCCGGGCGCCATCTGGCAAAGGAGCAGGAAGGCCCGGCTCGACCTCGACCGAGGTGGAACCGTCTCCGGGCGCCACCTGGCGAGGGAGCAAGGGGCAGCCGGCTTCGGCCAAGGTGGACCCCTCCTGGGCGGACACCTGGCGGAGCGGCAGAGGAGCGCTCGACTTCGGCCGAGGTGGACCCGTGTCCGGGCGCCATCTGACGAAGGAGCAGGAAGGCTCGGCTCGACCTCGGCCGAGGTGGAACCGTCTCCGGGCGCAACCTGGCGAGGGAGCAAGGGGTAGCTGGCTTCGGTCGAGGTGGACCCCTCCTGTGCGGACACCTGGTGGAGCGGCAGAAGAGCGCTCGACTTCGATCGAGGTGGACCCGTGTCCGACCTCGCTCGCTGATCCCGTTCCGTCGAAAAAATTCACGTGGTTCGGACCACGCCCGGCAGAGCCTGTGACACGCCACTTCAGCGTAACGGCCATATCACTTATATACATTAATGTAAAATAGAAAACAAGGTCAAAAAAATTATTTTCAAAAGAAGCTCTTGATGTTATTTGGCACTACATTTCAAGCTTCTAAGGTACACTGCCTCTAGTTGTTGTTTATATTTACGTTTAGTTAATGTTATGTTGAGGATTTTGCTAGGTACACTGACCAGATTTAGGTTTACTTTATAGTTTGTGAATATCTAACTCTTATTACTTTAACATTTTCGCTTGGCTTTTAGTTGACACCAGAGTGCTTTATAATCACAAATGGCATTTATTATGTCATATGTTGCATATATTAAGCTGGTATCATTTGTATTTTCATACACGTAATAATTTGAAGATCTATCAACAGCCCATCATTATGATGTTATTTGGCATGAAGTATGCTAAACAATTGATACATTCAGAATGAGGTATGCTTTGGTACTTATATTTTATTCCTATAAGATGTAATAAACTTGATGGATGCTAATATGTTTTGCCTGCTATAATCTTATGGTTGCCTTCTTATTTTTTCTGATGATAATCTAAACTTAAAGGATATTGAAGGAAATGGTACTAGCAGATATAGTATGGTCTCTTTTTCTCATTCCCATATGATGTGTTAAACCTGATGGGTGCCAATTCATTTTGCCATTATTGATGCATTTGGTACGAGGTATGCTTATATTTTATTTCCATATGATGTGTTAAACCTGATAGATGCCGATCAATTTTGCCTGCTATATTCTTATGGTTGCCTTCTTATTTTTCTTGATGATCATCTAAACTTAAAGGATATTAAAGTGAATGGTACCAATAGATATAGTATGGCCTTTTTTTCTTATTCTCATATAATGTGTTAAACCTGATAGGTACCGATCGATTTTGCCATGATTGATACATTTGGCAGGAGGTATGCTTATATTTTATTCTGATATGATTGTTAAACCTGATTGGTGCTGAATGGTTTTGCCTGCTATATTTTTATAGTTGCCTTCTTGTTTTTTTTATGATAATCCAAACTTAAAGGATATTGAAGGAAATGGCACTAGTAGATATAGTATGGCCTCTTTTTCTTATTTCCATATGATATGTTAAAACTGATGGGTGTCGATCGGTTTTGCCATGATTGATGCATTTGGCACCAGGTATGCTCATATTTTATTTCTATATGATATGGTAAACTTGATGGATCCCAATCGATTCTGCTTGCTATATTTTTATTATTGCCTTCTTATTTTTCCTGATGATGATATGAATTTAATGGATATTGAAAGGAATGGCATCAATAGATATAGTATGATATATATTTTTTTATTTTCATATGATGTATTAAATTTGATCAGCGTCGATCGATTTTATTTCCTCGACATGCGGGTCTAGCATGGACACACTTATTCCCCTCGTCCTGCTATCCCTCTTCTTCTCCCCCATCTCTTCTCTCTTCTATTTATTGAATTTGTTGTTTGTTAGTAGCAAGCCAGTAAGGGGCAGGCGGTCTACTTTCCTCTACTAGGAGGCACAAACGACAATGGGATGGCCATTGGTGGGTTCTTTTTTGCTCCTTCACTTTGCTTATCGTGGCTATTATCTATTATTATTCTGACATCAATCGTCGGCCATCATCCTTAAAAATTTAATTCCACATTGCTGTAGAAAGAGAGAGGAGGTGAGCTACGGCTGGGTTTGGTGGTCTGCTGGATCACGGGCACTGCCGGCCGGGACTGAGATGGTGGTGGCACTACAACCATTCTGGTTATTCCCGATGCTTAAATAGACATTTCTCGATGCTTTAAAGCATCGCTAAAAATCCTTCCGATGCTTCAAAAAGCGTCGCAAAATTAAGAGTGGAGAGAGTTTTTCTTGATGCTTTTGAAAAGCATCGTAGAAGCATCAGGAATAAAAGAATTTTCCTGATACTTTAAAGCATCGAATATAAGTCTAGGTTAAAGTTATTCCCAATACTTTAAAGCATCGAAAATAAACTTATTCCTGATGCTTTTAAAAAGCATCAGGAATAACTTTATTCTCGGTGCTTTAAAGCATTAGAAATAAGTCCGGGATAAAGTTATTCCCAATGCTTTTAAAATGCATCGAGAATAAGTTTATTCTCGATGCTTTAAAGAACTTATTCTCGATGCTTTAAAGCATCAGAAATAACTCTAAAATAAAGTTATTCTCAATTCTTTAAAGCATTGGGAATTCCATTTTTGGAAAAAAATAAATATTTTATTTTAAATTTTAAAATCTATATAATTTTTTAAAACCTAAACATAAATAATAAAAAAATTCAATTTCATTCCATGCATTCAACACATCCAAATATAAATCTAAATATAAATCAAAATATATAATGCATTACAATCTAATTTTAGTTTGTTACACATATGTCTATTTAACAAAATTAAAAAATACATGAAAATACAAGGGATGAAATAATAAAAAGTCGAGGTCAATGATCTGCAGGAGGTAGATCGTCATCTGGTCCATGTGGATCTGATGCTCCAGAAGTCTATATAAAAAATATTTAAAATATTTAATTTATGAAACTATAAATGATAATATATTATATAAATTACTAATTTAATATGAAAATATATATTTAAAGTCATATATATGTACCTGATGTCCAAGAGCAAACATCTGTATGACAGATGTAAGCCGCTTAATATGCTCTATCATGCTATCCATCGCTGCTCTATCGATAGCGGCTCTCTGTCGTATCTCATCAAGCTCAGTGTCATGGCTCCATCGCATCTCCTCTACATCGGCACGACTCCATCGAATCTCCTCTGCATCAGCGGTATGGCTCCATCACATCTCCTCTATCTCCTCCTCAAGTCTGCGAACACGTGC
Organism: Areca catechu; assembly: GCA_021397845.1. Classification (NCBI taxonomy): domain Eukaryota; kingdom Viridiplantae; phylum Streptophyta; class Magnoliopsida; order Arecales; family Arecaceae; genus Areca; species Areca catechu. The sequence goes on along the minus strand of CM038040.1, from coordinate 151,294,840 downwards.
TCTTGAGCACTATTTGCAGTCTCATGTGCATGTCTACTGACCGCAGATAACTGAGTGGGGGGTGACTCCAACTCCATAGCCCCTCACTCGACCGTAGTGCTCCGGGCCCATCAACTCTGTAAATATCTCTGCCTCAATGCGACTACTCTGCGTAGATGCTGGAGAATCATCAACACGCTCGGCAATAAGAGCTGTAGCTCTTTCTTGTATTAATTTATGAAAATTAGTTAGGTCTTAAAAACTAACAAAATCAAATTTAAATCATTGGATGAATTAAATTGTAATAACAACTTACACATACATCCCTCGACTCATCTCTGACAAAAATGCCATCACGATGAGTATGAGTCATCCGGTAAAACTCCGCCTGACCGGGTTTCCTCCCATGCTCATCGACCTACAAGAAACATTATAATTTTAAGCAAATAATTCAAACTAATTTAAAAATTATTTAAGTATCATGATATATATATGTATCGCGATACATCATCCACGATACATATATGTATCGCGATACATCATCCACGATACATATATGTATCACGATACATCATCTACGATACATATACATGTACCATGATATATATACATGTACCGTGACACATATATGTACCACGACACAGTTATGTACCGTGACACATAAACATGTACCGCGATACATATACATGTACCGGATACATTTTCCATGATATATAATATTAGTTTCAGTAAAATGCATAAATACTTTAATATTAAAAATATAAACATATAGTTTAAGAAACTTACAAACTCCTGTCTGACTCGCGCGTAACTCTTGGATCCCGTTGTGTGGGGAACAAACTGAGCTACTCGTGCAGCTCTACCAATATCAGAGTATGTCTACAAAATCAAAAAGATAACTTCTTATATCCATAAAGCAATGTATATATATATATATAATGTACCATATAAACTAATTTTTTTAATAGTATAAGCTTCAAATAAATTAGAAGATACCTGTCCCTTCTCGGAAAACTAATAATGAACCAACTCCACCCACTGATGAGGGGGTACATCAGGAGGACAGGAACTAACTACCTGCTCCTCTGTCATACCCGACAACTTGTACTTTGTCTTCAACTATGCTTTATATTCTTTTCATTTTTGGTTGAGAGACTTCAGTACAAAATCATGTGAGGATGGAGGAAGTACAAACTTACCCTGCAAAACAAAATAATTAATAATAATAGAAAATATAACATAATATTTCAACTATGCAAGATAACAAATAACTTAATATAAACTCTTTACCTGTACAACTCGTAGAATCTCTACTTTATACATTGGAAGCATGTCATTCCACTTTGCATAACTAAGTGGACAAAGTTGATGCCTCCGCGCAACTGTCCCCAAAAAAGAACTCAATATACTCACGGCTTTTTTAATTGGCTGCCCCAGCTCATTGCACTCAATTACTATCCTCTTACCCTCGGGCATCTGCCACACATCCCGCACTATTGTAGGCCTACGCCTATATGTAACCCTTCTAGATCCATCTACATAGAAATAGATAAAAGTAAGCTATAGTAAAAAGTGTAATAAAATTTTATCTAACCAAGGATATTGGAATAAATTACCCTGAATGTGTAGCTCATCATCTGCTAGATTGACGAGAGGATCATGATGCCTCGAGGATGATGGACCTGCAGTAGTATGGTGTGTCGAAAGAGAGGAAGGACCGACATCAACATCCTGTGTTAAAGTACTGGCCTCATCCTGTTGTGCTGAAGAAGAACTACCGACCTCTATTCGTGAGTGCTAGAACTGCACCCCAACAAATCATCACCCGCAAGGCATAGTGTCACTTATCATTTATATCAAAGACAGAATTAGTAAAGATAAATAGTATTGTAATATAATAATTACTACAAATTGTAAATATTATAAAATTTAATACCAATAAGAATCAAGCATTAGTGTTTTCTTCAAATTATGTCCTAAGCAAGGATATTGTAGCATGTATATCATCAATTGGTACAAAATGGAATGGCATGGAATGCATATAAGTATCATCATCTTCATCATCTTCTAGTTGTCTTCCCATATCATATAAGTTTTGAGGTTCTGTCTTAATAACAATAGCCCAATCTTTATCCTTTGCATCTTGTACGAAAAATACTTGACGAGCTTGAGAAGAAAAGATAAATGGATCATCCTTCAACAAGACACCAATATATATCAACCTTGTAAAATTTATAAATGTAAATCCATTTGCATCTTTTTTAAACCCCTTGATGAATTTATATCTACACAATCACATCTAAATAATATGACTTTAAAGATTCTGTAGTAATCTAACTCGTATATATCTTTAAGTGCACTATAATAAGTTTTTCCATCAGCTTCTACCATAACACCGCTATTCTGTATTTTTCTAAATTTCTCATGATATTTAGTATAAAATTTAAAACCATTGATTATAAAACCATTATATCTGATGATAACTTTATTTGGTCCTTGAGCCAGGCCTATTAATTCATCTGAATAATTTCTATCCATCATTGTTGACACCTAAAAATTAATAAGATATGTCAACAAGTTATTTGATGATAAATATATCCATATATTCTTTAAATATATGTCAAACCTATTTTGAAAGTCATGTAGAAAATAACTCGACTAACCATCGCTGCTCAATCCTTGGATTAGGTCGAGTGCTATGATTAGCTTGTCGCAGAGACATTAAAAATTCATTACATAAATTTATATTTATTAATATAGTTAAAAAAATAATATATGATATTTAAAACCATTGAAATCGTTAAATATGCTAACCTTCGATAGTTAAATATTATTTTACTATGAAGTAACACATAACGGTGTGCTTGTGCAATTAATTTATGGTTTAATACAATACTTTTACCTTTTTCAATTACTCTTCCTGCAGTTAAAAACTTATACAACTCTGCATTGGCTACGAAATCACTATATCGTTGACGTCTGTTAAACACAGTATCTATACCTTGAAAATATTTTGAACAAAATGTCAAACATTCTTCAGCAATATATCCTTTCGTAATAGAGGCATCTGGATAGGCTCTGTTTTGTATATAATCTTTCAATCGCACAAGATATATACAATATTTTAAAAAATATTTATACATCATCATGACGGTACTTTTATTAAAAATTATATAGAGATTAAAAATTGATAAAATATCTCTCAATATGATACATCCATCTATATTGTACCGGTCCACCAAGCTTGACTTCCGAAGCTAAGTGAATGAGTAGATGTACCATAATAGTAAAAAATCCTGGTAGAAAAATCTTCTCCATCTGATAAAGTGTAATCGCAATATCCGACTCCAACCGATCAAGCTCTCTAGGATCAATAACCTTTGAACATAATGACTTAAAGAATAATGATAACCGAATTATAACTGTAAGAACTTGTTTAAGCACTAATGATTTTGAAGTTATTGGAAAGATATCTTGCATCAACATATGACCATCATGACTTTTGAGATTAAAAGTTTTTCGGTCTTTAAGATGCACGCACATTGAAATATTAGATGCATATCCATCAGATACTTTAATATTTTTTAATACTATCAAAAATTATCTTTTTCTTGAGCAGACATGATATAAGACGCAGGAGGCAAATAAATTCTATCATTAGCAAGCATTTTGGGATACAGATCATGTCGGATACCCAATTCTTATAATTTCATTCAGGCCTTCGTGTTATCTTTGGTCTTTCCTTCAAGATTCAATAATGTTCCAAGGAGATTATCACATACATTCTTCTTTATGTGCATGACATTAAGATTATGCCGAATGATTGCTATTTCTAATTATACCACAAGCGCACGGTGTGCAGAGTAGCACGTCCGGCGAGTACAGATCGATCCCATGAGGAAATGGGTTCTTGAAATGTGTTCTAACCCATTGCTAGGCGAGCTTTAAAAAGAATTGGACATTAATTGCTAAATTATTCTAAAGCAATGACTTCAAAATTAAATAATTAAAATAATCCTAGAATCTTTGAATCTGCTAGACTGATGACTAATAAAGCCTTTCTAAGGTTTCCTTCCCTTTAACTTTTTCTCTTGTATTACTTAAGTATGGATTATGAACGGCCTCTGACCCAACAATAATCCATCAAGAATATTTACAAGGAAAAAAATTAACCATAAGCCTATTACCTAGAACCCTTCTTGCACTAAGTCAAATATGAACTATAAAGGGATTATGACCCAATGATAGTTCATTAAGATTAGTGGCAAGAGGATCAAAGGAAAAAAAACTCTAAAAACAAAGTAAGAAAGAAAGAATTCTACCCTACTTGCAGGTATTTAAAGTGCATAAATTAAACTAACCTTTGTAAATATTTAAATGACATTCATAAAGTTGCAATAAATTAAACTAATCCTAGAGAAGAAATTAAAATAATAAGAATAAAAATAAAAAAAATAATGGAACTGTATTGCTAAAATAAAATAAATATTCATAAAAAAAATAATTCTTAAGCTATTAAGAAAGCTTAAGAGTCGGAACAAATAAACTCTCAGGCTCTCGAAAAAGAAAACAATGCTTGGAAAAAAAGTCTCTCCTTCGGCTTCCCTCAGGAGAAAAATAAAATTTGGAATAAAATAATAACTCCCCAAGCCTTCCGAAGTCTCTCGTATTTAAAGAGAATGAGTGCATGGGAAAACTGAGTCAAACTCTCCTCTCATTTGCTTCCGGGTCTCTGCCTATGTTCCGTGATCAACACCTCCACCGTGGTGCTATCCCGAATCCGTAGAGTCCGTGGTTGATCACTCTTCGTTTCTTTTCCATTCGGACATCCGGACTGACAAGAGGAGATGTAGTGATGCTGGGCGAATTGGAAAATTCTCCGACATGGTGACAGTTGAGATTTTCTAGCCATGAAATCTTCTCTCGGCATGCAGCAGTGGCAGCGACAGGGAGGTGATGACCATGGATGGAGGACAGTGGTGAACGGTCACTTGATGAAGAGCTTAGATGGCCATGGTAAGAAGTTGATGAACATTGCAAGCAGGGACTTCAAGAAGGATGGCCACAGTGACTTGGCAGTGGTGAGGACAATCGAGCACAGGTGGAGCAAGGACAGTGCCGGCAATAGTGATGGAAGATCGACGGACAGAAAAATGGGAATAAGATGGCTGAGAAGATGGGCAGCAGAGGAGGCGGAGAGCTGGGATTTTCCGGTGACTTGGGTGGATAGCGGCAAACGGCTGAGAAGAACTGGGATGGTGAATGGGTGATGAATGGAAGGAGGCGGCGGACTGAAAATGGCAGCAAACACGGTGGCTTTTTTCTTGGATTCTCCGGTGTGGGAAGGTTTGCCGGCCGGTGAGGAGGGTCTCGGCGATAAGAGAGGGAGCTCCAGCATCTTCTCTGGCGAAATCATCGCTTAGGGAGCTCTATGGTCCACGACCAACTACAGTGGGGGATGGTGGACCAGCTGTTGTTTCGTGAACCAATTTGCTGGTTCACAGTGAACCACTGCTTTAAATTTCATACAATTTCTTCATAACAACTTCAAATTCAAATTTCGGGCCCGTCCAAACTCTAAATTGAATGTCGTTTGCGACATTGGATCCCAAAAATTATGCTCTTCATGTTGGTGGGGTTCAATCACCTAAAACACTACATAAAAATATAAAATTTAATCAAATAAGGGTAATTTAATATATAACTTAATGCTTTAATACTTAATTTTTATGCATTTATCACTCCTCCCAACTTGAATCTTACTCGTCCTCGAGTAAGGATAAAAGATAATTCATGAATTTTTATTAGAAATAACTGAGGAGCCTACTAAAAATTTTTAATACCATACACAAGTTTATTCGGACTTAAAAGTTACTCTCATACCCTTTTTATAACTAGAAGATTTTCCATTAGATAGCAAATGAAATGAGTCATTAAGATATTAATAGCTTCAAGTAAATTGGTTAAGTGCAAACTCCTCATTTCTCTAAATAATTCTTAACCAACTCCTACTGTTATTTCTAAATCTTTTTTTTCTTTGGAGTGGTGAGATATTATTTTAGTACAATTATATTCCTCTTATTATTACACTTTCTCTCTTTTTTATACATACCGTGCAATGTCTTAATCTCTTAAGCTTTCTATCTGACCCTTGTAACAAGTTTTTGACCAATGTCTCCCAGATCAGTTGACCTTAGGGCACTAGGTGTAGAACACCCCTCGAGCTTACTGGCTTGAGTCAGAAAGGCTACAAATCAAAACTGGCTGTAAGGCAAGGTTTCTTCACATCTCCACTTTTTGACGCAAGACTCAACCGCTTAGACGAAGAGGTCCGGTTACTCGGCATAATGATGTTCAGAACTTGCTTTTATTAACTTTTTCTCTTTTCTTTTAAAAAAAATAATAAGGAAAGTTTTGCATTTAACAATACCCACACACACCTAAGAAGTAAATTCTTTTTCTGTGCAAATAGGAGGATTAGAATTATCTAGAAATTTGATTTCATTCTTACTTACCATTTTTACTTGAGTCTATTAATATTTAATCCCTCAATATTTCAAGCATTATCTAGATGTTTAATCAACTGCTATTTAAAGTGTGTGATTCACCCTAAGTCCAAGGTCAACAAATATAAGATATTAAGGTGAAGGTAGCTTCAAATACTTATTCATTCAGCTTATTATCTCCCCACAAATAAAAATGATTCTAGATGTATGCATGATATGGTATAAAAGGAAATGAAGACACCTGAGAAATTTTCTTGAGATCTCCTCCCAACTTAGCCAATAGAGCTTTACTCAAGTCAAACTCTGCTAAACCTAATAATATTAAAAATAAAATTTATTAAAAAGAAAGAAGGAAGCGGGGTTGCCTCCCAGAAGTGCTAAATTTAAATTCTTCAGCCAGACTAAGTAGATCTTTTAGATTATGTCGGTTGATACATCCACTAAATTATCTGATATACCTAGCCACGGTGGATGATTGGATGAAGTCCAATCAGTAATGTCCCATATGATATCTTTGTTATAGTAGGTACCTGGAGATGGTTTGGTTGATGGTTTATCCATTTCCAACAGTGTTTCAGTAGGAGGCTCCCACCTTTAGCCATTTTTATTATCTTCAAATATTTTCTCTAAATTTTCATCTTCATGGGTTGGCCAAATACTAGTCTCCTCAAGATCGACTTCTTCATCGCTAATGTCTATAGGTTCATAAATTTCATCTTGAATTACACTAACATTAGCATGCCTAGTAGATTCCTGTTCCAAATTAAATATGTTCAAATCAATAGTCATATTCCCAAATGACAGTTTCATAAGTCCATTCTGACAATTGATTTCAGCATTAGCAGTAGCTAAGAATAGTCTTCCTAAAATAACATGGATATGATCTTTAGAATTTAATACTGGTTCAGTCTCCAAAATGATAAAATCAACTGAAAAAATAAAATTTTCAACCTTAATCAAAACATCTTCTACCATTCCCTTAGGGATTCTGAAAGATCGGTCTGCTAATTGTAATGTAATCACTATTGGCTGAAGTTTTCCTAATCCCAATTGCTCATACACTGAATAGGGCAAAATGTTCACACTAGCTCCTAAATCAAGTAAAGCCTTCTCAATATGGGCTTCTCCTATGATACAAGAAATTGTTGGAGAACCTGGATCCTTATACTTTATAGGCATATGACTCAATAGGTAGGAGGTCACACTTGCTGCTAAGAAAGCTCTTTTTGGTACATTAGTGGTTTTTTTTTTGGTACAAAGATCTTTTAGGAATTTGGTATAAGTCAGAACCTGCTTGATCATGTCTAGAAGAAGGATATTAACTTGAGCTTGTTTAAACATCTCTAACATTCTATCTAAATGTTCCGATTGTTTGTTAGATCTTAATCGATTTGGAAAAGGAGCTTTAGAAATTATGGGTACTTGATTCAGTGCACTATCAATTTCAGGAGCTTGAGTTTGTAATGTAGGTTGTTCATTGGGTGGCTCAGTAGATTTAGTAGTTGAATCTTCTCTAATATCAAACGCTCCTACATGATTATCCACTTGTTTCCCTGATCTTAATGAATGAATAGCATTCACATGATCGACTTGATTTTCTTGTTGGGATCGTGGACCAGTTTGGTTCCTTGGGTTGGGCTCAAGTTGGCTAGGTAGCCTACCTCGTTCTCTTTCAGCCATGGTAGATGCTAGTTGACCCACTTGCATTTCTAATCGGGCTATGGCTTGGCTCGTGGTTTGCATAAAATTATTCAATATAGCACCGGTGTCAACATTAGATTTGGCTAAGGCTTCCAAGCTTTTTTCTAAAGCGCTAAGCTTCTTTTTATTAATATTGAAGCCCGATGGTGGTAGGTTGTTCATCACAAGATTAGGCCTTGGGTTTTGCTGATAAAACTTAGACCGCCTATATTTGGATTCTGTGACCATGAAAAATTTGGATGATTCCTCCATCCTGGGTTATAGGTGGGTGCATAGGGATTGTTCATTGGTCTCTGGAATGTAGTATTCACTTGTGCACATCTATTATCTATTTGGTTCATCAGGAAGGGACATTCTTCAAAGACATGGTCAGATGCATTGCACCCATTGCACATGGTTACAGACACTTGATTGATACTGGCCGGTCTCTGAAGTTCTAAGGCCTCTAACCTACGTGTCAGTGTTGCAATTTTGGCTTCAGCAGCTAGGGTAGTCTGAACTTGATGGATTCCACCTCTTTCCATTGTACACTTTTCTCAACTAGGTCTTCTAAGAATTGCCAAGCTTCATTGGGTTCTTTATACATAAATTGGCCTTGACACATGGACTCTAGTATGGTTCTCGAATTAGAATCTAAACCCTCATAAATGATTTGGCATAATCTCTAGGTTTCTATTCCATGGTGTGGACATTGGGTCATGAGATTATTAAAACGATCAAAATATTTCCAGAATGACTCACCAGCTAATTGATAAAATTGGTTTATTTCATTTCTAATCTTAGCTATCTTATGATGAGGAAAGTATTTTTTTAGGAATGTTCTAACAAAACCCTTCCAGGTCGTGATAGATTGATTTGGGAGACTATAAAGCCATTTCTTAGCATTATCCTTAAGGGCAAAGTTGATTAGTCTCAGCTTGATTTTGTCCTCAGTTAACTATTGCAATCTCATTGTTGCACAAACCTCTTCAAATTCCCTAATGAATAAATATGCATCCTCTATTCCAATGAATTTTGGAAGCCTATTAATGATTTGAGGCTTAATTTCAAAGTTGTTTGCAGTGGGTTGTGGCAACATTATACAGGATGGTTGGACGTAACCAACTGGATAACATAAATCCTTAAGGGTTTGGGGTTGATTCACAATATCTATTATTGGATCTAAAACAGGAATTGGATTAGTTCTAATTAGTCGTCCCGATAATCTTCTCCAAACAAGAGTTGGAGAATTTACAATATTCTCAATATCCTCAATTTTTTCTAAATTTTAGATTTATATATTTTTTTAAAATTTTTAATATATATTTTTTAATATTTTTTTTTTCAAACAAGTTTTACACAAATTAATTCTATCCTAAGGTAACCTAAATCTAGACAGCTCCTAACTGTTCCAAGTTAACCTTTGGGCACTCCAAGTTCAACCAATGCACCAAATTGGCCAGGTAAGTGTAAGGTTGGTGAAGGTTATCTTGTTGCTTGCCTTAGACACCAATTAAAAATTGGCCAGGTAAGCGGAACCAGAGCACTTTCTTTCGGGACTTAATCCTTAATCCCTGAATGACTTTCCTAGACACCAATTTAGTGATTGAATCTAACTTGGTATAACCCTTAGGTCTCCTTGTCCTATTGAGCTCGGATGTCCCTAGAGTCAACGTCTAATTAATTTTATTTAGAGGCTTGGGTTAATGCAAATGAAGGAATCTGATTTATGGGCTAAGGAAGGGTAATGAAATTTCCACCTTATCTTATTTAGGGTTTGTGCCCTTAAAATGATTTACATATGCTATGCACAAAGGGAAACCAAACAAATTTAAATTAAAAACTAAACTAAGATAAGCTAAGATAAGATAAAATAAGATGTTGAAAGAAAAATAATAATTTAAACTTACCTGGCTTCCAGCACTCACCAACTTTTAGCACTCACCAACTTTAAAAATAAAATAGATTAAACTAAAGTTAAAGCAAGAATTTAAAACACAATTTAAAACAAACCAGTTTCCTGATAACGGTGCCAAAAAACTTGATTGCTATTTTCTAATTATACTACAAGCGCACGGTGTGCAGAGTAGCACGTCCGGCGAGTACAAGTCGATTCCACGAGAAAATGAATTTTTGAACTATGTTCTAACCCCTTGCTAGACGAGCTTTAACAAGAATTGAAGATTAATTGCTAAATTATTCTAAAGCGGTAACTTCAAAATTAAATAATTAAAATAATCCTAGGATCTTTGAATCCGCTAGACTGATGACTAATAAAGCCTTTCTAAGGTTTCCTTCCTTTTAACTTTTTCTTTTGTATTACTCAAGTATGGATTATGAACGGCCTCTAACCCAACAATAATCCATCAAGAATATTTACAAGAAAAAAAATTAACTATAAGCCTATTATGTTGAACCCTTCTTGCGCTAAGTCAAATATGAACTATAAAGGGATTATGACCTAATGATAGTTCATTAAGATTAGTGGCAAGAGGATTAAAGAAAAAAAAAATTCTAAAAAACAAAGTAAGAAAGAAAGATTTCTATCCTACTTGCCGATATTTAAAGTACAAGAATTAAACTAATCTTTGCAAATATTTAAATGACATCCATAAAGTTACAATAAATTAAACTAATTCTAGAGCAGAAATTAAAATAATAAGAATAAAAATAAAAAAAATAACAAAACTATATGACTAAAATAAAATAAATATTTATACAAAAATAATTTTTAAATTATTAAACAAATTTAAGAGTCGGAACAAATAAACTCTTAGGTTCTCGGAGAAGAAAACAATGCTCGGAAAAAAAAAAATCTCTCCTTCGGCTTCCCTCGGGAGGAAAATAAAATTTAGAATAAAATAATAACTTCCCAAGCCTTCCGAAGTCTCTCGTATTTAAAGAGAACGAGTGCATGGAAAAATCGTGTCGGACTCTCCTCTCAGTTGCTTCCGGGTCTCTGCCTATGTTCCGTGATCAACACCTCCACTGCGGTGTTATCCCGAATCCGTAGAGTCCGTGGTTGATCACTCTTCGTTTCTTTTCCATTCAGACATCCGAACTAACAAGAGGAGATGCAGTGATGCTGGGCAAATTGGAAGCTTCTCCGACATGGTGACACAGCTGAGATTTTCCAGCCATGAAATCTTCTCTCGGCATGCAGCGGTGGCAGCGACAGGGAGGTGATGACCATTGATGGAGGACGGTGGTGAACGGTCACTTGATGAAGAGCTTAGATGGCCATGGTAAGAAGGTGATGAACATCGAAAGCAGGGACTTCAAGATGGATGGCCATGGTGACTTGGCAGTGGTGAGGACAATCGAGCACAGGTGGAGCAGGGATAGCACCGGCAACAGTGATGGAAGATTAGCGGACAGAAAAATGGGAACAAGACGACTGAGAAGATGGGCAGCAGAGGAGGCGGAGAGCTGGGATTTTCCGGCGGCTTGGGCGGATAGCGGTGAACGGCTGAGAAGAACTGGGACGGTGAATGGGTGATGAATGGCAGGAGGCGGCGGACTGAAAATGGCAGCAAACACGGTGGCTTTTTTCTTGGATTTCTCCGGCGTGGGAAGGTTTGCCGGCCGGTGAGGGTCTCGGAGACAAGAGAGGGAGCTCCAGCATCTTCTCTGGCGAAATCATGGCTTTGGGAGCTCTGTGGTCCCTGGGGGATGGTGGACCAGCTGCTGTTTCGTGAACCAATTTTCTGGTTCACACTGAACCACTGCTTTAAATCTCGTGCAATTTCTTCGTAACAACTTCAAATTCAAATTTCGGGCCCGTCCAAACTCCAAATTAAATGCTGTTTGCGCCGTTGGATCCCAAAAATTATGTTCTTCATGTTGTTGGGGTTCAATCATCTAAAACACTACATAAAAATATAAAATTTAATCAAATAAGGGTAATTTAATATATAACTTAATGCTTTAATACTTAATTTTTATGCATTTATCACCGAATCATATTATGTTCCCGATAAGATAAATCAAAGAAAATACTTCTTTTCTTTCATAAATATTTGCTGGACTGATTTGTAGATGCTATCTATACATCTTTCTCATTTTTATTTTCAAAAAAATTATCAGGATCTTCAAATACCTGTGCATCCATAGTACCAGTAGTCATTGCTTGTGCCATTCCTTCTTGATCATCTCTTCATCTTTTTAGTAGACTTTAAGAATTTACCATATATGTAATTGATGGAATCCATTTGTCTACGAACATTAGTTTTAGAACGTGGAATAGGTGCACATCCCATTTCTATGGTACCATCAAATAAATCTTGCTGAAAATGAAATGGATGATTTGGTTCTAGCCATCGATGATGCCCCATATAATAGAATTTTTCTCAATGTTTTAACCAAATTGAATGTGTCAAATCTGCACAACAAGAGCATGCAACCTGTCCTTTTGTACTCCAGCCAGATAAATTAACATATGTTAGAAAATCATTAATAGTTCATAACAAAGCTACCCGTAGTTTATATGTTTCACCATTGGAAGCATCAACTGTATTGACACCTTCCCACAACTATTTCAATTCCTCTATTAAAGGTTATAGAAAAATATCAATATCATTTTCGGAATCCTTATCACCTGTAATAACCATTAACAAGATAAGTGAGGATTATTTCATGCACAACCATGGTGGTAAATTATATGGTATCAGAACAACTGGTCAAGTGCTATATGTAGAATTTAGAGTACGGAAAGGATTGAAGCCATCTGAAGCTAAACCCAACTGAACATTATGATATCAGAGACAAAATCAGAATGCCTAGCATTAAATGCTTTCCATGCTAAACTATTTATTGGATGTCTCAACATTCCATCCTTCTACGCTCTTCATGATGCCATCTCATCAATGAAGCTATTTTTGATTATGAATATAGCCTTCTCAATTGAGGAATAAGTGGAAAGTAATGCAATACCTTTCTCGGTTTCTTGGTACGCTGTAGTGTATCTATTGCATTCACTACATCATCCTCATCTCCTTCAAGAGTTGTCCATCGTGAAGATCTGCAAATATTGCATGACTCTCGATCAGCATTTTCACCATGATATAACATGCAGCCTTTCGGACAACTACGAATCTTTTGATATCCAAGATCTAGTTTGTTGATAACTTTCTTTGCTTCATAATAAGAGGATGGTAAACCATTGCCTTCTGGAAATGCATCCTTTAATAACCATAGAAGCATGGTAAACCTCTTACCCGACCATCCATTCATATATTTTATATGGAATAAATATATAAGAAAAGAGATCTTAGAAAATTTCAAACAGCCCGGATATAATTGTTCATCTGCTTCTTTCATTAAATTATGATACCGAGCTGACTCAGAAGTTGATGGTTGCATTTTCTTCTTGATATATATTTGTTCAATAAATATAGAACTTTCATACAATCCAGTTGTTTCATGTGTACCAGTTGAACCTACAAAGTTTTGAACACCATGTCAAAAATTATCTATGATCAAACCCATTATATCATCATCTACTACTGGATTCTCTTGCATATTATTGGATCCAGGATCAGACGAGGGTTGATTACTTGATTCTGGCAACATAAGTTCTCCATGAAAAATCCACCGAGTATAACCTCTTGCGAAATCATTCCATATCAAATGTTCTTCAACTATTCATGGATCTAGATAGGAACTGTTAACACATCATCGGCATGGACATTAAATCTTTCCATTCAAACTACTTTCGTTCATACTAAATTTAATGAAATCATGAACTCCATCTAAATATTTGTTTGTATTTCTCGATTTATTTATCCAGCTTTTATCCATTTTAGAATAAAATAATCCAACTTTCAAGTTATCTAAATATAAAAAAAACTCTTCAGTTAATAACAATGCACCAAGTAAATTTTTTTTAAAAAATATATGAAAATAACATAGATTAACTAATAAATGTACCCTATCATGAACTAATAGATAAAGAGGTGCTATTCCATTCAAGAATTGTATTAATTATATAGGTCATTTATAGTAACCAAACGATACATAATAGAAGTTCCAGAAAAATTTCGGCAGCATTTTCCTTTAGTTGTCCCCATACAAGTAAATATATATGAGGAGAACTAAAAGGAAATGCTGTCCAAAATAAATCTATAACTCTATCCATACCGCTTGATTACTGTAAGCACCTATAAAATTATTTGCAATTCTCAAACTATCCAAATTGGATAATCAATTGACCACTGTACATATTTCTCCCATTCGTACAAAAATAAAATAAATATACAGATGCTATAGAATATATACTTTAATCAATTGACAAGTCTATGTTTTTATGTAATGCAAGTTTTGTAAAAAATATTTAAAAAGCCATAATTGATCATAACAAAGCTATAGATGGTATTAAAATGAAAGATTTACAATAATGAACAAATCTTAAAGCATAACATATTCAGTAAGATGCAGGTATATACTAAGAAATTTATAAAGAAACATAAATAATCTACTAAGAAAAAGAATAATAAATAATAAAAATAAGGAGGAGGCTCAGTTTTATGATTTAATTTGCAAGTAAATCAAAATGACTATAATCAGTTGCCTACAAAAGAAGGCCATCCAAGATTGCTACTATTAGAAATAATTGAATCAGCCAAACATACATCCCAAAATCATCATAGCCTCCATATACAAACCTTAAACCAAATTTAAAATAGTTTAGAAAGCTTCTTTACTCTCCAAGCAGTCAAGCACCTGATAAGAAAAAGGCAACAAAACAGGTATATCTACATGACATAAAAACTACCAACAATAACAAGATCATGAATCATAGATAGGGTTAACTTAGAACCTAAAATGAAAAATTAGTTTATTGAATTTATTTGTTATATTCAAGACTATGTTTCAAGTTAGTTCTAGATACGGTTAGTAGGTTATCTATTTTAAAGTGTTTATTAAGATATGCAATTTTAGGTTCTTTTTTAAAGTGATGTGTACTGAATTCACTTCCAATGGGTTGATAGTCCTGTAAAACTATTAGAAACGATGGAGAATCATGAACGTAAAAACAACGTTCCAAATTTTAGCCTGGTGCATGATGAGTGGATGAAACCAGGAATGGACGATGGTACTAAGAACAGTGCTTTAGGTGAAAACGGGCATCCAAATTTTATTTTGGTGCCCGAGCCTAAGGAACCCAGGATGGATGACGGTGGAGCAGGTGAAGCAATGAATATAGACAAACCAAAGGAAATGTTAGAAATGTTATCGGAGGCATCAATTGTTCCAGAGTCACCACCATTAGCACCAACGAGGCAAAATCAACCTAACACATACCAGAATTATTAAGAATTGAAAGAATCAGTTTATATGGTGAGAGCCTAGGTGCATCGAGGTCGAGAAAATGCTATAGATGTGGTGAGGAGGGGCATTGGATGAGTGAGTGTGTAGGATCTCGGAATTCTCCTTGCTTCAAGTATGGTAGGTTTGGGCACTAGAAGAAAGATTGTACAGGGTAAACCAGATGGACGATCCCAAAACTCGAATGGTATTGTCTGATTTACAAGCTAATGACTGCACATCTTCGTCTCTACCTAAAATGTGACCATTTCTACATATCTGAATGCCAAATGATGTATCATATCTGTTTATGAGAACTTATCAATAGTGACCATCATCATAAGTAGTCATCTATTTATTTATGCAACAAGTAGTTACCATCCTCTATTTAGCAGGTCTAGCTTATATTTCTGACTACTTATGATCTACTATATTAAATAATTTTCATGTACCCATAAAAAAGAATCTAAAACTGCATATCATTGATTTATGTTAGTCCATGGTAGGCTAAACACAATGCAAATCCTAATCCACGACTAACAAGTAAGAAACAGAAATAATGTACTGAGAAAAAGAATAATAAATAAAGAAAAATAATGAGGAGGCTCAGATCTACTATTTAATCTGCAACTAAATCAAAACAACTAGAATCGGTTGCCTACAAAAGAAGACCATCCAAGATTGCAACCATTAGAAATAGTTGAATCAGCAAAACAAACATCCAAAAATCATCATAGCCTCCATATACAAACCACAAACCAATTTCAAAATAGGTTAGAAAGCTTCGTTACCCTCGAAGTAATCAAGCACCTGATAACAAAAATACAACAAAACAGGTAGAGCATATTTTTCTTAGTGGTGTGCAATTACCAATATATGAAGCACGTAATATTTTCATGCATGTACATACAGTTTCTAGTTTGGCAAAATATATGAACAGGTAACCTTTTTTGTTGAATTATTCTATTTTCAAATATATGCATTTGATGCAAATGCAGATGGGTAAACGTGTTTACTTGCACTGTTGGTTGAAAATACTGTTCCAATGGAGAAATGTAGGTTTTTTTTAATCTTGTCAAAGACCATCAAGTTTGTTATCATGTTTTGCTCCCAACGCCTGCAGCCACGGACCGCTCCCACGAACTTCGACCCACGCGCGATGCGCGGTGCAAGCGGGCGCTCGCCCAGCCCAGCGCGCAGGCATGCATGCGCGTGGCCCAGGCCCACGTGTAGCACTCGGGCGCGCGCGCGAGCTCGGCCCAGCCGCTTGCGGTGCCCCCCTTGGGGCATTTCCCCGGTTTTCCATGCGGTTTCTCCTTTGTTTCTCGTGGTGTACGCGCGGTCCACGCAATTTCTCGTATTCTAGACCATTCGATCGGTCGATCGGATGGCTGAGATTAATCCGAGCTTGATTAGGCTTGATCTGAGGGTATCTTGCATGGATTTTGGTGCGATCTGAGCCTTTGTTCTTTGATCTGATGTCTTGGGAGTGTTTTAGATTTTCTGGACTCGTTTTAGGTCTGTTTTGGATGCCGTTTCAGATGGTTATTTAACCACAGAGAGCTTGTGATCTTTGATTGATACAGAGAGAGACAGAGAGAGAAAAAAAAATCCAGAGAAATTTTAGAAAGATTTCTTCTTCGATCCAGGCACCAGGAAAAGCTAGAGGCCTGGTATTTGGAATTTTTCTCATGCTTCTTTCATCCTCTTTTATTTATTTATTATGTCTCTTTGTTTTTAATCTGGCATTTGTTATCTGGATATTTGTATTCCTTTTGTACCTAAATTTGGGTCAGATTATAGTGGATTACTCCTTTCCTCTTGGTGGACGTAGGCAATATTTTGCCAAACCACGTAAATCTCATCTTCTTTTGATTTGATATCTACTTGTGTTGTGATTGGTTAATTACCTAAGTGAGTAAACAAGAATTATTTGGAGCTCTAAACTGGTTTAATCCGCTGTGCACATTCCAACAATTGGTATCAGAGCACTGGGATGGCATCTGACGGGCAATCAAGTTCTTCTCCAACTCCTGAGGTGGTTATTTTTCATTCCATTACCTCTAGGCATGAGGTAGCGATATTTGATGGCACAAGTGATTTTGTAGTATGGAAGGTGTGAATGAGATATCTGTTGGTAAAGGAGGGCGTTTGCAACAGCTCTCAAAGGAATGGATGCAATTCCAGGTGATATAGAGGCTACAAAAGAGGAGATGAATGAGAGAGCACTTGGGACTCTGTTTTCGGGATTGAGTGATAAAGTCCTCTGCAATGTAGTGGAACTTGATACAGCTAAAGGTGTATGGGAAAAATTGGATACTTTGTATATGATAAAATCTCTCACTAATAGACTGTATTTGAGGGGCAAGCTTTACATATTTCATATGGCAGAAGGGATCTCACTCAAGGATCACTTGGATGATTATAATAAGCTCCTGCTTGATTTGGCAAATATTGGTATTAATGTTGATGAGGAAGACAAGGCTTTGATCTTGATTTATTTTTTGCCTAAGTCCTATGAAAATATTACTACTACCATGCTCTATGGAAGAGAGACTATAAGTTTCAATGAGGTTGAAGCCACTTTGTTATCCAATGAGCTTAGGTTGAAAGTATAATTGGAGTATTAGGCTCCAAATTCGGTACAAGGACTTACTGTCAGAGGTAGAGATGAGCAAAGAACAGTTGGACAAGGTAAAAATAAGTCCAAGACTAAATCAAAGTCTAGGTCTAAAAGACCTGGTGTTTGTCATTACAGCAAGAAGCCAAGCCATTGAAAAAATGAGTGTAGACTTCTACAGTCCAAGAAAGAGAAGGACAGAAAAATAAAGAAACAATCTCATATTCGGCATCAGTAGCAGTTTCTTCTGTAGATCATAGTAGTATTGCAGATGATGCAGTATTTATAGCTGCATGCAGTATCAGTCAGCCTGATACCTGGATCGTGGACACTGGAGCATCTTTTCACATGACACCCCATAAAGAATGGTTCACTTCTTTTAGATCCTGTGATGGAGGCTCTGTTCTTCTTGGAGATGACACCATCTGTAAAGTGAAAAGAATTTGTATAGTTCAGATCAAATCTCATACTAATACTGTGGTGACTTTGGATGATATTAGATATGTTCCTCTATTGAAAAGAAATCTTCTCTCGGTACATGCTCTTGATATTGCCGATTTTGAGGGCAGATGGGGTAGAAGATCTATTACAATTAGTAAAGGTGCATTGACTTTGTTAAGAGGTAAATTGAGTGGCACTCTTTACTATTTAGATGGTACTACAGTGGTTGGGGGGCTTCTTCAACACATTCCTCTATTATTCAATTGACACAGTTATGGCATCAAAGATTGGGCCACATGTCAGATAAAGGTTTATAGGAACTGAGCAGACATGGTCTGCTAGGAGGTCAGAAAGTTGGTGCACTTGGATTCTGTGAGCATTGCATATTTGGAAAATAACATAGAGTCAGCTTTACTATAGGCATGCACAGGACAGCAGGTATATTGGATTATATACATTCTGACCTATGGGGACCTGCCCCAGTTATATCCAAGGGTGGATCTAGGTATTTACTCTCTTTGATTAATGACTATTCCCGTAAAGTCTGGATTTATACTATCAAAAATAAAAGTGATGTGCTTCACACTTTTAAAGGGTGGAAGGCTATGGTCGAGAGGCAAACTAAAAGGAAGGTAAAAACCTTCCAGACTGACAATGGATTGGAATTCTGTTCTACAGAGTTTAATGACTTTTGCAAGTCAGAGGGCATTGTCAGGCATAGGACCATAGTGTATACTCCTTAGCAAAATGGTGTTGCAGAATGCATGAATCACACACTATTGGAAAGAGTCAGATCTATGCTGTCAAGTTCTGGATTGAGTAGAGACTTCTGGGCAGAGGCTGCACATACAGCCTGCTTTATTATAAATCGATCTCCAGCATTTGCATTGAATATGAAGACTCCGGAAAAAATATGGACAGGAAGACCTGTAGACTATTCAGTTCTTAGAGTATTTGGGTGTTCAGCATATACACATGTCAAAGATGGAAAGTTGAATCCCAAGGCTAAGAAATGCATATTTCTTAGATATGCATATAGGGTGAAGGGCTATAGATTATGGTGCACCGAGCCCGGATCCCAGGGTTTTCTAGTCAGCAGGGATGTGACTTTTAATGAGTCATCCACTCCTTCAAGGCAGCAACAGCCAAGTTCTTCACAGGGAGAACAGGTTCAGGGTGAGCAGGATAGGACTGTTGTTGATATTAATCAGACTATTAGATCACAGCAGTTGCAGCCTATAGGTGATATTCAGAATGAACAACATCAGCAGACAGATCCAGAGTTACAGACTCAGGAGGGGGTTATTGTACGTGGTCAAGTTCAAGATGATAGTATTGCCACTCGAAGAACCAGGCGACATATCAGAGCACCTCAAAGGTATGGTTTTGAGGATTCTGCTTGTGCTGAGTTAGTATATTATGCTCTGAATACTGTAGACACTATAGGTGATGAGCCGACCATATTTCAAGAAGCAATTGGTAGTTCACAAGCTGAGCAATGGACCATGGCTATGGTAGAAGAGCTTCAGTCTTTGGAAAAGAATCAGACTTGGGAATTAGTCAGATTACCTAAGGGCAAGAAGAAAATTGGCTGCAAATGGATCTTCAAGAAAAAGGAAGGACCTAGCCCTCAAGATTTGAAATATAAGGCAAGGTTGGTGGCTAAGGGTTACAGTCAATGAGAAAGTATTGATTACAAGGAGGTATTTTCTCCTGTAATTAAACACTCTTCTATTCATGTGTTCCTTGCTTTATTTGCTTCTCAGAATTTGGAGTTAGAACAGCTGGATGTCAAGACAGCTTTTCTACATGGTGACTTGGAGGAGCAGATTTATATGCAACAGCCACCTAGTTTTGAGGCTTGAGATAGAGAAGATCATGTATGCTTGCTCAAAAGGTCTTTGTATAGTTTGAAGCAGTCTCCAAGATAATGGTACCGCAAATTTGATAAGTTTATGATTGACCATGAATTTGATAGATCTTTGTATGCTTGCTCAAAAGATAGCTTTTCTGCATGGTAACTTGGAGGAGCATATTTATATGCAACAGCCACTTGGTTTTGACGCTCAAGATAGAGAAGATCATGTTTGCTTGCTCAAAAGGTCTTTTTATGGTTTGAAACAGTCTCTAAGACAATGGTACCACAAATTTGATAAGTTTATGATTGACCATGAATTTGATAGATCTCTATATGATAGTTACGTGTATAATCAGCAGCTTTCAGATGGGTCCTTTTGTTATTTGTTATTATATGTTGATGACATGATGATTACAGCCAGGGATATGTCAGTCATCCAGAAGCTAAAAGCTGAACTTAGTACTGCATTTGTGATGCGGGACTAATATGCATGCCATTTTTTTTGTATGTTTTACATGTTGAGTTAAGTGATTAATTCTCGAATTTTAGATCAAAATTATTTATAGGAAATTTTGTATGAATTTTTGAAGATCAGTATGCAGATTAGGACCTAGAAAAGTAGAAAAGAAGGATCACCGGGGCTGAGAAGCCTCGGTTAGGGCAAGTTCTCCTACAATAAAACTACTGGAGGTAGAGGGGGTGTACCTGATAATGTTTGTGAAGATCACAGCAAAAGGATCCCTCGTTCCTCGATGGATGCGGCTTGGAAAATCGAGCCAAAGACCCGCGGATACCCGGCTTTCTGCTCGGTGATTCGATTGAGGCTTGGCTGGAGTCGTTGGATTCGTAGGAACTCGGGGACCTGTAAACAACCTGTCAGGGGTTAGAAAACTCACAAAGGAACAAGAAAACAAAGGAAAAACAGCAAGGGAAGGCTTCTTTTGGAGTGGGCGTCCAGGGATCTGAGATGCTTGTTGGCAGCAGAAAGATGATTGCAGCACTGAAAAGGAAAAACTCTCGCAAACCCCTTTATGCACACAGCAGGGTATCACACAACTCAATTAAAGAACTCAAGGTTTTCATTCATCAAAAATTCTCCTTCATACAAGAGGCTAGGGTCCCTTAAATAGACCCTTAACCTTGGGCTCCAAGTAAGGGTACATAAGTCTTTACATAAGAATCTTTTTCCCTCTCAAACCCTAGCTAGAAAATAAGGAAATATTAGGTAGAAAAATCCCTAAAAATTTTCTTGACTTGGTCAAGACTCCAAGGATGCCTAGGGGGGTGTGTTGGGCTTCTAGGAGCAGCAAAACCGGCCCAAAGGGGCTCGGGTGCATGGGTTTGGGCCTCTGGAAGCTGGGGTGGCCTGGTAGCCAGGTAGCAGGAATATTCCCTGGTATCTTGCTTCTTAGGGGCTTGGGCTTGGTACCTTGACTTGATTTCTTTGGGCTAGGATGCAGATGGACCTCTAGAATCATGGATGCCCTTATTTATGAATATACTTTGGCATCTGGAAGGGAATCTGGACATCTGGAGGGCATCTGCAAGAAATCAGGGTTTTCTGAATTTTCCTCCTAGGGTCTTCAAATCATCAAGCTGGGTTGGACTTGTGCTATACTTCCATTTCTTCAATCTAGTTGGACTTGGTCTTCACTTGTATGATATAGTCTTGAGTCTTCAGTAGGCTTGGACAGGACTCAAAAAAATAAAATAAGCTCAACATGAGCTGACTAGCATTGGATTGAACTAGCTCAACATAAGCTGACTAGTACAGAACTGAAATAACAACTCAAAAGACTCAAACAACAACTAAAAAAAGGACTCAGATGGGCTAAGCCCTTATTACAGATGGACTCATAAATTATTGATCAATTCACAGAGGGTTGAGAAGCCTCTGCCTTATTCTGGTGCCTTTGTTGTCCGCACCAATTCTCCTAGGGTGGGAGGAACTCGACCCTGTCGAGTGAAGATCAGACTGGCTCACATATCTCTCGAGAAGGTCTGGGTTGAGGCATTGCAAGTCTTCTCGAGAAATCTACGAATCATGCGACTCTGGCTGGCCTTGCCATCGGACCAGGAAGCATTGATAGTCACGGCCCCGGGTCGTGATGGCTTGATCGTCCAGGATACGCTCGATCCGTTCTCCTCTCTCAGGCCAATTTATTAGTGGACACTCTGGGTTAGGGACACTCACAATGAAAAGGAATAGGTCCAAAGGCCTTACTAGGTATCGCTGTCGGTTCCCTATACTCAACCAGGTCTGTAATATTGAAGGTAGAACTAATGCCCAAATCCGAAGGCAAGTCTAACACCTAGGCATTTGATCCAATCCTTCTCTATCACTTTAAAAGGTCCGGCTCTGCGAGCATGAAGCTTCTTTTAGGCCTAAGCCTAACCAAGATAGAATCCACTACATCAAATTCTTTGACCCTTCTTCGGGAATTAGCCAGTTGTTTTAAGATTAGTGCGGGTGGTGAACATGCTAGGCACATGCAGACTCCTAATAAATGATGCAAAGGACTCATACTGACACCTAACAGACTCGACTATGCATTCCTATCGAAAGAAATTTTATTGAACTCTTTGGATCTAAACCTAATAGATTATAGGTTCTCTAGGTTTGATCCTAGCTTGACATGCACATGAAAATTACAGTGAACTCCTAGCAAATTCCAAAGAGTATGCCAGAAGTAAGATGCAAACCTAACATGCATGATGAATGCATGCAGTATGCTAATCTCAGCTAAATGCAATCTAATGATCCTGGAAATGCTGGAGGTGTCAGGAAAGGGCAGAAAATAGGAAGTGGGTTCAGAATTAGTTTGGTAAGGTAGAGAAAAAGGTTCATGGTTAGTTGGATAAAGTAGGATAAAAGATGGGGTGTCAGGAACTAATCCTATACTAATGAGGTTAACCTTACGAGGTTGAGCTATATCTACAGGGTTTGCATAATGGAAGGATGGGTTGCCAATTTCGGGGAAGAGGTCCTTAATGGGAACTATAGGAGGGGACTCATCTTGAAGGTATTGATTCAAAGAGATAAGGTCCTTAATAAATTCTTCTGGTTCTTGTATTTTAGGACTAGACTCTATAATTTGGCTCTCCTCTATGGTTTCCTCAGGTAAGGCTCTAGCAGCGGTACCTAGGTTCTCTTCCTCTATTTGTTCTTCCATTATAGCTTTAGGTTGGATATGGTCACGGTCAACTAGCTCTAGGTTGGTTTCTACCTGGGTATCTACTGGGTCGGCTAATTCTAGGTCTACTAAAGGTGTCTCCTCTTCTCCTTCATACTCATCCACTAGGCTCGCATCAGCTTCATACACTTCCGCGTTAATGTAAGCCTTGTCAATCTCAGAATAGTTGGAGAAGGTCGGCTAGGGAAAATTGGCTAAGTCCTAGTTTCTGATTATGGACACTAATCCTAGTAGGTTCAGGTTGCCTAAGGGGTAGTGGCTCACTACTGGGCTCATATTTAGGGGTACTAATCCTATGGGATTCAAGTTGACTAGGGGAAGCATGACTAGTACTAGATTGATACCTAGGGGTTATCGGCTCCCTAGGCTCATAGGACAAGGGTGCAGATCTATGGGTCAGGGGATTATAGGATCTGGGGTCATAGGATTTTGGGTCAGCTCTATGGTCAGGTTCTAAGGATGGAACATGGTGTGGGGTCCTCCTAGGGTTGGACTCCCTATATGGGTCAGGATATTGGGTTCTCCTAGGGTTGGACTCCTTATATGGGTCAGAATATTGGGTTCTCCTAGGGTTGGATTCCCTATATGGGTCAGAATATTGGGTTCTCCTAGGGTTGGACTCCCTATATGGGTCAAAATATTGGGTGTTGGGTCTACTAGGCATATAGGGTGTGGGTGCATAGGATTTATGATCCTGGGATCTAGAGTCATAGGATTTAGGTTCACAGGTTCTGGTTTCATAGGTTCTTGGTTCATAGGATTTGGAGTCATAAGATCTATAGGTTGTGGGTATACTAGGCTTAGAGGATGTGGGTAAATAGGATCTATCTTCCTGGTCTACAAAATCCTGATTGGGTCTTCTAGGACTAACCTTAGGGATTGGGTAATGACGATGGGCTCTCCTAGGTTTAGCCTCAAGGTATGGATCAGGGTTTGGGGTCCTCCTAGGTTGAGGGGATTCAGGATCTGGCTTAGACTATGACCCATGAGTTCTTTCTATGGTCCCTACATGGCCTTCTAACTAGCCAAACCTATTGGCAAGATGGTCAATTCTATTGTTGGTTTGGGTAGCAGACTGAGTTAACTGGGTAGTCATCTGGGTAGCCATCTAGGCCATTTGATCAGTTAGGGCTTTTATTTGGGCTTGTAAGTTTTCCATGGGTTCAGACATTTGTGAAGGAGGTGGGTGATATGAAACTCCTGATCTAGTGCTCATACAAGACTCGATCATACCGACTATAGCTGACTAGACCTAGAGTCCAAACTAGATGCTCAATCAGGGTGGCAAACTAGCCTATAGTAACTCTGTACTCAGCCAGGCAGGTGTAAGGGGAGTGTTAGGTCCCTAATTGCCAATCCTAGACACCAATCAGAGATTGGCCAGGTAGGCAGACCAGCACACAAGCCCTTCGGGATTGAATCCCTAAACCATCGTTTTAGACACTGAGCACAAGGCACACACAGGTTAACTTGACACAGTGATCTAACACTAGCTCGGACCTGACCAGTTGGTGTCCCTAGCCCACTAGGGCAAATTAAGTCTAGTTAATTTTAGGTTAAGGCTTGGGACCGAATGCAAGGGATGTGGTTTTGGGCTAAGGAGAGGTGATCAAATCCTTCCCCCATCTGACATAGCAAGAGTGCCCTTAAAAGTAGATTATGCAATGATGGCAGGCAAATGATGCAAATTAGGGTTAGATGTTTTTGGTATTTTTTTTGGAGAATATGTAATTTTATTTTATTATTATTTTTTTTGGTATTTTCTTAAATAGAAGAAAACTTGCAAATTATGGACTAATATGCAGGAAATATACTAAAATTAAAAGATATGCAAAAATGCTAAATAAAACCCTAAAACTTCCAAACTTGTCTTGCTGAAAAAAAATAGAGCCAAAAATTTGCAGGCTTTATTTCAGCTTGAAAAAATTAACAGGCCATAATAAAATATGAAAAAATTACGAAAATCACTTTGAATTATTGTGAATCCAGAAAAATAAATTTCAAAATTTTTGGAGGTTTTAACAGGGAGAAATAATTTAAAAAGTAGAGCATATATGGACTGAAAAATTGCAGAAAACAAGCCCTAATCTAAGCTCTGATACCAAATGATGCGGGACTAATATGCATGCCATTTTTTTTGTATGTTTTACATGTTGGGTTAGGTGATTAATTCCCGAATTTTAGATCAAAATTACTTATAAAAAACTTTTTATGAATTTTGAAGATCAGCATGCAGATTAGGACCTAGAAAAATAAAAAAGAAGGATCGCCGGGGCTGAGAAGCCTCGGTTAGGGCAAGTTCTCCTACAATAAAATTACTGGAGGTAGAGGGGGTGTACCTGACAACGTCTGTGAAGATCACAGCAAAAGGATCTCTCGTTCCTCGATGGATGCGGCCTGGAAAATCGAGCCAAAGACCCGGGATACCCGGCTTTCTGCTCGGTGATCCGATTGAGGCTTGGCTGGAGTCGTTGGATTCGTAGGAACTCGGGGACCTGTAAACAACCTGTCAGGGGTTAGAAAACTCACAAAGGAACAAGAAAACAAAGGAAAAATAGCAAGGGAAGGCTTCTTTTGGAGTGGGCGTCCAGGGATCTGAGATGCTTGTTGGCAGCAGGAAGATGATTGCAGCACTGAGAAGAAAAAACTCTCGCAAACCCCTTTATGCACACAGCAGGGTATCACACAACTCAATAAAAGAACTCAAGGTTTTCATTCATCAAAAATTCTCCTTCATACAAGAGGCTAGGGTCCCTTAAATAGACCCTTAACCTTGGGCTCCAAGTAAGGGTACATAAGTCTTTACATAAGAATCCTTTTCCCTCTCAAACCCTAGCTAGAAAATAAGGAAATATTAGGTAGAAAAATCCCTAAAAATTTTCTTGACTTGGTCAAGACTCCAAGGATGCCTAGGGGGCGTGTTAGGCTTCTAGGAGCAGCAAAAGGCCGGCCCAAAGGGGCTCGGGTGCATGGGTTTGGGCCTCTGGAAGCTGGGGTGGCCTGGTAGCCAGGTAGCAGGAATATTCCCTGGTATCTTGCTTCTTAGGGGCTTGGGCTTGGCACCTAGGCTTGATTTCTTTGGGCTAGGATGCAGATGGACCTCTGGGATCATGGATGCCCTTATCTATGAATATACTTTGGCATCTGGAAGGGAATCTGGGCATCTGGAGGGCATCTACAAGAAATCAGGGTTTTCTGAATTTTCCTCCTGGGGTCTTCAAATCTTCAAGCTGGGTTGGACTTGTGCTATACTTCCATGTCTTCAATCTAGTTGGACTTGGTCTTCACTTGTATGATATAGTCTTGAGTCTTCAGTAGGCTTGGACAGGACTCAAAAAAATAAAATAAGCTCAACATGAGCTGACTAGCATTGGACTGAACTAGCTCAACATAAGCTGACTAGTACAGAACTGAAATAACAACTCAAAAGACTCAAACAACAACTAAAAAAAGGACTTAGATAGGCTAAGCCCTTATTACAGATGGACTCATAAATTATTGATCAATTCACAGAGGGTTGAGAAGCCTCTGCCTTATTCTGGTGCCTTTGGTGTCCGCACCAATTTGAGATGAAGGACCTCAGACCGGCAAAGAAGATACTTGGGATGGAGATCATTCGTGACAGGTAATTATGTAGACTATTTGTTACTCAGCACAGTTATATTATGAAAGTCTTGGAAAGATTTTGTATGTCTACAGCTAAGTCATTTACTGTGCCCTTTGTTAGTCACTTTCGTTTATCTGCCAGGGATTCTCCTCAGACTGATGATGAGGAGAAGTATATGTCTAAAGTACCTTATGCAAGTGCAGTTGGCAGTATCATGTATGCAATGGTTTGCACTCGTCCTGATATTTCACAGGCAATTAGTGTAGTGAGTAGATATATGGACAAGCCTGGAAAAGCTCACTGGTCAGCTGTGAAATGGATTCTTCGATATTTGAAAGGTACTTCTGATTTGGGATTGGTATTCTCCGGACATAGTGGTTGCACTGTTATAGGATTCTGTGATTCAGATTATGCTTGTGACTTGGATAGGAGGAGGTCATTGACCTCATATGTATTTACTCTCTCTGGTTGTGCAATTAGCTAGAAGGCTACTTTGCAATCTACAGTTGCTTTGTCTACTACAGAGGCAGAGTATATGGCTTTGACGGAGGCAGCAAAGGAAGCAATCTGGCTAAGAGGGTTAGTACAAGATTTGGGTTTCAAGCAGAATTCTTTGGTTATTCACTATGACAGTCAGAGTGCGTTACATCTCGCCAGAGATCAGATGTATTATGAGCGTACTAAGCATGTTGATGTCAGGTATCACTTTATCAGAGATTTGGTAGAGGATGGTGATATTCAACTTCAGAAAATTAGCACTGCTAATAATTCGGCTGATATGCTCGCTAAACCAATTCCAATAGTCAAGTTCAGGACATTCCAGAACTTGATTGGTTTGAGCACTTGGTGATCCCCTTCGGGGTCTTTTGATGAGGAGGAGGCTTTATAATCCATATTTGATAGAGGCATTTGTTTTTGGTCGCAAGGAGGAGGATTGTTATCGTGTTTTGCTCCCAACGCCCGCAGCCACGGACCGCTTCTATGAACTCCGACCCACGCGCGACGCGCGGGGTGGGCGGGCGCTCGCCTAGCCCAGCGCGCGGGCGCGCGCATGGGCTCGACCCAGCCGCTTGTGGCGCCCCCCTTGGGGCGTTTCCCCGTTTCCCGTGCGATTTTCCCTTGGTTTCTCGTGGTGTACGTGCGGTCCACGCAATTTCTCATGTTCTAGACCGTTCGATCGGTCTATCGGATGGCTGAGATTAATCCGAGCTTGATTAGGCTTGATTTGAGGGTATCTTGCACGGATTTTGGCATGATCTGAGCTTTTGTTCTTTGATCTGATAGCTTAGGAGTCTTTTGGATTTTCTGGACTCGTTTTAGGTCTGTTTTGGATGCCGTTTCAGATGGTTATTTAACCACAGAGAGCCTGCGATCTTTGATTGATACAGAGAGAGACAGAGAGAGAGAAAAACAAATCCAAAAAAATTTCAAAGAGATTTCTTCTTCGATCCAGGCACCAGGAAAAGCTAGAGGCCTGATATTTAGGATTTTTCTCATGCTTCTTTCATCCTCTTTTGTTTATTTATTATGTCTCTTTGTTTTTAATCTGGCATTTGTTATCTGGATATTTGTATTCCTTTTGTATCTAGATTTGGGTCAGATTATAGTGGATTATCCTTTCCTCTTGGTGGACATAGGCAATATTTTGCCGAACCACATAAATCTCGTCTTCTTTTGATTTGATATCTGCCTGTGTTGTGATTGGTTAATTGCCTAAGTGAGTAAACAGGAATTATTTGGAGGCCTAAACTGGTTTAATCCGCTGTGCACATCCCAACAAAGTTAGATATTGATCTCATGTCTGTTCATGTCAAGCAAATCAAAGACACCTTGCATGGTACCTATATAAAGATAACACTATTGATTATAGTTTAAGTCGACCATTGATTACTAAGCTTATGGCTTGATTCCATCCTTGATTTCTAGAGCTTTCATTAATAAAAAATTAGGAAAGAATACTCAAAAATAGTAATGCTGATTATGACGGATATGACTTAAGTTTATCCTTGATTGCTAACTTTGTGGTTGACCCTTGATTACTGAGATCATTGCTTAATTCTATCATTGATTCTTAATTCTTTTGATATAACCTGTTGTAGATTAGCTTGGATTTTTTGTTTAATAAAATAGTTAGATTTAAGTCTGAAATTTTTAATTATTTAATAAATATATCAAATTCGGGTAAATAGATTTGTTTACCCATTACGTACCTAATCTGATTTATATTTGGTCCAACACGATCTGATTACCATCTTCAGATTAGGGAATATATCAAGTAAAATGTTGTATGACATTATACAATATTAAAAAGATTCAGATTAATAAATAACCATAAAAAAAGTCTAATAATTTTAGCTAATATGACATGATAAATAGAGTTTGGCAACCAAATAAATGCTAAATATCAAAATCAACTCATATAAACACCAAGCAGATGATTAAAACTAAAAAGGGAATATCATATATATAGAATCAACAACATGAATCCATGAAAATTACCAGAAGCCCAACCACACTCGTATAATAACAAATAAAACAAACAAACTTCTAAACTTGATCACCCAAAAAGGGTCAAACAAATGCATGAAAGTTTATCAGGTTAAGGAACTTTATACTCCACTGGACCATTTTAGTAGTATAACCTGGAATATGTGATACCAATGCCCAAATTCATTCATCAGTAAAGTCACATCAGCATTGGCAAAGGACAAGCAAACTTATCTCCTCATGTGATGGTTTAAGCTCTTTGCATTGTGCAAAGACCAAACTTAGACCTTGCCACAATTTCACCTAATTGACCAAGATTGAACAGGCAGGACTCCACAATTCCTAAGGTTACAACCCTTCCGGGCATAGGTTATTCCACATATAACAAGCTTCTAAACATAAACAAGTGAATAAACAAAACAAAATCTTAATAAGGACAGGATTTCTCCTATGCAAAACAAAATCATAATGGCCTTGCATACAAAGGACAAATAGGTGATTACCATGCAGTAATTATTTCCAGCAACAGATCTCAGATATATTTTAGATATAAATCCAGCATTGAACCAACTACTCAAAGATTGAAATGGCATGGGGATTACCCTCTCGGTGAACTTGAAGTCGATCCCGAGGCAACCGAAGAGGATGGAGATCCGAGAACCAGCACAGGAGAAGGGGGCGACCTCGACGGTGGCATCGGCGGAGCTCACCGTATCAGTGAATGATTTAGGGGTTCGAAGGGGGTTAAAAAGGAGCCCCGCAGATGATGAGCTGAAGATGGGATGGCCGGTGAAGCCCCGTGGATGGTGAGTTGATGGAGATCGCTGAGAGAAGCTCCACGGATGGCAATGAAAGAGGAGAGAGGGAGATAGGTTGGGAGAGGAGGGAGGAAGGAAGGAAGAGGCGGCTGCCACGGTGTGATCGATCTTAGGGTTCACAGGGGGTTAAGAGGAGTGACTTCTTGATGCTATAAAGCATCGTCCAATTCCAGTTTTCCCCAATGCACAAAAAAAGTGTCGGGAAAAGTTCATCGTCCATTGCCGGTGATTTTTAGCATCGTTAGTTGCCGGCAGTTTTTAAAAATGTGGCAGGTAAACTGAAATTCGCGATTTTTCTACCTAATATCGGGAAAAATATGTTGGGAATTCATATTTTCGTTGTAGTGTGGGTCGTCGGGGCGTTTATCCCACGGTTTGCTTCGTCCCTCTTTCCCATTCTTATTTTGCATGTATCACCCAATCCGTTCCCCGGCTCCTTCCTACAAGTAGCCCTCGGATCTTCTTGTCTTCTCAATTTTTTGGTCAACCTGTTTCTTTATTTAAGAGTAGAATTGATCTTCGGATTCTACAATTTACTATGTAGCCTAAGACGAGGTTTTCTTACCGGATATCACACCCGCTACCACGAAATATTCCTTTGAAATCCTAGAGATTGATACCAGTCGGAACCATAGCACAAAAGCATGGGATTTTTTGTCCTAGGAAAGAAATAAAATATCAAAGCACAGTATCATATCATCCTTAGTGTCACTGCTGAGTTCACTTCCTATTTGTTCTCTACTCTCCAATCAAGAGATTGGAGAGTGATGTTCTTCGCTTATTATAATCATTCTATCAGGATCCTTGAGTTTCTCTGATTTCTGATTGCAGGGCTGTGGAAATGTAAAACTTTCAGCTCCAGATACAACATGCATTCGACCTCCAGCCGTAGTATTTGTTCTCTGATTTTGTCGGTATTGTATGTGTGGAGGTGCCTTTTCTATATCGATCTTGATAGAAATGGACTGCTGTGGTTGATTTGGATTTTTGAGGAAGCCTCGTAGATTCCCAATATCATTCTAAGGCCCCGGCACCTTGTCACGCCTCGATCCGAAATCCGAGCTAGATGTACGATAGATGGCCGCATATTCAAAGAGTTCAGCCTTATCGAATATGTAAGGCCTATCCTCCAATTCAATATCTAAGCAATGGTAGAGAATAAATTTCATAATTATTTATTTAATTCTAGAATTTTTTAACAAGGTTAACAGGTAGATAAAATTTAATTAAAATTTAAGATAAAGCATAAACTAATATATTAACATCTAAATCCTAGCTCCTTACTAATTGGTCCCACAGTCCGATTGATCTTCCGGATCTATAATAAAAATATAGAAAAATAGAAGGTGAGGTATACAGGCTCAATAAATTACCATCACCTCTAATATATGTACAAATATGACAACATACATAAATAATACATTATAGAACAACTAACTCATGACAAAATAAAATGCAATATCATATTATATGCACATTCAATTACAAACGACACGACTATGGATGGCTAACCATTTACTTTACTCTTCTAGTCCCTCTGACTATGGCTACGATCGGCCCGTGGCTAGCCTCGAAAGAGACTAAAATCCCAACTTCATATACAGAAACCGTTTATGTGCTAGTGATCGCCCTATTGGAGGTTTGGAAGGAAACTAGCTCTGATATCACATAAAAAAATATGCATCCTCAGCATGTACCAGCGATCGCAACCAAGAAAAGGCAACTAGCTCCTGACTACATATACCGTTCATCAGTCATGTGCTAGTGATCATCCCACTGGAGGTCCGGAAGGAGACTAGGTCCTCGTGTGATCATAGTTGGACTAGCGAGCATCAACACTAACATAATGAATGCAACTCAATGCAGATCAAACTATGCCACTCACATTTACATTGCATAACATTCATAATATATTTAGCATGGAATAATAGAGGTCAAGATAACTTACTTGAAACTGATTCCATCAGGAACATGCGACTCGAACCCTAAATCCTCGATACTCCCATACTGATAAAGGTAATGAGGGCTCTAATAAAATACGTTAAACAATTAATCCTAAATTCAAGAAAAGAACATAAGGTAAAAGATTTTTCGGTCTGGTACAGGGCTAGGCTCAATTTAGATATCTATTTAGGTCCGAGTGATGAAAATCAGATTAATGAATAAAAATAGTCTAAATACCCAAACTAATTTTACACAATTTATTTATTTATTTATATTCTTTTTCTTCTCTCTTCTCTTCCTCTCTCTTCTCTCTCTCCTCTCTCTCATCTTTCTCTCTCCTCTCTCTCATCTTTCTCTTTCTCTCTCTTCTATTTCTTTCTCCTCTTTCTCTCTCCTCTTCATATTTTTTTTTTTTTTTTCTTTTTTTTCTTCCCTTCTTCCTTCTCTCTTTCTTCTTCCCGACTCCCTTCCTTGGCTCGGTCAAATGGGTCTCCGGCATCCCAAAAATGGAGATCGAAGGGGGTGGCAGTCTACTGAAACTTCCCAGATGGAGCAAGAATGGGGTCGGCCAGCGTATCCATAGCCGTTCCGGCCATGGATAGCAATCGGAGGGGAACGAACCAACCGCCTTCTGTATCAACTAATTAACCTCAAAATACAAGTTTAGGAAGAAGAGGACTTACCAGTGACGGTCTAGGAGCTATCGGCCACCGAAGAAGAGGAAAAAATTAGTGGAAAACTTGACGATAGGGAGGTTTTAAAGAGAAAAAATGATGGAGTTTTTCTCGCCGTACGGGGAGAAACCTCGACCGATTGGACACCCATCCCTGCACGACACTCCACCGGCCAAGTTTGACTGCCTCACGGCCCTCCCTTCCGACTTCTCTGGAGAGATCGTCGACCGGATAAACAGGGGCTCGATCCCCTGTTTACGTGTTTTTTTTTTTTTTTCTTCTGGGTTTCAAATTGAAGTTGACAAGGACTGCCGACTTCAGCCCGAGAGGCTAAAAAAAAAAAAAAAAAAAAAAAAAAAAAGAAAAAGAAAAAAAAAAGAAGAAGGGGAAGAAAGAAAAAAAAAAAAAAAAAAAAAAAGGGTTTTTACGCACCTGGTTCTCCCAAGAGCTCCTCCTTCCCGATAACATGGAAGATGCGGATGGCGTCTCGTACAATGGGGACGGTACAAATGCAAGTGACAGTGGCATGCATCGTTTGGTTAAGCATTGCGAAGAAATCCTCTTGTCAAGAGCTCAAAATGGCTTGACATGCATCTCTGTAATTGTAAAGGGTACTTGAATGTCAAATTCTCTGAGGTAGACAAAAATTTTCATTATGTTCCCCTTCTGCATTATAAAGCTTGCTTTAATTTGACTATTTGAACCTTACTCTCATATTGTGCCATTGTAAAATCGATCATGGGGCCATAAATATGTTCTCTGATTGTGTTAGCTCATAATTCAATGTTATCCACACATTCTTTGAATCTGGTCCCTTGTAACTGCAGATATGAAAGATAAAAGCTCCTGCTTCCAGAGTTCACCATGTCTAGTAATTGTATAAGCTTTTCAAGCAACAATATTTTATTGTATTGTGCTTGTGATTGAACCATTTATTTTTGCAATGTGGATTTGACAACCTCGGCATTTCTAGGTTAACTATTTTAGCCCATAAAACTCTTAACTTCCAGTATCAAGGATCGAGTATATGGGTCACACTCTATTGTTCTTTGCAACTGGCACGCACACTTGCGTGCAATTCCAGTGAAATTTTTTCTAGAGCAATCACTGTTCAGTTTTATTACTTACATACCATATATAGTGATGATGCTAACGATTATTTGCTTTCATTATTTTTTATGTGCTTTAGGATGAAAATGAGAATAAAATGTTTAACGGATATGTTCGAGAGTGTAAGAATGGTTTGGGCATGCAGTTATAGGAAAGTGGTAAGATTGGCATTGTTAACATTAGTTAGTTTAGCTTTTCAAAATAGAAAGTTTATTTGTTGCAAACTAACAGTTGCTCTACCGATGCATTAAAGATGGGAGACAATATGCAATCAAGGTACTCAAGGTGTTTCTGATTATTCTTTTCTCCTTCTGTAGATAATACTGATTGTCATTACATCAATTACTACTTTATTTGGTACTGACTATATTCATTCAATGCCAATTTTGCTATTTGGGCTTAGGCATTGGAGCACCTCATGCAAATGCATGTCAATATTTGGTTTAGTCCTCTAAGTAGATCAAATTTGGATTGCATTGGGTCCTTCTGAGTCTGATCCATGAACTGAAGCTTCTGAGTTTATTTAAAATTCACAAAACTTCAGAAACTAAACCCGCTCCTGAATTGATTGTGATTGTTTTTTCTGTCCAATTGCATGGTTCAATTTAGTTATGAGCTAGAAATTGCATTACAACCAGAGGAGGTTTGAAGGTGGCGATGAAGAAAAGGTGGCTTTATGAGTTAACAATGGGGTTATATGGGGATAAGTAAGGGGTGGAAAGGGGCAAAGGAAGCAGTTGTTTGTGTGGCTTATGTGGTGGATGGGCCCTTAGAGGGCTGCCAAATGCTTGTATAGGTGACCAGAGGTTTAGGCAGTCAAAACCATTAAATTTAGGATTCTAACAAATACAAGATATATAAAAGTACAGTTAATAGCAAAAATTGATAAATGAGTCAATGGGAAATACCAATTTGGCAACATTCAATATTAATTCATAGGTCAATCTAAGTGGCCTTGATGCCCCTAATGATTATCCAAAATTAATGGATATTAAAGGAAATGGTTCCATCGGATATAATAAAGCCTTCTTTTTTTCTTATTCCTATATGATGTGTTAAATCTAATAATGCCAATTAGTTTTACCATGATTACGATATATTTGGCATGAGGTATGCTTATATTCTATTCCTATATGATGTGGTAAACTTGATAGGTGCCGATCATTTTGTGCTTGCTATATTCTAATGATTGCCTTCTTATTTTCTTTGATGATGATTCAAATTTAATGGATATGAAAGGAAATGGCTCTAGTAGATATACTTTAGCATTTTTTTCTTTTTCTTATATAATGTGTTAAACCTGATGGGTGCTGATCAGTTTTGCCATGATTACGATATATTTGGCATGAGATATGCTTATATTTTATTTCCATATGATGTGGTAAACTTGATAGGTGTCGATTGGTTTTGCTTACTATATTCTAATGGTTGCCTTCTTGTTTTCCTTGATGATGATTTAAACTTAATATATATTGAAGGAAATGACTCCAGCACATCCTATGATCTCTTTTTCTTATTCCCATATGATTTGTTAAACATGATTTGTGCAGATCTGTTTTGCCATTAATATGATATATTTGGCAAAAGGTATGCTAAACAATTCATATATTTTTATTCACATATAATACAGCCTTCTTTTTTCTTATTCTCGTATGATACGTTAACCAATTAGTTTTACCATGATTACGATATATTTGGCACGATGTATGCTTATATTTTATTCCCATATGATGCGGTAAACTTGATAGGTGCCGATCATTTTTTGCTTGCTATATTCTAATGATTGCCTTCTTATTTCTTTGATGATGATTCAAATTTAATGGATATTAAAGGAAATGGCTCTAGTAGATATTGATATGGCAAAATCGCTGATGTGGAGTACACCTCAGATCCAGTTGGTAGCTAGATAGGTAGAAAATGCAGTGACAAGTTTTCTCTCGAGCTCCTCCGCCAGGTGGCCCCATTAATGGTCGTGCCCACCTTGGCCCGAGCTCGGCACCTCCGCTCCTTCGCCAGGTGGCTCCTCAAGGGTCGAGCCCACCTCGGCCAGAGTCGAGCATACCTTCGCTCCTTCGCCAGGTGGGTCCCCAAGGTCGAGCCCACCTCGACCGGAGTCGAGTGCACCTCCGTTCCTTCGCCAGGTGGCTCCCCAAGGGTCGAGCCCACCTCGGCTGGAGTCGAGCGCTGTTGACTCCATTAATTGATTTTGATGATAAGCAAAACAGTTAAGTATAAATTAAGGACTAATGATTTGCTTTGAGTGTATTTTTATTGAAAATGTGCTTACAAATTTGAAGAAGCTCAATTGTTTTGATGAAGCCAAGTTTGAATGAAAAGATTGCTCAAAGAAGACTTGGACACTCAAGAGATGGTTAATTGAATGGCTAAGACAAATGGAAATATGTTCAGCTAAATTTCAAGGCGTTCTGTGAAATTTTCAGAGAAGTGTCAACTCAAAGTATCGACACATGACATGAAGTGTCGACACATGGAGATGAAGTACCGACTCAGGCCGGTATGCAGCAATATTTCAAATGGTATAGATGAAGTGTCAACACATGGATCTGAAGTATCGACTCAAAGTATCGACACATGGATCAACACATCGCCTGAGACTTTCAAGCCACCAAATTTGCAGAAGTTGAAGGAACAGCTGAAGTGTCGATACATGAAAGCAAGGTATCGTCTCAAGATGTCGACTCAAATGAGAAAGTGTCGACACATCTGAGATTTCCAGAAAATCTGAATGGAGCAATTTGAACTAAGTGTCGACTCAAGAAGTTCAAGTGTTGACCTTATGTATCGACTCACAGCCTGAAGTGTCGACACATGGAGTTCTGGCAACAGTAACAGCTAGTTTTTCAAATACAGAACTCGCCCCAAATGCCCTCCAATGGCTAGTTTTTCAAGTCTAATGGCTAGAAACCTATTTTGAGGCCTTGGAAAGGTATATATATGCTCCAAATCAAATTAAAAGATAACATATTAAAGACTATTAAAGAGTTTTGAGAAAAGAAAAGAAAAGTGAGCTTTAACTCCTATTCATTGAAGTTTTAACCACTTTCAAGCTAAA
Source organism: Areca catechu (assembly GCA_021397845.1). Classification (NCBI taxonomy): domain Eukaryota; kingdom Viridiplantae; phylum Streptophyta; class Magnoliopsida; order Arecales; family Arecaceae; genus Areca; species Areca catechu. Next base: position 151,257,544 of record CM038040.1, on the reverse strand, counting down.
AGAAGCCTCCAAGCATTCAAAAACCTTCAAGAGCATTGAAGATCATCCATTCTTGGACATTCAAAAGGCTTCAATAAGTGCAAAGCAACTCTATATCGAGCTACAAAGAGATATCCGCTTTATTTTAGAAAGCTTACATTGGTTCTTTACTTTTGAACCATATTTGTTGTAAGGGTTCTTGGTTAGCCTATTGTAAAACCAAGTGAGGTTATTGGTGAGCCTTGGAAAACCAATTAGGTTGGTGGTTAGCCTCCAAAACTACTAAGGTTCTTGGTTAGCCTGAAAAACCAAGGGAGGTTGTTGGTTAGCCTTGTGAAAAACAATTAGGTTTTTGGTTAGTCCGTAAAACCAAGTGAGGTTTTGACTTGTTGGCCTTGTGAAAACAAGTTGTGTTTTTGATTAGTGAGCCCGCAAAACTAATCAACTGTAATCGGTGTGATTATAGTGAATTTTCAAGGGGATCTTGAGAGTGGATGTAGGTGCATTGGATAGCACCGAACCACTATAATTCTTGATCTTTGTGATTGCTTGATCTCTCTTTCCTTGCTCTTTACTTATTACTCTTTATTTCTACTACATTTTATTTTAGAGCATTACAATTGTTTTAATAGTACCTTGCTAATTATTTTGTTGAATTGGATTGCATTGCTTAGTGTCAAGTAATATTAAGTTTCAATTTTTAGAGACCCAATTCACCCCCCCTCTTGGGTTGGTTACTGGGTAACAAGTAGTATTAGAACCCTGTTCTCAGTGTATAGGCTTTACCGTCTTGAGTAAAGATCTATGGTAGTCCCAATTGGTGCTAGCGTAGTTGAGGGACAAGTCTCAAATAGACCTCCATTTTTCAATGGATCAAATTATACTTATTGAAAAATTAGGATAAGGATTTATATGCATTCTATTGATTACAATTTATGGAAAGTAGTAGATAAGGGTCCTCATATTCCTTCAGTAGTGGTTAATGGTGTTTCCATCCCAAAGCTCGAAGAGGATTGGGATGAAAATGACATTAAATAATCCGAGATTAATGCCAAGGCAATGAATCTTCACTATTGTGCATTAGATCCTAGTGAATTCAATAGAATATCTACATGCATGTCTTCTAAAGAAATATGGGACACACTTGAAGTTATCCATGAGGATACCGATCAAGTAAAGAACACTAAAGTAAATATGTTAGTGTACACTTATGAGATGTTCCGAATGGAACCTAATGAATCAATCATTGATATGTATACAAGATTCACAAATATTGTTAATGGTACGAGAAGTCTTGGAAAAGTTATGTCTAACGCTGATCTTGTAAATAAAATTCTCAGGTCACTTCCAACATCATGGGATCTAAAGGTAACAATAATTCAAAAAGCAAAGGATGTTAACAAGTTATCTCTTGAGCAGCTAATTGGATCGCTCATAACTTATGAGCTCAATCTGAAACAAAAATCTATGGACATGGACAAGAAGAAGAAGGAGATTGCTTTCAAGTCAAATATACAAGAAGAATCCTCAATAGATGAGTCCGAAGATGAAGAAGCCCTCCTTGCACAAAAATTTAGAAGATCATAAAGAGGAGAAAATTTCTTTATAAAAAGAAATATCAATCAAAGGAAAAAGGAAAAGAAAAAGAGAAAGAAAAAGAAGAGAAAAAGGAGAAGGAATACCTACATGCTTCGAGTGCAAGAAGCCGGGACACTACAAGTTTGATTGTCCTCTCCTCAAGAAATCTAGAAAGAAATTAAGGAAGAAAGCAATGATGGCCACCTGGAGTGACAGCGAAGACTCCAGTTCTAAGGAAGAGCTGACTGAAGTTGCAAATCTTTACTTCATGGCACATTAGGACAATGATGAGGTAAATTCCAACACCGAGATCGATTTTACTTTTGATGAACTCAGAAATGCATTTGATGAACTCATGCATGATTATAAACTGATTTTATCTGAAAACAAGAAATTGAAAAAGCATGCAAATAGTTTCTCTTTTGAAAACAATTCTTTACAAAATGATGTTAGTATTTTGAAATCTAAATTAGATATTTTAGAAAAGAAAAACAATGCTTTATTGGTGGGGACACCAGAGGCACTAGAATAAGACAGAGGCTTCTCAACCCTCTGTGGATTACTTAGTCATATTCAAGTCCATTTGTAATAAAGCTTAGTTCATCTAAGTTGTTTTTTTTATCACTTGAGTCCTGTACTAGTCAGCTTATGTTGAGCTAGTCATTTTCTGGAGTTCAGTACATATCCAGTAATGACTCATACAAGTGAGGACCAAGCCATCCAAGTGAAGACCAACCCAACTAAAGCTATGAGGATCTGGAAAGCCTAGGAGAAGAAATTAGAAACCCGGGAGACAAGCCCGAAGCCCTGAAGCCCTGAAACACAGTCCTGAAGCCCCGAAATGTAGTCCTAAAGCAAATTGGGCTAGCCCAGGCCCATGAAGGGAGATAAGTGGTGCCAAGACCTTATTCTTACCACCCTTGGTCGTCCACTAGGATCACCTCCCTTGGCTAACCAAGGAAAGAGGAGGGAGAGCAAGTTTAGGGATTTTTTCTACATAATTTTTCCTTATTTTCTTGTTAGGGTTTGGGCGGGAATAGAATTCCTATGTAATTACTTTTGTATCCTTACTTGGGGCCCCAAGACTAAGGGTCTATTTAAAGTACCCTAGTCTCTTGTATGAGAACTTAACTTTGATATATGAAATATTATTGAGTCTATAATTTCTGTGTGTCTTCCTGCTGTGTGCATTAAGGGATTTTCTGAGAGTTTCTCTTCCTCCCGGTGTTGCAACTGATTCCAGCCTTCCTCCAAGCTTCCTCTTCCCATACCCTTGCTGCCTTTTTCGAGTTTTTCTTTTGTTTCCAACCTTATTTTCTCACCCTTGATGGTTATTTGCAGGTCCCCGAGTTCCTACGAATCCAACAACTCCAACCGAGCTGCAATCGGACCATCGAGTAGAAAGCCGAGAATTCGCGGATCTCTGGCTTGGTTTTCCAGGCCACATCCATCGAGGATGAGTGATCTCTTTGCTACAATCTTCCCCAGGTGCATCAGACATTGCCAGGTACACCCATCTGCCATCAGTAGTTTTATTGTAGGAGATCTAGCCCTAACCGAGGCTTCTCAGTCCCGGCGATCCCTCTTTACTGCTTTCCTAGGTCCTGATCTGCATGCATAGCTTTTAAAATTCACATAGAATTATCTACATCATATTTTAATATGATATTCAAGATTTAAACACCTCATCCAAGCCCTAAAACATAAAAAAAATAATTGTATGCATATTAGTCTCGCATCATTTATCTATGGAAAATGAAGTTTTGAAAAGACCTAAAAATGTTATTTCAAATAATGATCTCTTAAAGAAAAATAAAGATTTGGAACTTGAAAATGTTAAGTACAAAAATGAACTTAAAAAGATAAAACCTTTTGTTGAGAAATTTCCTTATAGTTCAGAAAAGTTAAACCTACTCTTAAACAATCAAAGAGCAGTTTTTAACAAAGCAGGTTTAGGATATAAACCACAGAAGCAACAAAAGTATTTCAAAAATTTTTTTGTACCTGCATCATCTAGCATTACTTGTTTTACTTGTAAAAAGTCAGGACATAAATCATTTCAATGTAATTTAAAAAAAATCATTTCTTTTGATAAAGTGTGGGCTCCAAAAGGAATCATTTTGAATGCTAACCCTAAAGGACCCAAGTTGGCTTGGGTACCTAAAAACAAAGCTTAATTTTATTGCAGGTGTATTTTGCTGCCAAGGAGAACAAAAGACTTTGGTATCTTGATAGTAGTTGCTCAAGGTACATGACTGGAGATGTGAAGCAATTCATTTCTCTTGAAGCTTTGAATGGAGGGAGTGTGACCTTCGGTGATAATGGTAAAGAAAAAATTATTGGTATTGGTAAGGTTCACATAACTCCTTCTAGTAGTATTAATAATGTATTTTTAGTAGATGGTTTGAAATATAATCTTTTAAGCATTAGTCAGTTTTGCGATAAAAGTTTTCAAGTAATTTTTAAATCATCATATTATAGATTACTAGTCCGGATTTAAATGGAGTACAATTCATTAGAAAAAGACATGGAAATGTTTATTTGGTAGACCTAGATGATCTATCTTTGCCTGATGGAGAATGCCTTGTTGCAGTGAATTCTACTAAAGATGAGACTAGTTGGTTATGGCATAGAAGATTAGGGTATGCTAGTATGTATTTTCTCTCAAAACTTTGCAAAAAGAATTTAATTAGAGATTTACCTGAACTTTGTTTTGAAAAAGATAGAATTTGTCAAGCATGTCAATTTGGTAAACAAGTTAAAACTTCTTTCAAGCCAAAAGGTTTTGTAACTACTAGTAGGCCACTTGAACTACTTCATATGGATCTCTTTGGACCAACTAGAACATCAAGTCTAGGAGGCAAAAGATATGGATTAGTCATTGTGGATGATTTTTCAAGATTTACATGAATTTTTTTTAGCACAAAAAGATGAATCATTTTCAGCTTTCATAAAGTTTTATCGAAAAGTTTCAAACGAAAAAGGTGTTTTAGTTGTTTGTATTAGTAGTGATCATGAAACTGAATTTGAAAATCAAGATTTTGAAAACTTTTGTGATGAAAAAGGTATAAAATATAATTTTTCTATACCTAGGACACCTCAGCGGAATGGAATAGTAGAAAGAAAAAATCGTACTTTAGAAGAAACGGCACGCACTATGCTTTGCGAAAATGATTTACCCAAATATTTTTGGGTTGAAGCTATTAATACAGCTTGTTATATTTTAAATCAAGTTTTAATCTGCCTTATTTTAAATAAAACTCCTTATGAACTTTGGAACCAAAGAAAATCGACTTTGAAATATTTTCGAGTTTTTGGTTGCAAATGTTTTGTTTTGAACAATGGAAAATATCATCTTGGAAAGTTCGATGCCAAGTCTGATGACGGTATATTCTTAGGATACTCTACATCAAGCAGAGCATACAGAGTTTTTAATAAACAAACTTTGGTTGTAGAAGAGTCAGTACATATTATCTTTGAAGAATCTACTAACAAATTCTCTAGAAAAGAGGATACATCTGATGAATGTGTAGGTGCTGACAAGCTTCAGAAGGTGACATTGAATGATAAACCTCAACCAAATGAAGAAGATCAAGATAATAATGAAAAAGAAGATGACACTCCAAAGCATCAAGATCTACCTAAGGAGTGGAGGTATGCTCATGGACATCCTAAGGAATTATCTTAGGTGATCCATCTAAAGGGGTAAGAACTCGAGCCTCAATTAGAAATGAATATGATTATATAGTATTTGTATCTCAAGTAGAACCTAAATATTTTGAAGAAGCTGAAAAATGCTCTAATTGGATTAATGCTATGCAAGAAGAACTAATTCAATTTGATAAAAATAATGTTTGGATACTTATAGAAAGACCATCTAATGTTTCAATTATTGGCATTAAATAGGTATTTAGGAATAAATTAGATGAAATTGGTATTGTTGTTAGAAATAAAGCAAGGCTAGTTGCTAAAGGCTACAATCAGGAGGAAGGAATTGATTTTGATGAAACTTTTGCTCCTGTTGCTAGACTTGAAGCAATTAGACTAGTATTAGCATTTGCATGTTTTATGAATTTCAAATTATTTCAAATAGATGTTAATAGTGCTTTCTTAAATAGTTTTATAATTGAAAAGGTTTTTGTTGAACAACCATCTGGATTTAAAAATCATGCACATCCTGATCAAGTTTTCAAATTATACAAAGTACTTTATGGATTAAAGCAAGCACCTCGAGCCTGGTACGAGAGACTCAGCAAATTTTTGATTGAAAATGAATTTTCTAGAGGCAATGTTGATAAAACATTGTTTTTGAAAAAGAAAGATAATGATTTATTAGTAGTACAAATATATGTTGATGATATCATTTTCGGTGCTACTAATGAAATACTTTGTCAATAATTTGCTAAGATAATGCAGGGTGAGTTCGAGATGAGCATGATGGGAGAACTCAATTTCTTTCTTGGACTCCAGATCAAGCAAACTATAGATATTTTCTTCATCAACCAAGCTAAGTACACAAGAGGAATTATTAAGAAATTTGGAATGGAGACTACTAAACCAATAGGTATGCCTATGAGCCCCTCTTGTAGACTTGATAAAGATGAACATGGTAAATCAGTAGATCAAAAGTTATATAGAGATATGATTGGCTCTTTATTGTATCTAACTACTAGTAGATCAGATATAATGTTTAATGTATGCATGTGTGTTAGATATCAGTCTGAATCTAAAGAATCACATCTTTAGGCTGTTAAGTGCATTATTAGATATTTATTTGATATTATTGATATTGGTTTATGGTATTCTAGAAATTCATCTGTTGAATAGATTGGATATTCTGATGTAGATTTTGCTGATTGTAAATTGGATAGAAAGAGTACTAGTGGTACTTGCCAATTTCTTGGAGTTAACTTAATCTCCTGGTTTAGCTAAAAACAAACTTCAGTTGCACTATCCACAGCTGAGGTTGAATATATTGCAGCAAGAAGTTGTTGTGCTCAAATTTTGTGGATTAAGCAATAACTTGAAGATTTTGGAATTAAGTTGACTAGTACACCTATTAAATATGATAATACTAGTGCTATTTGCTTGACAAAAAATCCTGTTCAACACTCCAGAAGTAAATATATTGAAATTAGACATCATTTCATTAGGAATCATGTAGAAAACAATGATGTTTTGCTTGAATTTATTAGTACTGAATTTTAATTAGCTAATATTTTGACTAAACCTCTTATGAAAGATCGATTCTATATGATTAGAAGAGAGCTCGAGATAATCAATCCGTTTGATTAAATTTTTCCTACATTTTGACTTAAACAAGATTAATTCGAACTTAATCATGATAAATCTTATTCAATCATTATTGATTTGACTCTAAAATTATCATATTTCAATTGATTTTGATATGACCTTGAAATCCCTAAATTTTTGACTTTTAAGTCGATGTGTCGACACATCAATGTGTCGACACCTGAATGTGTCGATACATGCGTGAGCCGACACATGAACGATAGTGGACTGAGATTAAAGGGGTTTCTGAACAGTTTTTCTTCCCATTTCTTTTCTCCTTAGAGCTGACATAAGCTTTCAAGATATCCTCACTATTCCCATTCCCTGTTCCAAGTTTTTAGCCATTATTTCTTTGATTTGGATACTTGGTAGCCAGTTTTTTGGTTGGATTTCTTTAGGTTTTGATTTCTAAACCGTAGAAACCCTAAATTTCAACCAAAACCTTGCCTAATCCTTCAATCCAAGCAATGGGACCTTGCAAGCAAGTTGTTTGTCGACCTCGTCAGTCAAACCAAGAAGAAGAGCAAAGGACAAAGGCCCGACATGAGTCTAGAGCTACAAATCTGCCCGCACGACCCTTGATTGTACCATCTAGCTGGATGAGCTCGAAGACTGTAGTTGGAGGACGTCAAGTGAATTTTTCATTTGTCGACCAGTAGCATTTTTGGATTGGAGAGTGGATTCGTCAGGCTGGTCTGACTACATTCTATTCACTTAGTGAGAAGTATTACCCCGGGTTGATGCGAGAGTTTTATGGATCACTCACCCGTGGAACAGATGGTTGGTTGGCACAGGTCAGAGGACGGGATATCCTTGTTACTTCAGAGATTCTGAGCAGAGTATGGGATATACCGATGACAAGATCCATTATTGACAGTTTGATGGATCGAGTCAGTGGACTTCAGTGCATCTTTGAGTTTGACATTCTACCAGAGGGAGCCACTGAACCAGCATCCAGATTATTTACAGAGATGAGACTACTACATCACATCATCGTCTAGATACTTCTACCAAAGACCAGACGGTTTGACTATATCACTGAGCAGGAGTTGCTCATGATGGTCTCTTTGGTTCAGCGCATGCCCATATGCATTCCAGTTCTTATGGTACATCAGATGACGGAGGCGTCGACTAGCCAGCGACTCTGCCTTCCCTATGTCATGTGACTGACAGTGTTATTTAGGGAGTATGGCATCAGCTTTCAGGACGAGCCCTATCATACATTGCTTCATACCAATGTGTACGACATCAGATCATTACATCGGATGGGCTATCACTTGTTCCGAGGCCAATGGACTCGCAGGATATTAGGTCAGGCCAAGGACAGAGCTGATGATGATGATGTAGTAGAGGAGGAGCGCATCCTCTCCAGCGAGGCAGGACCCAGCGAGAGTCAGCCTGAGATGGCAGCACAGCCAGCGATTGCTTTTCAATTTGATCCTTCTACTTCAGCACAGCCTCAGCCAGCACAGATGGAGACTCCATGCACTTTAGATAACTTACTAGACAGAGTCAGATGCATCGAGATTGACGTATTTATCATGAGGCAGCATCTTGACTGTTTCATAGCTGAGACAAGAGAGAGCAATGCTGGACTTAGTGATGGCATCTCGGCTATTCTTTCTGCACTGTCCAGATCTTCAACGAGTACTCTGGTAGCCGATACTGCTCCTACACCTGCTCATGTACCTGCTCCTGCACCAGTTGATGATATTGATGACATTGATACTGGTGTAGATACTACTATTGGAGATGGTGTTACTATTGGTGATACAATTATTTGAGATGATGATGGAGATGACGAGGAGACTGACTCAGATAGATTTGATTTCACAGATCTTACTTCAGAGCCATAGCGGAGGTGATGGCTGATTTGCCTAGGAGTCCTGTTCATGACCCTTCCTATTCACCTGCCTAGACTCCTGTTCCATCTTCTCCTTCTAGATCGGATGATCGCATTCCTGTTCCTATTCCTATTCTCTCTCTAGTTATTGATACTCATATCCTGACACCTATTATTGATTCCCCTGATATTGATACTTTTGCTATTCATACACGTATTATTGAGACCCCCATTGTTGATACACCGATTATAGATATATTGGTTCATTCTATAGCTGATACTTCTGTTTTTGATATGCCTGTATCATCAGCTGTTACCCCTATCCTTGATACACAGATTGTTGATAGTCCTACACTTCACACATCCTCACTTATCCGAGATCTTGGATTTTATACACCCAGCTTTCAGTATCTTGACTCAGGTCCTTCATTTGATCGCACACCTCTTCCAGCGGTTGCTGAGATTGTTGACCTGATCAGTTCCGTTCATGTGGAGGACATTGTTTCTACCTCTACTGCTCTAACTAGAGGTCGGACATATGCTCGTCGCAGAGGATGTGGTCGTCGTACCCCTCCATAGCCGACCAGGACCAGACTTAGAGATCTTCGATCGAGATGGCCGCGAGCTCGATCTTCTACTGATACAGGACCGATTGAGATCGGTTCATCTTCTAATGACTCCATGTATGAGGATTAGGACTTTTATGTACTTTTAGATAGTCTGTTTTTATGCTTATATATATTTTTATCTTTGTTATGTATCTGTTGTACAAGTTCTGAGCTCATATGAAAAACTTTGTCTTTGATGCAAATGAATGTTATATCTTGAATTGCTCTTCAATGTCTTCACTCTTAATTGAATGAATTTCTTAAAGAAAGAGTAGAATAACTCAATGCTACATCTTGACTACTCAATTTATTTGTCTTCTTACCTTTTTAATGATAACAAAAAGGGAGAATAGTTTATTAATGAGATTTAAGTATAAATGAGTTTACTTCACAAAAAGGGGGAGTAGTTTTGTGATATGCAAGGGATAGACAATTTTTTTTTTTTTTTTTTAAATTGAATTGAAAATCATTTACAAAATTCATTAAGAATGGGGGAGCTTTACTTTATTTTGAAAATCCTTTCAAAATGAATTTCTTCTTAAAACCCTTCTTTAAATATTTGAAAAGATTCTTACCAATTATGTTATGAATCATTGATTCAGGGGGAGCTTTGTTGTTTGCTAAAATTTTCTTGTAGAGTATCATGATACATGTTTTCTATGCTTTAAATATATCCAAAAGCTCTGATACTCTCTATCTTTATAATAAGCTCTAGCACTATTACTTGTGTTTTGGATTGTCATATCATTAATGCAATTAATGTTGATATACTTAATGCTTTCAGTTTTATGCACCTTAATGTATTCTTTTAAAAGCTTTGTTTTAAAGAAATTTATACTTAAGGATTTTGTCATCATCAAAAAAGGGGAGATTGTTGACTCCATTAATTAATTTTGATGATAAGCAAAATGGTTAAGTATAAGTTGAGGACTAATGATTTACTTTGAGTGTGTATTTATTGAAAAGATGCTTACAAATTTGAAGAAGCTCAATTGTTTTGATGAAGCCAAGTTTGAATGAAAAGATTGCTCAAAGAAGACTTGGACACTCAAGAGATGGTTGATTGACTAGCTAAGACAAATGGAAATATGTTCAGCTAAAGTTCAAGGCATTCTGTGAAATTTTCAGAGAAGTGTCGACTCAAAGTGTCGACACATGACATGAAGTGTCGACACATGAAGATGAAGTATCGCTCAGGCCGGTACGCAGTAATGTTTCTAAAGGCACAGATGAAGTGTCAACATATAGACCTGAAGTGCCGACTCAAAGTGTCGACACATGGATCAACACATCGCCTGAGACTTTCAAGCCATAGAACTTGCAGAAGTTGAAGGAACAGCTAAAGTGTTGACACATGGAAGCAAGGTATCAACTCAAGGTATTGACTCAACTAAGAAAGTGTCGACACATTTGACATTTCCAGAGAATTTGAATGGAGCAATTTGAACTAAGTGTCGACTCAAGAAGTTCAAGTATCGACCTTATGTGTCAACTCACAGCCTGAAGTGTCGACACATGGAGTTTTGGCAACAGTAATGGCTAGATTTTCAAATGTAGAACTCGTCCCAAATGCCCTCCAATGGCTAGAAACCTGTTTTGAGGCCTTAGGAAGGTATATATATATGCTTCAAATCAAATCAAAAGATAACATATTGAAGACCATTAAAGAGTTTTGAGAAAAGAGAAGAGAAGTGAGCTTTAACTCCTATTTATTGAAGTTTCAACCACTCATAAGCTAAAGGAAGCCTTCAAGCATTCAAAAGCCTTCTAGAGCATTGAAGATCATCCATTCTTGGGCATTCAAAAGGCTTCAACAAGTGCAAAGCAACTCTACATCGAGCTACAAAGAGATATCTGCTTTGTTTTAGAAAGCTTACATTAGTTCTTTACTTTTAAACCATATTTGTTGTAAGGTTTCTTGGTTAGCCTATTATAAAATCAAGGTTATTGGTGAGCCTTGGAAAACTAATTAGGTTGGTAGTTAGCCTGCAAAACCACTAAGGTTCTTGCTTAGCCCGGAAAACCAAGAGAGGTTGTTAGTTAGCCTTGTGAAAACCAATTAGATTCTTGGTTAGCCCGTAAAACCAAGTGAGGTTTTGACTTGTTGGCCGTGTGAAAACAAGTTGGATTTTTGATTAGTGAGCCCGCAAAACTAATCAACTGTAATCGATATAATTATAGTGAATTTCCAAGAAAATCTTGGGGAGTGGATGTAGGTGCATTGGATAGCACCGAACCACTATAGTTCTTGGTCTTTGTGATTGCTTGATCTCTCTTTCCTTGCTCTTTACTTATTGCATTTTATTTTAGAGCATTGCAATTGTTTTAATAGAACCTTGCTAATTGTTTTGTTGAATTGAATTGCATTGCTTAGTATCAAGTAATATTAAGTTTCAATTTTTAGAGACCCAATTCACCTCCCCTCTTGGGTTGCTTACTGGCAACAAGCGCACCTCCGCTCCTTCGCCAGGTGGCTCCCCAAGGGTTGAGCCCACCTCAGTCGGAGTCGAGTGCACCTCTGCTCCTTCACTAGGTGGCTTCCCAAGGGTTGAGCCCACCTTGGCCGGAGTCGAGCACACCTCCGCTCCTTTGCCAGGTGGCTCCCCAAGGGTCGAGCTCACCTTGACCGGAGTCGAGCGCACCTCCGCTCCTTCACCAGGTTGCTCCCCAAGGGTCGAGCTCACCTCGACCGGAGTCAAGCGCACCTCCGCTCCTTCGCCAGGTTGCTCCCCAAGTGTCGAGCTCACCTCGACTGGAGTCGAGCGCACCTCCACTCCTTCACCAAGTGGCTTCCCAAGGGTCGAGACTACCTTGGCCGGAGTCGAGCGCATCTCCACTCCTTCACCAGGTGGCTCCCCAAGGGTCAAGCCCATCTCGATCGAGGTCGAGCACACCTCCACTCCTTTGCCAGGTGGCTGCCCAAGGGTCGAGCCCACCTCGGCCGAGGTCGAGCCCTCTCTTTGGAATATCGGGAAGAATGAAGGCACCAGCCCTGAGATCATCGCCAAAGCAGGTACGCACAGCACGATGCACCTAGTATGGCATCCCAAATCTATAAGGTACGCGTAACCTTGTTTGCACCAATTTAAGAGGGGCATCCCAATCGAGATGTCATATCCTGCGGTCAACCACCTGAACCCTCCCGAAGGAGAAGGGCGCATTCAGGGTCTCAGACCCGAGGCTGGCTGCGCCAGATCGAGGTCCTACATAATTTCCCCCTTCGTGACAACATGCCGGATGAGACATGTTCACCACTTAACTCCCAACTCTAAGAGGAAATGACCTTGGGAGAGCGGCCAACGGACATCGTTGACCCCTAAGCCCCCCTGGGAGGGAAAGTCGAGGCACTAGAGCGATCGATGGTCTAAAAGTATGCCAACGGGAAAGAAAGAAGGTAAGCAATCGAAAGAGGGAAAACACACGAAGTAGCGAGACAAGTGACTTGAAGGCAAGAGGCTCTCAGAGGACTCCTAGAGCGAGTCCCGCGAGCATGGTCGCCGCAACTCAAGTATCGCCCCACTCTCATTTTCTCCTAATCAATCCTTCATTCAAAACTCCTCTAAGCATGGAGACCGAAGTGGGATCCGCCTTAGGGGATCTATTTTGCTTTGCCGTCCGCTGACTTCATCGTCGGAGTGCCCTCGTCGGGATCTATGGCCCGGGTCTCTAACTTTATTTTACAGATCCGGGAACACCAGGATTTTGGAGTAAAGGGGCAGATATCCGGTGCTACCTCACAGCTGCAGGCCATGATGGTAAGGTTGGCAATAGATTGGCGTGCTAGGTAGGGGGAAAGCCCCTATAAAAACAAGTCCCCACGAGCTTGAGAACAGCTCCACTCGAAGCATGGTAGTGACTCGTGGACGAGAAGCTTCCATCAGCCGAGCAGGAGATGCTCCCTCTCCCCCGGGCCCATGTAGCTCGGAGAGGGAACTTCCTGCTCCTCCTCAACCACCCTCGGCAGATGGCCAGTACGTTGCACTTGTCCAACAAATGTAGGCATTGACCGTGGCCATGAGGCAGTTGCAGCATCAGCAGCGCTCCCTGGTCACCCAGTCCCAGCCAGGGATCCCCACGGCCCAAGCCGTGGGTCCTCGTGGAAGCTTGCACTCCATCCAAGGTAGGCCATCCCATCCGCGAGCCACAACCAACCCCCGCGGGAGTCACCAGACCCCCACAAAGAGAAATCACTCCAGGTCGGCAAACCATGAGAGCCGATCCATGGCGGACGACAATGCCATCATCAGGCGTAGCAAGCACCACCGGGGCAAGGCTCCCCACCGTGACCATCTTTAGCTATCAACCCCTTCTTCCCCAGTGGCCTCAGTGGAAGGTTCTACTGATGAGGCCATCAGGCGCCTGGCCGAGAGGTGCCTAGAAGAGCAAGAGCGCAAGCTGGCGGAGCTCTCCCGCCAGTTTGCCAACATACAGGGCTCCCCAAAGGAGCCAGTGGGCTATGATGTCTGACCTCCCTTCTCCCGGGAAATCCAAGAGGAACCGATTTCGAGTTGGTTCTGCATGCCTCAGGTGGATCCCTACGACGGGACCACCAACCCCCTGGACCACCTAGAGAGTTATAATGCTCTCATGAAAGTCTATGAGGCGATGGATGCTCTCCTATGCATAGCCTTTTAGGCTACCTTTCGGAAGGCTGCTCAAGTCTGGTTCACCCGCCTCGAGCCCGAAAGCATCGACTCCTTCCAGCAGCTAGAGAGAAGGTTCGTGGCCCACTTCGACACTTATCGAAAGGTGCCACGAGAGGTGGATATCCTCTTCTCTATCCGATAATAAGACCATGAGCTCCTGCGGGACTATGTAACCCGCTTCAAAGCTTCTGCCCTAGAGATCTATAGTTTGGATGAGCCCATCACCATGCTGGCATTGAATCAAGGGTTCAAGACCTCCTGCCTGACTTATTCTTTGGACAAGAAATCACAGAAGACATACTCTGAACTCCTCCTTCGTGTCCACAAGTATATCCATGCTAAGGAGGCCAACCGTACTAGGAGAGAACTGGACGGGAAGCCCCCGAAGAAGCCGACCTCAAGAGATGCACCAGGGATGCAGAGACTTGGGCCGCCTGTGGACTTCCAGATGGAACAAAAGCCAAGAGATGGCCCCATTCCCGAGAAGACTTTCACTCCCCTCCCATCTCTAAGGACAAAGATTCTTATAGAGATCGAGGGCGAGCGCTACCTTCGCCGACCTCCCCCATAGAAGCCATCAAGCGGTCATGACAAGACAAAGTACTGCTAGTTCTATCTCGACCATGGCCATGATACTAAGGAATGCTGCAACCTGAAGAGAGAGATCAAAGACCTGATCAAGAGAGGCTACCTCAGGAAGTTTGTGAGGAGCGAGGCTCCGGTGGAGGATCAACCACTTGCGGCTCTTCCCCCTATTCCTGCAGTTGACAACCGGCCCATCGAGAAGCTCATAGGCATGATTTCTTGGAGAATAGAGTGCGCATCAAAGAGAGCCTGAGAGGGAGGAGATCTGTAAAATGTACTCCCCTTTATGAAGGGGAAGGGAGATGAGAAAGAAAATGTAAATAATAATGCTGTCGTGGTCAAGATGACCATCGCCAAGCATCCTATAAGACACATCATGGTTGATAGTGGGAGCTCCACGGATGTGCTTTCTTACGATGCTTTCTCTCGGATGAACTTGTCCCCCAATTGGCTAAGGCCAGTGCACACCCCTCTCGTGGACTTCACCGGAGACTCTATGGGAGTCGAGTGAGAGATTACCCTCCCTATCACTACCGGGTCACCACCCCAGCAGAGCACAGTGATGATGACCTTTATCGTCGTCAGACTCCCATTGCCATACAATGTTATCCTGGGCTGCCCCGGGCTTAACCTACTTGATGCGGTCATATCCACCAAGAGACTGTTGGTACAGTTCCCGACCCCTCACGGTGTTGGAGAGATGAGGGGGGAAGCTCAACCTATCTCGCATTGCTTGCAGGCTATCCCAAGGGCCCGAAGTGCTGAGCCTGACTCTGACATCGATGACCTCGACCAAAAGGTGCAGGACCCTAGGGGTGGCCCCATCAAGCACCTCCTGACGTATCCTCTTGGCTCGAACCTACTGAAGATTGTGCAGATAGGAGCCCAACTACCAGAAGATGAACGGGCTTGCTTACTGAGTTTCCTTTAGGCGAATACAGATGTGTTCACCCGGACTATGGCTGATATGCCAGGTATCCCTCCAGACATCATCACCCACCAGTTGAAGATTGATCCAAAGTGCCGTCCAATTCGGTAGAAGAAAAGGAGCATTGCCTCAGAGAGGCAGATAGCTATCAACGATGATGAAGGAGGGATCCAGAGGCTCGTGTACTATACAAGCAAGCTTCTCCACGATACCGAGCTTAGGTATTCTTGATCTGAGAAGTTAATTTTTGCACTCATTATGTTTGTCTAGCACCTTAGGCCTTACTTCCAAAAACACCCGATTGAGATCCTAACAGATCAACTACTGAAAGCCATACTAAGCTTCCCTGACACATCTGGATGCCTGGCGAAGTGGGCGCTGAAGCTCAGTGAGTTTGACATCGCCTATCGCCTGAGGTCATCCATGAAGGCACAGGTACTGGCTGACTTCTTGGTTGAGTGTGCAGGCCTGGGCAAGGGGACAAAAGAGAGCCCCCAGAATCAATAACCAGGACCTGAACCGGAGGAGGACATCTGGGTCCTACATGAGGATGGAGCATCCAACTCTAGCAGAAGTGGAGTTGGACTCATCCTCGCTAATAGCAAAGGAGTCATCATCAAATGCACGCTCCATTTCCAATTTGTCGCCACCAATAACCAAGCAGAGTATGAAGCACTCCTCATGGGACTGAGAGCCTCTCGCAAATTGGGCATACCCAGTTTGAAAGTCTTTACTGACTCACAATTGGTGGCTGGGTAGGTCTTGGGCAAATTCGAGGCCTAGGACCCTCAAATGTTAAAGTACTTGGAGCTGGTACGTGCAAGTGTGGTAGGTTTCAAGCACTTCAGCATCTCCCACATGCTACGTGGAGAGAATGCTCGTGCTGACGCCCTCTCCCGACTAGCAACCTTGCCAGACTTGTCCCTGGGTCACATCTACATCGAGCATCTTCAGACCCCAAGCTACGAAGTGCCCAGAGAGGTCCAATAGGTCACCCCGGAGCCTAGTTGGATGGACAAGTACATCAAATACATCACCAATGGTACCTTGCCCGAAGATCAAATAGAGGCCAGCCTCATCAAAAGAAAGGCCGTGCGCTTTGCGCTGATGGATGGACTACTCTACCGAAGGTCCTATTCCTACTCACTCAAATGTTTGAGATCCTCAGAGGTAGCAGTCATGCTCTAGGAGATACAAGAAGGCCTCTACGGAAATCATGTGGGGGGTAGAACTTTAGCATACAAGGCCCTCTGCCAGGGATACTACTAGGAAACAATAAGGGAGGATGCAGCCAACTTCGTCAAGAGGTGTTACCACTGCCAACGTCATGCTATCATGCAATGCTAGCCGACAACATTGCTCTCCCAGCTCTCTACCCCCTGGCTATTTGCCCAGTGAGGCATGGACATCCTTGGTTCTTTTCCTCCTGCACCCAAGCAGCGTAAGTTCCTGACAGTCGCCATTGACTACTTCACGAAGTGGGTCAAGGCTGAACCATTGGCCCAAATCACGAAGGCGAACGTCAGCAAGTTCTTCTGAAAATCAATCGTATGCCGCTTCATACTTCCCCACACCATCATCATCGACAACGAATGGCAGTTCGATAATCAGGAGTTCGAGGGGTTCTGCGACAACCTCGGCATCCGCCACCAATTCACCTTGGTAGCACACCCCCAGACCAACGGGAAGGTCGAGGTGACTAACCGGACTATCCTCCAAGGACTCTGAACCAGGCTAGATCAAGCCAAGGGTAGGTGGGCCGAAGAACTCTCCAGTATCCTTTGGGCATACCACACAACACCAAGGACGACCACAGATGAAACTCCATTCAACCTCATCTTCGGTGCAAAAGCAGTGATTCCGGTGGAACTCAATCTACCAACACCGTGAGCGGAGCAGTACGACGAGGTCGAGAACCTAGCATGGCTCCTGCTTAATCTAGACTTACTTGAAGAGACAAGGGACAAGGCTCAAGTCGAATGGTAGCTTACCGATAATGGATAGCCAGATATTATAACTCCAGGGTGAGGCCGAAGTCCTTCCGCCTGGGAGATCTGGTGCTGCGACGGGCAGAAGCCTCCCAACTCAAGAGTGTGGCAAGCTCTCTCCAAACTGGGAAGGCCCTTATAGGGTGGTCGAAGCCCTCCCTCACGGGGCTTACTATCTCACCGAACTCGATGGGGCACGATTTCCACGGACTTGGAACGCTGCCAACTTAAGGATGTATTACCAATAATGTAAGACTCTCTAACACTAATAATGAAATTCTCTTTAGGGCAATGCTTGTCTCTGTCTCATAGGACTATCGTCACCCGACCTTAGATCTGGTGATCGAAGATGGAGCATAAATCCCACAAGCAATTCATGGGAAGCGTCTAAAGCTAGGAGTCCAGTATGGAACAAAAGCTCGGAGTCCAGTCCGGTACAAAAGCCTGGAGTCCAGTCCAGCACAAAAGCCCAGAGTCCAGTTCGGCACAAAAGCCTAAAATCTAGTCTGACATAAAAGCCCGGAGTCCAGTCCGGCAACTAAAGCTCGAAAACCCCGACACTAGAAACTCACGAAGCCTAGGAACTGAAGGCCGAAAGCCCCGACAATGGAAGCTCCAGGAGTTTTACACCGGAGCCTAGAAGCCTCCAGAAACCTGCTTCTGATCGAGAGTCGAAGTCAAACTTCAAACCAAAGTTACGAACTTGGCTCCATCAAGAAACAAAGGGATCCCAGACCCGCCATCAACCTCAAAAAGGATCAAAGAAAAAAATCATGACAAGACAAAATAGAAATGCGAAGGTATGAAGAAGAAGAAAACTTCATTTCTTA
This sequence comes from Areca catechu, assembly GCA_021397845.1. Lineage (NCBI taxonomy): Eukaryota > Viridiplantae > Streptophyta > Magnoliopsida > Arecales > Arecaceae > Areca > Areca catechu. The sequence goes on along the minus strand of CM038040.1, from coordinate 151,239,267 downwards.
TGTAAGGCTTTTTACAAGTGAGGGGTCCTCGATAGATCGGGCAACCCCAAAGAGACAAAATAAAAAATCCTATACTAGATACAAGATAAAGAAGGACCCGGAGTCACTCGGTCACCGGCTCCCTCCCAGGTTGGCAGACCTCTGCATCATCAGCTACCACTGGCACATTACCTACTCAGTTGGCTGCCTGGCGACCGCCTCCTCAACCACTCCTGATTTCCCTGGCTCCTCAGGCTGCTCCTCGGCATCGCCAATAACGATGCCTCCCAGGTCGAGCTCTGGGAAGAGTGAGGCCACCTTCTCCTGGCAGACTTCAAACCCCTTCAAGAATGAGTCCATGACATCCTCGTGGACCTCATCCTTGAACTCTTGTGATGCCCGGAACTTCGACTCGGCCTCGAGGGCTTCCCTTTATGCAGCTTCCAACAGTCCTATGACATATATCATCTTTTCTTTGGCCACTGCCAGCTCCGCCAAGACCTCCTCGACTCGGGTCTCGAGGGCCTGGGACTGCCCTTATAGGCGGCTGATCTCCATCGCAGTCTCCTCAATGTGGTGCTGAGTCAAGATCCTCTCCTTGGATAGGGATGTCTCGAGGTCCTTCATGCACTCCTCAGCACGAGCCAGATCTCCTCGGAGAACCCTATTGCTCTCCCTCATCTCTTGGCCCTTCTCCAACAAGTCCTCACGTCAGCCACAAGCTTGGCTAGCTTTTTCTCTTTTTTGACCTCCTTCCTCGCGGAGCTGGTGAGGAAGTCCCGGAGTAGGAGTATGTCGGTCCCGACCTGCATCAAAGAAGAGGTCAGACTCTCTAAGATCCAACTAGAACATTAAAAAGAATGCTAGATACTCATCAAGAAGAGCTGTGGGAGGATGTCAAGAAAGGCTGCCGAGTAGTCCTTGCCTCCCTTCAAGCAGCGGTCCCAAGGTTGGATCACGTATTCCATCATCCTCTCCGCCAGGCCCTGATCTTGAATGATGGAGGCATTCACTGGAACCCCCACTGGTGCATGGTGGAGCTTGGAGGAGGGCTGCGCAGAAGCATCTTCGGCACGCGAAGACATGGGCTGCGGGGCCACCGCAACCACCGTAGCCATCATCAGAATGCTGGCCACTGTGACTGTCGGAGGAGGCAGGCATGCCGATCGCTCCTCTTCCTTCCTCCCATCGATGTCGACGATCTCCGGGGTAGAAGTCTGCTGCTGAGGTGGCCGGGGAGCTGGTTCCACCACCCTCTGCTCTGAGGTCGTAGTGGGCTTGGGCCCTTGGTATGTTTCCACCTGGGCCCTCTTAGGCATAGAGTCCTGGGCCCCAGTCGAAGTGCTCCACTTGTGGGCCGACTCCATCAGGTTGTCCACTGAGAACTTCATCCCTGAGGAAAGAAAGAGGTCAAAGGAGGATCATCAAAAAAAAAAGAGAGAGAAAGAAAAGAAAGAGAGAGGCGTGGGGCCTCACCGATCCCTCGAATCAGGCTAACCTTGGCCTCGAACTAGTTCTGCTTCGAAGTAGAACCTCGAGGGAGGGAAGTTCATCACTAAGCAGCTGGGAGAAGACCTCCCGATCGGCCGACGCTACCTAGGCGTTACGATTTGGGGACCAGTCTGGCTCACTCCAGACCCAATCAATGTCCTCAACTGAGGCAAAGAAATACCGGTTCTTCTACCCCTTGATGGAGGTAGGGTGGTTGAACCGGAGGCACTTCGGCCGAGGAGAAAGGTACCACCACTCGTCGTCGAATGAGAGGTGTTTCAAGGTGAACAAGGCCTTGAACAATGAAAAATGGGCAACAAACCCGTGGAAATGATAGAATACAATGAAGCAAAAAATGACCCTGATGGCATTAGGGGCCAACTGGACCGGGACGAGCCGAAAGTGGCTAAGAAAAGAAAGAAAGAAGGGATGGAGAGGAAAACGAAGACTGTCGGCGAGGAATTCTTCATAGAAAGCAATCCGGCCAGGGCTACTCAAGGTAACCCGTTCCCCAGATCTCGGGAGCGAGAGCTTGATGGAATCCGGGACCCCGAATGACTCCTGGATCAAGGAAAGGTCTCCTTTGGACATCATCAAGATGAAGCCAGAGGGACTGGAAGAAGCCTCTACCACCAGAGGAGCAATGGTAGAGGCAGGAGGAGAAACAAGAGCAGGAAAAGGAATCCTAGGGGCCCTAGGGCTTCCAATAACTATCCTGTCGGGATGCAGGCACCTCCGGACTTCGAGGGGAACCTCATCCTCCTCATCGAAGGATGATGGAGTCCTCGATCGAAAGGAACCTGCCTCATTCGGGTAGGTAGAGAAACGAGGACGTCGACCCGAAGGAGTCATTCAAGCAAGAAAGGTTTGAGAAGAAGGAAAAGGGGACGAAAAACCTAAGGAAGGGTTCGGTTCACCTAAGACAAAGAGAAGAACTAAAGACCAGGAAGAAGCGGTAGAGGCAGAAAAGATCACAGGGCACTCACCTACTAGTTTTGGTGAAGAAAGACAACCCAGGAGAAGAAGAAGGATCGCTGCAATCGCTGGCGAGGTGCGAGAAAATCAAAAGACCTCGTTTCTAGAAAATCCCCTTTCTTTTCAAAGCCAATCGACAGCAGCCATACAATCCTTTTTTTGCCCCAACCATCGGATGAGTGCCATGTGTGAAGGTGCCCAGCGGCGACACTTCGGTTTGCAAAAAATCGCCTCGAGTTTGGCACGGCATAATTATGGTCCATTGAAATCATGGATGTGGTGCTTGCACATAGGACCTCGGGCATGACATGAGGAGCAGCGATAATCGTGGCAATAATTACACTGAATTTTTGCTCCCCCACATCATCTCTGCATTAACTCCCCATGTCCCAGCCACGGTGCTTCAATGGGACTTGGGAGTGGGGGCAAATGATATGGCAAGATCGCTGACATGGAGTACACATCAGATCCAGCTGGCAGTCAGGTAGGCAGAAAGCGCTGCGACAAGTTTCCTCTCGAGCTCCTCCATCAGGTGGCCCTATCAATGGCTGTGCCCACCTTGGCCCGAGCTCGGCACCTCCGCTCCTTCACCAGGTTGCTCCCCAAGGGTCAAGCCCACCATGACTGGAGTCGAGTGCACCTCTGCTCCTTCACCAGGTGGCTCTCTAAGGGTTGAGCCCACCTCGGTCGAAGTCGAGTGCACCTCCGCTCCTTCAGCAAGTGGCTCCCCAAGGGTCGAGCCCACCTCGACCGGAGTCGAGCGCACCTCCGCTCCTTCGCCATGTGGCTCCCCAAGGGTTGATCCCACCTCGGCCGGAGTCGAGCGCACCTCCGCTCCTTCGCCAAGTGGCTCCCCAAGGGTCGAGCCCACCTCGGTCGGGGTCGAGCCCACCTCGGTCGGAGTCGAGCACACCTTCGCTCCTTCACCAGGTGGCTCCCCAAGGGTCGAGCCCATCTCGATCGAGGTCGAGCGCACCTCTGCTCCTTCGCTAGGTAGCTCTCCAAGGGTTGAGCCCACCTCGGTCGAGGTCGAGCCCTCTCTTTGAAACATCGGAAAGAACAAAGGTGCCAGCCCCGAGATCGCTGCCGAAGCAGGTGCGCACAACACGGCGCGCCCAATACAGCACCCCAAATCTATAACAGTGCGCATAATCTCGTTTGCACCAATTTGGGAGGGGCACCCCAATCGAGATGTCAGATCTTGCAGCCGACCACCTGAACCCTCTCGAAGGAGAAGGCCACATTCAAGGTCTCAGACCCGAGGATGGATGTGCCCAGATCGAGGTCTTGCCTAATTTTCTCCTTCGTGGCAACATGTTGGACGAGACATGTTCACCACTTAACTCCCAACTATAAGAGGAAATGACCTTGAGAGAGTGACCAATGGACATCGTTGACCCCTAAGCCCCCTTAGGAGGGGAAAAGTCAAGGCAGTGGAGCGAGTGACTGTCTAAAAAGACACCAATAGGCAAGAAGGAAGGTAAGCAATTGAAAGAGGGCAAACACATGAAGTAGCGAGACAAGTGACTTGAAGGCAAGAGGCTCCCAGAGGACTCCCGAAGCGAGTCCTGCGAGCACGGTCATCGCAACTCAAGCACCGCCCCACTCTTATTTTCTTCTACTCAATCCTTCATTCAAAACCCCTCTAAGCATGGAGACCGAAGTGGGATCCACCTTAGGGGATCTGTTCTGCTTTGCCATCCTCTGACTTTATTATCGGAGTGCCCTCACCAGGATCCCTGGCTAGGGACTCTAACTTGGTTTTGCAGGTTGGGAATACCAGGATTTCAAAGTAGAGGGGCAGATATCCAGCGCCACCTCACAGCTGCAGGCCACGGTAGTAAGGTCGGTAATAGATATACTTTAGCATTTTTGTTTTTCTTATATGATGTGTTAAACCTAATGGGTGCTGATCAGTTTTGCCATGATTATATACATTTGGTGTGAGATATGCTTGTATTTTATTTCTATATGATGTGGTAAACCTGATAGGTGTCGATTGGTTTTGCTTACTATATTCTAATGGTTGCCTTCTTGTTTTCCTCGATGATGATTCAAACTTAATGTATATTGAAGGAAATGACTCCAGCACATACTATGGCCTCTTTTTCTTATTCCTATATGATTTGTTAAACATGATGTGTACAGATCTGTTTTGCCATTATTACGATATATTTGGCACAAGGTGTGCTAAACAATTCATATATTTATTATTCACATATGATGTGTTAAACTTGATGAATGCTGATTGAATTCAAAATAGGTAGTGTTGCCACCTAAATTATCATGGCCTGTAGCTTTGACATGTTATGTATATGTCGGGCTCCCTCTAGATACTTGTTCCTCTCTCTGGTCAGCTCCATGATCGGCTTGTCCTGCAAAAAAGAGGAGACCCGGGCGAGGAATTTCAGTGGGGATACTCTGACGATCAAGTTAGTTGGGATAATAAAGGAGAATAGAGCTTCTGTGATGGAGGGTTCAGGATGCCTCAGTGTAGAAGAGTGAAATCAGATCTAAGAAATGAAAAGTGAGTGGGGAGTTAGAGAGTAGGGAAGTTCTCTATTGGTTCTTTGCCCTTTTACTCTCTTTGCCTTACCAGTAGCCTCTCTCCCTCGTCAGAGATCCCTTCTTTCATTTTATATGAGAGAAATGGCCTAGACTAAGTCTGGGGCTTCATCAGGATGTCATTTTCTAGATACCATATTTTGGTAGGATTTTTCTTTGTCAGCGGCCCCCTTGTCGGACCGGTCCTCGATAGAAGATCTTCCCATTGGGATTGTTCACTAGCATAATATAGGTCCTATCCCTCTGGTGGAGCAATTTTTCATGGGAGGTGCGGTGCCTTGCCACTAAGCCCCGAGCCGTGGTGGAGTGCTTCTATTCCTGGTGGGATCGTCAGAGTGCTATAGGGCCTGGGGCATTAATAGGATACTCTTCTAGGAGAAGGCACAGATGTTGTGTCATAGGAACTAGAGCCCTGATTACACGATAGAGGGCATAGGTGGCATGCTGCAGGGCTTGGAATCTGGTGGAGCATGCATTGTGCAAAGCATGTAGGTGGTGCATTGTAGAGCCTGGACCCTCTGGTAGAACAAACGCCACCCATCGGGGATCGTAGGTAGCTTGGAGCCTCCGTGCCATAGTTTAAATTCTATCTGGTCTTCTCTCCCTTACTCCTAGTCGATCCTCTGGTGGTTGATGACACCTCTTTGTCCTGGGCAATAATTCTATCTTAAAAAGTGAGAGCTCTATCTCGGGAGCTCGACCTTGGATGGTGAGAACATGACCTCGGCCAGGAGCTTGACCTCGAATGGTGGGAGCACGATCTCAGCCGGGAGCTCAACCTCGAATGGTGGGAGCACGATCTCGACTAGGAGCTCGACCTCGGATGGGAGTTGACCTCAGCCAGGGACTTGACCTCGGATGGCGGGAGCACGACCATGATTGGGAGCTCGACCTCAGAGCTAGGAGCACGACCTCGACTGGGAGCTTGACCTCAGATGAGAGCTGATCTCAACCGGGAGCTCAACCTCGAATGGTGGGAGCACAACCTTGGCCAGGAGCTCAACCACGGATGATGGAAGCATGACCTTGGCCATGAGCTCGACCTTGGATGGTGGGAGCACGACCTCGGTCGGGAGCTCGACCTCGGATGGGAGCTAATCTCGACGGGGGCTCGACCTCGGATGGCAAGAGCATGACCTTAGCCAAGAGCTCAACCTCGAATGACAGGAGCATGACCTCGACTGGGAGCTCGACGTCGACCGGGAGCTCAACCTCGATCGGAGCTCGACCTTAGATGGTAGCTGACCTCGATCGGGGGCTCAACATCGGATGGCAGGAGCACGACCTCGACCAGGAGCTTGACCTCGAATGGGAACTGACCTCATCCGAGGGCTCGACCTCGAGCTCAGCCTCAGTCAGGGGCTCGACCTCGAATGGGAGTTGACCTCAAGCTCGACCTCGAATGGGAGTTGACCTCGAATCTTCATTTGGTCATCGCATCTAGGTGGCATCTTCTACTAGCATGGCTACCAACTCAGTCCGACGCAGGTTCCATGTCAGTAATTTTGCCACATCAAGTGCCCCCTACTCTCGAGCCTAGAGTTCATCACGGTGCTCGGTGTAAAGGAAGTAATAATGATGCTGACATGGAAGGATGCTCATTCTATGCCATTAATGCCTCGAGCGCCAGCATCCCAAAGGTTGCGCTTCCGTACCAGATCCTGAACCTAATCATAGGAGGCCTGACCCAGAACCTGAGGATAGAGATGATAGGTTGATTCGAAACATCAAGTTAGATGCACCCACTTTTGATGGTAGCCTAAATCCTAAGGTGTATTCTGATTAGGAGGGTGAGATGGACCAGTACTTTGAGTGGTATGCCATGTCTGAGGAAAGAAAATTCAAGTTTGCCAAGATGAAATTAATACATCAAGCTAGGTTATACTGGGGGAACATTGAGCTGACCACTAGAAGACGAAATGTAGAGCCCATAACCACTTGGCAGGGTATGAAAGAGAAACTTAAAGACAAGTACCTACCCATTTCATACCAGCAAAATCTGTTAGACCAATGGCAGACTTTGAAACAAGGGAACCGATCTGTTTCAGACTACATAACCACCTTTGATGAATACCTGATGAGATGTGATGTGAGTGAAGCCCATGAGGTCACTTTGTCTAGATTTAGGGCTGGACTTAGGGAAGATATTAAGAGAGAGTTATTTCTGAGAGAGGTTACTGACCTAGACCAAGCCTATCAGATTGCACTGAACACTGAGAAGTTTCAGAGAGGACCCATGCCATCTAGGGTTAGTGCCCCAATCCCAAGAAATGGACCTAGCCAGGTTACCCCTAGCAAGCCTAATCAGGGTATCCCCACCCCTAGGCCCATGGACAAAGGTAAGGCACCTGACACCCAGAGAACCCCTAGTATCGTCTGTTTTAAGTGCCAGAAGCCCGGTCATATCTCCACTCAGTGCACAGCCATAGCTTGTTTTAAGTGTCATAAGGTAGGTCATGTTTCTAGCCAGTGCCCTCGTAGATCCCTATATATAGAAGATGGAGGAGAAGAGAATTCCGAGCCTAATGAGGAGTTTGAAGAAGAAGTTTATAAGGCCGGAATGAATTTGGTGATGAGTATGAAGGAGAAGAAGAATCCACTAAGTCTGACCACTTAGGAGTTGTGAGATGCATCCTATCCCAGACTAAAGTTCAGGAAGATTGGCGTAGGACTAACATCCTACAGACTTTCCTTAAACTAGGGGATAAGGTTTGTAAAATCATCATAGATAGTGGGAGCTGTGTGAATGCCATTTCTACTAGCACCGTCAAAATGTTAGGCTTAACCCCAGTCCCCCACCCCAACCCCTATAAGGTTTCTTGGGTAGACTCTACCTCTATACCCATCCAGTCTAGATGTCAGGTCCAAATCCAAATGCAATCCTATCAAGAGAAGATTTGGTGTGATGTCTTGTCCATGGGGGTGAGTAGTATAATTCTTGGAAGACCTTGGTTGTATGATCATGATGCCACCCTCTTAGGAAAATCCAACACCTGTGTCTTTAGTTTCAATGGGAAGAAAATCACAATCCATTCAGTCCCTCCTAAGGACAAGGTAGCTAAAGGAACTAGTAAGGTCAGAGAAATGAAGACTGGAGTGAACCTAATTAGTGCCAAGGATCTAGAACAAGAGATTCATAGTGGTTCACCCATTTGGATGTTGACTGCTAAGGAACTTAGGACTCCTACACCCTCAGAGCCTCCTCAGGAAGTTAAGCCTTTATTAAAAGAATTTGAGGATGTTTTTTCCGAGGATCTGCCAGACCACCTTCCACCTCTTAGGGATATTCAGCATTCCATAGATTTAGTCCCAGGAGCTACTTTACCCAACTTTCCCCATTATAGGATGAATCCATCGGAGCATAAAGAACTGCAAAAGCAGGTTGGCGAATTATTGAGGAAGGGGTTCATTAGAGAGAGTCTTAGCCCTTGTGCAGTCCCTGCACTTCTAACCCCGAAGAAGGATGGCACGTGGAGGATGTGTGTTGACAGTCGTGCCATCAATAAAATCACAATCAAGTATAGGTTCCCCATCCCTAGACTAGATGACATGCTTGACATGATGGCCGGTGCCATGGTTTTTTCTAAAATTGATCTCAAGAGCGGCTATCATCAGGTTAGGATTAGACCAGGGGATGAGTGGAAAACAGCCTTCAAAACTAAGGATGGTCTCTATGAATGGGTTGTTATGCCTTTTGGGTTGTCCAATGCCCCTAGTACTTTCATGAGGATTATGACCCAGGTACTTAGAGCTTTCATAGGGAAGTTTGTAGTGGTCTATTTTGATGACATCCTAATCTATAGTAAGACCCCTGCAGATCACCTAGGCCACCTTAGACAAGTCTGTCAAGTTTTGAGGAGTGATAGTCTCTACGGTAATCTCAAAAAGTGTGAATTTATGACCTGTAGAATTATCTTCCTTGGATTTGTTGTAACCCCTGACGGCGTGGCTGCCGACCCTGAAAAGATTAGGTCCATAGTAGAATGGCCAGAGCCAACCAGTGTGCATGAAGTCAGAAGTTTCCATGGCTTGGCTACCTTCTATAGGTGATTCATCAAGGGGTTTAGTATCGTAGTTGCTCCTATCACAGACTGCATCAGGAAGGGAGAATTTCAGTGGACCAAAGCAGCCCATAAAGCCTTCCTAGATCTTAAGGATAGGATGATCCAGGCACCCATTTTGAGACTACCGGACTTTTCAAAGGTATTTGAGGTTGCCTGTGATGCTTCAGGAGCAGGTATAGGTGGAGTCCTAAGCCAAGAGAACCATCCCGTAGCATTCTTTAGTGAAAAACTTAATGATGCTAAGCTTAGGTATTCTACCTATGATAAGGAATTTTACGCGGTAGTGCAAGCTTTGCGTTACTGGAGACATTATTTACTACCGCAAGAATTTGTGCTATTTTCGGACCATGAGGCTCTTAGATTCTTGAATTCTCAGAAGAAGCTTAACCCTAGGCATGCTAAGTGGGTAGAGTATATCCAGTCCTATACTTTTGTTTTGAAGCATAAGGCTGGGTCTGAAAATAAGGTAGCTGATGCCCTTAGTCGTCGATCTTTGTTGTTGAATTCTGTTAGGGCTGAAGTCATAGGGTTTGAGCAAATCAAAGAAGAATATGAGTCGTGTCCGGATTTGAAGACTGTATACCAGGATCTAACTCAAGGACCATCTAGTGAACATAAGGATTATTCCCTTTTAGATGGCTTTCTGTTCTTTAAGAATAGGCTTTGCATCCCTAGAACCTCTCTTAGGGAATTCTTGATTTGGGAAACTCATGCTGGAGGTTTAGCTGGCCATTTCGGAAAAGATAAGACCACCCTGTCTATTGAAGACCATTTTTTCTGGCCTAGCTTAAAAAGAGATGTAGCACACATTGTGGCTAGGTGTCGAACCTGCGCTGTTGCCAAACAACAAAAACAGAACACCGGCCTTTATACCCCACTCCCTGTCCCAGATCGTCCTTGGCAAGATGTGAGCATGGACTTTGTGTTAGGTTTGCCTAAGACCCAGAGGAGGCATGACTCTATTTATGTTGTAGTAGACCGATTTTCCAAGATGGCCCATTTCTTGCCTTGTTCCCAAACATTTGATGCGTCTAAGGTAGCCACCCTGTTCTTCAATGAGGTAGTTCGACTCCATGGCCTACCCAAGACCATTGTTTTAGATAGGGATGTTCGGTTCACCAGCTATTTCTAGAAAACCCTTTGGCATAAGTTAGGGACGAAACTTAAGTTTTCAACTGCCTATCATCCCCAGACTGACGGCCAAACCGAAGTAGTGAACCATAGTTTAGGCAATCTGCTAAGGTGTCTTGTTGGTGAAAACATTAGGAACTGGGATTTGTACTTACCTAGAGCTGAATTTGCATATAATGACTCGGTCAATAGGTCTACGGGTAAGAGTCCATTTGAAATTGTGCATGGTTACAAACCCCACACACCTCTTGACCTAGCTCCTTTACCAGTCCACACACGGGTCTCCGAGTCTGCCGAAGTTTTTGCACAGCATATAAAAGACTTGCATAAAGAAATTCAAGCCAAAATAAATTTAAGTAATGAAACTTATAAGAAATTGGCTGATTCTCAAAGACGAGTCAAAACTTTTGACGAAGGAGACTATGTAATGATTAGGTTAAGGCCTGAACGGTTTCCTCCTGGAACCATTAGAAAGTTACATGCTAGGGGAGCTGGACCATTTAGAGTGGTAAAGAGAGTAGGATCCAATGCCTATGTGCTCGAGTTGCCTCCAGAACTAGGCATTAGCTCCACTTTCAACATTACAGACCTAGTAGAGTATAGGGAGCCAGCTGTGATTCCCAGTGAGGCTTTTGAACCTAATCCTGCTCTCGAGAGTGAACCTGACCCTGTGTGTCCACCAACAAATTGGCCTGTGAGGAAAGAGCAGATTGAAAAGATCCTGGATGATCAGGTTATCTCTACTCGTAATCGAGGATACCAAAGATACCTGGTCCGCTGGCTAGGAAGGCTAGATTCTGATGACTCTTGGATCTCCCGAGAAGAGTTACAAGAGCTGAACCCAGACCTCTTGGAAAGATACCAGAGCCAACTGGATCCATACTCGACAGGGTCGAGTTCCTCCCACCCTGGGAGAATTGGTGCGGGCACCAGACTCAGAAGAAGACTTCAGAGCTCCATCTGGATCTCTGATTAACCTTGCCCGAAAAAAAATTAGGATTTTTGGTTTGTAATAAGAGTTGACTAGATCAACTCAATTTAGCTTGAGTCTACATTACCTGCATTTTATTTTATTGAGTCATGTTGACTCAGTAGTGGACTAGGGTTTCAACCTGGGGTGTTACATTTTCTCCCAAGGCCTAGCAAGTGGGCACCACACTCCCAGCCACACTCCCAGCCATACGCCTGAGTCCAGGGGGCGCCATATCTACATCCAGCAGCCTTTGGTCCCCACTCCACAGATAGCAGCTTCCTTCTCTCATGCGCCAGATGAGGAGAAATCCACCAAGAGTCCACAAATCAAGGGGGCGGCCAAGACTTTCCCAAGAGAACCAAAGTAAAGATGGGAAGAAATTTTCTTGGAGAGAACTTCAAGGAGGCACCCACTACCTGCCAAAAAAATCCAAAACAAAGATGGGAAGGACCTTGACTTAGGGAGGAAGAAAAGGAGGAGTCCAAAAGAGTTGATCCATGGAAGGAAAAAAAATTCTCTTGAAGATCCAAACAAGGAGGCGCCATCTACCTGCCTTTTATAACCCAAATTAAATTTTTTTGGTACCTTGGCCGACCATATGTGTATGATTTATCCTGATTTGTAGATCCCCTCCTTTAGTCCCACATGGGAAGATGTAAAACCCTACTCCCTTGTAAAGCCTTATAAATTAAACCCCTCTTGTAAATTTAAATCAATCAGATGAATGAATTCAAGTTTTTTTTGTGTGAGCAAACTCTGTGTTTTCTCTCTTCCGCACTTGCATCCAAGTGTTGAGCTCCGTGAGGGAGTAAATCCGGGTTCCCCAGGAACCTTGAGGAGGTGTGAGATCTCCAAAACCCAAACCCTAGGTTAGCCACTCCACTCCCAAACCCTAGCCGCCATCACCCTTCCCTTTCCACCAAGCCCTAGTCTATTCCACTTCTCACGGCCACCCTCTCCAAGCCCAGGCTGGCCACCAGCATCCAGCTCCAGTCCAGATACTTCAGATCTACAGTAGTTCTAAGAGGAAGTCAGATCGGCCTCCAGGAGAATCCTGATTTCAGCAACTTCAGCTTTCAAGTTCTTCAACCTGGTAAATCTTTTCTTGAGTATCTGAAATCCATCACTTGTTTCTCTTCTTTCCCAGATCTTGAGTCCAGGAGATGCCGACCAAACCACAAGACCAGTATTGGAGGATCCATTGCGAAGATAGCCGACTCCGAGGATCCCACAATCTGTTCGAGAGAGTTCTTCCACCAAAATCCTGAGAAGATCACTATCTGGTTAGTAAACCATCTCTCCTCTCTATTTCTGTTCTGTTGAAAGTTCATAGCGAAACCCTAGGTCTGGGAGTTTCTCAACCCCCAGCGATCCGTTACTTCTGAACTACTCTGATAATTTAGTTTCATCTAAATTGTACTTTCAATCCTTACCTAGTTTCCTTCAACTTAGTTTAGCTTTACTTTGAGTCAAAGCCAATTTCTGAAATATAAAAAAAAAAAAGAAAAAAAAGAATTAATCTTAAATTTACTTCCGCATACGCTTCCTTGTTCTTTGTTCTGCATCATTTTTGGTATCAGAGCTTCCGTTCTGCATCATTTTTGGTATCAGAGCCCTGTCTAGGGTTTCTGTTTGATTGCTTGTTTGAGTCCCTCTCTTTTTACTTTGTCTGCTCGAAGTAGACTCCCCAGGACGTCCTGTCCTAGGAACGAAGCGAGGTGCAAACCTCCTCTTCCCATTCCATGGGGTGTTCCTAGGGCGTGTAGGGGATCCGTTGGGTTACAACTTCGTAGTAGAAATTGTAAACGGGGAAGTGCTCTATTTTTAGCCCATAATTATCCTGTTGCAGGAATCATTTCTCACTTCAGGTAACTCCAAATTCATCAATTCTTGTTTTGCTGGAACCAGTATAATTGAAACTAATTTTCATAATTTTCTCATGATTTATTGGTTTACGTACGATTTCTGAGAATTAAATTACTGCAACTCTGTTTTTGTGTTCTGCAATCCAATTATTTTTTGAGTGTTCATCTCTTAATTCACCTTAAGGGCATTTGAGCTTCTAAGATAAGGGGAGGAGTTGAAAACCTCTCCTTAGCCCAAAACCACCACCCCTTCATTCGAACCTAAGCCTTTAATCTAAAATTGATTAGACCTAATTTGCCCTAGTGGGCTAGGGACATCAACAAGTCAGGTCAAGGCTAGTGTTGAGTCAGTTTGTCTGGTTACTCTGTGTGTGCTTTGTACTCAGTGTCTAGAACGGTGGTTTAGGGATTCCATCCCGAAGGGCTTGTGTGCTGGTCTGCCTACCTGGCCAATCTCTGATTGGTGTCTAGGATTGGCATTCAGGGTCCTAACACTTCCCTTACACCTGCCTGGCTGAGTCCTGAGTTACTACAGGCTAGCTTGCCACTCTGATTGGGCATCTAGTTTGGGCTCTAGGTCTAGTTAGTCCGTAGTCGTTCAGTTGAGTCTCATTTTGTGTGTTTGCTTGCATCATGTCTACCCGGAATGGAGTGCCCTACCAACCTGGTCAAACCCAACCTGATTTAGAAGCCATGGTTAGAGCTCTTACTGAGAGTATGAACAAACTGAGTCAGGATGTGACTACCACTGTTGCCCAATTTAAAGAACAAGTCCATGAGGATTTTGCCCAGCTTAGGGATCGAGTCCAAGTGCTAGAGGAACCTAGGCATCGGAACTGGACTCCTGACCCAGATTTTAATGTACCTCAACCTCACCCACACCAAGAGCCTAGAAGACCTTTATACCGAGATCCTGAACCTAATCATAGGAGGCCTGACCCAGAACCTGAGGATAGAGATGATAGGTTGATTCGAAACATCAAGTTAGATGCACCCACTTTTGATGGTAGCCTAAATCCTAAGGTGTATTCTGATTGGGAGGGTGAGATGGACCAGTACTTTGAGTGGTATGCCATGTCTGAGGAAAGGAAATTCAAGTTTGCCAAGATGAAATTAATACGTCAAGCTAGGTTATACTGGGGGAACATTGAGCTGACCACTAGAAGATGAAATGTAGAGCCCATAACCACTTGGCAGGGTATGAAAGAGAAACTTAGAGACAAGTACCTACCCATTTCATACCAGCAAAATCTGTTAGACCAATGGCAGACTTTGAAACAAGGGAACCGATCTGTTTCAGACTACATAACCACCTTTGATGAATACCTGATGAGATGTGATGTGAGTGAAGCCCATGAGGTCACTTTGTCTAGATTTAGGGCTGGACTTAGGGAAGATATTAAGAGAGAGTTGTTTCTGAGAGAGGTTACTGACCTAGACCAAGCCTATTAGATTGCACTGAACACTGAGAAGTTTCAGAGAGGACCCATGCCATCTAGGGTTAGTGCCCCAATCCCAAGAAATGGACCTAGCCAGGTTACCCCTAGCAAGCCTAATCAGGGTATCCCCACCCCTAGGCCCATGGACAAAGGTAAGGCACCTGACACCCAGAGAATCCCTAGTATCGTCTGTTTTAAGTGCCAGAAGCCCGGTCATATCTCCACTCAGTGCACAGCCATAGCTTGTTTTAAGTGTCATAAGGTAGGTCATGTTTCTAGCCAGTGCCCTCGTAGATCCCTATATATAGAAGAGGGAGGAGAAGAGAATTCCGAGCCTAATGAGGAGTTTGAAGAAGAAGTTTATAAGGCCGGAATGAATTTGGTTGATAAGTATGAAGGAGAAGAAGAATCCACTGAGTCTGACCACTTAGGAGTTGTGAGATGCATCCTGTCCCAGACTAAAGTTCAGGAAGATTGGCGTAGGACTAACATCCTACAGACTTTCCTTAAACAAGGGGATAAGGTTTGTAAAATCATCATAGATAGTGGGAGCTGTGTGAATGCCATTTCTACTAGCACTGTCAAAATGTTAGGCTTAACCCCAGTCCCCCACCCCAACCCCTATAAGGTTTCTTGGGTAGACTCTACCTCTATACCCATCCAGTCTAGATGTCAGGTCCAAATCCAAATGCAATCCTATCAAGAGAAGATTTGGTGTGATGTCTTGCCCATGGGGGTGAGCAGTATAATTCTTGGAAGACCTTGGTTGTATGATCATGATGCCACCCTCTTAGGAAAATCCAACACCTGTGTCTTTAGTTTCAATGGGAAGAAAATCACAATCCATTCAGTCCCTCCTAAGGACAAGGTAGCTAAAGGAACTAGTAAGGTCAGAGAAATGAAGACTGGAGTGAACCTAATTAGTGCCAAGGATTTAGAACAAGAGATTCATAGTGGTTCACCCATTTGGATGTTGACTGCTAAGGAACTTAGGACTCCTACACCCTCAGAGCCTCCTCAGGAAGTTAAGCCTTTATTAAAGAATTTGAGGATGTTTTTCCCAAGGATCTGCCAGACCACCTTCCACCTCTTAGGGATATTCAGCATTCCATAGATTTAGTCCCAGGAGCTACTTTACCCAACTTTCCCCATTATAGGATGAATCCATCGGAGCATAAAGAACTGCAAAAGCAGGTTGGCGAATTATTGAGGAAGGGGTTCATTAGAGAGAGTCTTAGCCCTTGTGCAGTCCCTGTACTTCTAACCCCGAAGAAGGATGGCACGTGGAGGATGTGTGTTGACAGTCGTGCCATCAATAAAATCACAATCAAGTATAGGTTTCCCATCCCTAGACTAGATGACATGCTTGATATGATGGCCGGTGCCATGGTTTTTTCTAAAATTGATCTCAAGAGCGGCTATCATCAGGTTAGGATTAGACCAGGGGATGAGTGGAAAACAGCCTTCAAAACTAAGGATGGTCTCTATGAATGGGTTGTTATGCCTTTTGGGTTGTCCAATGCCCCTAGTACTTTCATGAGGATTATGACCCAGGTACTTAGAGCTTTCATAGGGAAGTTTGTAGTGGTCTATTTTGATGACATCCTGATCTATAGTAAGACCCCTGCAGATCACCTAGGCCACCTTAGACAAGTCTGTCAAGTTTTGAGGAGTGATAGTCTCTACGGTAATCTCAAAAAGTGTGAATTTATGACCAGTAGAATTATCTTCCTTGGATTTGTTGTAACCCCTGACGGCGTGGCTGCCGACCCTGAAAAGATTAGGTCCATAGTAGAATGGCCAGAGCCGACCTGTGTGCATGAAGTCAGAAGTTTCCATGGCTTGGCTACCTTCTATAGGCGATTCATCAAGGGGTTTAGTACCGTAGTTGCTCCTATCACAGACTGCATCAGGAAGGGAGAATTTCATTGGACCAAAGCAGCCCATAAAGCCTTCCTAGATCTTAAGGATAGGATGATCCAGGCACCCATTTTGAGACTACCAGACTTTTCAAAGGTATTTGAGGTTGCCTGTGATGCTTCAGGAGTAGGTATAGGTGGAGTCCAAAGCCAAGAGAACCATCCCGTAGCATTCTTTAGTGAAAAACTTAATGATGCTAAGCTTAGGTATTCTACCTATGATAAGGAATTTTACGCGGTAGTGCAAGCTTTGCGTTATTGGAGACATTATTTACTACCGCAAGAATTTGTGCTGTTTTCGGACCATGAGGCTCTTAGATTCTTGAATTCTCAGAAGAAGCTTAACCCTAGGCATGCTAAGTGGGTAGAGTATATCCAGTCCTATACTTTTGTTTTGAAGCATAAGGCTGGGCCTGAAAATAAGGTAGCTGATGCCCTTAGTCATCAATCTTTGTTGTTGAATTCTGTTAGGGCTGAAGTCATAGGGTTTGAGCAAATCAAAGAAGAATATGAGTCGTGTCCGGATTTGAAGACTGTATACCAGGATCTAACTCAAGGACCATCTAGTGAACATAAGGATTATTCCCTTTTAGATGGCTTTCTGTTCTTTAAGAATAGGCTTTGCATCCCTAGAACCTCTCTTAGGGAATTCTTGATTTGGGAAACTCATGCTGGAGGTTTAGCTGGCCATTTCGGAAAAGATAAGACCACCCTGTCTATTGAAGACCATTTTTTCTGGCCTAGCTTAAAAAGAGATGTAGCACACATTGTGGCTAGGTGTCGAACCTGCGCTGTTGCCAAACAACGAAAACAGAACACCGGCCTTTATACCCCACTCCCTGTCCCAGATCGTCCTTGGCAAGATGTGAGCATGGACTTTGTGTTAGGTTTGCCTAAGACCCAGAGGAGGCATGACTCTATTTGTGTTGTAGTAGACCGATTTTTCAAGATGGCCCATTTCTTGCCTTGTTCCCAAATATTTGATGCGTCTAAGGTAGCCACCCTGTTCTTCAATGAGATAGTTCGACTCCATGGCCTACCCAAGACCATTGTTTCAGATAGGGATGTTCGGTTCACCAGCTATTTCTGGAAAACCCTTTGGCATAAGTTAGGGATGAAACTTAAGTTTTCAACTGCCTATCATCCCCAGACTGACGGCCAAATCGAAGTAGTGAACCGTAGTTTAGGCAATCTGCTAAGGTGTCTTGTTGGTGAAAACATTAGGAACTGGTATTTGTACTTACCTAGAGCTGAATTTGCATATAATGACTCGGTCAATAGGTCTACGGGTAAGAGTCCATTTGAAATTGTGCATGGTTACAAACCCCACACACCTCTTGACCTAGCTCCTTTACCAGTCCACACACGGGTCTCCGAGTCTGCCGAAGTTTTTGCACAGCATATAAAAGACTTGCATAAAGAAATTCAAGCCAAAATAAATTTAAGTAATGAAACTTATAAGAAATTGGCTGATTCTCAAAGGCGAGTCAAAACTTTTGACGAAGGAGACTATGTAATGATTAGGTTAAGGCCTGAACGGTTTCCTCCTGGAACCGTTAGAAAGTTACATGCTAGGGGAGCTGGACCATTTAGAGTGGTAAAGAGAGTAGGATCCAATGCCTATGTGCTCGAGTTGCCTCCAGAACTAGGCATTAGCTCCACTTTCAACATTACAGACCTAGTAGAGTATATGGAGCCAGCTGTGATTCCCAGTGAGGTTTTTGAACCTAATCCTGCTCTTGAGAGTGAACCTGACCCTGTGTGTCCACCAACAAATTGGCCTGTGAGGAAAGAGCAGATTGAAAAGATCCTGGATGATCAGGTTATCTCTACTCGTAATCGAGGATACCAAAGATACCTGGTTTGCTGGCTAGGAAGGCCAGATTCTGATGACTCTTGGATCTCCCGAGAAGAGTTACAAGAGCTGAACCCAGACCTCTTGGAGAGATACCAGAGCCAACTAGATCCATACTCGACAGGGTCGAGTTCCTCCCACCCTGGGAGAATTGGTGCGGGCACCAGACTGAGAAGAAGACTTCAGAGCTCCATCTGGATCTCTGATTAACCTTGCCCGAAAAAAAATTAGGGTTTTTGGTTTGTAATAAGAGTTGACTAGATCAACTCAATTTAGCTTGAGTCTACATTACCTGCATTTTATTTTGTTGAGTCATGTTGACTCAGTAGTGGACTAGGGTTTCAACCTGGGGTGTTACATTTTCTCCCAAGGCCTAGCAAGTAGGCACCACACTCCCAGCCACACTCCCAGCCATACGCCTGAGTCCAGGTGGCGCCATATCTACATCCAGCAGCCTTTGGTCCCCACTCCACAGATAGCAGCTTCCTTCTCTCATGCGCCAGATGAGGAGAAATCCACCAAGAGTCCACAAATCAAGGGGGCGGCCAAGACTTTCCCAAGAGAACCAAAGTAAAGATGGGAAGAAATTTTCTTGGAGAGAACTTCAAGGAGGCACCCACTACCTGCCAAAAAAATCCAAAACAAAGATGGGAAGGACCTTGACTTAGGGAGGAAGAAAAGGAGGAGTCCAAAAGAGTTGATCCATGGAAGGAAAAAAAATTCTCTTGAAGATCCAAACAAGAAGGCGCCATCTACCTGCCTTTTATAACCCAAATCAAATTTTTTTGGTACCTTGGCCGACCATATGTGTATGATTTATCCTGATTTGTAGATCCCCTCCTTTTGTCCAACATGGGAAGATGTAAAACCCTACTCCCTTGTAAAGCCTTATAAATTAAACCCCTCTTGTAAGTTTAAATCAATCAGATGAATGAATTCAAGTTTTTTTTGTGTGAGCAAACTTTGTGTTTTCTCTCTTCCGCACTTGCATCCAAGTGTTGAGCTCCGTGAGGGAGTAAATCCGGGTTCCCGAGGAACCTTGAGGAGGTGTGAGATCTCCATAACCCTAACCCTAGGTTAGCCACTCCACTCCCAAACCCTAGCCGCCATCACCCTTCTCTTTCCACCAAGCCCTAGTCTATTCCACTTCTCACGGCCACCCTCTCCAAGCCCAGGCCGGCCACCAGCATCCAGCTCCAGTCCAGATACTTCAGATCTACAGTAGTTCTAAGAGGAAGTCAGATCAGCCTCCAGGAGAATCCTGATTTCAGCAACTTCAGCTTTCAAGTTCTTCAACCTGGTAAATCTTTTCTTGAGTATCTGAAATCCATCACTTGTTCCTCTTCTTTCCCAGATCTTGAGTCCAGGAGAAGCCGACCAAACCACAAGACCAGTATTGGAGGATCCATTGCGAAGATAGCCGACTCCGAGGATCCCACAATCTGTTCGAGAGAGTTCTTCCACCAAAATCCTGAGAAGATCACTGTCTGGTTAGTAAACCATCTCTCCTCTCTATTTTTGTTCTGTTGAAAGTTCAGAGCGAAACCCTAGGTCTGGGAGTTTCTCAACCCCCAGCGATCTGTTACTTCTGAACTACTCTGATAATTTAGTTTCATCTAAATTGTGCTTTCAATCCTTACCTAGTTTCCTTCAACTTAGTTTAGCTTTACTTTGAGTCAAAGCCAATTTCTGAAATAAAAAAAAAAAAAGAAAAAAAAGAATTAATCTTAAATTTACTTCCACATACGCTTCCTTGTTCTTTGTTCTGCATCATTTTTGGTATCAGAGCTTCCGTTCTGCATCATCCTTCTTCCTTCTTCTCCTTCAGCTTGTGCTGAAGGTGATCCTATGGGGTCTTTAGGTCTTCCTTTCTTTGTCTTCCCTTTTCCTTCCTCATGAGTTCCTCCGACAGAGGGCATCGCCATCTGGATCACTTTGGCAAGGCAGGGCCATCACAACCAAGGCCTCCTTCATCAAATAACGAGGAGGAGGAAGTTATTGTAGTAATCCTTAGGGGTCCCCATTAGATTGGGATAGTTATAGGAACCCCTGCGGCTCCTCCTCTCCCTTCTCCTCCCATCCGGGAGTCGGCTGGAATTTTTGGCATTGCTTTGACGATGACCCGGGAGGACATCCTCCATCTTCGAAGCACCTACGGGATCCAAGATTCCATTTGGCTCTCGGCTCCAGGACCAGAGGAGCGGGTCACTTCCGTTGGCCCAGGCCAGATCGCCCTATTTGAGGACTTTTCCTTGGGGGCCTTTATCTTCCCTTCCACCCCTTCTTGTCTTTTTTGACCAACTTCCATCTGATTCCGGCCCAACTTGCTTCCAATGCAGTTAGGCCCATTGTTTGCTTCATTGTCCTCTATCACTTTCATGGGATAGTTGCTCATTTCTCTCTCTTTAGGGCCCTCTTCACTTCGAAGCACCACCCGATCGATAATGGGTGGTGGTTTGTGGCCCCCCGCCCAGGAGCCATCAAACCAAACCTGCCCTCTTCCATCAAGGGATGGAAGAGCAGGTTTTTGTTTGCCTCGGTTGAGGGGGTAGACTGGGTTTGGAGTGACCCAGACCGCTCTCCCAATTAGCAATCTTCTATTGAGCCGGTCGACAAGGAGGTGTACGACTGGCTTGTCACCTCCGAGATCCCAGCTCTCTAGGATCTGCTGACCAAGCGGAACCTCACTAATGCCAGGGTCGACCAGGCTTAATCTCAGGGTAAGGCTCGACGCCAAGGCTTCTTTTTCTTAAGGTAAATTTTATTTCAATAGGTGACTAACCAATCCTCTTTTTCCTTGCAGAAATGAGGTTCTCAATGGAACAGGTCCTCCAGATGTCAAGGAAAAGGGCCGCCTCTAAGGGGCCCAGAGAGGAGCAATCAAAGAAGGTCGGCAAAGAGCCAGAGCGAAGGCCCAATGAGGCTTCAACCGCATTGAGGTTGTTGCCCAGGTGGCTTCCCAAGAGGGGGGTGAATTGGGATTAAAAACTTTTCATAATTATGTGCACTTTGAAATTCTTTTGGTGTTGTGGTGCGATATGCAATGTGGAAGTAAATAAGTAAATGCAATAAGGCAAGATAAGCACACACAAACACAAGAAAATTTAGAATGGTTCGAAGCAACAGGCTCCTACGTCCACTACCCAAGCACCACTTGGGATTTTCACTATATCCCCCAAATCGAAATACAATCGGATTGTTTTACTAGGCTCACAATCCAAACCTATACTCTTTGGTTTTACCGGGATTACCAAAGAAACCCAAACTCCCTTTGATTTTGACCGAGATCACCAAAGAAAACCCTAACACTTGGTTTTATACTGGGATCACCAAGAACCCAACTTAGGTTTTCACAAGGTTCACCTAAAAACCTTCAACCCTCTCTTAAGACACAGCCCCTTGCTATTCTTAGAGAAAAAATAAAGATATAGAGAAATAAAAAGCAACTACACAACAAACCGAGTTTGTTTAAATGTTGTCGATGTAGATCAAGATGAAGCCTAGCTTTGAATGCTCTTTAATGCTCTTCAAGCTGCTTCTTTGCTTCTTTAATGAGTGGATTCAATGATGAAGAGAAGTTGGTGAAGCTTTGAATCCTAACTTGAAACCTCTTGAAGTAGGTTGGTGAAAGACTTGAAGGCTTTTTAAATTCTCAAGATAAATCAATAATATTCTTCCAAAAATTGTTTAATCCATCAAAAGTGATCTCTTTTATAGTTTTCCATGAGATATGACCGTTGTAGGGCCTAGGAATTCGCTAAAGAGCTGTTGGAGATGAATTGGAATTCAAAAATCACTTACAGCAACTAGCCGTTAGAGTGCAGAAAATGGTCACTCGAGTCCGCTAGAGGTCCACGAGTCGGCTCAAAGTCTCAGACAGCCCAAACAAAATTTCTATGTGAGTCGGCTCTTCAAGATGGAGTTGGCTCGATCCTTCAATCAATTCAAAACAACAAATACCTTGAGTCGGCTCTTCAGGGCAGAGTCAGCTCGAAGTCTCAGTCACCAAAAATCATAACTCTAGACGAGTCGGCTCTTGAAGCTCGAGTCAGCTCGAGATCTCAGACTTCAAAAATATGTATTCTTCCATGAGTCAGCTCTTGGGACACGAGTCGGCTCGAGATACTGAAACTCTGAAATTTCTTCGTGCCATGCCACAAGGAGTCGGCTCTTGATCCATGAGTCAGCTCTTGCCAAATCTTCATTTCATGCTTCAAACTTCTCCAAAAAATCTTGAACACTTGAATCAAACAAGAGATAATCTACATACTCTCAATTTTATAATTTTATAGTCCATTGACAAGATTATAAAGTTGAAAAAATTAGGGCTTTTACAATTCAAAGTTCATAAGAGTCTATACACAATTGAATTACCTCTCAATTAATTTGAAAACCAATTTAAACTAAAGGTAACCAATTTCTTGCAAAAACTTCTTAAGTAATTGAAAGAATTAGTAACATATACATGCTTCAATATTTTATGATCATCAAAATCATTCCAGGGATCAACAATCTTCCCCTTTTTGATATTGACAAAATACTGGGCATGAACAGAATTTAAAAACACTTTGCAATTACTATGTATCATATTCACAAGTATCAAATGATATTTAACATAGTATGTATCAAACCAAATTGTGTATCAAATTGTTGAACTGATAAGTATCAATACAATGTATCACAATATATCATAAGATTAAAAATTATCAACACAATGTATCATATGTATCGATACAATGTATCATCTGTATCATATGTGCATCAAGTATTGAAACATAATGTATTGAAACATAATGTATCAAGAGTATCATATGTGCATTGCGTATCGAAACTTCACCAAATTAATTTGTGTTTGAAGTAAATTTCATGAAAACTTGACAAAAACTTAACATAAGCTCCCCCTTACTAATGTAATACATTTCATCATATTTTCTTCAAATTCTCATTCATTTTCATATATATATCTTCACACTTTCATGCACATTCATATTTTCTCCCTTCTCCCCCTTTTTGTCATCAACAAAAAGAATATATATAAAAAATAAGGAGAACATTCATTCACATTTAGTCATTCACAACACGTATCATGAAAAGACATGTATCATAAAAAGTCATATATATATATATATATCAAACTGTCAGTACATAAGTGATACAGTACAAATATGTCTTGGCACAACAAAAATAGTATCACAATAAGAAAACGTGACAAACATAAAGTCCTAAAAACATCAAAATGAAAGACTAAAACATCAAAAGGATGGACTGGGGTCATCATCACTAGGTTCTTTCTCACTAAAGGAGGAACCGACCTCTAAAATGCCTGGAGCATGCCTGAACTTAGGGAACCTAGGCCTAAGATCCCTGAGTCTAGTCCTAACAGGTGTAGTAGTCCTAGAAGTTTTAGGTTTGGCTTTTATTTTGATTCTGATGAAATCACAATAGGAGTGGGTCTGCCATTAGGAGGATCAAAAGACAAGGCTAGAGTGCTGGTGGTAGACAATATCTCTGTGGCTGGAGTGTCTCTAATATCAGATCCTGGAATCTCAGTACCAGCCTCAGCCTCAGCAGGAGTGGCCTCAGAAGGAATATCACTGAAATGTGCTGCCGGTCCCTGCCCCCAATCTGTGCCAATATGAGGTGCAACTGTAGAAGTAGTCGGTACAGACTGATTGGCTACTGTAAGCTATTGAAAAATACTCATGATATCTTGGAAGCCCTGTTGCATCTTTGATTGAAGTGCAGATATCCTGGCATCAGTCTCCGATCTCCCTCTATGAAGACTCGAGATCTCGTCCAGTACACGCTGCAATTGGTCATCAGCATCCGGTCTAACAGCTGTTGATCCTCTGACAGGTGATCGAAGAGTAGAAGGAGCTGGCTCTAAGGGTCCAGCCTCATTAATATGTGTCTTTGCCTCTGCACCCTATCCCTGTGCTATCAAATCATCCTCATCAAAATCATCCTCTGAATGAGTCACTAGAAGACTTGAGCTCTTCCTAATCCAATGACCCTCAACTTTAATAAACCCCATCCGGGTCAGAGATTTCAAGTTGTATCTGTCTGTGTGTAAAAGTGGTCTGCTGTCCTCACCAGACAAATCAACTAGGGCATCCTAAAACAGTGAGTAAATACCATCCCGTATGGAAGACATGCTCGTGCCCTCCAAGCAGCTTCCCTCATATGTGATAACATAATGAATGGTAAATTGAGGGCCTCCCCCTCAATCAGACATCTCATGAAGACTAGGTCGCGCTCACTAACCCAATCAAACCTCCCCGTCCAAGATAAAAAGATACGGCTAATAATGTTATGCAATAATCTCATTTCCAAAGATAATTGGTTTGCACTGACATGAACAACACCTTTAACATTTGACCTCTCAAGTACCAATCTCAAAGTCTTCTGCTTGTCTTTCAACACTAGGTAGCTCTCACCTTCTTTTGGTATGTGAAGAACACTTGACAACTTTTGCTCACTAATTTCAATATGCTTACCCTTCACTATTCCTTCAATGTGAAATGCATCAAAGGACATGTTCTCAAAAAATTGCCTAACAAGGTTGGGATAAGTGAGAAGATTGAGCATACAAAAGTCTTTCCAACCTTGTTTAACCAACCAATCACCAATGTGCAAATTTTCTTGTTCTAGGAAATTGAAATCTATGCATTTACCCAATGTAACTTGTTTATTTTCCATTAAAATTACTTGCCTTGGTGCCTCTTGCTCTTCTTCATGCTCTATTTGATGTTCCTCCACCAAAATTGAAGTATCTAATCACCACTTTGTCCTTCTTTTCTCCGCCACTGACCGAACCACTCTCCTAGGTTTCTTGGCCACGGCCTTTCGAGGAGCCATCTAGCTTAGATCAGGATTTTGGAGGATTTAGGAGGTGTTCTAGGAGCTTTTCCTAGGTTAGGAAGAGGAGTCGGCTAAGGGAAAGTGAGAAATAAGGAAAGAAATAGTGATTTCAAACCTATGGAACCCTATTTAAAAACCCTCGGCCCGACTATCGGTCGGCTCGCAACCACTTGGTGACTCGAGTTGGCTTGAGCCAAAATTCAGCTCAAAACTCGAAAACAGGTAAAATTAATTTCTAAGGGATTCTTATCACTAAAATAGGTTGTCATCAGCTCTAGAGTAAAATTTGAAAAGTCTAGATAATTTTTCCTTATTTTTGAGAAATTAGGTCAAAAATTTTCAAAATGGGTTACACAGGCCTAATTCGTCTCTAATCTTCTCAAATCTATCTTGACTAAGGTGTTTAGTAAAAATGTCCGCAAGTTGATCTTCAGTAGGTATAAATTCTAATTCAACAACATTCTTTAAAACATGATCTTGAATGAAATGATGTCTAATTTCTATGTGCTTAGTTCAAGAAAGCTGAGCTGGATTTCTAGATAAGTTAATAGCACTAGTGTTATCACAATTAATAAAAATTTTAGATTGGATAATACCATAATCTTCTAGTTGTTACTTGATCCATAACACTTGAGCACAACAGCTCCCTGCAGCCACATATTTTGCCTCAGCAGTAGATAGTGCTACAGAGTTCTATTTACGACAGTGCCATAAAATGAAGTTAACACCTAGAAATTGATAGGTGCCACTTATGCTTTATCTATCAATTTTACAGCCTCCATAATCAGCATCAGAATAATTAATTAATTTCAAAGATGTGTGCTTAGAGTACCATAAACCTAGATTGCATGTGCCTTTAAGATACTTACTGATTTTTTAATAGCTATGATGTGTGACTCTTTTGGATTAGATTGAAAACGTGCACATATACAAATACTAAATAAAATATTAGGTCTACTGGCTGTCAAATAAAGTAATGAATCGATCATACCTCTGTATAGCTTTTGATCAACACTTATGCTATTCTCATCTTTGTCAAGTCTACATGCAGGATTCATGGGTGTTCCAATTTCTTTGCTTGATTCCATGCCAAACTTTTTGATAATCTCTTTGATATATTTGGCCTGGTTGATCAGGATACCTTCCTTAGATTGTTTGATCTGAAGCCCGAGGAAGTAACTCAGCTCACCCATCTAGCTCATCTCGAATTCTCCCTGCATTAGCTTAGCAAAGTCTTGACACAAAGATTCATCAATAGATCCAAAAATAATATCATCAACATAGATTTGAACAACTAAAATATCATTATCTTTTTTTTGAATAAATAGTGTGGTGTCAACACTACCTCTTACAAAATCATTTACAATTAAAAACTTACTTAGTCTGTCATACCAGGCTCTATGTGCCTGTTTCAGACCATACAAAGCTCTATTCAATTTGAAAACATGATTTGGAAATGTGTGATCAATAAAACTCGGTGGTTGTTCGACAAAAACTTCTTTAGATAGAAAACCATTAAAAAATACACTCTTTACGTCCATTTAAAATAACTTAAAATTCATAAAGCATGCATATGCTAACAGTAATCTAATGGCTTCTAATTTAGCTACTGGTGCATACGTCTCATCAAAATCTATTCTCTCTTCTTGATTATGTCCTTATGCTACCATTTTAGCCTTATTTCTAATTACATTTCCTTCCTTATCTAATTTATTTCTATAAATCCACCTAGTACCTATAACAGGATACTCATTAGGTCTTTCAACTAGGGTCCAAACATTGTTCCTCCTAAATTGGTTTAACTCATCATTTATGGCTAACATTCAATTAGGATCAGTTTCAACTTCTTCTATAGTGTGAGGTTCTACATAAGAAACAAAAGCAATTAAGTCATGTGTATCTCTATGTGCAACTCTAGTTCTACACCTTGAGATGGGTCTCCTATAATTAATTTTTGGGGGTGAGAGTGTACATACCTCCATTCTTTAGGTATATCATCATGATTTTTGCTTACCTTTTCTTTATGTGGTTCACTTGATTGTTTGTCTTTGAGAGTCAAATCCTTCAGTCCTATTCTAGTGTACCTGCATCATCATCAGCATGATCTTCTTTTCTAGAAGATATAATGTCAGATTTATTGAAAATAACATATATATATTCTTCTACATTCAAAGTTCTTTTATTGAAAACTTAATAGGCTTTACTATTTAAAGAATATCCAAGAAAAATAGCCTTATCAGATTTTGCATCAAATTTACCAAGGTCATCTTTTCCATTGTTAAGAACAAAACATTTATAGCCAAAAACATGAAAATATTTGATATTAGGCTTTCTATTGCTCCACAATTCATAGGGGGTTTTTCTAATGATAGGTCTAATTAAAATTCAGTTCAAAATATAGCAAGCGGTATTTATAGCTTCTGTCCAAAAGTATTTTGGAAGATTTCCTTCACAAAGCATGGTTCTGGATATCTCTTCCAAAGTACGATTCTTTCTCTCTACAACATCATTTTGCTGTGGTGTTCTAGGAGCTGAGAAGTTATGGTCAATACCATGCTTTGTGCAAAAGTGACCAAAATGTTGATTTTCAAACTCTGTATAATGATCACTACAAATAGAAATAATAGATAGATTTTTCAAATTTGAAACTCTTTTATAAAATATTTTGAATACTTTGAAAGTTTCATCTTTGTGTGCAATAAACAAAACCCATGTGTATCTTGAAAAATCATCTATAATCACAAGGCCATATTCCATACTGGTACGGGCAACAGGCTCAGGAACAGGCTTCAGCTAATGCCAAGTTCTTTATGAATAGAAGACTAGGAATTTAAGTCCTGTAATAAGTCTATAAGTCCTGTATTTATTTTTATTTGAATAATTGAGTCCTGTTTTATTTTAATTTGGGTCCAATTAGAGTTAAATTGGCTTTGTATTAAGTCGGGTTCAAGATCTACCTGCATTGGGCTTCAATTAAGCAAGAATGAGTGCAACCAACTTCACCAACTACTTGGAGCACCACATCATCAAAGCACCATGCCACCTTGGAAGAGAAGTCATGCCAACTTGGAGGATAAATCATGCCACATCACCAAGACATATCAACCATGAATTTTCAAATTTGAATGAAGCTCCACTCTTTATGAGTGCCCACATTGTAATTAAGAGATTTAAATTTGAATGGGCCACTCCTATCTTCATGGGACACCCCTTAATTTTCTCCATGAAAAGTGTTGCATTTTGAATTTGAAAATGAGCTTAAGGTTTATAAAAGCTCCTAGAATTCTCTTGTAATGGTAATGATGAATAAAGAAGAAATTTTTTTGAAAGCTTTTCCCTTTGGTAGCCAAAGTCCCTTGAGAGAAGGAAAGGTATGAGACCTAAGTTACCTAGCCAATCCAATTTCTAACCCATACGCCATTTCTATTTGATCAACCTTGAAGACTCTCCTACAATCCACTCCAAAATTCGTCCATCTCCTCTTCCAAAGGCATCTTCTACAAAGAAGTTCAGCATGCCAACAAGTGAAGGAGGTTTAAGTTGTGGACGCCAAGGAAGATCTACTTCAAGCCAAGCTTAATCCTTATTACTCCATTCCAAATTCTCTTTATCCATTCCTACAACCTCCCATCTAAACCTGTTAATCTTTCCATCTCCTTGTGCAGGATCCCCGGGTCTCATGGTTTCCAAGATGAAGGTTTACTATGCCAAAGAATCAGAAGCAGGAGGCCTTGAAACCTAGAGTAATTCCTTTGTCATTTAAGTATCTCATCTTGAGTGTCCTTTATTCCGTTTTCAGAACATTAATAGTCAGGTAACCATTCTTATACTTTCTTTCAGATCTGAAATAGCAAGGTAAGCTAGCCCTAACCTGTGTGGTTTCCTAACCACAAAGGTCCTTTCTTAATTACTTTGAGAGAGTTTCTTTCTAGTCATATTTTTCTCTATGTTCCTTTCCTGAATTTCTATTTCTTTTATAGAATAGCTGCATGCCTATTTGCCTCATCAACATTTAATCTCTTTAATCCTTAGAGATGCATCATTCGAATCTTGTTCCCCATCATTTTGGTATCAGAGCATGGTAGGTTAGGGTTACTTTTGAATTTGCACATTTAGGTAGGTTGCTGAAATTTTCTGCATGCATAGCATTCATACATGCTACTTAGTTATTGTTTTTAAAATCCAATCTAGATCTAAAATTCATGCCTCCTGAGCAGGTGTACACCAGTTCACTATCACGACCCATGAAAATAATGAGCCCTTGGCTGGACGTGAATTTTTTAGGTTGAAGTTTGGTATGTAAAAGCCTTTGTTTGTTTAAATTCTGCTTTCTATATTTCTGAATGGGCTGACTGAGATTCGCATAAAAGTATGAATGAAAGTAGTTAATTTTTCATTAAGATAATTTTTTTCCTACTCCATACTAAGTTAGTTATCATTACATAAAATTTCATCCTCATAAAAAAATCACAAAAAAAATGAAAATTCCTGCATTCCATCACTATCACTGAAATATCTTTATGTTCAGTCCTGTTTTTTTATCTAGTTTTCAGTATCTGCTCAGCATAGTATAGAATTTATTTTTAAATTTCCTTTCATATGGAATATCATCTAGAAGTTAGCAATCTTTTGTGAATTTTTTAAATTTTCCTGAATCTATTACATTGCACTTTTCCATCACTTGAGAACTGCAACACACTAATTCTGCACCTGAAATTGGATCCATATGTTTGTTGCATTCATTTCATGGTAAACAAAATTAAGGGCATCAAATTGACATAGGGTCAGGATTTTATTACCTATCCCTAGCCCAAAAATCACCAACTTGCATAATGAGCCCAACCCTAATTAAAACGGATTAGACATTTAATTGCTCTAGCGAGCTAGGGACACCCACAAGGTCGGGTCGAGTCAAGTGTCAAGCCAACTTTGACACCTTGTTTGTGTGTGCTTATATCTGGTGTCTAAGCAAGTGGTTCAGGGACTAGAGCTCGAAGGAAAGTGGCTTGGTTCGCTTACCTGGCCAATTTCAAATTGGTGTCTAAGGCAAGTAAGGAGGAACCTCCACTAACCTTACACTTACCTGGCTAGGTGCCAAGTTACTACAACCTAGATTATCAATGTGACCTTACATTTGATTTGTACTCTAGGTCTAGCAAAACCCCTAGTCTGAGTTGAGTCCGTGTGCATGGCAACTAGATCAGGAGCACCTTATCAGCAAACCCAAGCCCAATCTAGTGTAACCATGAAACAAAACTTTGAGAGTCTAATGAAATCCTTGAATGACCAAATGACCAGGTTGAACTAAAACTTAACTGATCAATTAGCCCAGACCAATCAAAACTTGACTGATCAGATAACCCACATCACTGCTAGACTTGATCGATTAGAAGCTCGTACCCCTGGAGGAAATCATGAAGTCCAAAATGAGTTAGAGCCTAAATCCAAGTTTGAGACACCCATCAACCCTAGAAGAACTCTTCATCAAGACCATTTCTTCGAGCCAAATCCTAGGAGGCCCAATCCTGATCGAGTCCATGACCCAAATCCTAGGATAGCACACCATGATCCAATCTATGAGCCAAACCCTAGGAGACACAATCAGGATCAGACAGACTGTGACGAGTGAACCCTTAGGAGTATTAGATTGGAAGCACCAACATTCGATGAAAATCTGGATCCTAAGGTTTACATAGATTGGGAGGGAGAGATGGATCAGTACTTCGATTGGTATGACATGACAGAGAAGAGAAAATGTAAGTTTGCGAAGCTTAGGTTAATTCATCAGGCTAGGCTTTACTGAAAAAATATCGAGAGGTTCATTAGGCAAAGGGGTGATGTTCCCATAGTAGCCTGGAGGGCAATGAAACTTAGGCTTAGAGAGAAATACCTTCCTATGTCCTACCACCAGAGACTTCTAGACCAGTGGCAGAGATTGACCCAGGGAACCAAGAGTGTAGCCGAATACATTGCCAAATTTGATGAATTTGTAATGAGATGCAATGTAGATGAGTCTGAGTCAGTTACTTTGTCGAGATTTAGGGCAGGATTGAGAGAAGAGATCTAGAAGGAGTTATTTCTAAGAGAAGTCCATGACTTAGAGCTAGCTTACCAGGTAGCACGAGATGCCGGGAGATTTCATAGGGGACCATTTTATCACAAACCCGAACCCCCTAGAACTAGTGCACCTAGTCAGCAGCCAGGAACAAATCAGATGTGACCCAGTCGACCCAACCCTAGCACCCCTCTGACCCATAGAGATGATAGGGAAAAAGCACCAGAAGTTCAGAGGACTCCAAATTCTAATGTGGCTTGCTATAGATGTCCTAAGTTAGGCCATTACGCTAGCAATTGTCCAACTAGGACCTTACATATAGGAGAATTAGAAGAAAGTGAGTCTGAACCCAAAGAACCCCTAGGTGATAATGTCGAGGAAGTATATCAGGCTGAGGACAAATTGGCTAAAGAGTATGAAGGAGACGAGGAACAAATAGAGCCTGATATGTTGGGAGTAGTTAGATGCATCCTTACCCAAAATGCGATACAGGAAGATTGGCGTAGGACTAACATCCTACAAACATTCATCAAGTTAGGGGATAAGGTATGTAAAATAATCATAGATAGTGGGAGTTGTGTAAATGCCATATCCACTAGTGCTGTCAAAACTTTAGGCTTGTCCACAGTTCCCCATCCAACTCCATATAAGGTTTCTTGGATAGACTCCACTTCGATTCCTATCAAACATAGGTGCCCAGTCCAAATCCAGTTACAGTCCTATCAGGAGAAAGTGTGGTGTGATGTCTTACCAATTGGTCCGGGCACCAGACTCAGAAGAAGACCTTAGGGCTCCATCTGGATCTCTGATTGACCTTGCCCGAAGAATTAGGGTTTTCTGGTTTTGTAATAAGGGTTGACTTGGTCAACTCAAATTTAGTTGAGTCTGTATTTCCCTGCAATTTAAATTTTGTTGAGTCATGTTGACTCAGTACAAGTCCTAGTAGTGGTCTAGGTCTTCTCCAGGGTGCCGCATTTTCTCCCAAGCCTAAGCAAGTGGGCGCCACACTCCCAGCCACACGCTAGAGTCCAGGAGGCGCCACATCTCCATCCCAGTGTCTTGGTCCCCACACCCAAGGGAGCAAGAATTTTTCTTGAAGCCAAAATCACGGAGGCGCCCCATATATACCTTAAAAGGCCAAGCTAAAGGAGGAAAGAGGCATTTCTTGGGGAGCACTTCAAGGGGGCGCCCAATCCATGCCTAAAAAGACCAAAGCAAAGTTGGGAAGAGCCATGACTTGGGGAGAAAGAAAAGGAGGTGTCCAAAAGAGTTGAGCCATGGAAGGAAAAAAAATTTTTCTTGAAGAGCAAGGCTAGGAGGCGCCACCTACTTACCATTTAGAGCCATCAATCAACACTTATGGAACCTCTTGGCCGGCCATATGAGAAGGATTTGATTCTACAAGCCTAATTTGAAGATCCATCCTATTAGTCCTACATGGGAAGATGTAAAACCCTGACCTCTTGTAAAGACCTATAAAATAAACCCCTCTTGTAAGTTTTAAAAAAACAACTGATGAATGAATTCAATTTATGTGTGAGCAAACTTTGTGTTTCTCTCTTCCGCACTTGTATTCAGGTGTTGAGCTCCGTGAGGGAGTAAATCCGGGTTCCCCAGGAACCTTGAGGAGGTGTGAGATCTCCAACCCCCAAACCCTAGGTTAGCCACTTCCAATCCAAACCCTAGCCGCCCTTCATCCTCTTCATTCCATCAAACCCTAGCCTACCCCATCTCTCACGGCCCCTCTCTCCAAGTAGAGGCCGACCACCAGCATCCAGGTCCAGTTCGGCTACTTCGAAGACAGAGCAAACCCCAGAGCAAGTCAGATCAGCATCCAGGAGAATCAGGATTTCAGCAACATCAGCTTTCAAGTTCTTCTATCTGGTAAATCCCTCCTTGAGTATCTGGTTCCATAACTTGTTCTTCTTCTTTCCCAGATCTTGAGTTCAGAAGAAGCCAACTCTGCCAAAGGGCCAGTATTGGAGGATCCATTACGAAGATATCTGAATCCGGGGATCCAACAATCTGCTCAAGAGAGTCCTTCCACTAAACTCTGTGAAGATCACTGCCTGGTCTGTAACCCTTCTCTTCTCTTTACTTCTGTCCTGTTGAAAGTTCAGAGCGAAACCCTAGGTCTGGGAGTTTCTCAACCCCCAGCGATCCTTTACTTCTGAACTACTCTGATAACCTAGTTTCTTTAAATTGTGCTTTCAATTATTACATAATTTCTTTCAATTTAGTTTAACTTTCCTTTGAGTCAAAGCCGACTTCTGAAAATATAAAAAAATAAAAATAAAAAAAAGAAAGAATTAGTCTTAATTTACTTCTGCATCGCATTATCGCTTTTGTTCTGCATCAATTTTGGTATCAGAGCTTTCGTTCTGCATCATTTTGGTATCAGAGCCCTGTCTAGGATTTCTGACTTGCTTGCATGTTTTGAGTGTCTCTCTTTTTTACTTTGTCTGCTCGAAGTAGACTCCCCAGGACGTTCGGTCCTAGGAATGAAGCAAGGTGCAAACCTCCTCTTCCCATTCCATGGGGTGTTCCTAGGGCGCGTAGGGGATCTGCTGGATTACAACTTCGTAGCAGGAATTGTAAATGGGGGAAGCATTCTATTTTCGGTCTGTAACTATCCTGTTGCAGGAATTGTTTCTCATTGCAAGTAACTCCAAATTGTATGATTTTTATTTTTCTGGAACCAATATAATTGAAACTATTTTACATAATTTTACTGTAATTTATTGGTTTCTGTGGAATTTCTGAGAGTTAAATTACAGAAACTCTATTTCTGTGTTTCTGCAATTCAATTTTTTTTTGAGTGATCATCTCCTAATTCATCTTAAGGGCAATTGAGCATCTAAGATAAGGGGAGGAGTTGATAACCTCTCCTTTTCCCAAAACCACCACCCATTCATTCGATCCTAAGCCTAATTTTAAAACTTATTAGACTTAATTTGCCCTAGTGGGCTAGGGACACCAACAAGTCGGGTCTAGCCTAGGGTTTAGTCAGTTTGTCTGGTTACTCTGTGTGTGCTTTGTACTCAGTGTCTAGAATGGTGATTCAGGGACTACGTCCCGAAGGGCTTGTGTGCTGGTCCGCCTACCTGGCCAATCACTGATTGGTGTCTAGGATTGGCAATTAGGGACCTAACACTCCCCTTACACCTGCCTGGCTGAGTCCCGAGTTACTACAGGCTAGCTTGCCACTCTGATTGGGCATCTAGTTTGGACTCTAGGTCTAGTGAGCCAGTAGTCGCTTTAGTCTAGTCACATTCTGTGTGCTTGCTTGCATCATCATGTCCACCCGGAACGGAGTACCCTCCCAACCTTGTCAAATCCAACCTGATTTAGAGGCCATGGTTAGAACTCTTACCAAAAGTATGAACAAATTGAGTCAGGATATAACTGATACTGTTGCCCAGTTTAGAGACCGAGCCCAGGTACTTGAGAAACGTAGACATCAAAATTGGACCCCTGATCAAAAATTTAATAGGCCCCAACCTAACCCATGCCAGGAGCCTAGGAGGACCTTATACCGTGATCCCGAGCATAACCCTCGGAGCCTATACCCATACTTGGTTGACTCAGAAAAGGGACCCGTTAGGAACACCGAACCTTATGCACCCACTTTTGATGGAAGACAAGAGACATTTATTAAGTGGGAAGAACAAATGGATCGGTATTTTGAGTGCACTAACATATCGGAATTAGGACAAGTTAGGTTGGCCAAAACCAAGTTCACCAAAAATGCTAGGTCGCATTGGTATGCTATTGAGTGTGAGTGTTATCAAAGAAAAGAGGAAATATATACTTGGAGAGATATGAGAAGTAAGTTGAGAGATAGGTACCTAGGTAGATCCTATGAGAAAAGACTTTTAGACCAATGGTACCAATTGCGACAAGGTAATAGGCCTGTGTCTAAATATATCGAGGACTTCCAGTGGTATGACATGAAATGCAATACCATTGAGACCGAAGCTCAGATCACATCGAGGTTTAGGGTTGGGTTACACCCAGACATTTATAGGAAGCTATGCCTTGAAAAGACCAATAAGTTAGACCGAGCCTACCAAGAAGCCCAAGACTATGAGTGGTCTTTAAGATATAACCAATCAAGTACTTTGGACTTAAAGCCAACCTCTACCAACTTGAGTCAAGTTTCGACTGATCCGACATCCGTAGTGAACCAGACTTTTGTTTGTCAATTCCTACTTGTGTCACCTCTTGACCAGAAGGATAACACTGAGAAGGAGTTAGGCATGGCCATCCCAAAATTAGTTGACCCGACCAGAGCCGTACTTAAAGAGGAATCAAAGGAGAATAGATTAGAACCTTTCAGTGAGATTGAGGAAGAAATATATGAGCCTGACATAAGTTTGATAGATAAATATGAAGAAGAAGAATTTGAGGATATCTCTCCCGATAATTCAATTAACCAACTCCTACCTAATGGGGTTATTGAGGGGACCCCTGCCACTCAAGGAATTCAGGAGCTAACCCTAAGAGAAGACCCTTTTGAGGAAGTTCAGGAAGAGGAAATTACACCCAATGAGAGTTTAAGTGAGAATACCCCTGAACTCATTGAGGAATCCAAAGAAGACACCCCTGAGTCAAATATGGTAGAGAAGTGTGAAGAAGAAAGGGGTTCACAAGAATTGCCCATTGAGAAGGTCCAAGAACAAGAAAAAGACAGTAGCTTAGAGGACTTTTTAGATAAACATTCCAAGACCTTCCTGATAACCTTCCACCTTCTAGGAGCACCCAGCCTATCCTAGAACTTGCACTTGTAGACCCTCCTAGAGCAAATCATGAGGTTTGGATGAGTGCACCTATAGAACAATGTCCTTATTTTAAGGTCGTCCTGAATAACCAAGGTTTGTTTCTTGTTTCTGATAAGCCATCTCAAAACTCTGATTCTTATTTCCTACCCTTCCCTGAATCTTCTCATGTTTCTAGAGCTATGGGATTACAGTTTACTGAGATCTCTAGGTTGCAAGACTCCTTAGAACCTATTAGGTTTGCCACCTACTTCTGGAAGACCTTATGGCACCTACTAGGCATCCATAATAAGTTTTCATGCTCTACATGCCCTCCTCTGACCGTCAAACCTAGAGAGCCTTAGTTTGTTAGGTTTAGACCTAGGGTTCCTTTGGAATAAAGTCCATTCTTTAGGAGTGCATCGTCAGTCTAGTTTAGTTTTTCTTGACCCTTTACTAGGCTTTGGCTCAGATTTTGGTTTGATTGAGAGCACCAGGAATTGGGATTTGTATTTTGTCCAGGGCTGAAATTGCATTCAATGTTTCGATCAATAGGTCTATAGGCTAGAGTCCCTTTGAAATTGTTCATGGATACAAGCCTCACACACCACTTGATCTGATTTTACTATTAGCCCACACACACAAGTCTCTTGATGCACTTGCTTAGCATGTAAAGGACTTGCATAAAGAAATTCATGCCAAAATAACTTTAAGTAATGAAACCTATAAGAAGTTGGCTGATTCTCAAAGACGAGTCAAAACTTTTGTTGAGAGAGACTATGTAATGATTAGGTTAAGGCCTGAGCGGTTTTTTTTCCTGGAACCGTTAGAAAGTTACATGCTAAAGGAGCTGGACCATTTAGAGTAGTGAAGAGAGTAGGATCCAATGCCTATGT
This sequence comes from Areca catechu, assembly GCA_021397845.1. NCBI lineage: Eukaryota > Viridiplantae > Streptophyta > Magnoliopsida > Arecales > Arecaceae > Areca > Areca catechu. The sequence continues at coordinate 151,202,442 of CM038040.1, read as the reverse complement.
GCTCGAGTTGCCTCCAGAACTAGGCAATAGCTCTACTTTCAACATTACAGACTTAGTAGAGTATAGGGAGTCAGCTGTGATTCCTAGTAAGCCTTTGAAACCTAATCCTGTTATTGAGAGTGATCCTGACCCTGTGTGTCCACCAACAAACTGGCCTGTGAGGAAAGAGCAGATTGAAAAGATCCTGAATGATCAGGTTATCTCTACTCGTAATCGAGGATACCAAAGATACCTGGTCCGCTGGCAAGGAAGGCCAGATTCTGATGACTCTTGGATCTCCCAAGAAGAATTACAAGAATTGGACCCAGACCTCTTGGAGAGATACCAGAGCCAGCTTGATCCATACACGACAGGGACGAGTTCCTCCCACGCCGGGAGAATTGGTCCGGGCACCAGACTCAGAAGAAGACTTCAGGGCTCCATCTGGATCTCTGATTGACCTTGCCCGAAGAATTAGGATTTTCTGGTTTTGTAATAAGGGTTGACTTGGTCAACTCAAATTTAGTTGAGTCTATATTTCCCTGTAATTTAAATTTTATTGAGTCATGTTGACTCAGTACAAGTCCTAGTAGTGGTCTAGGTCTTTTCCAGGGTGCCGCATTTTCTCCCAAGCCCAAGCAAGTGGGCGCCACACTCCCAGCCACATGCCAGAGTCCAGGAGGTGCCATATCTCCATCCCAGTGTCTTGGTCCCCACACCCAAGGGAGAAAGAATTTTTCTTGAAGCCAAAATCAAGGAGGCGCCCCATATATACCTTAAAAGGCCAAGCTAAAGGAGGAAAGAGGCATTTCTTGGGGAGCACTTCAAGGGGGCACCCAATCCATGCCTAAAAAGACCAAAGCAAAGTTGGGAAGAGCCATGACTTGGGGAGAAAGAAAAGGAGGTGTCCAAAAGAGTTGAGCCATGGATGGAAAAAAAAATTTTCTTGAAGAGCAAGGCTAGGAGGCGCCACCTACTTACCATTTGGAGCCATCAATCAACACTTATGGAACCTCTTGGCCAGCCATATGAAAAGGATTTGATTCTACAAGCCTAATTTGAAGATCCATCCTATTAGTCCCACATGGGAAGATGTAAAACCCTGACCTCTTGTAAATACCTATAAAATAAACCCCTCTTGTAAGTTTTAAAAAAACAACTGATGAATGAATTCAATTTATGTGTGAGCAAACTTTGTGTTTCTCTCTTCCGCACTTGTATTCAGGTGTTGAGCTCCGTGAGGAAGTAAATCCGGGTTCCCCAGGAACCTTGAGGAGGTGTGAGATCTCCAACCCCCAAACCCTAGGTTAGCCACTTCCAATCCAAACCCTAGCCGCCCTTCATCCTCTTCATTCCACCAAACCCTAGCCTACCCCATCTCTCACGGCCCCTCTCTCCAAGTAGAGGCCGACCACTAGCATCCAGGTCCAGTTCGGCTACTTCGAAGACAGAGCAAACCCCAGAGGAGGTTAGATCATCATCCAGGAGAATCAGGATTTCAGCAACATCAGCTTTCAAGTTCTTCTATCTGGTAAATCCCTCCTTGAGTATCTGGTTTCATAACTTGTTCTTCTTCTTTCCCAGATCTTGAGTTCAGAAGAAGCCAACTCTGCCAAAGGGCCAGTATTGGAGGATCCATTGCGAAGATATCTGAATCCGGGGATCCAACAATCTGCTCAAGAGAGTCCTTCCACTAAACTCTGTGAAGATCACTGCCTGGTCTGTAACCCTTCTCTTCTCTTTACTTCTGTCCTGTTGAAAGTTCAGAGCGAAACCCTGGGTCTCGGAGTTTCTCAACCCCCAGTGATCCTTTACTTCTGAACTACTCTAATAACCTAGTTTCTTTAAATTGTGCTTTCAATTATTACATAGTTTCTTTCAATTTAGTTTAACTTTCCTTTGAGTCAAAGCTGACTTCTGAAAATATAAAAAAAATAAAAATAAAAAAAAGAAAGAATTAGTCTTAATTTACTTCCGCATCGCATCATCGCTTTTGTTCCGCATCACCAATGGGAGTGAGCAGTATCATCCTAGGTCGACCCTGGTTATTTGACCATGACGCGACCCTATACGGCCGATCAAATTCTTGCTCATTCATGCACCTAGGAAAGATGTTTGTGATCAACCCAACACCACCTAAGGACACTGTTAAGAGATGATCAAGCCACCTAAAGGAAAAGAAAATGGGAGTCAATTTGATCACTAAAAAGGAAATTAAGAAAGAACTCACTGAGGGTACACATGTTTGGATTTTAACCACTAAGAAAATTCAGGAGCCTTCCTAGAAAGAACGCCCTCATGAAGTGGCTAAAGTGTTAGAAGACTTTAAGGATGTATTTCCAAATGACCTACCTGACTAGCTTTCACCACTTAGGGACATCCAGCACGCCATTGACTTAGTCCCAGGAGCCACCCTACCCAACCTTTCACACTATAGGATGAACCCTATCGAACATTTAGAGTTACAAAGACAAGTAGGGGATCTCCTTAAGAAAGGATTTACTAGAGAGAGTTTGAGTCCCTGTGCAGTACCCGCATTACTGACCCCTAAGAAAGATGGCACTTGGAGGATGTGCATTGATAGTCATGCCAATAATAAGATCACAATGAAATATAGGTTTTGCCATACCCCGTTTGGATGACATGTTAGACATGATGGCCGGAGCAACAATATTTTCAAAGATTGACCTTAAGAGTGGCTATCATCAGGCTAGGATTAGACCAGGGGATGAGTGGAAGACTGCATTCAAGACCAAGGAGGGTCTTTTTGAGTGGGTAGTAATGTCTTTTGGACTGTCCAATGCTCCTAGTACCATTATGCGGATTATGAATCAAGTCCTACGGTTATTTATAGGAAAGTTTGTCGTAGTTTACTTTGACAACATTCTTATATATAGTAGGACCCAAAAGGACCATTTGGACCACTTGAATCAAGTCTATTTAGCTCTTGAGGAAAATAGTCTCTTTGCAAACCTTAAGAAATGTGACTTTTTATCCATAGAGTCATTTCCTAGGTTTTGTTGCCATACCTGACGGAGTTTCTACTGACCCTGAAATGATCAAATCAATTATAGAGTAACCAGTGCCAAAAAGTGTTCATGAAGTACGAGGTTTTCATGGCCTAGCTACTTTTTATGGAAGATTCATTCGAGGGTTTAGTACCATAGTTGCGCCAATCATAGATTGCATTAGGAAAGGCCAATTTGAATGGACAAAAGCTGCTGATAGGGCCTTCCTAGATGTTAAGAAGAAAATGACACAAGCACCTATCTTAAGATTTCCTGATTTTTCCAAGGTTTTTTAGGTTGCTTGTGATGCATCTGGAGTTGGAATAGGTGGAGTTTTAAGCTAGGAGAGCCACCCCATAGCTTTCTTTAGTGAAAAATTAAATGAAGCCAAGCTTAAGTATTCCACCTATGATAAGGAGCTCTATGCGGTAGTGCAAGCTTTAAGGTATTGGAGGCACTATCTACTACCGCATGAATTTGTCCTATTTTCTGATCATGAGGCCCTTAGATTCCTTAGTTTCCCAAAAAAGCTGAATCCTAGGCATGCCAAGTAGGTCGAATACATCCAGGCCTACATGTTTGTCCTAAAACACCGTGCTGGAACTGAGAATAAGGTGGCCGATGCATTAAGTCGTAGAGCCCTACTTCTGAACATGATTAGCATTGAAGTTGTTGGATTTGAAAGACATACGGATGAGTATGATAATTATCCATACTTTAGTGAAGTTTACCAAGCTCTGAAATTAGGACCATCTAGTGACCACAGTGAGTACGCCCTTTTAGATGGTTATCTGTTTAAGGAAAATAAGCTTTGTGTTCTGAAGACTTCCTTGAGAGATTTTCTAATTTGGGAACCCATGCTGGAGGTTTGGCTGACCATTTTGGAAGAAACAAGACCATATTGATAATTGAGGAGAAATTTTACTAGCCAGGCCTTAGAGACAAGTAGCCAATATTGTTGCCTGATGTAGGATATGTGTGGTTGCCAAACATTAGAGACAAAACACCGGGTTATACACTCCTTTACCTATGTCAGATTGTCCATGGCAGGATCTTAGCATGGACTTCGTTTTAGGACTGCCCAAGATCCTTAGAAAACATGATTCAATCTTTGTAGCGGTCAATAGATTTTCGAAAATGGCCCATTTTATACCCTGTTCTCAAACTTTTGATGCCTCCAGGGTAGCCAAGCTTTTTCTCGATCAAATAGTCAAGTTACATGGATTACCTAAAACCATTGTTTCAGATAGGGATGTCCATTTCACAAGCTATTTTTGGAAAACTCTTTGGCACCTACTAGGAACAAAACTAAAATTCTCAACTGTTTACCACCCTCAGACTGATGGACAAACTGAAGTTGTGAATAGAAGTCTAGGAAACTTATTAAGGTGCCTTGTTAGAGAGAGTCTGGGAAATTGGGATTTACTTTTATCTCGTGCTGAGTTTGCATACAACAGCTCGGTCAATAGGTCTACTGGTAAAAGTCCCTTTGAGATTGACCATGGTTATAGACCTAGGAGACCTATCGACCTTATCCCATTACCCACACATGCACGTGTATCTGAGTCTGCCGAATCATATGCACAGCATCTTAAAGAATTACATAAGGAAATTAGTAAGAAAATTCAAATGAGTAATGAAGTTTATAAGCATGTGGCTGATTCACGTAAACAGATAAAGGAATTTAATGAAGGGGACTCTGTCATGATAAAACTTAGACCTGAAAGGTTTCCACTGGGAACTATGAAGAAATTGCATGCCCGGGGAGCTGGACCTTTCAAAATAATTAAGAAAATAGGATCTAATGCATATGTATTAAAGTTACCACCTAATTATGGCATTAGCTCCACTTTTAATATTTCTAATCTGAAAGAATTTAAAGAACCGGCATTAATTCTGAGTGAGCCTTTTGAACTTCACCCTGCCTTTGAGAGCGAAACCCTACCTGAGTGTCCACCAGCAATTCCACTAGACCGGAGAGACAAGATTGAACATATCTTAGATGACCAAGTGATTACTACTAGAAATAAGGGTTATCAGCGTTATCTGGTTCGTTAGCACGGTCGACCGGAATCTGAAGACTCCTGGATTATCCGAGAGGATCTACAACAAATTGACCCAGATATATTAGAAAAATACCATAGTCAAACCGATCCTTACTCGACAAGGTCGAGTTCCTCCCACCCGGGGAGAATTGGTGTGGGCACCAAGCTCAGGAAGAGGCTTCAGCTAATGCCAAGTTCTTTATGGATAGAAGACTAGGAATTTAAGTCCTGTAATAAGTCTATGAGTTCTGTATTTTTTTTTATTTGAATAATTAAGTCCTGTTTTATTTTAATTTGGATCCAATTAGAGTTAAATTGGCTTTGTATTAAGTCAGGTTCAAGATCTACTTGCATTGGGCTTCAATTAAGCAAGAATGAGTGCAACCAACTTCACCAACTACTTGGAGCACTACATCATCAAAGCACCATGCCACCCTGGAAGACAAGTCATGCCAACTTGGAGGATAAATCATGCCACATCACCAAGACACATCAACCATGAATTTTCAAATTTGAATGAACCTCCACTCTTTATGGGTGCCCACCTTGTAATTAGGAGATTTAAATTTGAATGGGCCACTCCTATCTTCATGGGACACCCCTTGATTTTCTCCATGAAAAGTGTTGTATTTTGAATTTGAAAAGGAGCTTAAGGTTTATAAAAGCTCCTAGAATTCTCTTGTAATGGTAATGATGAATGAAGAAGAAATTTTTTTGAAAGCTTTTCCCTTTGCTAGCCAAAGTCCCTTGAGAGAAGGAAAGGTGTGAGACCTAAGTTACCTAGCCAATCCAATTTCTAACCCATACTCCATTTCTATTTGATCAACCTTGAAGACTCTCCTACAATCCACTCCAAAATTCATCCATTTCTTCTTCCAAAGGCGTCTTCTACAAAGTTCAGCATGCCAACAAGTGAAGGAGGTTTAAGTTGTGGACGCCAAGGAATATCTACTTCAAGCCAAGCTTAATTTTTATTACTCCATTCCAAATTCTCTTTATCCATTCCTACAACCTCCCATCTAAACCTGTTAATCTTTCCATCTCCTTGTGCAGGATCCCCGGGTCTCATGGTTTCCAAGATGAAGGTTTACTATGCCAAAGAATTAGAAGCAGGAGGCCTTGAAACCTAGAGTAATTCCTTTGTCATTTAAGTACCTCATCTTAAGTGTCCTTTATCCCATTTTCAGAACATTAATAGCTGGGTAACCATTCTTATGCTTTCTTTTAGATCTGAAATAGCAAGGTAAGCTAGCCCTAACCTGTGTGGTTTTCTAACCACAAAGGTCCTTTCTTAATTACTTTGAGAGAGTTTCTTTCTAGTCATGTTTTTCTCTATGTTCCTTTCCTAAATTTCTATTTCTTTTATAGAATAGCTGCATGCCTATTTGCCTCATCAACATTTAATCTCTTTAATCCTTAGAGATGCATTATTCGAATCTTGTTCCCCATCACATACTACCTAGGCTTGTGGTCCTAGTAGATCCAAATATGTCCATGTGAAGTAGCTCTAAGGGTTTAGTAGTAGAAACAATGCTTTTCGATTTAAAACTCTCCCTCACTTACTTTTCTAATTGACAAGCATCGCAAACATAATCAAAATTAACTTTAAATTTTGACAAACCTTTGATTAAATCCTTTGAAATTAGTTTTGCTATAGTATCCATACTAGCATGTCCAAGTCACCTATGCCATAGTAAACTTGATTCCTTGCTCTTGTCATTCATTGCTACAAGACTTGTATTGCTTGACATAGCCAGATCATTAAGATCTACTACATAAATATTACCAAGTCTGTGTCTAATGAATTTAGTACTAGAGTCAAGTGGATTAACTACTATACATATTGATGACTTAAAGAAAACATTAAAACCAATGTCACAAAGCTGACTAATACTCAAAAGAATATGTTTTAACTTTTCTATCAGTCACACATTTTCAATAAATATAGGAGTAATTTTGATTTTATCGATACTGATTATCCTTCCTTTACAATTATCACCAAATGTTACCATTCTGCCATCTTTTTGTTCTAGGGTGAAGAATTGATCAATGTCACCCGTCATGTGTCTTGAACAGCCGCTATCCAGGTACTATCTTTTCTTTATATTTGTGGCTGCAAGACATCCTTACAAAATAATCATGTAATGGATTTAGGTACCCAAACTTTCTTGGATCTTTGCAAGTTAGTACAAATGGTTCCTTTTGGAACCCAAACTTTCTTAATTTTTTTTTTGTCATTATGTTTCAAATGACACTCAAATGCCTTATGACCAATATTATCGCAAGCATAACATACAATTCTTGACTTTGAATAAAAATTATGTGATGATGCAAATTTAGGTCTAAACTATTTTGAAGTAATAAATTTAGGAGCATATGATGTAGATGCAAAAAATTTGTTTGAAGTAGAACCTTTGTAACCAATTCCAAATTTGTTATTTGTCTCTCTTTGATTTTTCAAAATTAGTTCAAGCTTGTTGGAACTTAGGATTAGTTTTTCAACCAAAGGCTTAAGCTTTTGAACTTCTTTCTTTAAATCGTCATTTTCATTTTGCAAATCTTTGTTTTTCTCAAGAAGCTCATCTTTTTCAAATTGGGTGGTCTTAAGTCTTTCACAAACTAGACTTAATTTCCTTTGCAAAATTTTATTTCTTTCACCAAATTCATTTTTATCCTTTTCAAATGTATCACAATGATTTTTCAAAGTTTTCATTTTTAAACCAGCTTTTTTATATTCTACTAGTAATTCACAAAATGCATTATGCATTTCATCATATATAAATTCTAAATTAGGTTCAGAAGTAGTTACCTCATCCTCCAAATCCATAAGACAGATTTGTACAGTTTTTGTTTCTTCTTCATCCTCTTTAGTGGATGTAAATTCATCGCTGTCACTCCATGCTGCAAGCATTGCCTTCTTCTTCTTTCTATGGATCATCATTTTTTTTGCTTCAGGATAGTCAGGACGGATAAGTCCCGATTTCTTGCATCCATAGCAGATAGGAACTTGATCTTTATCTTTATCCTTCTCCTTTTCTTTGTTATTTTCTCTTTCTCTTCCAAAATCTCCTTTTATAAATTGCTTCCTCCATCTATTTATTTTTTTCTGCCCATAAACCTTTTAAACTTTCTCATTACAACGGAATCTCTTCATTCTCAAGATCATCATCATTAGATGAGTCTGAATCTTCATTCTTGTCTTCTTCGGTAGCTTTAAATGCTATAGCTTTCTTTCTCTTGGTATCTTCATCAGTCCTTTGTTGCATGGCTAATTCATGTGTGATTAGTGATCCAAGCAACTCATCCAGTGGTAGGGTATTTATATCCTTTGCCTCTTGAATAGCTGTCACCTTTACTTTCCATTTATCTGGCAAGGATCTCAAAACTTTTTGAACAAGATCAATATTAGAGTAAGTCCTACCAAGACCTTTGAGACCATTGATAATATCAGTAAAATGAGTATACATTATAGAAATAGTTTCACCAGGATCCATCTTAAATAACTCATAGTTATGCACAAGAAGATTAATTTTTGATGTTTTAACTTGTGAAGTGCCTTCATGTATAATCTCTAGTTTGTCCTAAATTTCTTTAGCAGAATTACAAGTTAAAATTCTATTAAACTCATTTGGATCCAAAGCACAATACAGTAAATTCATAGCTTTGGCATTCATCTTAGCTAATTTCATATCATTATCATCCCCATCCTTTTCTGGTTTGGGAACCTCAATATCATTGATTTTAACCATGGGTGTGGAGGTCCTTTCAAAATAATTTTCTATAAATAAAAATCTATGGCTTGAATGTATATTTTCATTCTTGCCTTCCAATAAATATAATTGGTTTCGGTATTAAGTGGAGGTCGATTTGTGGATTGGCCTTCGGCCAAAGAAGTGCTCATCGGATTTGCCATTTACCTTTACTCTAAGTAATTTTCAGAGATGTTGCTCTGATACCACTTATTGCCCAGGTGGCTTTCTAAGAGGGGGGTGAATTGGGATTAAAAACTTTTCACAATTATGTGCACTTTGAAATTCTTTTGGTGTTGTGGTGCAATATGCAATGCAAAAGTAAATGAGTAAATGCAATAAGGCAAGATAAGCACACATAAACACAAAGAAATTTAGGGTGGTTCGGAGCAACCAGCTCCTACATCCACTACCCAAGTACCACTTGGGATTTCCACTATATCCCCCAAACTAGAATACAGTTGGATTGTTTTACCATGCTCACAATCCAATCCTATACACTTTGGTTTTACTCGGATTACCAAAGAAATCCAAACTCCCTTTGGTTTTGAACGGGATCACCAAAAAAAATCCTAACACTTGATTTTATACCGGGATCACCAAGAACCCAACTTAGGTTTTCACAAGGTTCACCTAAAAACCTTCAACCCTCTCTTAAGACATAGCCCCTTGCTATTCTTAGAGAGAAAACAAAGATATAGAGAAATAAAAAGCAACTACACAACAAATCGAGTTTGTTTAAATGTTGTCGATGTAGATCAAGATGAAGCCTAGCTTTGAATGCTCTTTAATGCTCTTCAAGCTGCTTCTTTGCTTTTTCAATGAGTGGATTCAATGATGAAGAGAAGTTGGTAAAGCTTTGAATCCTAACTTGAAAGCTCTTGAAGTAGGTTGGTAAAAGACTTGAAGGCTTTTCAAATTCTCAAGATAAATCAATAATATTCTTCCAAAAATTGTTTAATCCATCAAAAGTAATCCCTTTTATAGTTTTTCATGAGATATAGTCATTGTAGGGGCTAGGGATTCGTAAAAGAGCTGTTGGAGACGAATTGGAATTCAAGATCACTTACAACAACTAGCCATTAGAGTGCAGAAAATGGTCACTCGAGTCGGCTCAAAGTCTCAAACAGCCCAAACAGAATTTCTGTGCGAGTCGGCTCTTCAAGCTGGAGTCGGCTCGAACCTTCAATCAATTCAAAACAACAAATACCTTGAGTCGGCTCTTCAGGGTAGAGTCTGCTCGAAGTCTCAGTCACCAAAAATCATAATTCTAGACGAGTTGGCTCTTGAAGCTCGAGTTGGCTCGAAATCCTAGACTTCAGAAATATGTATTTTTTCATGAGTCGGCTCTTAGGACACAAGTCGGCTCGAGATACTAAAACTTTGAAATTTCTTTGTGCCATGCCACAAGGAGTCGGCTCTTGATCCATGAGTTAGCTCTTGCCAAATCTTCATTTCATGCTTCAAACTTCTCCAAAAAATCTTCAACACTTGAATCAAATAAGAGTTAATCTATATACTCTCAATTTATAATTTTACAGTCCATTGATAAGATTACAAAGTTGAAAAAATTAGGACTTTTACAATTCAAAGTTCATAAGAGTCTATATATAATTGAATTACCTCTCAATTAATTTGAAAACCAATTTAAACTAAAGTTAACCAGTTTCCTACAAAAACTTCTTATGTAATTGAAAGAATTAATAACATATACATGCTCCAATATTTTATGATCATCAAAATCATTCCAGGGGCCAACAGAGGTTGGCGGCCCAGCCCCCGGCCTGTGTGTCTAGGAGAGAGGCGAGATTCAAGGAGGGGGCCGCACCTGTAGCCCCGACAGCCCCTCCTCAGACTGAAGCTCCACCATAGCAAAAGGCGATGGAGGTGGCGGATGCCACCACCATGGAGAGGCTGGTGGTGCCATAAGCAACTGTAGCAGCTAGCATCCGGCCTGTGGCCACCACACCCCCACTGACTAGCATGCCGAGGCCTACAGCACCTTCCGTGACACCAGGCTTGGGGGTGTAGAGGGTGACAGCCTACCTGCCACCAAAGATAGTGGTGATGAGAGATGCCAAGCTGGTTGAGCAGATCCTCAACATCGTCATCTAGCCACAAGACCTCTGGGAGAAGAGCGGCTGGAAATTGGTAGACGTTGTGTTCGGGGTGTTTCCCCAACTTTTATCAGTAAGCTAGCTCTCAACTTGCCTTTTTCCATTTCCTACCCATATAAATGCCAATTGGCCTCTTTTTTACTACTGTTATAGGTGGTCACCAATACTTAGTCATCTAGGACTTGTGCCTAGGGTTGATGAAGTGGAACCATAGCCTCCACAAGCAAAAGGAGGCTGCTGAGGTTGAAGCCCGGACCCAGACAGTCCGGGTGCAAGAGTTGGAGCACCGAGTGAAGGCCCTCCAAGCTGAACTAGCCAGCTCCTAGATGATGATGATGGAGCTGGAGAGGAAGTCCATCAAGGTCGACTGGGCTCTGAAGGTGGAAAAGGAGCAGACCTCCCACCTGGCCGAGAAGGAGGCTCGCATAGTGGTGGAGGTGGAATGCCTGGAGGGATGGGCACAGACCCTCCAGGTCCAGCTCGATGAGGTGATAGCTTGAGCTATGGTTGTAGAGGAGAAGGCCACGATGGTGGTGGCCTTGATGGAGGTGGTGAAGAAGGAGGCCGCCGAAGCCATCTCGAAGTTCAAGGCATCGGAGGCCCTTGCTAACGAGGTCTCCGAGGTGGTCCTGGACTCCTACTAGAAGGGGTTCAACGACTTCAGGGGGAAGGCAAGACGGCTCTTTGGATTCAAGGGCCTGGAGAATATCTACCCCAACCTGCTCATCATCATTGGGATGTCAAGTCGCCTACCGTCGAGGTCAAGCCGGAGCTGGATGTGAAGCTGGAGACCGAAGTGGAGGCTGGCCCGACGCCTGAAGCTCCACCGGAGTCCAGGGAGGTGACCCACCATCCTAAGAAGGAACCGACCGCCTCAACTTGGCTAGGATTTTCTTTTCTTTTTGTACTTGGATTTTTGAAGGACTTACCAACTTTTCGGGAGTCTTTATAATTGTAAAGAAACTTTTAATGAATACAAACAATCTTTTTTCCACTTGATGTGTCCTTCTTTTCTTCTTTCTCTCTCTCTTTTTTTTGCATACTTTGAAGAATTTCCTGGTAAGTAGGGATCCTTCACATTATAGAGGACTTATTTCAGCAATGAGGGATAAGCCTCACTTTGCCAATAAACATTGCCTTGCTTTTCTCCCTTCAGTTTCTTTTCCCTTTTTCTAATAGGAAGATAGACTTCATGGCAGCCAAGTGTAAGACTTCCCAAGTGCTAGCTATTTTTGACTAAGTTTGGAATCTTGCGATCGGTTGGGAATTCTTTGGCTCCCCTTGCCGGTCTTAAGGTCATGCAGATGTGTGTGCAGGGCTTTTAGAGTTTTCTTGGCTTGCATCTCTAGATCAGAGGAATGAGATGAATGAATGATAAGTACGGGGCTTTTAGAGTTTTCTAGCATTGGATGCTAGGCTTCTGAAGTTTTCCAGCTTTCTTCGTCGGACTTGGAGTCAGGCGTATGAGTGTAGGGTTTCATAAGTTTCCTGGCTTTGGATGCAGGACTTCTGAAGTTTTTTGGCTTTGGATGCAGGGCTTTTAGAGTTTCTCAGCTTTCTTCGCCAGACTTGGAGTCGGATGGATGAGTGCAGGGCTTCATAAGTTTCCTGACTTTGAGTACGGGACTTCTGGAGTTTCCTGGCTTTGAGTGCGAGGCTTCTGGAGATTCCTGGCTTTAAGTGCATGGCTTCTGGAGATTCCCGGCTTTGAGTGCAGGGCTTCTAGAGTTTCCTAGCTTTGAGTGAGGAGCTTCTAGAGATTCCTGGCTTTAAGTGCGGGCTTTTGGAGTTTCTCAGCTTTGAGTGCAGGGCTTCTAGAGTTTCTCCACTTTGAGTGTAGGGCTTTTGGAGATTCCTGACTTTGAGTGCGAGGCTTCTAAAGTTTTTCAACTTTGAGTGCGGGGCTTCTAGAGTTTCTCGGCTTTCTTCACCGGACTTAGGGTCAGGTGGATGTAGTCCCTGTATAAGTGGGAAATAGTATTGTATTAAAAGAAACTTTAATTATTAAGGAAGAGTCTTACATTATTGGTAGTACATTATCAGGTTGCAGGCATTCCATGTCCAAGAGAACTGGGTGCCATCGAGTCTAGCGAGGTAGTAGACTCCATGTGGCAGAGTCTCGACCACCTTATAGAGACCTTCCCAGTTCAGGAAATGTTTATCGCATTCTCCTGGTTAGGATACTTCTGCTCGCCTGAGAATCAGGTCACCTAGACAAAATGTCTTGGGCCTGATGTGGGAGTTGTAGTATCAAGCTACCCACTACCGATATGCCATCATTTAGAGTTGAGCTCTATCCCTCGTTTCGTCCAGTAGATCTAAGTTAAGGAGGAGGCGAGCTAGATTCTTAGCTTCGTTATATTGCTCCATCCATAGTGTGGGCAGTCCCACCTCCACTGAGACCATGGCCTCGAAACCGAAGATGAGGTTGAATGGTATTTCTCTTGCTGCCATCTGAGGTGTGGTGTGGTAGGCTCACAGCATACTAGGAAGCTCCTCGACCCATCATCCCTTGGCCTCATCCAGTTTGGTGTGGAGCCCTTGCAGGATGGTTCAGTTGGTCATCTCGGCCTCCCTATTGATTTGAGGGTGAGCCACCAAAGTGAAGTGATGGTAGATGTTGAGATCAGCATAGAATTCTTCGAAAGCTTGGTTGTCGAATTACTGCCCGTTGTCAGTGATGATCGAGTATGGGAGTTCGAAATGATAGATGACTAACTTCCTAAAGAAGGATCTGGCCTTGGCTTCGATGATCCATGCTAGGGGCTCAGCCTTGACCCACTTGGTGAAGTAGTCGATGGCTATGATCAAGTACTTCCATTGACCGGACGTGGAAGGAAAGGGACCCAAGATGTCCATTCCCTACTAGGCAAACGACCAAGGAGCAGAAAGTTGGGAGAGCGGTGCAGTCGGCTGACATTGGATGTAGGTGTGATGCTGGCAGCAATCATGCTTCCTCACAAAATCAGCGGCATCTTCTCGCATGGTCTCCTAGAAGTATCCTTGCCGGAGTGCCTTATAAGCCGGGGTCCTGCCCCAACATGATTCCTACAGATTCTTTCGTGTATCTCTTGGAACACATAGGCAGCTTTTGAGGTCCTTAAGCATTTTAGTAAGGAATAGAAATAAGACCTCCGATAGAGCTGCCCATCTATCAGTACAAAGCACGCAACCTTCTTTTTGAGGAGATTAACTTCCTTGTAATCCTTGGGCAGGGTGCTAGTGGTGATGTATTTGGTGTATGGGTCCATCCAGCTTACCTCGGAGGTGACATATTGGACCTCTACCACAGACTCATAGCTGGGGGCTTCCAGATATTCAATGAAGGTATGCCCTAGTAATGAATATGGCAGGGTTGCTAGTCGGGAGAGGATATCGGCCCGAGCATTCTTTGCATGAGAGATATGGGAAATGCTGAAGTGCTGGAGGTTTGCTATGTATAAGCATACCTTATCTAGATACTTCACCATCATGGGATCCCGAGCTTCATGCTCGCTGGAGACTTGGCCCACCATGAGCTATGAATCTGTAAAGACCTTCAGGTACTTTACACCTAGCTCACGGAACACCTTCAATCCCATGTGGAGCGCTTCATACTCACCTGATTGTTGGTTGCCTTGGAGAAGTATAGCATGTATTCGACGATGACTCCATTGGAGTTGGCAAAGATGAGCCCAGCCCCATTCTCTCTGACATTGGATACACCGTCAACATGGAGAATCCACATCATCACTTCTGGGGTCAAGTCCTACTTAGGCTCGGCTTGCTTGCTCGTCTCTTCTAGATCCCCAACCACCCAGGTGCATTCCACCAGGAAATCAGCAAGGACCTATGCCTTTTGCACTAGCCTTGGATGGTAGGTGATGTCAATCTTGTTGAGCTTCACCACCCACTTGGCCAGGCACCCCGATGTATTAGGGTGGCTTAGAATGGCCCTCAAGGGCTAGTCGATGAGGACCAAAATCGGATGTGCTTGGAAGTAGGGCATGAGATGCTATGCAGACATGATGAGTATAAAGATAATCTTTTTGGATCAAGTGTACCTGGTTCTCACATCGTAGAGCAGCTTGTTAGTATAGTAGACTGGCCACTAGGAGACATCCTTGTTGGTATGGACCAGCACTGAGCTGATCATCTCCAATGAGACTGCCAGGTACATGAGGAGCTCTTTCCTGGGCTCTGGCCTGGATAGCAGTGGTGGAGAGGCGAGGAGCTCCTTCAATCCCTCAAAAGCCTCCCAACACTCCTCCATCCAGGTGAAGTCATGCATCTTGCACAGCACCTGAAGAATGGTTGACAGCACTTGGTGGAATGTGAGATGAAATGGATCAACACCACTACACGTCCAGTTAAGCGCTGGACCTCCTTTTTGGAGATGGGGTATCTCATGTTGATGATCGCTTGGATCTTCTCATGGTTGGTCTCTATCCCTCACTGAGTAACCATGAACCCTAGGAATTTTCTCACCGTGATGCCAAATATGCATTTGACGGGGTTCAGCTTCATCTAGTAGAGGTGAAGGTTGCCAAAGGCCTCCACCAGGTCGGCGATGTGACCCAACTCCTGGCCGCTCATGACAAGCATGTCATCTATATAGACTTGCATGTTGCAGCCTATCTAATCTTTGAAGATCTTGCTGACTAGGTGCTAGTACATGGCCCCTGCATTCTTGAGGCTAAATAGCATCATCCTATAGCAGTACATGCCTCTGTCGGTCTGAAAACCATATGCTCTTCATTTTATGGGTGCATGTGGATTTGGTTGTACCCAAAGAATGCATCCATGAAGCTGAGGAGCTTGTGGCCTGAGGTTGCATCCACTAGCTGATCAATCTTGGGAAGTGGGAAGCTATCCTTTGGGCAAGCCCGTTAAGGTCAGTGTAGTTTATGCAGATCCTTCACTTCCTAGAGGCTTTTTTAACCATCACTTCATTAGTCATCCAGTCCGAGTATCATACTTCATGGATGAAGCCTGCTACGAGGAGCTATTTGACCTCCTCATTGATCACCTTCTGCCTCTCCAGGACGAAGCTCCTCTTCTTCTATCGGACTGGATGGCTATTGGGGAGACATTTAGCTTGTGGGTGATTACTTCCGGAGGGATCCTGGGCATATCTACTATGGTCCAAACAAAAATGTCTATGTTGGCCCGCAGGAGGCTGAGCAGACAAGATCTCTCCTCTTCGGGCAGTAGGGCTCCCACTTGCACAATCTTTAGGAGGTCTTCTCCTGGAGGAAAAGACAGTAAGGGCTCAACCAGTCTGCCCTTCAGCTCCAGTTCCATCAGGCTTGACTGGTCAATGGTTGGACTCTGCCTAGCTTCTCGTGCTCCCAAGATGGTCTGTAGGCAGTGCTGGACTGGCTGTCGGGACCCTCTCATCTCTCCAGTCTCCCAAGGAGTTGGAAATTGGATGAGAAGATGTCTAGTGAAGATGGTGGTATCGAGTAGATTGAGTCCGGGGCATCTCAAGATCGTATTGTAAGGTGAAGGAAGCCTCACGATGGTGAATGTTGTCAACATAGTGTTCTGTCGAGGTGGCATTCTGGCGGTTATCAAGAGTGTAATCTCTCATTCAACCTTGATTGAGTTTTTGGTGAAACCGACCAATGGCATGTATACCAACCTTATTTGGTCAGTGGATAAGTTCATCCTTGCAAAAGCATCTTAAAAAAGGATTTCAGCAGAGCTTCAACTATCAACCATAATTTGCTTTAAGGGTGTTTAGCTATCATCATTTCTATGATGACAGCATCATTATTGGGGTTATCTACCCTAGCCGACCTTTTTTTCTCGTAGGGGAGTACATCATCACTCTCTTCCCTCTCCCTAGCCCTCTTCGAGCTTCTCCCTGCCACTTAGAAGATCATCCCCACTAGCTTCTCAGTGGGCTGGTTATCGATGGTGAGTGACCGGGGCTCCTCATTCCGAGCTACTGGGGAGCTCCTCCCTCCACATACTTTCCAAGGTAGCCGTGCCTACTCAGGTCTTCTATCTTCCTCTTCAGATGGTAGCATTCCTCGGTATCATGGTCATTGTCCCGATAGAATCGACAGTAGCGAGACTTGTCCCGTTCAGCAGACAGCCTCAGTGGGGAGGATGATGCAGGAAATGCTCGCCCTCTATCTCCATGAGAATCTTTGCCCTCTGGTCGACCCTGTGCCTAGGTCCCGGTCGGGGGGTTAATGTAGTCTTTGAGGCCGGGGGGCTAGATGCTTCCCCCATAGCCTTCCTATTTAGTGACCTCCCATTTAACTCCCTCCTGATATGGTTGGCCTCCTCTGCATGGATATGCTTGTGGGCCTAGAAGAGAAGCTCCAAGTAAGTCTTCAGAGGCTTCTTGTTGAGGGAATAGGTGAAGCGGGAGGTCTTGAGTTCTCTCTTTAGTGCCAGCATGGTGACTGGCTCATCGAGGTGGTAGATCTCCAGAGTGGCAGCTTTAAACTGGGACACATAGTCCTGAAGGGGCTCTCGATCCTACTGGTGGATAGAAAAGAGGCTATCGGCTTCATGTGGCACCTTCCTGCATGCATCGAAGTATGCCACGAACCTTCTTTCCAGTTGTTCAAATAAGTCAATGCTCCCAGGCTCGAGTCTGGAGAACTAGGCTCCAGCAACCTTGCTGAGTGTGGCTAGGAAGGCGATGCAAAGGAGGGCATCGATAGCCCCCTAGACCCTCATGAGGGCCTTATAGCTTTCGAGGTAGTCCAAGGGATCGTTGTCCCGTCATAGGGATCAACCTAAGGCATGTGGAATCGATTAGGAGCTGGATCCTCTTGGATTCTATGGGAGAAGGGGGGATGGGTGTCGTTGTTGGATTTCTCCTAGGAACAGTATATTGCAATCGATCAGGCATCAAAAGCCTGATGCAATGGAAGTAGATATAAAAACTATTTTATATCTAATGATGCAATTTGTAAATAAATTTAATTTATTCAGGAACAGTATATTGCAATCGATCAGGCATCAAAAGCCTGATATAGCGGAAGTAGATATAAAAACTATTTTATATCTAATGATGCAATTTGTAAATGAATTTAATTTATTCATCTTAAATTTCTAACATGCTGTAATATATGAAAAAAATATCAGATCTGAAAATAAAATTATTTTGAACATAAAAAATATACCTGGATCGCTATCTTGGCCTGCTCTGAAAAATATGCCGATCTGCCTTTGAAATCGAGATTTTATCGGAGCCACACAATTGCCCGGCCTCTATTGGTATATCCACACAGAGCTCATGTAACCAGTCATAGAGAGCACCAGATTGCTAGATTCTTGTAGCCCTCTTTATTAGATGTATGCCCTGAAAGCCAAGATGGCTTGACACATTATAATTTATAGGGCATTAACTTTGTACTTGATTCTTTTTTATTAATAAAGGGCATTAGTTTCATTCATATTGTTTTGTCTATGAATCATACATGGAGTTAATGGACAATGACATATATTCTCAAGAGTTGAGAATCTGAGACATGTGTCTTTATAGATTAACTCCTAAAAGCTCCCGATTATTAGAATATCATGAGGACGGTGATTGATCCATTAAAATCAGTACACAGATCACTTCCCTTTATAGGTAGATGAGTCTCTGACCTACAGTGTGGTGACACTGGAGTGAGAGTGCAGGTAGTTGATAGAGATCAAGGGTACTGAGTGTGACCAAGTACAGGAAGTTATACAGATGACTACTCACTCATCGATAACTTCCTGATGTTGTAGTTGTGTGAATAGTTCCTTGACCTAGAGTATCTCGGCTACTCACAATAAGGTTGCTGTAGTTTGACAGTACAATCACATGGTTCCTATCCATACGGGACCTTGCAGTGTTCGTTGGCTGCAGTAAGTTTATTGTATGAGTAGAGTGTTCACTTGTAGGGATCTATCAGCCTTAGTAGTAAGGTATAATCCTATGCAAGCTTAATGAGACTAAGTCCAAAAATATATGGTCATAGTAGGGTGATAATGAAAAGGTGTTTTTATTAGTATCACAATTAGACTTGAGTCGATTAGGTTAAGCATATGACTGATGGGTTTGACGAGTATCCATAACCAACATCATGTCGGGATTTTGATAGAGGAATTGAATCACATGATAACTACTCCTAAGGGTTCCAAGCTTATTTTGTTGGGTTGCCACTACATACTGCTAGGTATTACTGGTGGATTATGAGAACCTGTTAGGATCATTCTCAGATCGATGATCCTAATTAGGGGGAGCTGAAATTATTTCAGTCCATCGAAAGGAGTTTCGATGATGTATAATGGAGATTATAGCATGTCTTATTACCAGACAGGATAGGACTTGAGGGGTCACACATATTAGGAGGTCAAGTAACCAATCAGCAAATCAATTTGGACTTAATTGTAAGTGTTACAATTAATATTTGACCTAATTATAAATGTTACAATTAATTGATTATGGATTAAATGTTAATTAAATTAAATTAGATTTAATTTAATTGAGTTAGACTCAATTAATTAATCCTAATTGATTTGGATCAATGTTCGCTTCGAAATGGTTCGATCGGATTTAAAATCGGTTTCAATTTGACTGTAAAACCATGACATTTAGACCAAGACCTAGAGTCCAGTTAGACTGGGACTCTCTCTCCATGTCTCCCCCTCCCTCCACATGCCAACTTTGTGGGTCCCATTTATTTTGGGCGATAAAAGAGATGGGGCATGAAAACCATGGTGCTAATTTGTTTTGGCATGGAGAAATTAAGAGAGGGAAAAGTCCTTCTCTTCCACTCCTCTTAATTTTCAACCGGTTGAAATTGAAACATCGGTGTTTTGGTTTAAAGGGATGGGAGAACTTGATTTTAAATAGGAAGAAAAGGTGGCCGACCAAGTGAGATAATAATTGGCATGAAAAGCTTCTCCTTTCCACCGTGAATTAATTTTGGGCGTCCTCTCTTCTCTTGGGCACTAATACCTGGGAGTCTCTCTCTTGGCACCATCTTTTATTTTCCCTTCCAGTATATTTCTTCCTTGTGATCTTCAAGAGCATTGAGAGGTCTTCTACAAAAGAGGAAGAAAAGAAAAAAGGGGTCCAAGGTCTTGCACTCTGATTGCAAGATAGAAGCCGAAAGCCGGTTTGGATTCGGATCGACATAGTTTTTAAAGCAAATAATTTGCTGAAAGAGGAAAGGGCTGCAAGGATCTAGCAGTTCGATGCCCTGTATGACTCGGTTATGAGAGATTCGTATGAATACCAGCAGAGGCCGGGCAATTGCGCGGCTCCGACAGAATCCTGGCTTTTCAGTAGCGGATTTGCATGCTTTTTATAGTAGGCCCAAATAGCGATCCAGGTAAGTATTTTATACTTAAAATAAATTTTATTTTAGATATAATATTTTTCTCATGTTATGTAGCTTGCTAAAAATTTATGATAAATAAATTAGATTTATTTATAATATGCATGATTTGATATAAATTATTTTTATATCTGCTTCCGCTACGACAGGCTGCTGATGCCTGTTTAATTATAAATTTACTGTTCCTGGGAGAAAACCAACAGTGGTATCAGAGTCGTGGTTCTCTCTTTAACATGCATGCATGAGAATTAGATCTGAAAAATAATTAGATCATATAGATAATTATGATTGTATTAGATCTATGTTGAACATGAGATTGTTCTAGCATAGAAATTTATGTTTTGAAAAATTATTTTTGAAATTAAAATCATAATTTTCAGATCTGAAATTAAATTTAATAATCTAAAATTAAATTGATCAAAAAGGTTGCACAAAGTGATATAAGGTTATCCTGCTATAGGGTTTACCCCCTATAGTGCAAAGGTTGTCCTACTTTGATGTATACTGATTTTGAAAAAGGATTTTCAAAATTTTTTTTGATCAATTTACAATTATGTATGTTATTGTATGAGTTGCTCAAAATTAGGGTTTAGATCTTTATATGATTTATGATCATAAGCCAATAATGTCATGCACTTAAACCTAATTTTAAAATTAATTTGAACAAGAAAATCAAATTAGGTGCATGAGGGTTTGGGTTGAACAAATTAGGTCTAGAGATTGGGCTACGTGATTAGGGCTTGATTAGATCAACTAGTAACCCTAATATGATTTTGAGAAAGTGACTTAACTGATAATTAAGGTTAGGTCAAGTGTGCTCAAAATTGGTTTTAGATGTAGTCTGGTCAGATTGATTCATTTGATAGTGAATCGATAAGTTAAGACCTAATTTGGCTCAGTGATGAGCCTAGATCATTAGATGACCTAATTGAATCTTGTCAGTCAATTGGTGTCTAAGGAAGGTTTCGATCATGGTTGGCTAATTGGGGCTAACTCTTTCTTAACCAACTAGTTTGGTAGAAAGAGGGTATATTGGCAGAACCCTCCCATGGATCAAATTGACCTGGCCAATTTGGTTGATTAAGTTTTCAAAAGGGTCACTTTTGATTTGAGTTCACCCATGATGGTTATATTAAGTCAGACATGAGATTGTGCTGACTGAATGTAATTGGTTAGTCATGATTTGGCTAATCAATTTAGAAGAGACCTGAACCTAAGCTCCCAATTAATATTAAGTCATAGGTCTTTCACCATTGTAGGTGTTTTACTGGTGTTGATTATTCTCGACTGGTTACAGTGGTCTAGTTGCATCGGGAGGACAACCACCCTATTAGGCATGAGATGTTGCTAGGCACTGATGGGGTTGAGCCCAATAAACGGGCACGTTGAGGGACTCAATGATGACTTTGCCTAGCAGGAATGATGGGTCTGACCTAACAAATGATTGGACCAATAAACGGGCACATTGAGGTTCCATGATTTAGAGACCAAGAGCTACAACTTGTATTAGATACATTGGACAAGAGTTGGCCACTTATTGGTGTAGCATGTTACCAATAACCAGATACGGTGAGGTGTCGCACATCAATGGGACCGTAGCACCTACTAAAAACCTAGAGTCACAGGTTTTTGCATCTCCACGGGGAGTGTGAGAGATCTGGAAAAATAGTGGGAATTCTAAAATTATTTCTTAAAGTCCTTAGAATAATTTTCATAATTAAGTATAAAGCATCTAATTTGAATCATCTACTCTTGTAGTTAACCATGTCTGCTTCAAATCTCTTAGTTCATATTCTAGAGACAAACTGACTAGTTGGCTTCAATTTTAAAGATTGGTTGAGAAACTTCAAAATTGTTTTGAGTTCTGAGAAGTTGGGCTATGTACTTGACCAGGAACCACCTGTCTTACCTGACCATCCAAGTACTTATTAGACGACTGCACATGAGAAATGGATGGAAGATGATAATAAGGTTAAGTGTTATATGTTGGCCTCAATGTCAAATGAATTGCAGTGCCAACATGAGGATATGCCAACTGCTAAATCAATTCTGATTCACCTACAAAAGTTGTATGGTAAACAAAGTCGGATTGCATGCTTCAAAGTGTCGAAAAGGCTTTTTAACAACAAGATACGTGAAGGGCAGTCAATGCACGATCATTATTTGACAATGATTAAGGACATCGAATAGCTTAAGAAGCTAGGCATTCCTATTCATAAGGAGCTTAAGGTGGATTTGATCCTCCAGTCCTTGACTGGTTCATATGCTTAATTTGTTATGAACTATAATATGAACAAGTTGAACTACACTTTGCCTAAATTATTGAACATGCTGGTAAGCAATGAGGGGACCCTAAAGAGTCCAAGGGGCTCTGTTTACTCTGTGGAGCAGTCTTCCTCCGAAAGAAAGTCTACTTGGAAGAAGAAGAAACCTACAAAGAAGCAGAAGAAAGAAAGCAAACATAAGAAGGACACTCCCAAGAAAGCCAAGGTTAGCAAAGGGAAATGTTTCTACTACAACACAGATGGCCACTGGAAAAGGAATTATATTCTCTACCTAGAAAGCCTAAAGAAACAGAAGGAAGATGTGCCTTCTAAAGGTAAGCATATGCTCGTTATTGAATCTAACCTAACGGTTTCATCTACATTCAGCTAGATTTTAGACTCCGACTTTAGTACTCATATATGCATTTCAATGTAGGGTCTGGAAAGAAATAGAATGCTGAGAGAAGGTGAGATGGTCCTACGTGTTGAAAATGGAGCAAAAGTTGCTACTCAAGCCATTGGATCATTTCTCTTGTGTTACCTTTAGGATTTAGATTAGTTCTTAGTGACTGTTATTTTATGCCTAGAGCTAGTAGAAATTTGATTTCTGTCTCTGTGCTAGCGTAGGAAGGATTTGAATTTATATTCAATAAAGACTTTTGTACTATTTATTTGA
This sequence comes from Areca catechu, assembly GCA_021397845.1. Taxonomy (NCBI): domain Eukaryota; kingdom Viridiplantae; phylum Streptophyta; class Magnoliopsida; order Arecales; family Arecaceae; genus Areca; species Areca catechu. The sequence continues at coordinate 151,179,284 of CM038040.1, read as the reverse complement.
GAAATAAATTGATTGCAAAAGCTATTTTAATTGACAGTCTCTATCATTTGCATGTAGATTCATCTTTGAACATTAATGAAAAAATTAAAGTAAATGCCATAGGAAATAAACATCCTAAAGATGACCTAAATGAAATATATATGTGGCATCTAAAGCTCGGTTATATAGGTGAAGACAGAATTAACAAACTGGAAAGGGATGTGATCTTAGATTGAGTTAATTCTGAATTACACCCACCTTGTGAGTCATGTCTTCAAGGCAAAATGACCAAGTTACCCTTTGTAGGACATGGGGAGAGGGCCATAGAATTACTTGCCCTGGTACACACGAATGTGTGTGGTCCATTTGATGTGCAGTCCAGAGTGGTTTTTACTACTTCATAATCTTTACTGATGATTGTTCATGGTATGGTTATATATTTCTTATGAGACACAAATCTGAAACTTTTGAAAAGTTCAAGGAATTCAGACATGAGATAGAAAAACAAACAAGTAAAACCCTTAAGGTTCTTAGATTAGATCGGGGAGGAGAATATCTTAGTAGGAAATTTTTAGGTTATCTTAAGGACAATGGCATAGTCTTACAATGGACTCCACCTGGTATGCCTCAGCACAATGGGGTGTCTGAGAGAAGAAACAGGAAATTATTAGATATGGTCCGATCCATGATGAGCTTCACTAACTTGCCTTTGTTTCTTTGGGGATATGCCCTACAAACTTCAATTTATATTTTAAATAAGGTTCCATCTAAATCTGTTCCTACCACACCATATGAGATATGGCATGGTAAGAAACCAAGTCTTGCTTATTTCAAGATTTGGGGATATCCAGCCTATGTCAAGAGACTAATGGCAGACAAGTTGAAATTTAGATATGTGAAAGCTCGGTTTATAGGATATCCTAAAGAAACTTTAGGATATTACTTTTACCTTCCAGAAGATCATAATGTGATGGTGAGCATACATGTCACATTTCTTGAAAAATAGTTTATTCAGAAAGGTGGTAGGGGGAGGTTAATTGAGCTTGATGAGAAAGTCTCTGAAGAGCAGCCAATTGAGGATCAGATCGAACTTAATCAACCAATACACATAAATGCTCCTCCACCTCGTAGGTCTATTAGAGTCTCCAAACCTCCTGAAAGGTACTTGGGTATGCTTACAGAGGATTTAAAGAAAATTTTCTTGTTGGGGACAAGGATCAATTAATTGATCCTAAGACTTATGATGAGGCGATGTCAGACATCGACTCTGAGAAATGGTTGAATGCTATGAAGTCAGAAATTGATTCAATGCATTCTAACCAAGTTTGGTCCTTAGTGGATCTACTAGAGGATATTGTACCTATTGGTTGTAAATGGATCTACAAAAGGAAAATAGGTGCAGATGGTAAGGTAGAGACCTTTAAAGCAAGGTTGGTGGCAAAAGGGTATAGTCAACATGATGGCATTGACTATCATGATACCTTTTCAACAGTAGCTATGCTGAAGTCCATCCATACATTTCTTGCAATTGCAGCATATCATGATTATGAGATATGGCAGATGGATATGAAAACTGCATTCCTGAATGGATATCTTGAGAAAGATATCTATATGGAGCCACCTTTGGGTTTCACTTCCAATGATGAAGATCATAAGATCTGCAGCTGCATAGATCAATCTATGGATTGAAGCAAGCTTCTCAGAGTTGGACTACTCATTTTGATGATGCAATCAAATCATTTGATTTTATCAAAAATGAGGATGGGCCATCTGTTTACAGGAAGGCCAGTGGGAGGGCAGTGACATTCCTCGTATTATACATGGATAACATCCTCCATATTGGGAATGATATTTCCATGTTGACTTCGGTCAAAAATTGGTTATCTAAGGAATTCCTTATGAAAAACTTAGGTGAAGGATCTTATATTTTGGGGATTAAGGTCTATAGAGATAGATCTAATCGGATGCTTGGCCTTTCACAAAAATTGTACATAGAGGAAGTGTTGAAAAGGTTCAGCATGAAGAACTCTAAAAGAGGATTGTTACCTCTTCGGCATGGCATTAATCTCTCAAAGAAAATGTGTCCTAACACACCTGAAGAGATTCAACGCATGAGCAAGATTCCATATGCTTCAATAATTGGAAGTCTTATGTATGTCATGTTGTGTACTCGACCTGATATAGCTCTTGCTGTGAGTGTCATGAGCATATATCAGTTGAATCCAGGTGAAGAACATTGGATAGCTATGAAGAACATTCTTAAATACTTGAGAAGAACTAAAGATTTGTTCTTAGTCTTTGGAGGGAGCTCGGAATTAGGGATAAAGGGATATACAAACTCAGACTTTATATCTAATCCTGATGATAGAAGGTCTACATCAGGGTTTGTGTTTTTGTGCAATGATGGGGCAACTAGTTGGAAAAGTTCCAAGCAGGCCATCATAGCAGATTCAACAATGGAAGCAGAGTACATCGCTGCCTTTGAAGCTGCAAAAGAAGCCTTCTGGTATATAAAGTTTATTGCAAAGCTTGGAGTGATGCCATCTGATACCATCCCTATATATTATGATAATAATGGTGCAATAGCTCTTGCTAAGGAGCTCAGGTCTCACCAGAAGTCCAAGCATATTGAGCGGCGATTTCATATCATACGCGACTACCTCGAGAAGAAATATGTTAAGGTGCGAAGAGTAGACTCCACAAACAACGTGGCAGACCCACTGACTAAGACTCTGAGCCAACAGAAGGCTGAAGTCCACTTTGAGAAAATGGGACTTAGATATGTAGCTCATTAGCTTTAGTGCAAGTGGAAGATTGTTAGATGTATGCCCTGAAAGCCATGTTCGCTTGACACATTATAATTTATAGGGCATTAACTTTGTACTTGATTCTTCTTTATTAATAAAGGGTATTAGTTTCATTCATATTGTTGTATCTATGAATCGCCCATGGAGTTAATGGACAATGACATATTCTCAAGAGTTGAGAATTTGAGACATGTGTCTTTATAGATTAACTCCTAAAAGCTCCTGATTATTGGAATATCATGAGGACGGTGATTGATCCGTTAAAATCGGTGCACATATCACTTCCCTTTATGGGTAGATGAGTCTCTGACCAACAGTGTGGTGACACTGGAGTGAGAGTGCAGGTAATTGATAGAGATCAACGGTACTGAGCATGATCAAGTACAGGAAGTTATATGGATGACTACTCTCTCATCGATAACTTCCTGATGTTATAGTTGTGTAAATAGTCCTTTGACCTAGAGTGTCTCGGCTACTCACAATAAGGTTGCTGTAGTTTGACAGCACAATCACATGATTCCTATCCATACGGGACTTTGCGGTATTCGTTGGCTGCAGTAAGTTTATTGTAGGAGTAGGGTGTTCACTTATAGGGATCTATCAGCCTTAGTAATAGGTATAATCCTATGCAAGCTTAATGAGACTAAATCCAGAAATCTATGGCCATAGTAGGGCGATAATGAAAAGGTGTTTTCATTAGTATCACAATTAGACTTGAGTCAATTAGGTTAAGCATATGACTGATGGGTTTGACGAGTATCCGAAACCAACATCATGTCGAGATTTTGATAAAGGAACCGAACACATGGTAACTACACCTAGGGGTTCCAATCTTATTCTGCTGGGTTGCCACTACATACAGCTAGGTGTCACTGGTTGATTATGAGAACCCGTTAGGATCATTCTCGGATTGATGATCCTAATTAGGGTTGAGCTGAAATTGTTTCAGTCCACCGAAAGAAGTTTCGATGATGTATAATGGAGATTATAGTACATCTCATTACCAGACAGGATAGGACCTGAGGGGTCACACATATTAGGAGCTCGAGTAACCAATCAGCAAATCAATTTGGACTTAATTGTAAGTATTACAATTAATATTTGACCTAATTGTAAATGTTACAATTAATTGATTATGGATTAAATATTAATTAAATTAAATTAGATTTAATTTAATTGAGTTAGACTCAATTAATTAATCCTAATTGACTTGGGTCAATGTCCGCTTCGAAATGGTTCAATTGGATTTAAAATTGACTTTAGTTTGACTGCAAAACCATTACATTTGGACCAAGACCTAGAGTCCAATTAGATTGGGACTCTCTCTCCATGTCTCCCCTCCCTCCACACGCCAACTTTGTGGGTCCCATTTATTTTGGATGACAAAAGAGATGGGGCATGAAAAGCAAGGCGCTAATATGTTTTGGCATGTAGAAATTAAGAGAGGGAAGAGTCCTTCTCTTATACTCCTCTTAATTTTCAACCGGTTGAAATTGAAATACTGGTGTTTTGGTTTAAAGGGATGGGAGAACTTGATTTTAAATAGGAATAAAAGGTGGCGGACTAAGTGAGATAATAATTGGTGTGAAAAGCTTCTCCTTTTCACCGTGAATTAATTTTGGGCGTCCTCTCTTCTTTTGGGTGCTAATACCCGGGAGTCTCTCTCCTAGTGCCTTCTTTTATTTTTCCTTCCACTATATTTTTTCCTTGTGATCTTCAAGTGCGTTGAGAGATCTTCTACAAAAGTGGAAGAAAAGAAAAAAGGGGTCCAAGGTCTTGCACTCTGATTGCAAGATAGAAGCCGAAAGCCGGTCCAGATTTGGATCGGCATAGTTTTTAAAGCAAGCGATTTGCTGAAAGAGGAGAGAGCTGCAAGGATCTAGCAGTTCGGTACCCTCTATGACTTGGTTATGAGAGCTTCATGTGGATACCAGCAGAGGCCGGGCGATTGCACGGCTCTGATAGAATCCCGGCTTTTCAGTAGTAGATCTGCATGCTTTTCAGAGCAGGCCCGGATAGCAATCCAGGTAAGTATTTTATACTTAAAATAATTTTTTTCAGATCTAATATTTTTTTCATGTTATGCAGCTTGTTAAGAATTTATGATAAATAAATTATATTTATTTATAATTTGCATGATTATATATAAATTATTTTTATATCTGCTTCTGCTGCGATAAGCTGCTGATGCCTGTTTAATTAAAAATTTACTATTCCTGGGAGAAAACCAACACTCTTCTCTTTCGACAAATCAGTCGCTTTAAAAACTATGCCGATCCAAATCTGGACTGGCTTTTCTTGAACTGGCTTCTATCTTACAAATTGAGATTTGCAAGATATAGGACCTCTTTCTTTCTTCTTTCTTTTGTAGAATATCTCTCTAGACTCACACAAAGAAGGAGAAAACAAATAAAAGGAAGAGGAAAACATGGCACCCCAGGAGAGAGATTATCTGCTATTGATGCCCAAGAGAAATCTTCATGCCAAAAGTAGAAGTAGCATATATTCGGCCACACCTTTTCTTTTCCTTTTATTTCTTACGGTAAATCCCTTCTCCAACTCCTCCATGCCAAAAAATCGGTGTTTAATTTTAACTGGTTGAAAATTAAGAGGAGTAAAAGAGGACTCCTCTTCCCCTCTTTCTCTTCATGCCAAAATACCTTTTGCACCCTTCTCTTTCACTCCCATAATCTTTTGTCGCACATATAACTTGGGCCCACATGTTGGCATGTGGAGACAAGGGGAGACAATGAGAGAGAGTCCCGGTCCAACTGGACTCTAAGTGATGGTCCAAATTAAATAATTTGATAGTCAAATCGAAGCCAATTTTAAATCCGATCGAACCATTTCGAAAAGGCTATTGACCCAACTTAATTAGGATCAATAACCGAGTCTAACTCAATTAAATCAAATCTAATTTAATTCAATTAATAATTAATCCATAATTTATTATTATAATATTTATAATTAGGTCCAAATGTACTAAAATTGTCAATTTTAGTAATATTTTGATTTGCTGATTGGTTACATAAGCTCCTAATGTGTGTGACCCCTCAGGTCCTATCATGTCTGGTAATGAAACATGCTATAATCTCCATTATACATCATCGAAACTCTTTTCGATTGACAGAAATAATTTCTGCTCAATCCTAATTAGGATCATCGATCTAAGAATGATCATAATGGGATCTCACAATCCACCAGTGATACCTAGCTGTATGTAGTGGCAACCCAGCATACTAAGATTGGAATCCCTAGGTGTGTTACCATGTGATTCGGTTCCTTTATCAAAAATCCCGACATGATATTGGTTACGGAAATTCGTCAAATCCATCAATCATATGCTTAACTTAATCGACTCAAGTCCAATTGTGATACTAATGAAAACATCTTTTCATTATCACACTGCTTTGGCCATAGACTTCTGGACTTAGTCACATTAAGCTGCATAGGATTATACCTTACTACTAAGACTGATGATCCCTACAAGTGAACACCCTACTCCTACAATAAACTTACTGCAACCAACGAACACCGCAAGGTCCCGAATGGATAGGAACCATATGTTTGTGCTGTCAAACTACAGCAACCTTATTATGAGTAGCTGAGACACTCTAGATTAAAGAACTATTCACACAACTACAAGATCAAGAAGTTGTTGATGAGTGAGTAGTCATTCGTATAACTTCCTGTACTTGGTCATGCTCAGTACCGTTGATCTCTATCAACCACCTGCACTCTCACTCCAGTGTCACCACACTGTAGGTCAAAGACTCATTTATCCATAAAGGGAAGTGGTCTGTGCACCGATTTTAATGGATCAATCACCATCCTCATGATATTCCAACAATCGGGAGCTTTTAGGAGTTAATCTATAAAGACACATGCCTTAGATTTTTAATTCTTGAGAATATGTGTCATTACCCATTAACTCCATGGACGATTCATAGACACATTAATATGAATGAAAATAATATCCTTTTATTAATGAAAAAAATTAAGTACAAAGTTCATGCCCTAAAAATTATAATGTATCAAGCCAACATGGCTTTTAGGGCATACATCTAACAATCTCCTACTTGCACTAAAGCCAATTGGCTATATATCTAAGTCCCATCTTCTCAAGGTGGACTTCAGCCTTCTATTGGCTCAGAGTCTTAGTTAGTAGGTCTGCCATGTTGTCTGTGGAGTCTACTCTTTGCACCTCAATATACTTCTTCTCGAGATAGTTGCGTATGATATGAAACCGCCATTCAATATACTTAGACTTCTAGTGAGACCTAGGCTTTTTAGCAAGAGCTATTGCACCATTATTGTTACAATATATGGGGATTGCATCAGATGGCATCACTCCAAGCTTGTAATGAACTTTTTATACCAGAAGGCTTCTTTTACAGCTTCAAAGGCAGCGATGTACTCTGCTTCCATTGTTGAATTTGCTATGATGGGCTGCTTGGAACTTTTCCAACTAGTTGCCCCACCATTGCATAAAAACATAGACCCTGATGTAGACTTTCTATCATCAAGATTAGACATAAAGTCTGAGTCTGTATATCCCTTTATCCCTAATTCCAAACTCTCTTCAAAGATTAAGAACAAATCTTTAGTCCTTCTCAAGTACTTAAGAATGTTTTTCAGTGTTATCAAGTATTCTTCACCTGGATTTGACTGATATCTACTCATGATACTCACAGCAAGAGCTATATCAGGTCGAGTACATAACATGACATACATAAGGCTTCCAATTACCGAAGCATATGGAATCTTGCTTATACATTGAATCTCTTCAAGTGTGTTAGGACATATTTTCTTGGAGAGATTAATGCCATGCCGAAGAGATAACAATCCTCTTTTAGAGTTCTCCATGCTGAATCTTTTCAGCACTTCCTCTATGTAAAATTTTTGTGAAAGGCCAAGCATCCCATTAGATCTATCTCTATGGACCTTAATCCCCAAAATATAAGATGCTTCACCTAAGTCTTTCATAGAGAATTTCTTAGATAACTAACTTTTGATCGAAGTCAACATGGGAATATCATTCCTTATAAGGAGGATGTCATCCACGTACAATACGAGGAATGTCTCCGTCCTCCCACTGGCCTTCCTGTAAACACATGTAATAAAATCAAACAATTTGATTGCATCATCAAAATGATTATTCCAACTTTGAGAAGCTTGCTTCAACCTGTAGATTGATCTATGTAGCTTGTAGACCTTTTGATCTTCATCATTGGAAGTGAAATCCAAAAGCTGCTCCATATAGATATCTTCCTCAAGATATCCATTCAGGAATATAGTTTTCATATCCAAAAGCTGTAATTGCAAGCAATGTACGGATGGATTTTAGCATAGCTATTGGTAAAAAGGTGTCATGATAGTCAATGCCTTCACATTGACTATACCCTTTCGCCACTAACCTAGCTTTAAAGGTCTCTACCTTACCATCTGAACCTATTTTCCTTTTCTAGATCCATTTACAACCAATAGGTACAATACCTTCTGGTGGATCCACTAAGGACCATACATGGTTAGAATGTATTAATTCAATTCATGATTTCATAGCATTCAACCATTTCTCGGAGTTGATGTCTGACATCGCCTCATCATAAGTCCTAGGATCAATCAATTGATCCTTGTCCCAAACAAGAAATATTTTCTTTATATCCTCTGTAAGCATATCTAAGTACCTTTTAGGAGGTATGGAGACACTAGTAGACTTACGAGGTGGAAGAGCATTTATGTGAATTGGTTGATTATGTTCTATCTGATCACTAGCTGGCTACTCTTCAGAGACTTTCTCATCGAGCTCAATAAGCCTCCCACTACCACCTTCCTGAGTAAACTATTTTTCAAGAAATATGGCATGTCTGCTTACAATCACATTGTGATCTTCTGGAAGGTAAAAGTAATATCCTAAAGTTTCTTTAGGATATCCTATAAACCTAGCTTTCACAGATCTATATTCTAACTAATCCGTCATTAGTCTTTTGACATAGGCTGGACATCCTCAAATCTTGTAATGAGCAAGACTTGGTTTCTTACCATGCCAAATCTCATATGGTGTGGTAGGAATAGATTTAGATGGAACTCTATTTAGAATATAGATTGAAGTTTGTAGGGCATATCTCCAAAGAAATAAAGGCAAGTCAGTGAAGCTCATCATGGATCGGACCCTATCTAACAGTGTCTTATTTCTCCTCTCAGACACCTCGTTGAGTTGAGGCATACCAGGTGGAGTCCATTGTGAGACTATGCCATTGTCCTTAACATAACCTAAGAATTTCCTACAAAGGTGTTACCTCCTCGATCTGATCGAAAATCCTTAAGGGTTTTATCTATTTATTTTTCTATCTCATGTCTGAATTCTTTGAACTTTTCAAATGCTTCAGATTTGTATCTCATAAGAAACACATAACCATACCATGAACAATCATCAGTTAAGGTTATGAAGTAGTAAAAACCATTCCTAAACTGCATATCAAATGGACCACACACATCAGTGTGTACCAGGATAAGTAATTCTATGACCCTTTTCCCATGTCCTACAAAGGGAACTTGATCATTTTTCCTTGAAGACATTACTTACAAGGTGGATATGATTCAGAATTAACTGAATCTAGGATCCCATCCCTTTCCAATTTGTTAATTCTGTCTTCACCTATATGACCGAGCTTTAGATGCCACATATATTTATCATTTAGATCATCTCTTACATGTTTATGTCCTATTGCATTCACCTTAATTTTCTCGTTAATATTCAAAGATGCATCGACATGCAAATGATAGAGGCTGTCAATTAAAATAGCTTTTACAACCAATTTATTTCTCAAATAAATATTACAAAAGTCTTTATTGAATGTAAATTCAAATCCTTCCTATACTAGCACAGAGACAGAAATTAAATTTCTCCTAGCTCCAGGCACAAAATAATAGTCACTGATTACTAATCTAAACCCTAAAGGTAACACAAGAGAATATGATCCAATGGCTTGTGCAGGAACTTTTGCTCTATTTTTGAAACATATGACCATCTCACCTTCTCTTAGCATTTTACTTCTTTCCAGGCCCTGCATTGAAAAGCATATATGAGCACTAGAGCCAAAGTCTAAAATCCAACTGGAAGTAGATGAAATTGTTAGGTTAGATTCAATAACGAGATTGGACATACCTTCAAAAGGTGCATCCTCCTTCTGTTTCTTTAAGTTTTCTAGGTAGAGAGGATAATTTCTTTTCCAGTGGCCATCTGTATTGTAGTGGAAGCATTTTTCTTTACTAATCTTGGCTTTCTTAGGAGTGTCCATCTTCTTCTGTTTGTTCTCCTTTTGCTTATTTGCAGGTTTCTTCTTCTTCCAAGTAGACTTTCTTTTGGAGGAAGACTGCTCCACAGAGAAAACAGAGCCCCTTGAACTCTTCAGGGTCCCCTCATTGCTTACCAACATCTTCAATAATTTAGGTAAAGTGTAATTCAACTTGTTCATATTATAGTTCATAACAAATTGAGCATATGAACTAGTCAAGGACTGGAGGATCAAATTCACCTGAAGCTCCTTGTGAATAGGAATGGCCAGCTTCTCAAGCTGTTCAATATCCTTGATTATTGATAAACAATGATCATGGATTGACTGCCCTTCATTCATCTTGTTGTTGAAAAGCCTTTTTGACACCTTGAAGCATGTAATCTGACTTTGTTCACCATATAACTCTTGCAAGTGAATCAGAATCGATTTAGCAGTTAGCATATCCTCATGTTGGCTCTGTAATTCATTTGACATGAGGCCAACATATAATACTTAACCTTATTATTATCTTCCATCCATTTTTCATGTGCAATCGTTTGATGAGCATTTGGATGGTCAAGTAAGACAGGGGGTTCATGGTCAAGCACATAGCCCAACTTCTCGGAACTCAAAATAATTTTGACTTTTCTCAACCATTCTTTGAAATTAAGGCCTACAAGTCGGTTTGTCTCTAGAATACGGGCTAAGAGATTTGAAGCAGACATGGTTAACTGCAAGAGTAGATGATTCAAATTAGATATTTATACTTAATTATAAAAATTATTCTAGGGTCTTTAAAAATAATTTTAGAACTCCTAATATTTTCTCAGATCTCTCACACTCCCCGTGGAGATATAGAAATCTTGCGACTCTAGATTTCTAGTGGGTGCTACGATCCCATCGATGTGCAGTACCTCACCGTGCTCGGTTATTGGTAACACGCTACACCAATAAGTGGCCAACTCTTGTCCAACGTATCAAATACAAGTGGTAGCATCTTGGTCTCTAAATCATGGAACCTCAATGTACTCGTTTATTGGTCCAATCATTAGTTAAGTCAGACCCACCATTCGTGCTAGACAAAGCCATCATTGAGTCCCTCAACATGCCCATTTATTGGGCCCAACCCTATCAGTGCCTAGCAACATCTCATGCTTAATAGGGTGGTTGTGTCTTCTCGATGCAAAAGACCACTGTAACTAGCCGAGAATAATCAACACTAATAGGACACCCGCACACCTACAATGGTGGAAGATCCAAGACTTAATATTTATGGGGAGCTATGGTTTAGGTCTCTTCTAAATTGATTAGGCAAATTGTTGCCCAGGTAGGCTACCCAAGAGGGGGATGAATTGGGAACTTAAAAAATTTAGGCAGATAATGTGCACTTAAAAAATTCCTTTTAAAGTGTTGTGTGCTGTGACAAAGAATTAATTGCAGAAGCTAAATGAAATCAGAGAATCACAATATAAATACACAAAGATTATAGTGGTTCGGAGCAACCCAGCTCCTATATCCACTACCCAAGATACCACTTGGGATTTCTACTATATTCATACCCGAATACAGTAGGATTATTTTACAAGATCACAATCCAAAACCTCTACACTTTGGTTTCAATGAGATCAACAAAGAAAATCCTATATCCTTTGGTTTTAAATAGGATCACCAAAGAAACCCAACTTGGTTTTCACAGGATCACCAAGAACCTAAGTTGGTTTTACCAGGATCACCAAGAACCCAACACTTGGTTTTTATCTAAGGCTCACAAAGAACCTATTTGGTTTTTCAAACGGGCTCACCAATAACCCAAACAATTCAAGAATGAATTGAAAATAAATGCAACGATAATGACACTTCAATGCTTGAGAATGAATTGAAAATAACCCAAACTATCTCGTTGTCGGATAGTTGCCGGTGTAGCTTGAGAGAAGACCACTTGAATTCACTTCAATGCTCTTTAATGGCTTCAGTGGCTTCTTTCCAAAGTGCTTCAAGCTTCATATCAGAGTTGGTGAAGACTTGAAAGCAGACTTGAATGCTCTTAGTGCACTCTTTCTTGATGGTAGGTTGGATATTCAATGAAGCTTCAAAACTTTGAAAAACTTTCTTATACACTTTCTCTCTTACTTCAAAGAAGTTCAAATCCCTCAAATATATGGCCTTTTATCATTCCAAGGCAGTTTGAGATGTTGTAGACCGTTGGGATGTGACATATGACCGTTAGAGCACCTTTTTGCATTCAAAAAAAAATTCTGGAACTAGCCGTTATGTACCTGGAAATGATATTCGAGTCAGCTCGGATCCTTTGAGTTGCAAGGTCGAGTCACCATTTCTTCAGCAGGGTCGGCTCTTTGTCTCAGGGTGCAAAAGCTTCACACTAGACAAGTCGGCTCTTGATAGCTTGGGTCGGCTCGAACTTCCATCATTGAAAATATTGAACAAGAGGAGTCGGCTCGCTTCAACTTTGGACGGCTCTTCTTCTTAGGTTCAGAAATCCTTACTCTAGAAGAGTCGGCTCATTGCAGATCGGGTTAGCTCGCTTTCTCATGTCTTCAAAATTTGTTCTGGTAGAGTCGGCTCTTTCCTATCTGGGTCAACTCACTTGGCTTGTTCTCAGAAAACATTGGAACTGGACTCTGGAAGAGTTGGCTCGGTTCTTCTTGAGTCTGCTCAGATGCTGCATGCCAGAATCCTTAGTGCGTGCCATGAGGTGGAGTCGGCTTTTCTACAGACTGTGTCAGCTCGAGTGACTTCTTCAGGATTTTTACAATTGAACTAAAGAACACTCTCACCAACACTCAAACTTTTGATATAAATCAACTCAAAATAAATTTAAAGTACCACACATCTAGAAGTAACCCATTTAAATGATTTTTCTTAACTTTTTCTTTGGGTTCTTTACAAAACAAGATTACAACACAACTCAATACAAGATGTATAAATGTAGGGGTTGAAGTTTGAACAAATAATTCATCCTACAAAAATTTGTAAACCACTTGAAGAGTTGTTAGTAAAATATGTGCATGCTCCAATGCTTGGTTATCATCAAAATCACTTATGGGGTCAACACAAATCATGTCCAATCAATTATATTTAGTCAATACAATCTCATTTCTGACTAATTGCATTAAGTTAGCACAATCTCATGTCTGACATAAAATAGTTAGCATGGGTGAACTCAAATTAAAAGTGACCCTATTGAAAAACTTAATCAACCAAATTGGCCAGGTCAGTTTAATAGATGGGAGGGTTTTGCCATATACCCTCTTTCCGTCAAACTAGTTGGTTAAGAAAGAGTTAGCCCCAATTAAAAATCATGATCAAAACCTTTCTTAGACACCAATTGATTGATAAGATACTATTAGGTCAATCTATTGATCTGGGCTCAACACTGAGCCAAATTAGGTCTTAACTTATCGATTCACAATCAAATGAATCGATCTGACCAGACATCATCTAAAAATAATTTTAAGGTGACTAGACCTAATTTGTTCAACCCAAACCCTCATGCACCTAATTTGATTATCTAGATCAAATCAATTTTAAGATAGGTTCAAGTGCATGACTTAATGGTTTATGATCATGAATCAAATTTAAGATCTAAACCTAATTTGGTGCATCACATACATCAACATGTTAGATCATATAATTAAACTACATCTAATATAATTAAATAGATCTAAAACATTCTTAACAACACATCACATATGTAATCATAAATCGATCAAAATTCTTTTGAAAACCCTTTTTCAAAAATAGGTATACATCAAAGTAGGACAACCTTTACACTCAAGGGGGTAAACCCTATAGCAGGACAATCTTATAATCACTTTGTGCAATCTTTGATCAATTAATTTTTAGATTATAATATTTAATTTTAGATCTAAAATTTATGATTTTAATTTTAAAAATAGTTTTCAAAACATAACAATTCTATGCTAGAACAATCTCATATTCAGCATAGATTTGATACAATCATAATCTATCTATCTGATCTGAACATTTTTCAAGTTTGATTTTTATCCATGCATGTTAAAAAAAAGAGAACCATGGCTCTGATACCACTATTGGATTTCTTCCAGGAACAGTATATTGCAATCGATCAGGCATCAAAAGCCTAACACAGTGGAAGTAGATATAAAAACTATTTTATATCTAATGATGCAATTTATAAATAAATCTAATTTATTCATTATAAATTCCTAACATGCTGTAATATATGAAAAAAAGATCAGATCTGAAAATAAAATTATTTTAAACATAAAAAACTTACCTAGATCGCTATCCTGACTTGCTCTGAAAAACGTGCTGATTTGCTTTTGAAATCGGGATTCTATTGGAGCCGTGCAATCGTCCGGTCTCTGCTGGTATCCACACAGAGCTCATGTAACCAAGTCGTAGAGAGCACCGGACTGCTAGATCATTGCAGCCCTCTCCTCTTTCAGCAAATCAGTCACTTTAAAAACTGTGCCTATCTGAATTTGGACCGGCTTTTCTTGAACTGGCTTCTATCTTGCAAACTAAGATTTGCAAGATGTAGAACCTCTTTCTTTCTTCTTTCTCTTGTAGAATATCTTTCTAGATCTCACATAAGGAAGGAGAAAACAAATAAAAGGAAGAGGAAAACTTGGTGCCCCAGGAGAGAGATTATTTACTATTGACGCCCAAGAGAAATCTTCACGCCCAAAGCAGGAGTAGCATATATTCGGCCACACCTTTTCTCTTCCTTTTATTTCTTACGGTAAATCCCTTCTCCAACTCCTCCATGCCAAAAGACCGGTGTTTAATTTCGACTGGTTGAAAATTAAGAGGAGTAAAAGAAGACTCCTCCTCCCCTCTTTCTCTTCATGCCAAAACACCTTTTGCGCCCTCCTCTTTCACGCCCATACTCTTTTCTCACACAAAATAACTTGGGCCCACATGTTGGCATGTGGAGACAAGGGGAGACAAGGAGAGAGAGTCCCAATCCAACTGGACTCTAAGTGATGGTCCAAATTAATTGATTTGACAGTCAAATCGAAGCTAATTTTAAATCTGATCGAACCATTTCGAAAAGGCTATTGATCCAACTCAATTAGGATCAATTAACCGAGTCTAACTCAATTAAATTAAATATAATTTAATTAAATTAATAATTAATTCATAATTTATTAATTGTAACATTTATAATTAGGTCCAAATATACTAAAATTGCTAATTTTAGTAATATTTTGATTTGCTGATTAGTTACTTAAGCTCCTAATGTGTGTGACCCCTCAGGTCCTATCCTGTCTGGTGATGAGACATGCTATAATCTCCATTATACATTATCGAAACTCCTTTCGATAGACAAAAATAATTTATGCTCAACCCTAATTAGGATCATCGATCCGAGAATGATCCTAATGGGCTCTTACAATCTACCAGTGATACCTAGTAGTATGTAGTGGCAACCTAGCAGAATAAGATTGGAATCCCTAGGTGTAGTTACCATGTGATTCGGTTTCTCTATCAAAAATCTTGACATGATGTTGGTTACGAAAACTCGTCAAACCCATCAATCATATAAACTTACTACAGCCAATGAACACCACAAGGTTCCGAATGGATAGGAACCATGTGTTTGTGCTGTCAAACTACAACAACCTTATTGTGAGTAGCTGAGACATTCTAGTCAAAGAACTATTCATACAACTACAGCATCAGAAAGTTCTTGATTAGTGAGTAGTCATCCGTATAACTTTCTGTACTTGGTCATGCTCAGTACCGTTGATCTCTATCAACTACCTGCACTCTCACTCCAGTGTCACCACACTGGAGGTCAGAGACTCATCTACCCATAAAGGAAAGTGATTTGTGCACCGATTATAATAAATCAATCACCGTCTTCATGAATATTCCAATAATCTGAAGCTTTTAGGAGTTAATCTATAAAGACACATGCTTTAGATTTTCAACTTTTTAGAATGTGTGTCATTGCCCATTAACTCCATGAACGATTCATAGATACATCAATATGAATGAAAATAATGTCCTTTTATTTATAAAAAAATAAGTACAAAGCTCGTGCCCTAAAAATTATAATGTATCAAGCCAACTTGGCTTTTAAGGCATACATCTAATAGTCGTAACCCGTGGGCTTACTTGGGGAGCCCTGAATCTTCATAAACCAGCGAGACAGGTCAGTCAGCTTGCACTCTTACTCCTCGAGGTACCTTTTTGCTTGATGGCAGATGGCCTCATCTATGGATCCCTCGGTGGAGGCCATCAGGGGTGAAGGAGGCGCAGAGTAGAGGAACTCTCGCCTCAGTTCCCGGCCATGTCGGGGCCATCGACGTGAGAGTATGCCATGGTCTAAGACCGGGGAGCAACTCTCCTGGCCAATCGAGCCATCCTGCTGTTCCTTTTAGACTACCTGCTGGTCTCCTCTCGGGTAAGGGGCCACATGTGATAGTCCCTCTCGGAAGGATCGTAGGTTAGTATGGGGATCGGTGGCGTGGGCCACTGGTATCCCCGGTTGTTGTTTCTTACCAAGGATCGGTGTCGCTGATGGAGCTGATGCACCGTCACAACTAAGGCCTAGACCTGCTGGGTGAGTGTGACAATGTGGGGGTCCACCAGAGGTGGTGGTGGTGGAGCAAGGAGCTCCCTCTCTGGGCTCTGCTAGTCGCCATAGAGAGGTGGGTCCCCTACGCGGCTAACGGAAGCTTCACATGCGTGCGTCATTACCATGGGGCTGTGGTTGTTCACGGATACTCTTTTAGTAGTGGGGGACTTGCTGTAGCCAATGGCTCTTCGTGTACCCCCTACCTGGCATGCCAATCTGTTACCACCTAGATCGCCATAGCCCATAGCTCTGACGTGTTATGTGTGCATTGGGCTCCCTCTGGATGCTTGGTCCTCTCTCCGGTCAACTCCTTGATCGGCTTGTCCTACAAAAAAGACGAGACCTGGGCTAGGAATTTCGGTAGGGATACTTCTATGATCAAGTCAGTTGGGACGATCAAGGAGAATAGAGCCTCTGTGATAGTGGGTTCGGGATGCCTCCACGTAGAGGAGTGAAATCAGATCTAAGAAATGAAAAGTGAGTGGGGAGTTAGAGAGCAGGGAGGTTCTCTCTATTGGTTCCTTACCCTTTTCTCTCTTTGCCTTACCAGTAGCCTCTCTCCCTCACCGAAGGTCCCTTCTTTCATTTTATATGAGAGAAATGACCTAGAGTAAGACTAGGGCTTCATCAGGATGTCACTTTCCTGATACCCTATTTTGGTAGGGTTTTCCTTTATCAGCGACCCCTTGTAGGACTGGTCCTCAGGAGGAGATCTTCTTATTGGGGGTATTTATCAGTGCAATACAGGTCCCGTCCCTTTGGTGGAGCAATTTCTCATGGGAGGTGCGAGTGTCTTGCCGTTGAGCCCCAAGGCATGATGGAGCGCTTCTATTCTCGGAGGGACTGTCGAAGTGCTTAGGGCTTAGGGTCTTAATAGGATACTTCTCTTGGAGAAGGCATAGATGTAGTGTTGCGGGAACTAGAGCTCCGATTGTACGGCATGGGGCATAGGTGGTGTGCTACAGGGCCTGGAACCTGACGGAGCACATGTTGTGCAGAGCATGTAGGTGGTGCGTTGCAAAGCCTGGACCCTTCAGTGGAATAAATGCCACCCATCAGGATCGTCGGTAGCTTAGAGACTCCATGCCATAGTTTGAATTCCTTCTGCTCTTCTCTCCCTTGCTCTTGGTTGATCATCTGGCAATTGATGATGCCTCTTGGTCGTGGGCAGTAATTCTATCTTGGTAAGCAAGAGCTCTATCTCGGGAGCTCAACCTCAGATAGCAGGAGCACAACCTCTACTAAGAGCTCGACCTCAGATGGGAGCTGACCTCGATTGAGGGCTCGACCTTGGATGCCGAGAGCATGACCACGACCGGGAGCTTGACCTTGGATGGAAGCTGACCTCGACCGGGGGCTTAACCTCGGATGGCAGGAGCACGACCTCGGCCAGGATCTTGACCTCAGATGGCGGGATCATGACCTCGGCCGGGAGCTCGACCTCAAATGGCGGGAGCACGACCTCGACCAGGAGCTCAACCTTGGATGGGATTTGACCTCGATCGGGGGCTTGACCTCGGATGGTGGGAGCATGACCTCAGCCGGGAGCTCAACCTTGGATAGCATGAGCACGACCTCAGTCGGGAGCTCGACCTCGGATGGGAGCTGATCTTGACCAGGGGCTCGACCTTGGATGGCAGGAGCACGACCTCGACTGGGAGCTCGACCTCGAATAGGAGCTGACCTCAATCGGGGGCTTGATCTCGGATGGCGGGAGCACGACCTCGACTGGGAGATCGGCCTCGGATGGGAGCTGATCTCGGATCTTCATTTGGTCACCACATTCAGGTGGCATCTTTTGCCAGCATGGTTGCCAACTCAGTCCAATGCAGGTTCCTTGTCAATGACTATGCCACATCAGGTAGCTTGGTTGAATTATTTCTGATTTTTGGTGATCTCTTTTATGGCTACTTGTGCTTGAGCATGTCATTCCTTACTAAGTCTAGTTTCTTTTGGTTGTGCTTGATATTTGTTAGTTGTTGGCCTTTACATCTCATGTTGTTTCCTATCTTCTATCTTGATTAATGATAGCACATGATCCCTTGCAATTGCCTCCCATTGATTTCTGTTATTTTGCACACTCAATTTGAATATTTCTGCTTGGTGGTAATTGATGATAATCAATTTTGCTAGCTCAATTTTAACATTTCTGTTGATTTCCCTTTTACTAATTTCTTGGTGGAAGTTTTCTAATTGTTTTATCTTCTTCAACTTATTTTTTTCAGCTTATTTTCTTCATATATGTTCTTGGTGGATGTTTTGTATTAGTATTAGTAGTTGAGAATGGGTTGTAAGTTTTTTATTGTCTCTGTGATTTTAATACCTGACAACAGATGTGTCGTTATTTGGCATTTTTATGCCAATTCTCAGTGAACTTTGTTTTGTTTGATGGGATTCAACTCTATTATCCTCTAGCTGTTACAATCTTAGTATGCTTATCTTTCAGGATTACATGTTTTTAGCTTGTCAGTATGTTGTTCTTGGGCCTGTTGTTATATATTTCTATTTCTTTACTTTAATTGGTCTTATGCTTATATTCTTTCTCTATTCTAATGGCAACTGTGTTTAGGTTGTTAGTTTCCTTTATGTATTTGGTTTTGGCTCATGGGATTGTATTCTGTTTGGGCTTATTGTTGTTCTCCAGTGACAAGTGTATCAAAAAAAAAATTATAATATCAATTTATTTTTTAATATTTAAAATTAGCGAGCGATCAATTACAAAAATAACTATTTTTTAAAAAAATTATGATCAATTTTGTGATTGATTTAAATCTATTTTTTAAAAATATTTTTTAAATAAAATTAGCAATCGATTTTGTAATCAATTTTCAAAATAAATATTTTAAATAAAATTAGCAATCAATCTTTAATCAATTTTTTAAATATTTGATAAATAAATTTATTGATCAATTTTCTAATTGAGATTTAATTAAAAAATTTAAATCATATTAGAGATCGATTTTAAAATCGATTCTTAATAAAATAGTTTTTAATTAATTTTAAAAATTAATTAATTATTTGCAATTGGTTTCTAAATAAATATTTTTAAAATCAATTCAGTGACTACTTTAAAGATTGATTTTTAATCAAGTTTCTTAATTAATATATTTTAAATAAATTTAGCAACTGCTTTTGAGATCAGTTTTAATCAAAATAATTAATGCATGCTAATGACCAATTTAATGATCAAATTTTTGAATTTTTTTTTTAAATATTTTAAAATAAATTTAGTGATTGATTTTGCAACCAATTTTTAAAATAAATATTTTTTAAATAAAATTGGAAATCACTTTTGTAACTGATTTTTAAAATATAAAATATTTTTTTAAAAAAAATAGTGATCAATTTAGCAAATGATTTTTAATCCAATTTTTTAAATATTTTTAATAAATTTAACAATTAGTTTTGGAATCAATTTTTAAAATATAAAACATTTTTAAAAAATATTGATCAATTTTTAATCTAGATTTTTTAAATATTTTTAATAAATTTAGAGATCAATTTTGTAACTGATTTTTAATTTTTTGCAACCAATTTTGTGACCAAAAATATTGGTTGCAAAATTTAAAAATTATTTTAATTTTTTAAAAGTATAAATTTATAAAATTAAAAAATAAAGAAAATAATTTTCTATTTTTCAATTATAAAATTGATAGCTAAATTTTGTGACCGAAAAAATTGATTGCTAAATATTTGCAAATAGGGTTTTTGCAATCGAAACAAATCAGTAGCAAAATAATTTACCAACTAATTTCTAATTTTTGTAATTAATTTTTTAGTCAATAAAATAGTGTTTTTTTGTAGTGTGTGGCATAGGTGCAATAATAACCTCCACTTATAAATAAAGAAAAAATTAAATTAAATTAATAATTATAATGATAATTTTTTATTCAAAAGATTTATCATGTTATGGATCATCTTACAAACTTATGGAGCTGCATGCTATCAACCTGAATGTTTTGCAACTTTAACTGGCTATCATACCACTTCAACTGCTTAGGTAATTTATTAGGATATGTTGTGGCTCTCATAATGGTATACTTGAGGAACCACACCTACACTTTAGCATTTTATATATTAAAAATATGAAAGAATTCTAATAAAGATTATTACACTCATTTCTATATGTGAATGATCTTTGTCACTAAAGCTACTAAATAACCAAATATGACTGGCTACCTCCTATCCTTGTAACACCTCTTTGCTTGGACTGACTTTCTGGATCTCAATCAATCAATAATCTTTGAGAGATCCATAACCGTAAAGTCCTTGATTGCATATGCCTAGTTAATTGCTCCTAAATGAGATAACTCATTCAAGTAAGGGATGAGATATCTTGAACATGTTTAATTTGACTTTGGAGCCACAAATGTTCTAAGCATGTATACAATCCAAAGGCTAACAATGTTCCTAATGTCTTTTTGTATCTTTGAGGACTGAAGCTGGGCTATCAACTTTTCCAAACTCTTATGCCTAAGATCCAATTACGGTCCAAATCTTTAGAATAACCTATCCTTTCTATTTTGGCCAGTGATGGAGATCTTCTTTTCATGACATGGAAGATCCACAATCAGTGCCACTTCCTCTACATTGAAAGTAACTACTTTACTATGAAAACTGAATTCTCATACCCTTTAAAATATCTGATTATATCTGCAAGAAGTTCTCCTTCAACTATGAATGATTGCATATCCATGAGGGCACCAAATGGGATCTTCCACATTATATCAACATGAGCAGAAGAAAAACCCATCTTCCAAATATTTTTTGGACTACCTGCTTTCAGATTGCTTGAAGATCAGGCCTCATGTTTGCAAGAGGAAAACCGAGTGAGATATAGTTAAACTTTCAAAACTATGAAAAAGAAAAAAGTTTGATGAAGTTACTCAGACTATCCTAGATAAGGCACCATACTAATTTTTGCGTTGAAGAGGCTCTGCTCCTTCAGTAGATCCTTCTATCGTGGAACCTTGACTTCAAGGATTTTTTTGAAGTTGACTTTGTTGGCCTTTAATACTTTCTTGTAGTCATTCAGAGATAGACAAGGTTCCTTCCAAATGGAGTTAAAGACCCAAGGGTGATTGGATGGCAGAAAAAAAAAAATTTCTTTCATCCATAAATGGCAGAAGGAAGTCCTTTAATGAATGATCGACAGTGGTGGGGTATGATGAACCCCTACCTTTTGGCCTTCGGATGTCTCTTAATCATAAAGATGGCATAGAATAAAGAAGTCCTAGGCTCGATCTGAAGATCGTGATATAGGATGATAAAAGAGCAAATGATCTAAAAAGAATTCAGCTTAAGTTGCACCAGAACAATCTGATATAGATTCTAGATCTTGATGATAAAAGGATGGAGAGGGAAACAAAGTCCTGCTCGAAGGAATTCCTTGTACACCGTAATATTTTTGGAGGAGACATTAGTTACTTGGTCATTGGGATTAAGAACATGGACTTGAATATCCTAGAAAATCTGATAATAATTCTGTAGTTAGACTTCTAAGACTTGGTCAGGATGTTCTTCACCTAACTCGGGCTTAATTCCTCGGCATTCAAACTCTCCAATCATCGAGGTCAAGAATCTTTCTAGTGAGATTGCAACATAGTTTCCCCTACAGGAGAAGGCCTAATGCTCACCGACACTTCTAAGGTTCTAACCATCTTATAAGAGAAGGATCAAAGAGGAGGGAGGAAACAAAATCTACGAGGAAGCTATTTCTATGTCCTAAAAAGATCAAACGATTAACAAAAAATAGAAGAAAATCGATTGAAAAAGGAAAAAGAATCCTAGCTCGAGAAGATTGGGAGAAGAGAGAAGAACTCAAAGAAGGTCTCTAAGAGAGAAGCAAATCATTAAGAAGTTCAAATAAGAAAACCTGGGAAGGAAGAAGATCGCCCATACATGGTCGGCTTCAGCAGTGATGATCAAATCATCGGCTAACAAAAGAATCACTTAATGGTGACACACGACATGATCATGGTCGAAAAAGTCACTCGTCCCTTCATTGTATTGACCATGTGATCGTGACACATCGACTAAATCCACATGGATAACAAACTTCCAACAGTAGTTCAACACGTGGTGAAGTTGGAGTGGCAAGGAAAAAGCTATTCAGATTCCTAGAATTGTTAATTATTAATAACCATCTCTTGGACATGATCACTTGCAATCATAATGGTTCTGGCATCGAAATAACAAAATGACTTCTATATCACTTTTCAAGACATCATTAATGATGGCCAGTATGAAAAAATAGATTGATAGAGCTCAAGGCCGGGTAAGTCTTTAATGTAACTTCCTTCTTCCAATATGATAAAATGCTTTGAAATAGGGAGTGGGGGGTAACTATTATACCCTTTACTCGGACATGCTCACTAAGACTCCAAATTGATGACTAAGCTGAAATAACCGATTAGTTCAAAATTGAATGACTGTGATGCTAAAGCCCAACTAACTATATGCAACCACAAGTTAGTCTGTCGTATATCCCTTGACACGTAATAGCTGTGTTGACCCCTGGAATGATTTTGATGATCACAAAATATTGGAGCATATATTTGATACTAATTCTTTCAAATTACTTGGGAGGTTTTGCAGGAAATTGGTTACCTTTAGTTTAAAATGATTTTCAAATTGATTGGAAGGTAATTTAATTATGTATGAAGTTTTATGGACTTGAACTTGTAAAAGCTCTAGTTTTATCAATCTTGTAATATTGTAAAATGAACTGAAAATTATAAAATTAAGAGTATGTAGATTAGCTCTTAGTTGATTTAAGTATTGAAGAGTTCTGGAGAAGCTTGAAGCATTAATTGAAGACTTTGCAAGAGCTGACTCAAGGATCAAGAGCCGACTCGTGGCACGGTACGGAAAAAATTTCAGAGCTTCAGTATAAAGAGCTAACTTTTATCCCAAGAGCTGACTCATGAAAGAATACTTTTTTCTGAAGCCTGAGATCTCGAGCCAACTCCTACCCCAAAAGTCGACTCGTCTAGAGTTATGAATTTTGATGGACCGAGAACTCGAGCCGACTTTGCCCTGAAGAGCCAACTCTATGTATTTATCATTTTGAATTGACTGAAGGCAAAAGCCGAATCTTACAAAAATTTATTTTGGGCTGTCTAAGACTTCGAGCTGACTCGTAGACCTCGAGCCGACTCATGTAGCCATTTTCTGCACTCCAACGGCTAGTTGCTGAAGTTGATTTTTGAACTCCATTTCATCTCCAACAGCTCTTTCACGAATCCTTAGGCCCTACAACAGCCATATCTCTTGGAAAACTATAAAAGGGATTGTTTTTGAAGGATTAAACAATTATTAGAGAATTATTGTGAAATTATCTTGAGATATTGAAGAGCTTTCAAGTCTTTCACCTACCTACTTCAAGAGCTTTCAAGTTAGGATTCAAAGCTTCACCAACTCTACTCTATCATTGAATCCACTCATTGAAAAAGTAAAGAAGCAGCTTGAAGAGCATTAAAGAGTATTCAAAGCTTGGCTTCATCTTGATCTACATCGGCAATATTTAAACAAACTTGGTTTGTTATAGTTACTTGTTTATCTTTTATCTATCTTTGTTTTCTCTCTAAGAACAGCAAGGGGCTGTGTCTTAAGAGAGGGTTGAAGGGTTTTAGGTGAGCCTTGTGAAAACCTAAGTTGGGTTCTTGGTTATCCTGGTATAAAACCAAGTGTTTGGGTTTCTTTGGTGATCCCGGTAAAACCAAAGTGTATAGGTTTGGATTGTGAGCCTGGTAAAATAATTCGACTGTATTCTGGTTGGGGGATATAGTGAAAATCCCAAGTGGTGCTTGGGTAGTGGACGTAGAAGCTGGTTGCTCTGAACTACTCTAAATATCTTTGTGTTTGTGCTTGTGTTCCTATTGTCTTATTGTTTTTACTTAGTTACTTCTGCATTGCATATTGCACCACAAGACTAAAAGAATTTGAAAGTGCACATAATTATAAAAAGTTTTTAATCCTAATTCACCACCCCTCTTGGGAAGCCACCTAGGCAACAAGTGGTATCAGAGTGGAGTCTCTGAAAGTTACTTAGAGTAAATATATATGGCATATCCCATGAGCACTTTATTAGCCGAAGGTCAATCCACAAATCGACCTCCACTTTTCACCATAACTAATTATACATATTGGAAGGCAAGAATGAAAATATACATTCAAGCTGTAGATTTTCATTTATGGAAGATTATCTTGAAAGGACCTCATATACCCACTATTAGAGTTAATGATGTAGAGGTTCCCAAATCGAAAGAGGATTGAGACGAGAATGATATGAAATTAGCTGAGCTAAATGCCAAAGCAATGAATTTATTATATTATACTTTGGATCCAAATGAGTTTAACAGAATTTCAACTTGTAATTCTACTAAAGAAATTTGGGACAAGCTGGAAATCACACATGAAGGCATATCATAAGTTAAAACATCAAAAATCAATCTTCTTGTGCATAATTATAAGCTATTTAAAATGGATCCTAGTGAGACTATATCTACTATGTATACTCATTTTACTGATATTATAAATGGTCTCAAAAGTATTGGTAAAACTTACTCTAATGCTGATCTTGTCAAAAAAGTTTTGAGATCCTTGCTAGATAAATGGGAAGCTAAAGTGACAGCTATTCAAGAGGCGAAGGACCTAAACACTCTACTACTGGATGAATTGCTTGGATCACTGATCATACATGAACTAGCTATGCAACAAAGGACTGAGGAAGATACCAAAAGAAAAAAAGCTATAGCATTTAAGGCTACAGAAGAAGATAAAAATGAAGACTCTAACTCATCAGATGATGATGATCTAGAAAATGATGAGATAGCCCTGGTAATGAGAAAATTCAAAAAGTTTATGGGCAGAAGAAAAACAAACAGATGGAGAAAGCAATTTATAAAAGGAGATTTTGGAAAAGAAAGAGAAAAAGATAAAGAAAAAGAGAAGGATAAAGATAAATATTAAGTACCAATCTGCTATGGATGCAAGAAGCCAGGATATATTTGTCTTGACTGTCCTGAAGTAAAGAAAAAGATGATCACCAAAAGGAAGAAGAAGGCAATGCTTGCAGCATGGAGTGATAGCGATGAATCTACATCCACTGAAGAGGATGAAGAGACAATGAAGACTGCATAAATCTGTCTTATGGGTTTAGAGGACGAGGAATGTCTTGCAGCCACAAATATAAAAAAAAGATGGTATCTGGATAGCGGCTGTTCAAGATATATGACGGGTGATATTGATCAATTCTTTATCCTAGAATAAAAGGATGGTAGAATGGTAACATTTGGTGATAATCGAAAAGAAAGGATAATCGATATCGATAAAATCAAAATTACTCCTACATTTATTGAGAACGTGTTACTTGTAGAAAAGTTAAAGCATAATCTTTTGAATATCAGTCAGCTATGTGACATTCGTTTTAATGTTTTCTTCAAGTCATCAATGTGTAAAGTAGTTGATCCACTTAACTCTAGTACTAAATTAATTGGACACAGACTTGGTAACATTTATGTAGTAGATCTTAATGATCTAGCTATGTCAAGCAACAAAATCTTGTATCAATGAATGACAAGAGCAAAGAATCAAGTTTACTATGGCATAGGTGACTTGGACATGCTAGTATGGATATCATAGCTAAACTTATTTTAAAAGATTTAGTCAAAGGATTGCCAAAATTTAAAGTTAATTTTGATTATGTTTGCAATGCTTGTCAGTTAGGAAAATAAGTAAGGGGGAGTTTTAAATCTAAAAATATTTTTCTACTACCATACCCTTAGAGCTACTTCACATGGACGTATTTAGACCTACTAGGACTACTAGCCTAGGTGGTATAAAATATGGCCTTGTGATTGTAGATGATTTTTCAAGATACACATGGGTTTTGTTCATTGCACATAAAGATGAAACCTTCAAAGTATTCAAAAAGTTTTATAAAAGAGTTACAAATTTAAAAAATTATCTATTATTTTAATTCGTAGTGATCATGGCACCGAGTTTGAAAATCAATATTTTGATTACTTTTGCACAAAGCACGGTATTGATCATAACTTCTCTGCACCTAGAATACCACAGCAAAATGGTGTTGTAGAAAGAAAGAATTGTACTTTGGAAGAGATGTCTAGAACAATGCTTTGTGAAGAAAATCTTCCAAAATACTTTTGGGCAGAAGCTGTAAATACCGTATGCTATATTTTGAACAGAGTTTTAATTAGACCCATTATTAGAAAAATCTTCTATGAACTTTGGAACAATAGAAAACCTAATATTAAGTATTTTCATATTTTCGGATGCAAATATTTTATTATTAACAATGGAAAAGATAATCTTGGTAAATTCGATGCAAAATCCGATGAGGCTATTTTTCTTTGATATTCTCTAAATAGTAAAGCCTATCATGTTTTCAATAAAATAACTTTGACTATTGAAGAATCTGTATATGTTGTTTTTAATGAATCTGACATTACATCTTCTAGAAAGGAAGATTTTGCTGATGATGATGCAGGTACACTAGAACATGGACTGAAAGATTTGACTCTCAAAGACAAACAATCAAGTGAAGCACATGAAGAAGAGGTAAGCAAAAAACATGATGATATACCCAAAGAATGGAGGTATGTACAATCATACCCTAAAGAATTAGTTATAGGAGACCCATCTCAAGATGTTAAAACTAGAGCTGCACATAAAGATACACATGACTTAATTACTTTTGTTTCTCATGTAGAACCACACACTATAGAAGAAGCTGAAACTGATCCTAATTGGATGTTAGCAATGCATGATGAATTAAACCAATTTAGAAGAAATAATGTTTGGACCATAGTAGAAAGACCTAATGACTATCCTATTATAGGTACTATGTGGGTTTATAGAAATAAACTAGATGAAAAAGCAAATGTGATTAGAAATAAAGCTAGACTGGTAGTACAAGGATATAATCAAGAAGAGGAAATAGATTTGATGAAACTTATGTACCAGTGATAGATTAGAAGACATTAGATTACTACTAGCCTATGCATGCTTTATGAATTTTAAATTATTTCAAATGGATGTAAAGAGTGTATTTTTGAATTATTTTTTATCCGAAGAAGTTTTTGTTGAGCAACCACCGGGTTTTATTGATCATAGTTTTCCAAATCATGTTTTCAAATTGAATAAAGCTTTGTATGGTCTGAAACAGGCACCTAGAGCCTGGTATAACAGACTAAGCAAGTTTTTAATTGCAAATGATTTTGTAAGAGGTAGTGTTGACACCACACTATTTATTCAAAGAAAGAATAATGATATTTTAGTTGTTCAAATATACGTTGATGATATTATTTTTGGATCTACTGATGAATCTTTATGTCAAGATTTTGCTAAGCTAATGCAGGGAGAATTTAAAATGAGCTTGATGGGTGAGCTGAGTTACTTTCTTGGACTTCAAATCAAACAAACTAAAGAAGGTATCATGATCAACCAGGCCAAATACATCAAGGAGATTATCAAAAATTTGGCATGGAATCAAGCAAGAAAATTGGAACACCCATGAGTCCTGCATGTAGACTTGATAAAGATGAGAATGACACAAATGTTGATCAAAAGCTATACCGAGGTATGATCGATTCATTACTTTATTTGACAGCTAGTAGACTTGATATTTTATTTAGTGTTTGTATGTATGCACGATTTCAATCTAATCCAAAAGAGTCACACATCATAGATGTTAAAAAAATTATTAAATATCTGAAAGGCACATGCAATGTAGGTTTATGGCACTCTAAGTACACATCTTTGAAATTTATTAGTTATTCAGATGCTGATTATGGAGGCTGTAAAACTAATAGAAAAAGCACAAGTGGCACCTGTCAATTTCTAGGTGTTAACTTGATTTCATGGCACTATCACAATCAGAACTCTGTAGCACTATCTACTGCTGAGGCAGAATATGTGGCTACTGGGAGCTGTTATGCTCAAGTGTTATGGATCAAGCAACAACTAGAAGATTATGGTGTTGTCCAATCTAAAATTCCTATCAAATATGACAATACTAGTGCTATTAATTTATCCAAAAATCTAATTCAGCACTCACAAACTAAGCACATAAAAATTAGACATCATTTTATTCATGATCATGTTTTAAATAATATTGTTGAGCTAGAATTTGTATTTACTGAAGATCAACTTGCTGACATTTTTACTAAACCCCTTAGGCTAGATAGATTTGAGAAAATTAGAGATGAATTAGGGCTGTGTGACCCATTCTAAACATTTTGATCTAATTTTTTGAAAAATAAGGAAAAATTATCTAGGTATTTCAAATTTCTCTATAGAGCATAGGACAACCTATTTTAATGTTTAGAAACCTATCGAAACTGATTTTGACCTTTTTCAACTTTTAGGCTGTTTTTTGGCTCGAGCCGACTCGAGTCATCAGACTGCTCGGCGAGCCGACTCGAAAGTCAAGCTGAAAGTTTTTAAATAGGGTTTCAGTGGTTTGTTTTCACTATGTTTTTAGGTTTTGCTCTCTTCCACTTAGCCGACTCCTCTTACCATCTTAAGAAAACTTCCTAAAACCCTTCCTAATCCATCCCAACTCTTAATCCTAGCTAGATGGCACCCCATAAGGCCATAGCTAAGAAACCTCGGTGGGTGGTTCGGACGGTTGCGGAGGAAAGGAGAATGAAACGGTTCTTGGACACCTCCAATCCGGAAGAAGAATAGCAAATGCAGCAAGAAGAAGAGCCACAGGCATCTAGGCAAGTGATTCTAATGGGAAATCGTCAAGTAACTCTTGATAGGTGCATTTATTTTTGTTTCTTGGAGCAAGAATAGTTACGCATTGGGGATTGGTTAGAGAAAAAAGGTTGGAAGAATTTCTGTCTGTTGAATGTACCAACGTATCCCAATTTGGTTAGGCAATTTTTTGAAAATATGTCCTTAGGTGCATTTCATATCGAAGGAACTGTAAAGGGAAAGCACATTGAGGTTAGTGAGCAAAAACTGTCAAGTATCCTAAATATTCCAAAGGAAAGTGAATGTTATTTGGTTTTAAAAGAGAAGCAGAAGACCCTAAGACTAATACTGGAAAGATCTAATGTGAAGGGTGTTGTGCATGTTAGTGCAAATCAGTTATCATTGGAGATGAAACTGTTGCACAACATTATCAGTCGAATTTTCTTGCCCTGTACAGGATGATTTGATTGGGTCAGTGAATGTGACCTTGTATTTATGAGATGTCTGATTGAGGGGGAGGCCCTCAATCTACCATTTATCATGCTTTCACAAATGAGAGAGGCGGCTTGTAGGGCACGAGCTTGTCTACCGTATGGGATGGTCTTCACACTTTTACTTCAAGATGCCCTGGTAGATCTGATAAGTGAGGATAGCTAGCTACTACTACACATTGACAGGTATACTCTAAAATCTCTTACTCGGATGGGATTTATTAAAGTAGACGGTCATTGGATTCGAAAGACTTCAGGTATTCTGATAGCACACTCAGATGATTCAGAGGAGGACATTCAGGCAGTAGAGGGACATGGTGAGGAGGCAGATGCACATGCTGATGAGGCTGGACCATCAGAGCCAGCTCCTACCACTCCTCATTCACCACTCAGGGGATCTACAGCTATTGGACCTGATGCAGATGACAGATTATAGAGAGTACTGGATGAGATATCTTGTCTCAGATCTGACACTGATACCAGGATTGGTCTACTTCAGTTTGAGATGCAGCAGGGATTCTATGATATTATGACCATTCTTAGATAGCTTACTGCAGCCAGCCAGACTATACCGACGACTTCGATAGCATCACTTGACACTGGCACTGATTGAAGAAAGGACAAGTGGTAGATTTTAGTGACATTCCTTCACACGCCACTCCTATTGATGCTGAGGCTGAGGCTAGTATTGAGGTTCCAGGAACTGATGTTGGATAGACTCCAGCTACAGAGATACTATCTACTACCAGTACTTTAGCATTGTCCTTTGATCCTCCGACTGTCAGACCCACTCCCATTATCATATCTTCAGAGTCCAAAGTAAAAGTTAAAGCCAAAACTAAAGTTTCTAAGACTACCACTCCTACTAGGACTAGAATCAGGGATCTTAGACCTAGGTTTTCTAAGTTTAAGCCTAGTCTAGGAATATTAGAGGTCGGTTCCTCCACTAGTGAGGAAGACCTTAGTGGTGATGATCCTAGCCCATCTTTTTGATATTTTTAGACTTTTATCTTGATATTTTTTAGGACTCTATGCTTGTTATATTTTGTTGTTGTGATACTATTTTGTCGTGCTGAAGCACATTTGTAATGTATCACCTATGTACTGACTTTTCATATATATATATATATATCACTTTTTTATGCTACATATCTATCTTTGTTATGAATGATTTTTTGTAAATGTATGTTCTCTTTTATACCTTTTGTTGATGACAAAAAGGGGGAGAAGGGAGAATGTGCATGAAAAGGCTATGATATGGAGAATGAATGTGCTTGAATATATGAAACCTTGATTATGAAGTTGAATATGAATGATAAATTATAAATGTTTATATGTTTATATGAAAATTTAACTATTACAATAGTAAGGGGGAGCTTTTGTCAAAATTTCTCATTAAATTTTCATGAAACTTACTTCAATTTCTTGTTAATTTTGTAAGTTTCGATACGCAATGTATAGATGATATTCTTGATACATTATGTTTCGATACCTAATACACATTTGATACACTATGTTTCGATACTTACTGCTCATATGATATAGATAATACAGTGTATCAAAACATATGATACTTGGTGTTAATAATGTTCAGTTTTATACATTTGATACATATGATACATTGTGATACACTGTGTTGATACCTTGATACTTAATCTGTGTGATACACATTATGTCTAATATCATATGATAAATGTGAATATATTGTAATTGTAAAGTGCTTTTAAATTTTAATCATGCCCAGTATTTTGTCATCATCAAAAAGGGAGAGATTGTTGATCCCTGGAATGATTTTGATGATCACAAAATATTGGAGCATGTATTTAATACTAATTCTTTCAAATTACTTCAGAGATTTTGCAGGAAATTGGTTACCTTTAATTTAAAATAGTTTTCAAATTGATTGGAAGGTAATTCAATTATGTATGAATTTTATGGACTTGAACTTGTCAAAGTCCTAGTTTTATCAATCTTGTAATATTGTAAAATGGGCTGAAAATTATAAAATTAAGAGTATGTAGATTAGCTCTTAGTTGATTCAAGTGTTGAAGAGTTTTGGAGAAGCTTGAAGCATTAATTGAAGACTTTGCAAGAGCTAACTCATGGATCAAGAGCCGACTCGTTATGGCACGGCACGGACAAAATTTCAGAGTTTCAGTATCAAGAGCCGACTCCTATCCCAAGAGCCGACTCATAAAAGAATACTTTTTTCTGAAGCTTGAGATCTCGAGCTGACTCCTACCCCAAGAGCCGACTCGTCCAGAGTTATGAATTTTGATGGATCGAGAACTCGAGCCAACTCTGCCCTGAAGAGCCGACTCTAGGTATTCATCATTTTGAATTGACTGAAGGCAAGAGCCGACTCCAGCTTGAAGAGCCGACTCTTACAAAAGTTTATTTTGGACTGTTCTAGACTTCGAGCTGACTCGTGGACCTCGAGCCGACTCGTGTAGCCATTTTCTGCACTCTAATGGCTAGTTGCTGAAGTTCATTTTTGAACTCCATTACATCTCCAATAACTCTTTCACGAATCCCTAGGCCCTATAACGGCCATATCTCTTGAAAAACTATAACAGGGATTGTTTTTGAAGGATTAAACAATTATTAGAGCATTATTGTGGAATTATCTTGAGATATTGAAGAGCTTTTAAGTCTTTCACCTACCTACTTCAAGAGCTTTCAAGTTAGGATTCAAAGCTTCACCAACTCTACTCCATCATTGAATCCACTCATTGAAGAAGCAAAGAAGTAGCTTCAAGAGCATTAAAGAGTATTCAAAGCTTAGCTTCATCTTGATCTACATCAGCAACATTTAAACAAACTTGGTTTGTTGTAGTTGCTTGTTTATCTTTTATCTATCTTTGTTTTCTCTTTAAGAATAGCAAGGGGTTGTGTCTTAAGAGAGGGTTGAAGGTTTTTAGGTGAGCCTTGTGAAAACCTAAGTTGGGTTCTTGGTGATCCCGGTATAAAACCAAGTGTTTGGATTTCTTTGGTAATCCCGACAAAACCAAAGTGTATAGGTTTGGATTGTGAGCCTGGTAAAATAATTCGACTGTATTTCGGTTGGGGGATATAGTGGAAATCCCAAGTGGTGCTTGGGTAGTGAACGTAGGAGCCGGTTGCTCTGAACCACTCTAAATTTCTTTGTGTTTGTGCTTGTGTTCTTATTATCTTATTGTTTTTACTTAGTTACTTCCGCATTGTATATTGCACCACAACACTAAACTAATTTGAAAGTACATATAATTGTGAAAAGTTTTTAATCCCAATTCACCCCCTTCTTGGAAAGCCACCTGGGCAACAAGTTGAACAAGATACTCAGATTTGACTAAAATATCAAAGACGAGTATGTCCAGTAGACTAAGATAATTATTTTTCAAGTATTGAAGTATTATTGGCGAGTAAGGTGTGTTGATGCCATTGTCCGAGACATACGAATAAGGGGCACAGATGAGAGGACATAGCTGTTGTAATAGAAAGTTATTACAACAGAATGTTATTCCCACCAGAAAGAGATTATCCTTAATAAAAAACTGTTGAGCTTAATTGTAGGAGGTTATCTCCAAACAGAATTCAATTATTTTGAATGGCTATAAATAGAGATAAGAGGGAACTCTCAAGAGATAAGCAATTCTGGATAAATAAAAGGAGATTTTGCCACTTCTTTTTTCCTTGCTTTCTATCTATTTTCCAAGCTCCACTAGTTTAAGCTTCAGAGGGTCCCCCACAGGATAAACTTCGGTCAAGGGACTTCCTATGCGGGTGGAAGACTTCTCCCAAGCTTAAATGCACAATGCCTCCATCAGCCATAGCCATTCTCTGTTCCCCGCTCATTTGGTTTGTCTAAATAAGTCCGGATTGTTTCTCTTTTTGGGGTTTGATGGCAACACCACCATAATTTGTTAAGTTATTTCTTGGATAAAATTCTCAACCTGACCTTAATTACACTTGCAGGCTAGATCCCCATTGATGTTGCTAAATTAAAAATTACACAAAAATGATAAACTAAAAGCATTTATCTGATGGAGAGCATTGTTCGAAGATGGAAAAAAAATGGTCTTGCAAAATGAAAAAAATGGAGTAGCAGTTTTCACAAAATAGCCAAAATCACTATAAGAGTTTTATCTTATCAACCCATCATAAATTCACATAGAAGTAGATGAATAATATCTATTGTTAAACATACAATATAACTACTTTTCCAACTAACTTATTATTTTTCCATCAAGATCTAATCATTATTTGATATTATACAATTTTAATATTAATTTATTATTAATTACAATATTTGAATAATTAGGAATGCCACCATTACTAGATGAGTTGGTAGTAGTAATAGATAATAAATATTATTAGTAATATTAGTTATGATTGAATAAAGTAGAATTATTAAAATAATATTTTTATATTTAAATATTATTAATCATTTAATATTATGTAGTATTAAAATTAGATAATGAATGTTAATATTAATACAATATTATTAAAACCATGAATGTAATTGAGATTGTCAAAAAGAGTAAGGACAAAGTGAAGGACTTTTCTCTCTCAGCCTTCCAATTGACTTTGGATTTGAGTAGCTTGAAATAGTCTCTTTTTTAGGGATTAAATTAGCTTTCATCTTTTATCTTTTAGTGAAATGCTCAAAATCAGACTAAAAAACACTATTAAGAAAGTTTTGGGATAAATGGGAGGGAGACTTGAAACTCTTTCACAAGTATAACTATTAGAATAAGCAAAAATCAAAGAATTGAAAGAAGAAGAAATATAACCAAAAGAGAGAGATATGTGCATGAGAGGTTAGCATGCAATTTGTTGGCTTGATTGAGCTCTCAATATATGTAAAGCAGAGAAATAAGGTAAGCTATTGGACAAGTTCCAAATTTGTGGCAAAGACCAACTTTGCAAAGTTTGGAAAAGCAACTTTCATCCATAACTAGGGATAGCTTCGAGCCAGATTTGGGACGGGTTCTAACTATCCAAATCTAAATATCTAATAAACTATTTAATCCTAGCTCAAACACTATTAGGACTGAACTTTTTTTGTCCAAGCGTATCTCAGTCGGATATCGGGTAATTCAGATTTATCTAGTCCGAACCCAATTAAGTCATATTAAGTATTTTTTAAAACTTTCATCAACTTTAAAGTCATATTATCATTCCATAAATTATACCTATCTTAAATTAATAAAATTCAACTACATTTTTAGTTCAACAATACTTAGTTCCATATTCCATCAAAACGAAATTTAAATTCTCCTAGGTAAATAAAATTCAATAATGCTTAGTTAAAAATATATAAAATAAATAAAATATATCTAATATAATATATATAAGGATATAAGTATTTTAGAATTTAATAACTAGTAGATGATAATTGATAAAATATGTTTAATATATATATTAAAATGTTAAAATAGTTTGGACTGGTTTTATGTTTAATATATATATTGAAATGTTAAAATAGTTTGGACCGGTTTGGGTTGGGTGCATATCTATCCAGTCTCAGTCCAAATCCAAAGTTAAGCATTTAGGTTTTATCCAAATCCGGTCCAAACCCAGTTAAAGTGTTGACTACCTGATCCAATCGGGCCGGGTCGAGTATCCATGGGTTTGGGTTTTGTTGCCATCATATCCATAACATCTCAATTAAACATCCCTATGAATGTTTAAGTATTGTGTTGATTCAAAATAAAAAATACAATAATGTATAATATGATCCATTGAAATTTTGTAATGATCTCCTCTTAGATTAGTTTTTATATTTTGTTGTTTAAAAATAAAGAATATGTTAGTTATCTATGACCATTCATGTAAAAGCCCAGAATTTCATCCAAAACAAGTTATCATGTATTGTTTTAGATTTTTTTGGCTTTGTATAAGTATTTAAGATCTACTTTATAGATACAAAAAGTGGAAGTAAATATATGCCTCCACAAGTTGTCATATACTCACTCTCATCCTATCCATTCAAGTTTAAAGTCTTCATTAGATTAAGATCCAAATCTATTCAAATCTAATCATAAATATTATAATTTGTACAAGTAATATTTTCTTAGTCCACATGGATCATGAGTCGGCTTCGCTTTGATATTACTTGCAATAGCCAAGAACTTTGTCCAAAAAAATCAGTTATAAGGTATTATTTGAGTTTCAAGGCCTTAGATAAATATTCAGGATCTATTAAATGGATAGTCATACGGGAGTAAGAATATGTGTTATTGGAGTTTCTGAACTCTAAGCAATTTTTTTTGTTAATTAGTTGTTGCAGGAAACTCAAATCAATACCTCCAAATGCCCTTAGGGAGACCAGAAAGCTAGGAAAGTTTGGTTAGTATACATCTACACACACATACACACAAAAAAAAAGAGAAGGGGGAGGGGGGGATGGGATACAGACTTCAATGGAGAACTGTATATAATATGGAGGAATACGGTTACATCACAACTCTTATTTATGCAAAGAAACATAGATAACATTCATAAAGAAAAAAGAAAAGGGGGATGGAACACAAACTTCAAAGGAGAATATATATAATATGGAGGAATACAAATACATCACAACTCTTATTTATAAAGAGAAACACAGATAACATGCACAAAAAAAGGGAAGGGGTGATAGGACATAGACTTCAAAGGAGAATTATATATAATATGGAGGAATACAGATATATCACAACTCTTATTTATGTAGAGAAACATAGATGCAAAGAAACACAGTTACATCACACAAACACACATAGAAAAAGAAAAGGGGGGATGGGACATGTGAAGGGGGGATGGGACACAAACTTCAAAGGAGAACCATATATAATACGAAGGAATATCGATACTTCACAACTCTTATTTATGCAGAGAAACATAGATAACACACGTAAAGAAAAAGGAAAGGGAATGGGACATGGACTTCAAAGGAAAATTATATATAATACGGATGAATATAGATACATCACAACTCTTATTTATGTAGAAAAACATGCACGTATGCATGCACAAAGAAAAAGGGAAGGGGGCCATGCACACATGCGTACACACATATAAAAAAAAAGAGAAGGGGGATGGGACACAGATTTCAAAGGAAAACCATATATAATACAGAGGAATATAGATACTTCATAAAGGAAAAGGGAAGGCGAGGGATGCGACACAGACTTCAAAGGAGAACCATATATAATATGGAGGACACAAACAAAGAAAAAGGGAAGGAAGGGGGATGGGACTGACTTTAAAGGAGAACCATATATAATACGAACGATACACACATATACAAAGAAAAAGGGAAGGTGGGAGGTATAGGACATGGACTTCAAAGGAGAACCATATATAATACGGAGGAATACAGATATATCACAAAGAAAAAGGAAAGAGGGGAGGGATGAGACTGATTTCAAAGAAAAACCATATATAATATGGAGGAATATGGATACATCACAACTCTTATTTACGTAGAGAAACATAACTACATCACCATATATAATACAGACTCTTATTATGGGATACAGAATCATATATAATATAGGGGAATACAGATTCATCATAACTTTTATTTATGTAGAGAAACACAGATACATCACCATGTATAACACATCTAATAGGTGCCAGACACTACAATGAAACAGGCCTCTACCGATGCTTTTTTTGATCTTTCCCAATGCTTTTAAGCATCGCCAAGTAACCTCCCGACATTTCTTAAAGCATCGCTAAAGTGTCGGCTATATAAGCATGGGGATGCCAATTGCCGATGCTTTTTAAAAGCGTCGACATTTGCCGATGCTTTAAAGCATCGCTAAATTTTAATTTGCCGACACTTTAAAGCATCGTTAGGTTTATAACCTAGCGATGCTTTTTAAAAATGTCGGTAGTTAGTGACGCTTTAAAGCGTCGCTAGGTTTTAAGTCTAGCGATGCTTTAAAGCATCGCCAGATCCAAACCTAGCGATGCTTTAAAGCGTCGCCAGGTACAAACGTAGCGACGCTTTAAAGCGTCGCCAGGTTTGGATCTGGCAATGCTTTAAAGCATCACTAGACTTAGAACCTAGCAACGCTTTAAACTGTCGCCTGGTCCAAACCTAGCGATGCTTTAAAGCGTCGCCAGGTCCAAACCTAGCGACACTTTAAAGCATCGATAGGTTTGGAACTGGCGACGCTTTAAAGAATTGACAGATTTATTTTTTTTTAAAAAAAAATAAATAACTATACCTTACCTGAAATACATTAAACAACCTGTATACATTATCAAAATAAAAACATTCAAACCTGTATCACATCCAAAATACACAAACAAATAAAAACATTCAAACCTGTATCACATCCAACATACACAAACAAATGAAAACATTCAAACCTGTATCACATCCAACATACACAAACAAATGAAAATATTCAAACCTGAATCACACTCAACATACACAAACACAAACCAATCATAAAGAGTTTTTTTTATATATATAAAAGTATCAATCCAAGTTCAAATAAACAAAAAGACATACAAAAATAATAAAAAAAATTGCTGGCATCACTGATCCGCGGGAGGCTGGTCGTCGTCAGGTCTGCGACTCGCAGATGCACCAGGAACCTACAAGATATACATCAAGAATTATGATACATACATTATATATATTTTAAATTATTAGATACATACAAAATTAATAAATAATTACTTACCTGAGATGACATGAACATATGCAGCATAGATGTAACATGCTCTAGCTGAGACCTAATGGTCTGCATCTTTGCTCCGTCTGCATCACGTGTATGTCGGAGCTTTGTTATCTCCTCTTGGAGTCGACGAACATGTGACTGATCATGACTCTCTCTAGCATCCCGAGTATATCTACTCACATCAGATAACTGAGTAGGGATAACTCCAATCCCATAACCCCTCACTCATCCAGGACGCTCTGGTCCCATCAACTCCGAGAATACCTCGGCCTCGATGCGACTGCTCTGAGTAGATGATGTACCCTCACCAACATGCTCGGAGATCATAGAGGTAGCCCTATCCTATGTTTTATAAAAAACACATATATCAATACTTAATAAAAATAAAAATATAAATCATAATATAATATAAATAAATAAAATACATATATATCTCTAGACTCCTTCCAAACAAAATTGCTATCCTGGTGAACTTGAGTCATCCGATAGAACTCCACCTTACCAGGCTCCCTCCCCTGCTGATCAGCCTATATAAAGAATAAATATTACAAAAAAATCCAAAATAACACATCTTTTACCCCGTACCATGATACATGGCACATGCATGATACATGATGATACATGATGTTAAAACTAAAAGTGTACTGAAGGTATTATAGGATGAGAAATATACAAACTCATGCCTGAGCCGTGTATAACTCTTGGACCCCGCTGTGTGAGGAACAGACTGAGCTGCTCGTGCACAGCTCTATCAATAACAGAATATGTTTACAAAATAAAATTAAAACTATGTTATATATTGTATAAATATAATTATGATGAGTGAAAATTAATAAATCTCGAAGTGTTTGATGATGCTACATAACCTGTGCCCTCTCGGAGAACCAATAGTGTACCAGCTCCATTCACTGATGAGGGTGAACATCAGGAAGACAGGTAGCTACAACCTGTTCCTCTGTCCTACCCTCTCGTATGAAGTCCCTCTTCAACTTCGCCCTATATTCTTTTCACTTGCGATTGAGAGACTTAAAAACAAAATCAAAAGAATCTTAAGGAAGAACGAACTTGCTCTACAATTTAAATAAACAATAAAATAAGTATTAAATGAAATAAGCAATTCAATTATTAAAAACCTAAGATATAAAATAATATATCAATTTTTTTACCTGTACAACTCGTAGCATCTCTATTTTATATGCAGGAAGCATATCGTCCCACTTTGAATAATTCAGGAGACATAGCTGACCCCAGCATGCTACTGTCCCCAGAAAACTAGTCAACAAGCTAGCTGCTTCTTAATAGGCTGCCCTAGCTTGTTATACTCTATGACTATCCTCTCGCCCTCAGGTAACTACTACACATCACGAACTAATGTGGCTCCTCGCCTCCGCCTAAGTCTCCCGGATCCATCTACAAAAAAAATACATAAAATTATATATCAAAACTATTGCATATGTATGAATTGAAATGTGATGAAATTATTAAATTACCCTGTATCTGTATATCATCGACGACAGGCTCATCATCAGAATGATCCATAGGAGGATCATGATGTACGAACTCGGAGGGAATGGCATCGTCCTAAGGTGGAGAGGTACTAGCATCGACTGGATGTGCAGAAATAGAGGGACTGGCATCAGACCGATATGAAGATGATCGACTGCCCTCGGGCTGCTGTGCTGAAGAAGTACCAGCTTCGATCTAGGAAAACTGAAACTGTACATATGATAATCGCTTCCTTCGAGGCATGGTGTACCTAACATGCATTATTGAAAAACAAGGCAGTCAACATTATAATCAAATTATAATGGAAATGAATTGTAATTTAAAAGATAACATAATCATTCATGCAAAAATGTAAACCATCTTATAAACTTCTAACTTGTCATAATCAACTAGTTGTACCTTCTTCGGAATCCAACCTAACCAAAATGGTTGTATCATTTAAATCATCATCCGGCACAATATTTTTGAAGTAGTTTCTTGCGAGTTAAATTGGCTCTGTTTGTGTCTGATTGTGTTAGGTCCAATATCATGATATTTGTACCTGATCCAATTGGATGTGGATTTCTATTTTAGGACCCATGTCAGCTGCCTCATCACTGTGACCAACAATCACTAGATCTGGCTGGCATGCAACTATTCACTATCACTATCTCTTAGATAAATAAATTAGACAGTGTCAACCGGACTGATGCTAGTCTGGTTCACAACATTCATGGCTGATCCTGTAGGAGGTCGCTTTAGTTTTAAGTTAAGTTAATATCGTATTCATACAGGAGACCGATATCAATGGAACCCAACCCATTGCCGCCCCCAGATTATCCAATCCTTAACCTTCAAATCAAAAATAACATTGCTTGTCTCTCTCAGCCCATCAACAAGTTCCTTGCCTTTCCATTGTCCATGCATACCTAGACCTCAACATCCAAAATAATTTCTTTTCGTTCACATTCAAGGATCTAAAGGACCAATATAAGATAACATGACATAAAAAATTTTAGCTTACAATTGGAACAGTGTCATTATTCAAAATAGAAACCTACAATTTATACTGTTGGGATATCCTGTTTCAGCTACGAACCGAATCCTGGTTCAACCGGTCGAAGCCCTTTTCTCTGGACCATGGACTTCAGACCAGGCACGGGACAGTCCAACTGCAGGCAACTCACTGCTTCTCGCTGGACTACAGCATCCAAAGGCCAGCCCTATGGATAACGTCTTCGGCCTTGACTAAAGACTAAATTTCTCATCGACTTCCGAAGACACGCTTTTCGGTCCCCGCCGTAGACACAATCTCCGCCCCCGGGGGAAATACCAAGTCTTCGGCCCACGCAAGGGGAAACCCGAAGCTTGGACCATAATCTGGTCCAGAAAGGCAACTGTAACCAACTGTTACAATCGACACTCTTCATGCCATGATCATGGCGCGCGACTCCTACTGTCATGCCTCCGATCTGGCCGGAATTGCTCAGTGACAACCCACGATCATCAATCATGGGAGAAATTGACTCCCCATGATCACCGGAAAAAGAGCAGGCCGCAGGCCAGAGGCCTTCTTTTAAATAATGATAAGAAGGATAGCTCGGGAGGTACGCTCGCATACACTCACACAGGCTCTAAGAGCTTTTCCTCTCATACTCTCGAACCCTTCCCCATTCTGTGGCTGGGTACCGCCACTGAATTAGGCATCGGAGTGTCCCCCGCTGAAACAACTCTAGCAAGGGACTTATTTTGCAGGTGAACCAGGGAGCGGTCCTACGGCACAGCAGCTCCAACCGATTGATTCAGGGACTCCACGCCAATAGATTGGCGTGCCAGGTAGGGGCGCAAGCACTCTTTAAGCTCCTTCCTAGTTAAGGGGAAGTAAAAATTCTTGATGGCGAGAGAAAAAAACCAAATAGCCTTTAAAAGCCAAAGTCATGCTCCATCCCAGGGGGCGCACCCCCGTGGGAGAACGATGTTCCACCTCCCATAGTTATTGTAGGACTGCAGCAGTTCGAAGATCTTGTGAACCAGGTTACCAACCTCATGGCCATGGTTCAGGACTTCTAGAGCATAGCCTTTCCGATGGGAAATCCACCGGCCACCTCCAGACATAGCTCTCGATCCTGAAGGAAGAGAGCCCCACAAGAGGATTCTACGCATCCCTCTCCCCATTCTCGGCCCTCTCCCGAAGGCCGAACTTCGAGATTGCCCAGGTCCGCCAATTCCCCGCAAAAAGGAAAAGGCCTAGGCAAACTCCCTCATCCTCCTCCAGAGACTCCACTTCTATGGAGAGAGCGTTGAAGCAGACTCCCGATTATGATGGGAGATTCAGAGCCATCGAATCAGAGATGGCAAAGGTGCGAGAACAGAGAATGCGGGATCTTAAGGATCCCGATGACTTGATTGTGGGTGATCTATGCCCACCCTACACCGACCGTATCATGACTGAGGTTATTCCTCGGCACTTCAAGATTTCCCAGATGGAATTCTACGATGGCACCTCTGACCCCCTCGACCATTGGGGCAGCTTCAAGGCCCATATGATGATCCAAAGAGCTTCGGACGCGATGTACTGCTTAGCATTCCCGGCTACCTTGAAGAAGTCTGCTCGGATGTGGTACTCGAGCCTGCGCCCAGGTACCATCGATTCTTTCTTCGAGTTAGAAAAATTATTTGTCTTGTATTTCAGGACCTGCCGCAAGACTCCACGGAATATGGACACGTTGTTCCTCCTTCACCAGAATGAAGGAGAAAACCTGCGAGACTACATCTCCAGGTTTAATGCGGCCATGCTTGAGATCCCTGATCTCA
Organism: Areca catechu; assembly: GCA_021397845.1. NCBI lineage: Eukaryota > Viridiplantae > Streptophyta > Magnoliopsida > Arecales > Arecaceae > Areca > Areca catechu. The sequence goes on along the minus strand of CM038040.1, from coordinate 151,136,456 downwards.
ACGAGCACATGGCCATATCAGCACTAAAGAAGGGGCTTCGCACTTCCAGGCTTACCTTTTTCCTGGATAAGAAGTTTTCTAAAAGCTATGCCGAGCTCTTGTCGAGGGCTCAGAAATATGCTGATGCTGAAGAGCAGGCGGCAAATCGATGACTGATTGAAGGGAAACCCCCTTCAAAAAACAAGAATAACATGGGACAAGGTCCCCAAACTTTCAATAATAATGGCGACAAATATACAGACCACCGAAGAAGTCCTCCCAGGCCCAGAGCATTTGGAGAAATATTTGACTCCTATACCCCCCTCAACCTCCCTCGAGAGAAGATCCTCATGGAGATAGAGAAGGAGAACTATCTCCAATGGCCCCGTCCCATGAAGGCCTCCTCTTCCGTAAGGAACAGGAATAAATACTGCCGATTCCACCGGGACCACGGCCACAACACAGAAGAGTGTATCCAACTAAAGGATGCAATTGAGGATCTCATCAAGAAAGGGTACTTGGGACAGTACATCGGTCACAAAGGACCTCGGTCGGAAGCAACTATTTCCCAGCCACCTCCCGAAGAGGCCGAACTACCAAATCAAAGGCCCACCAATGGAGGTGTAGGGATGATACACCGACCCACCAACTGGAGAAGGGATGAGGACGAAGCCCCAAAGCGACTTAAGGACAACTCTATCCTCTTCTCTGACGATGACCTTGCGGGAGTTCAGCTCTCACATGACGACCCTCTTTTAATTTTGGCCGTAGTGGCCAATTATGATGTACAGCGAATCCTAGTTGATAATAAAAGTTCGACTGATGTCTTGATGTACGATGCATTCTCTAAAATGTGTTTGCCTAGACATCAACTGCGAAGATCCCCAATACCACTCTCTAGTTTCGGGGGCAACCAAGTTTGTGCCGAGGGGGAAATAGTGTTGCTTGTAAATCTTGGCACTGAACCTCGACAAAAGATACTGCCGATCAACTTCACGGTGGTCCGGATCCCCTCAGCATATAATATTATTCTGGGGCGGCCCACCTTGAACAAGTTCTGGACCGTGATCTCCTCTCACTACCTCTTGGTGTGCTTCCCCACCAGGAACGGTGTCGAAGAAGTCAGAGGAAACCAGAGGACAGCACGACAGTGTTTGATGATTGAAGATAGGCATTTCATGGATTCGACAACTCCGGATCAGCTGGATCCGAGGGATGCAACCACAAACCTCGGTGAGCCCATGGAGAGGACCATCCCAGTACCTTTGACAGAGGAAGATTCCTCCAGAGTTGTGCAGATCGGGAGCACACTTGATGAGGGAACCAGAACAGAGTTGATCCGTTTCCTCAGGGACAATGTCGACGTCTTCGCCTGGTCGGCTTTGGATATGCCAGGGATTCTTGCCGAAGTAATTACTCATCGGCTGGAAGTTGCCCCTGGGTACAAGCCGGTGCGATAAAAGAAAAGGAGCTTCGCTCCTGAGAGACAGCAAGCTGTGGACGAAGAAGTTGGCAAGCTCCTTAAAGTAGGGTTCATCCGAGAGGCCCACTACCCCGAGTGGTTGGCCAACGTGATAATGGTAAAGAAAGCTAATGGCAAGTGGAGGATCTACATCGACTATACAGACCTCAACAAGGCTTGCCCAAAAGATAGCTTCCCTCTCCCGAAGATTGATCAGCTGGTCGACGCTATCGCCGGCCACCAGTTGTTGAGTTTCATGGATGCTTTCTCTGGCTACAACCAAATTAGAATGGATCCACAAGATGAGAAGAAGATGGCTTTCATCACTGATAAAGGTCTCTACTGCTACAAGATGATGCCGTTCGACCTCAAGAACGCCAGGACAACATTTCAAAGGCTAATCAACAAGGTGTTCGAAAAGCAACTAGGGAGGAACATGGAGGCCTATGTTGATGACATGATTGTCAAAAGCATCCTTCGGAACGACCACATCCATGACTTGGAAGAATTATTCAGTGCTCTCCGGTGCTACCATATGAAGCTAAACCCGGCAAAGTGTGCCCTTGGGGTCATTTCAAGTAAATTCTTGGGCTTCCTTGTCACCAAACGAGGGATTGAGGCGAACCCTGAGAAGATTCAAGCCTTGAAAGATATGAGACATCCCTCCTGTAAAAAGGAAGTCCAGCAATTGACAGGGAGAATTGCCTCCCTAAGCAGATTTATCTCTCGATCAGCCAAGAAATGTCTTCCGTTCTTCAAGGTACTCCGGAAGTCAAACGGCTTTGAATGGTCCAAAGACTGTCGTGCTACCTTTGAGGAGCTGAAAAAGTACTTGGAGACCCTGCCATTGCTCTCCAAGCCACAAGAAGTCGAGGTCCTCTACCTATACCTCTCTGCTTCAGATGAAGCAGTCAGTTCGGTTCTTGTCTGGAATGAGGAAGATGGATCTCACAAGCCAATCTACTATATCAGCAAGGTCCTGTATGATGCCAAAACAAGATATGCAAGGATGCAGAAGCTGATCTACTCTTTGATGATTGCAGCAAAGCGACTACGGTCATATTTTCAGGCCCACGCTATTGTGGTACTAACAGATCAACCTCTTAAGGCCATTCTCAAATCTTCGGACACCTCTGGAAGGATAGCCAAGTGGGCTGTGAAGCTAAGTGAATTTGACATCAGCTTCCAGCCCCAAGCAGCTACGAAGGCCCAGGTGCTCTCTGATTTTTTGGCTGAGTGCACCTAGAAGTCCGAAGATGAAGCATCTTTGGTATAAGAAGAAGTCCCGAAGGAGACGAAGTCCGTTTGGGTGCTTCATGTGGATGGAGCTTCCAATGCTACTGGGTGCAGGGCTGGACTCATGTTGGCCGAACCTGATGGCCATACCATAGAGTACGCACTCTGGTTCTCCTTCCATGCCTCTAATAACCAAGCCGAATGCAAAGCCTTGCTCGCCGGACTTCGGATCACCAAAGATTTGGGAGTACAGCAACTCTGAGCCTTCTCAAATTCTCAGCTGGTTGTGAAGCAAGTTAACGGAGAATATACAGCCAAAGATCCAACCATGGTGCAATACCTGGAGAAGGTGCGGGCTTTATCCTCCCAACTGGAACATTTTCAGATTATCCATGTTCCACGATCAGAGAACTCTCGAGCGGATGTATTGTCTCGACTGGCAACTACAGCACCGGAATCTCTCGGGAATACCTTTGTTGAACATCTTGAAACTCCAAGCATAGCCGAAGAGGCTGCAGAGGTGCGCCAGATTGACACTAAGCCAAGCTGGATGGATCCCATCATCAAGTTCCTGAATGAGGGAGAACTAGCAGAAGATAAGGCAGAGGCCAAGAAGATCTGCTGGATGGCATCTCAGTACGTCATCTTAGATGGAACCCTCTATAAGAGATCATTCTCTCAGTCACTGTTAAAATGCTTAGGACCTACAGATGTGGATTATGCTCTGAGAGAGGTCCATGAGGGCATATGCGGTGATCATTTGGGAGGCAGATCTCTGGCATATAAGATCATTCAACAGGGGTATTACTAGCCCTCCATTTAGGACTCAGCTGATTTCGTGCGAAAGTGCACCAATGCCAGAGGTACGCCAATGTATAGAGATAGCCTGCGAGTCACCTGACTCAACTAGCAGCCCCATGGCCTTTTGCCCAGTGGGGGATAGACATTCTTGGCCCATTCCCGCTAGCATCAGGACAAAGGAAGTTTCTCCTAGTGGCCATTGACTACTTCATGAAGTGGGTAGAAGCCGAACCATTGGCCCAGATCACAGAAGGCAAGGTGAAAAATTTTATAAAAAATCTCATCATATTTAGGTTCGGTATCCCACATGTCATCATCACGGATAACGGGAGACAGTTCGACAATCCGAAGTTCAAGGACTTCTGCGCTTGGTACCACATCCAACATCGACTAACATCCGTTGCTCATCCATAGTCCAACGGAGAAGCTAAAGTCACTAATCGGACCATCCTCCATGGTCTGAAGACGAGGTTGAACGCCGTCAAAGGACTTTGGGCCGAAGAACAAACCTCCATTCTCTGGGCATACCGAACTACCTCGAGAACGGCCACCGACGAATCTCCGTTCAACCTGGCATACGGTACCGAAGCCGTGCTACCTATTGAAATCTTCCTACAGTCCCTAAGAATTGACAACTATGAAGAGCCCGAGAATTCTGATCGTAGAAGGATTGATCTGGACTTGCTATTAAGCACCAGACTACAGGCCCAGATAAGGATGGCGGTGTACCAGCAAAAGGTCGCCAAGTACTACAACTCAAGGGTGAAGGAGCAAACTTTCTGCACGGGGGACATGGTATTGCGAAGGGCAGAGGTATCCAAGCCAACGGAACAGGGTAAACTCTCCCCCAACTAGGAAGGTCCATATCAAGTTGAAGAGGTCATTCGACCAGGAACATACCGACTCAAGACCCTGGAGGGGAAGACCCTATCCCTTCCATAGAATATACAAAACCTTCGCAAATACTATCAATAAATGAGTTCCTGAAATTTCTGTGCAAAGATACTCAACCTTACTTAACTTAGAACGGCTAGTTGTATCAACTGAACGACAATAGCCTGAGTGACCTAATCTGAAAAATCGGTCAACTGCGCAAAGGAGAGTCTGATCCACTCATCTTATTGGTATGCCCGACGAGTGCAATGGATGGTCTAACCAGGCCACCCAAAAGATCAAAAGTGCAGGGATGGTTCTCGTAACCTACCCTATGGTGAATTTGAAGATGCACCGAGGCGGGCCTGAACAGCCTATCTTAATCATGATAAAAGTGCACAGGGACGGTGTAAATATCCTACCCTATGGCAAATCCAAAAGCATGCCTAAAAGGACTGCTGTCATCCTTTCTGTCGACAACAGACATTACAAGAACGGTCCAATCGACCTCATCTCTTTCCTGTAGACCAAAAATGATATGCAGAGTCTATATTTCAGACGAAGCATGATGCAACATATCACAAAGAATGCATGGGAAGAGGTAACAAAAAGATACTTCATTCCTTTCAATTTTTTATAAAAAAAAAAGGAGAAAAGAAAAATTCTTATAAAGAGAGAACGAGAAAAGAAAAAGAAACTCTCATAAGGAGAGAAAAAAAAATAAATAAAAAGAGAGTAGCACCAGGAAGATGCGGGAAATTTTCAATAACCCCCCATCGGGTTTTTCTCGTACCAGCGAGAAGAGATCTGGAAGGACGACGAAGGGCCCCCAGGGTTCCCGTCCGAACCAGAATCCGACACCTCATCGGAGTCGGAATCAAATTCATATCCGGGAAAGGGAACGGAGGGCTTGATGTTGTCCAGGCCCTTCAAGTTATAAAACTTGAAGGCCTTCCTCCTACATTCCCAGAACTCCTAGTAGGAGTCCAGAGCCACCTCAGTGACTTTATCCTTGAAGGCAGCAGAAGCCCTGAAGTCTGAGACGGCGTTCGTCGCCTCCCTCCTTGCTTCCTCCATCTCCGCGGTCGCCACCGCGACCTGGGCTCGGGCCTCCCTCAATTGGGCCTCCAGCAGGTGGACCCTCTTTTCAAGACGGTCCACGAGAGGCTCCTCATCATCATCACCCGGTCCAAAGGACTCCGGACTTCTCTTCTTTTTTGGATCAACGGCCCCCCTTTTTGCGGCTCGGTGAAGTTCAGAAGTGCTGAACCTCATCTCTAATGGAGGGAAGGAGTCTAGGAAAACGATGGCCCTTGACAGCAGAAGGCAGGGTCCTATTTATAGGGACCCTGTACCCATGACCAACTGCGGGGAGGCGTGCTCCACGTCCTTCCCAGCCATATCAGAAAGCGCCACGTGTCCGGGCGATGCTTCAGGAACTAGAAAGTCGCTCGGGAGCAATCCCCAGGACAACAACTGCCATCACTTCAAATCCGGAGAAATCCTCATCGTGCGATGGCAACATTAATGGCTTCTTTTTGGAAAATGGAGACCTGGCAGCTCACAAGGTGCAAGAAATCATGACTGTACAAATATCGACGTGCCACGTGGACAACAATGATCACAATCAAATCTCCCTAATCACTGGTTGGCAGGGGGATGATGCTTGTCCGCCCCAATGGATAAATTTAACGTCAAAAGGAAGGTGATACCGGCCTGACCAACCATAGATGGCCTTCGGTAACGGAGTTCTGGTCCATTCCAGAGTTTGTCTTCGTCAATTATCGACTAAATGGCCTTCGGCCACGACTACTCAACCAAACAGGAAAAAGAATGGTAAAACCAGTTCTTATCAACCAGACGGCCTTCGGACATGACTGTTTAACTAAGCAGAAGAAGGAACGGTAAAGCCAGTTCAAGCTACATATGTAATATAACATTGCATATGCAAAGAAGGGAGAATTCATTTCAAACTCTGGAGAAATTATCATATCAAATTCATTGATAATATAAAGAAAAAAAAAAGGAAATACATCCAAAATGACTCAAGTCACTCAACATCGACAGGAGGAGATTCTACACCACAGGACTAAAGCAACTTCTCAACCTGCTCTGTGAGGACCTCGTCAATCTAGGCAGGGATCGGAGAACCTTCGGCTTGGACTCCTCCAGCCTGAGCTTCCTCCTGAACCGGGATCGGAGTTAGGGTCACCTCCGGGTTTTCAACTAAGGCAGTGGCCTCCTCCTCCGGACATGGCACCTCCTCGGCCTCTACTATGGCTTCGGCCTCCTCCACTTCCTCTTCTTCTTCTTCAGCTATATCAAAAGGAGGAATGCTAGAAAGGTCGAGGTGAGGGAAGGCCTCCTTCATCCTGGAGAGTCCGTCATTGAAGCCGTGCTGGTAGCTATATAAAGACGCTTCACTAATTTTCGCTTGGAATTGCGAAGACATTTTGAAGTTAGCCATGGCATCATCTACTCGTTTCTTCAAAGATACGGACTCCCTCTTAGCAGCTTCGGACTCCAGGATTGCCTCTTCGGCCCTCCTGGAAGCCTCCTCCGTCGCCTTGGTCAGGCTTTCTATCTTCTCCTGATCCTCCCTGGCAGCCTGCTCCAGGGAGTCGACTTGTTTCCTGTACCTTCTCCACCCTGCCTCTTGCCCCGTCATTGTCAGATGGGTACCTTTCAGTTCGCCCTTCAATTCGCGAACTTCATCACTTGCCCGGGCAAGACGGTCCTCCATGGACTGCTTCAGCTCTTCAGCTACCTCCTTGGCAGCCCTGGCAGTCTGAAGTTCCTCTTTGAGGCTATGGATGAGGCTGTCAACATTCCCTAGGCCCTCCTCCATGAAGGTGAGGTCGTAGACCAACTGCATCAGGAGTGAGGGGTCATGGATCGAACAACTCTCAGGACAAAGGGGGCAGTGAGGATCATACCTGTTGCAGGGTGGAGAAGGCAGAATTGGACACCTTGGGAAGGTTCCGATTCCGAAGAACTGCCAAGTCATGAGGCAGTAACGTACCCTTCAATGCCTGCCTGGCTACGGCCGGGACTAGCAGTCCCCCCATAGGTGAAAGCTTCGAAGTGTTCGTCGAATGGCCTTCGACTGAGGAAGCCCCATGGGCGAACTCTCCTTCGACTTGCTGCGCTTTGCCCCTATCAGCGGCAGGGGGGCAAAATGGTGGCACACCCACTCCCTGAGGCGGGCTCCCCATTGTGCAAACTGGGGAGACAGCCGCTGGTGGAGTTTTGACTGGATAGGGTCTTGACGGAGCCCCTTCCGTGGCTATTGCATCTTCCCCTAAGGTGCCTCGGGAAGACGAAGTGCTTTGGTCCCTCTCGGGACCATCCCTCCGAGCCCTCTTCCGAACTGCAGACCTGGTGAGAAGGGCTTGTGCAACCCTCTTCTCCGAAGTTTGACGGAGCCAGCTCACACCGGGCTTCATCCCGCCACCTACAAGTAAAAGAGTTTACTTCAACAGATTAAAATACAATAAAATTAGGAAAGAGGAGCAGAAATTCCCATCGCTATGTCTAATGAGGGGAATCTGCTAATTCCTGCCTGGTAGACATTTCTCTCCTTCAACAATTCCCGGATGGGGCAACTTCGGAGTTGACCAAAAGGTCGTAGTCCGACTGATCGACCGCCAAGACCTTCTTCCCGTCATTGGCGGTTAGGCGAGGCTTCTTCCATACAGTATCGAAGCCCCATGGATCGAAAGACACCACAAATATAAAAATGGGTTTCCACCCGTGGATGGCGCTGGGCATGTCCTTGATGACCCTACGGCCTGACCTAGGGCCAATCACCCACCATCCATTGCTGTGGAAGTCTCTCTTGAGAACGAAGAGGGCCGTGAACAAATTGGTCCTAGGTTCTACATTTACGATGCTGCACATGACCAGGAACCCGCAGATGTTCCAGATGCTGTTCGGGGTCAACTGTGCCGGCACCACTTTGTACAAGTAAAAAATCTTGACGAAGAAGGGATGCAGGGGAAATCGAAGACCAGCTTTCAGATGATCTTCATACACGGCTAGACACCTAGGGGGAGGTTCGTTCACTTGTTCTTCGAGTGCGGGGAGAATGAAGGGGAACTCCTCGGGAATGCGATAGCGTTCCAAGAGAAGGGCTGCCTTACCCTAAGAAATAGAGCTGGGAATCGACTCCGGACCTATTACCTCACCGGCCCCCGAGGGCCCAACTTGTTCCCCCTGACTCTCTACGGTTTCTTCCATGACAAAAAAATGAAGCAAGGGATAGAAAGAAGATTCTACCTAGGAAGTAGGCTGGTAGTCCAGAACAAGTTGGACGAGAGATGAGACGAGGTTGAAGAAGCTTCTTTAGTCAGACTTTTACCCTTCCCCAAAAGAAAAGCAAGGGTCTCTGAAGCTCTACCAGGGTGATTTGACCCAAGGTTACCCAGGGAGGTAACCCACCTTCAAACCGCTAGGATGAGGCGCACCCATCATCCAATGGACGGGAGAAAACTGCCACCACCATCCAATTCTCAACCAACAGATTGGCTTAACCATCGTGCCACGCCAAAAGGAAAGACGGCCCCAGGGCCACCCACTTTTTCCTTCTTCCCCAACCCGGGAATGACAGCTGTCCACCATCTGATTTCTAGATTGTGATGGGCAGTCCAATCAGAGATCTCGTAATCATCCATTATATTGTCTCCCGGGAGGAAAATGACAAGGCATTAATACTCTCACTTCTCGAGGAAAATCTCCGATTCAAAAACTGAGAGTAGGGGGGCAACTGTTAGGATATCCCATTTCAGCTACGAACCAAACCCCGGTTCAACCGGTCGAAGCCATTTTCTCCGGACCACGAACTTCGGACCAGGCAAGGGACAGTCCAACTGCAGGCAACTCACTACTTCTCGCTGGACTATAGCATCCAAAGGCCAGCCCTACGGATAATGTCTTCAGCCTTGACCGAAGACCAAATTTCTCATCGACTTTCGAAGACATGCTCTTCGGTCCCGGCCGTAGACACGATCTCCACCCCCGGTAGAAATACCAAGTCTTCGGCCCACGCAAGGAGAAACCCGAAGCTTGGACCACAATCTGGTCCAGAAAGGCAACTGTAACCAATGGTTACAATCGACACTCTTCATGCCACGATCATGGCGCGCGACTCCTACTGTCACACCTCCGATCTGGCCGGAACCGCTCAGTGACAACCCACGATCACCAATCATGGGAGAAATTGACTCTCCATGATCACCGAAAAAAGAGCGGGCCGCAGGCCGGAGGCCTTCTTTTAAATAATGGTAAGAATGATAGCTCGGGAAGTACGCTCGCATATACTCACACATGCTCTAAGAGCTTTTCCTCTCATACTCTCGAACCCTTCCCCATTCTGTGGCTGGGATCTGCCACTGACTTAGGCATCGGAGTGTCCCCCGCCGGAATAACTCCGGCAAGGGACCTGTTTTGCAAGTAAACCAGGGAGCGATCCTGCGGCGCAGCAGCTCCGATCGGCCGATTCAGGGACTCCACGCCAACATATACCAACATACAAAATATATTAGCTTCAGTTGGATAAGTTATGTGAATATTAGTGATCTGAGATTTGGCATAGTTTTACCCATAATTTCGTAATCTTCAAAGACTTAGGACCCTAGCTAATCAAAATCCATAATCTTAAAACAAAATAAATACTGATCGAGATGGCCGGGCGAGGAGTTGACGGAAGAGACGGAGTAGCTACCAGCCAGAGGAAGGAGAGATCGGTGGAGGACGAGGGTGCGCCGGGCGGATCGACCATGGGATCTAGGGCACGGATCGGTGGAGGAGCTATCGGTCGGATGAGGAGGAGGAGGAGGAGGAGGTGCTGCGTCGACGGATCGAGCGGAGGAGGAGGAGGAGGTGGTTCAGCGGCTCGGGCGGGAGGGGGTGGGGGGGGGAGGAGGAGGTGCTGTGTCGGCGGATCGAGCGGAGGAGGAGGAGGAGGCGGAGGAGGAGGAGGTGGTTCAGCGGCTCGGGCGGGAGGGGGTGGGGGGGGAGGAGGAGGTGCTGTGTCGGCGGATCGAGCGGAGGAGGAGGAGGAGGCTCGGCAGCTCGGGCCAGCTCGAGTGACCCGGGGGGGCCGAGCAGACTCGGGCGGCGAGGGGGGGGTCAGGCGGGCTCGAGCAGCGTGGGGGGGGGGGGTAGGGATCGGGCAGGATCTAGGGCTCGGGCGGAGGAAAATGGATTTTGGAAATTCCGGCGATGCTTTTTGACGATGCTTTTAAGTATCGGTACTTGTCGACGCTTAAAAGTGTCGGCGAGTTCAGGATGCAAAAGCGTCGGTACTTGCCGACGTTTAAAAGCATCGGCGGGTTCTGGAGAATGCCGACATTTTTCAAAAGCATTGACAGGTTCTGGATTATTCCTGACGCTCCCGAGAAGCATCGAGAAAAAAGTGCCAGCCTTATCCTTTTTACTATAGTGAGATATATGATGGTAGAGCCAAGCCAGGGTTTATAGAAGCATTTTAGAGGCAATCACACGACCATCTCCAACGCCGAGATGCTCAGTTTGTTGGGACTCCAAACAATGTCGTTCTGCGCTAGCAACTGGCAGATGGGCACCGTTCCGGGCTTGACGTCGAGCACCTTGAAGGCCACGTGCTCGGGGCTGAATCCGGCAGGGTCGGTGTAGCATGCAGCCATCGCCTCCACCTTGGTCCCATCCTTCCCGACCATCGACACCTTGTAGGCCTCTGAGCACGTCGTGTGGTAGTGGAAAACAGCGTATGCATAGTTCTCACTGTGGCAAACCACCAACTTAGAGCTAGGCAGCTTCTGCATGCACTTTGGATATCCTGTAAACTTGTTTCGGTGTAGCCTCCCTTTCGACCGTCGTCGACAGGGCTTCGACGTTACTAGTCCCAAGACTGGACGTGATAAAATCCACCATGGACTCGACCGAGGTGGCGCAGTATCTGGTCTGTCCATCAATCGCCGGCTCCTCGCACTCCAGAAGGGTCTTTTTCATGGTCTCAGCTTGGCTGGAGTCGGGCGCGATGGAGAGGCTGGAAAGGATCTCCGGGAGCTTCGCTGAGGAGAAGGGGATGGAGTCGGCGAATTGGCGTGGAAGAAGGGTAACGCCGGTGGGGGTCCGGGTGAAGTGGAACGTCATATTGGCACTCCGGTGCAAGTCCTTCTCCAGGAAGAAGTGGTTTGCGGTGGGATTCTGGATTTCGCTCTGCGTAGCGGCGTAACGGAAGAAGGCACAAACCGAGTCCGACATCTCATCAACAAACGCGCCTGCAATTAAATTGGAATTGTTTTTGTCATTCATGCTAATTTCATGAAGATGGATAATCCATGTATAATCAAATGATTTAACGTTATGTTTGGTGGAGAGTAATCTATTCATATTATCGATAATTTTAAAATATTAGATAATTATATTTGATATTTATATTAAATGGTAATCTAACTTGAATCGGTAATGATTACCTGTCATATGGCAATCCAGATTACGTCAGAAAGGAGTGGCTATCCAGATTACCGGAGATGTAGTAATCTGGTATTTTTTTTTTACAAAATAAAAACGTCCCTTCCACTTCGGTGAGAACGAAACATTTCTCTTCTCCCCAATCTCTTCTTAAGTCTATATTTTATTTATAAAAATATATTTTTTACATTTTAGCTATTTTTAAAAATATAAATTTTAAATATTTTATATTATTAAATATAAAATATAAATATTTTTTATATTAAAATTGAAAAATTGAAAAATATTTTTTATACTAAATAAATGTAAAGAAATTATATATAATCTTTTAAATATACTAAGTAATATATTAAATTTATATATATTATATTATTAAATTTAAAATAATATATTTATATTCTATATAAATACATAATTTAAATTATATATTACATTTTATAACATAACATATATATTATATTATATTAAATATAGTATAATATATTTAATATAATATAATATATAATATATTATTAACTATATAATTTTATAAATAGTTACATTATAAAATATCAAATAATATAATACTATATTACATTACAAAATATCAAATAATTTATTATATTAATGTAATATTATATTACACAACTATATTATATTATAATATATTTTTAATAAATTTGATTTAGGGATATTTTGAAAATTTGAGCTTAGATTACTGGTAATTTATTTATCATACCAAACACAATAATCAATCTTACTGATAGATTACCTGTGTATATCAAACACAGTAATCAGCATTACTGGCAATCTATCCAGTGGTAATCTATCTTGCAAGTAATCTAGATTATCATTTAGAATTTTCTGGTGATCCACCAAATATAATCTAAAAAAGATGGTACAGCTAGCAGTAATTGCTAATAAGGCATTCTTGGTTAGGCTTGGTTGGATGGTAGTTCCATTCTCTACTTTTAGACACCAGTTTACATTTCAAAAAAACTATTGGATACCAGTTTATATGACGGCTGCAATATTAATTATTAGTTGTCTAAACGCTTCTTTTATATTTCTGTTCTAGGAAAATTGTTAATAAACACTCCGTAATTAAATTGATAATTTGTAGCGATATGACACGAGTAGCTTGAAAATGATATACCTTTACTAGCTAATAAACAAAACTGAGGTCTATGAAAATAAATATAAAGGAGTTAGTCAGGTCAGGCTTAAGGTAGACATGCATTTCTTGATCTCATCTGAAATTATTTTGAGGTTTGATCTTCGGCTCATTAGTTCATTGAGGCTCTTGTCAATGGCAATCCTACTATCAGTAAAATTATGAGGGACCAGCACCTGAACGTATCAGATGGCGGATGGCACTTGGCATGGGAGTATTGGGCAAGATGGAGTTCCAGTAGAGATATGCAGGCTATTGGGATATGCCGGTTCAAGCATCAGGCAACTATCGGTTTGATCGCCCGCCAGATCTTTTTTTCGAACCGCATGACTAGATTGAAACATCCAGAGAGAGCCACGAGAGTGGATGAAGCAATATCTCGGCCCCCGTCACGTCGTAGGCCCAGTCTTCGGCTCTATCCGAGGATCTTGATCCTGAAGATCGATCCCTGGTGCACTGTTGAAAGAAGCCGACCCGAAGAAGACAAGTCCGAAGATAATGCCAAATCCATTCAGAAGGGAAAAGCTTCGTGATGAATAGCTGAAATACATTCGGACTTCCCAGGCGAGGTAGTGCGAAGATATTTCGGTGACTCGACAATAGCCCCTCATAAAGAGGAGGCTAAGAAGCAGATCTCCGATCAACTCCATAATGATGGAAGCGGATACAGCGGTTACAAGTGGTCACCTGACCACTATCTCCAAATCATAACTACTTCGGAATGGCCATGCGGCTGCTAGCTCCAACTCCAACGCCTCCAGTCTGGCCAATATCTTCTGGTAACTGCCTACGGTTATGAGCGGGACGAAATTGATTAGTCTCTGCCTTAATCACAGGGCAAAAATACCAAACGACAGGCTGGTCCAACCACTACAAATACTGGTAAGAGGGGACACTCGAGGTAAGGAGGAATAATCATAGAAAAAGAACAACTCTAAGCCACCATTTTTCTCTTCAGAACTGCTCTTCGTTCTGTTGCTGGAACCTACCTCTGACTTAGGCATCGGAGTATCCCCACCAGAGAAAATCCGATTATGAACTTATTTTGTAGGTGAACGGAGAGAGCGAACCGGCGATCCAGCGACTCCGTCCGGTTGAGAAAGGTTATATGCCAACATATTGGTCCACCAGGTAGGGGGAGGATCTAGGCATCCACCGTTAAACCCCCTCGCTTTTTTCTTGAAAGAGAAGAGTAAAAAGAGATCCCGATGACGAGACGAAGGACTCAAAATGCTTCGACAAGCAGGGATCGCCCTCCCTCTCACAGGAACGACCCGCCGGCAGAGAACGATGTCCTGCCTCCCGTGCTCATCGTAGGACAGCAGCAATTTGAGACCCCCACTGAACCAGGTCAACGCTCTTATGGCCATGATTCAGAATTTCCAGGACAGAGCCCTCTAGGTGGGACAACCACCAACTGTATCCAGACATAGTCATCAATCCCGGAGGAGAGAAGATCATCAACCCGGGTCTACCCATCTCTCTCTCCAAGACCACCCCTCTCCGGAGGGCCACAACTCTCGAAATCCGAAGTCCACTGATCCCCAGCGGAGGGGAAAGTGATCTAGGCAATCTCCCTCCGTTTCCTCTAAAGATTCCACTTCAGGAGGAGATCTACTGAAGGAGGACCGTCCTGATTACGAGGAAAAGTTTAAGGCCCTCGAATTTAAGGTTGCAAAACTTCAGGACTAGGGAAAAGATGGTAGCCTCATGGCTTACGAGTCACTTCCTACGTTCACCTCTCGTGTCATGGTCGAAATCGTTCCTCAGTACTTCAAGATTTCTCAGATGGAACCTTTCGACAGTACCATTGATCTACTCGATCATCTGGATAATTTTAAAGCCCATATGATGATTCAAGGGACCTCGGACGCACTATACTACTTGGCCTTTCCTGCCACTCTGAAGAAGGCAGCTCGAATGTGGTACTCGAGCATACGTCCAGGTACTATTGACTCTTTTTTTTATCTCGAAAAGTTGTTCATTTTGCATTTCAGGACCTGTCACAAGACACCCCGAAACACGAACACCCTATTCCTCCTTCACTAGAATGAAAGAGAAAGCCTGCAAGACTATATCTCCAGGTTCAACTCGGCCACCCTCGAGATCCCTAATCTCAACGAGTATGTGGCTATGTCCATATTAAAGAAGGGGCTCCGATCATCCAGGCTTACTTTCTTCCTAGATAAGAAGTTTTCCACAAGCTAAGCTGAGCTCCTATCAAGGGCTCAAAAATATGCTGATGCTGAAGAGCAGGTGGCAAATTGATGACTAGCTAAAAGGAAACCCATTCTAAAGAAGAAGAACAGCAGAGGGCCGGATCCCCCTGCACCCTCCAACAACAACAACAATAACAATGGTAGCTCCAATCGGCGATGAAGTCCCAAGCTTAGAGCATTAGGCGGGAGATTTGACTCTTACATCCCCCTTAATCTCTCCAGGGAGAGAATTCTAATGGAGATAGAAAAAGAGTATTATCTCCAGCGGCCACATCCCATGAAGGCATCCTCTTTTATGAGGAATCGAAGCAAGTATTGCAGATTTCATCGGGACCACGACCATAACATCGAAGAGTGCATCCAACTTATGGATGTCATTAAAGATCTCATCAAGAGGGGCTACTTAGGGTGATATGTCAATCGCATAGCACCTAGGCCTGAGACCACGGCCCCCTAGAGGGCCCCTGAAGAAGCTGAGCTACCACACCAAAGACCCACCAGCGGTAACGTGGGAATGCTACATCGGCCAACCAATTGGAAAAGAGCCGAAGATGATGCCCTGAAATGGTTCAAGGACAACAACTCCATACTCTTCTCCGGCGATGACCTTGTGGGAGTTCAACTCCCACATGATGATCCAGTTGTAATATCAGTCATTGTGGCCAACTACGATGTAAGGCGTCTCCTAATTGATAATGAAAGCTCCATAGACGTCTTACTCTATGATACTTTCTCCCAAATGTGTTTACCTAGAAACAAGTTACAAAGGTCTCTTATTCCACTCACTGGCTTTGGAGGAAATCAAGTCGATGTAGAGGGCGAAATAATACTACCCGTAACCCTCGGTACCGAATCCCGACAGAAGACACTACCAATTAATTTCATGGTAGTCCGGACTCCTTAGGCCTATAATGTGATCTTGGGACGGCCTACCCTGAACAAATTCCGGGCCATAGTATCAACCTATCACCTCTTAGTACGGTTCCCCACTAGAAATGGGGTCGGAGAAGTAAAGGGAGATCAAAGGGCCGCACAATAGTGCCTGATGATCCAGGACAAACAAGCAATCAATCTGATGGGGACATCAAAACCCATCCGGATTTTGCTTTCCTTTTTTTCATATTTTTTTTATTTTAGTTTAACTTTTAATCCCAGCTATTCCATGTATTTCCACTATTCCCATTTTATCCCTGTTTTATTCCCGACTTATGCCTCTTTATTCCTTTCATCTTCAACCTCTAGAAAACTCCGAGAACTTTTTTTTTCCTCCATTTTCTTTCCGTTCATCCCGGATCTGCCACGCCCGACCACCGGCGCCCCCCTCGACGTCCGTCCTCCCTCCCGGCATCGATCTCCTCATGGGAATGCCAGCAAATCCCACGAATAGCCCACGGCCATTCCCCCCATGCAGCTCTTCCCATGGCCGTCCACCCCCTGCTACTCCACCCATGCCCATGACACCTCTGCCATGCCCTGCCGGATCTCCATGCCGTCGACCGAGCCATCGTCTTCCACGCCAAGCCTGAGCGAACGGAGAGCGCTCACGCCCTGCTACTCCGCACGCGGCTCCATGCATCGCCCAGCACCGGCACCTCCGTGCCACTCGCATCGCCGTGCCGCCACCATGCCGTCGCCATGCAACCGCCTTCCCTAGCTGCCGGTCGTGCCTCCCCGCAAGTCTCTCTCCGCCCCTTGTTCCACGGTCACAGGGAATTTTTTTCTGCACGGATCTCAGAGCAAAATAATTTTGTATGGATGTCAGAGCGCACACTTCTCAGAGCAAAAATTTTTTGCACAGTCATCAAGCCTGCACATATTTCAGAGCAACTCAGTATGGATATTGATGAATTGGGATTTTATTTTATTTATTTTAATTGGATATATGGACCAATTGGAAATTTTTTAAAATTAGTTTTAGATTAGGATTAGTTTTATTTTTTACCATATGAAGAGGATTGTGTTTAATTTTCTACCATGTTTTCGGGCTGCAAGCAAAGCAGGTTTGGGTTGTCACTTTTTTTGGGTTGCATGCCTTGTATTTCTTTCTTGGGCCCCAAGTTTTGTAAGCCTATATAAAGGCACCTCCTTTCTTGAATAAAATATGATGATGATTATGAATTTTTGAAAAAAGGTGTTCTTGGTTCTGCCTCCGGGCATGAGGCTCATCTTTCCTTCACCTACGGGTGTCGAGAGGTGTGAGATCCCCTTTCTTCGCTTTCGAGCATCGAGGGGCACGAGGCCCTAGTTATCTTTTCCTTTGCTGAGTCCCCTTTATGATCTTGGAGCTTTCCATTCACGGCCCCAGATAGCGATTTAGGTGGGACGCCCTAGGCTCCGCATATAGTGAGATGGGTGGGATGCCCTAGACTGCATGTAGTGGGGTGGGTGGGATGCACTAGAGGTGCGACGTCTCTTCGTGAAGGTAAGTCCTAAGTCCATAGAGTATCCATGTTTCTTACCCCCACATCTTTTTTTTCTATCTTTTTGACCCTAATCATAGGAGACTTCTCAGCTCTCCAACGATCCTCCTAGCCCCTCCCTTTTGTCCCCCATCACAATCCCACAACTTTGGACCAGTTGGATCCAAGGGACCCAACCGTAGACTATGGCTAGCCTATGGAAAGAACCATTTTGGTACAGTTAATCGAAGAGGACCCCACCAAAGTTGTATAGATTAGGAGCCTGCTTGATGAAGAAATTAAAGCGAGGCTAATCTACTTTCTCAGGAACAACGCTGACATGTTTGCTTGGACAGCTTTGGATATGTCTGGAATGCTGACCGAAGTGATCACTCATCAGCTGGAAGTTATCCTTGAATACAAGCCGATCCAGTAGAAGAAGAGGAATTTCACCCCAGAGAGGCAGCGGGCGATAGATGAAGTAAACAAGCTTCTTAAAGTGGGATTCGTTCAAAAGGCCCACTACCCCGAATGGCTAGCCAACGTGGTAATGGTAAAGAAAGCTAGCGGTAAATGAAAGATCTGCATCGATTACACAGACCTCAACAAAGCCTACCCGAAGGATAACTTTTCCTTGCCAAAAATTGACTAATTGGTCGATGCCACTGCAGGCTATTAGTTATTAAGCTTCATGGATGCCTTCTATGGGTATAATCAAATCCGAATGGACCCTCGGGATGAAGAAAAGACTGCCTTCGTTATCGAAAAAAGCCTCTACTGCTATAAAATGATGCCATTCAGACAGAAGAATGTCGGAGCGACATTCTAAAGACTGATCAACAAAGTGTTTAAAGAATAGCTGGGAAGGAACATAGAGGCTTATGTCGATGACATGATCGTGAAGTGTCTCCTTAAAGAAGACCATATCAAAGACCTGGAAGAGTCATTCAATGCCTTATGGTGCCATCAGATGAAGCTGAACCCAACAAAGTGTGTTTTCGGGATAACCTCAGGCAAATTCTTGAGGTTCCTCGTAACTAAGCGAGGAATCGAGGAAAAACCTGAAAAGATCCAAGCCCTCCGGAATATGAGACACCCTTCTTGTAAGAAGGAAGTACAACAACTGATGGGAAGAGTCGCCTCTTTAAGCAGATTCATTTCTCGGTCGGCTGAGAAATGTCTCCCTTTCTTCAAGGTACTCCGATAGTCTCGGGACTTCAAATGGATCGAGGATTGCCACCTTGCCTTTAAGGAATTAAAGAAGTATTTGGAGACACCATCCTTACTCTCCAAACCTCACAAAGGAGAGACTCTCTACCTGTACCTCTCCGCCACGGACAAAGCAGTTAGTTCAGTTCTCATCCGAAAAGAGATAAACGGCCTCCATAAGCCGATCTACTATATCAGCAAGGTCTTGCATGATATCGAAGTAAGGTACTCAAGAATGCAGAAGCTGATCTACTCATTGATAATTGCAGGAAAGTGACTATAGCCTTATTTCTATGCCCGCACCATTGTGGTCCTAGCTGACCAGCCCCTCAAGGTTGTTCTCCATTGTCCTGACACCTCAGGAAGAATAGCTAAATGGGCTGTTAAGTTAAGTGAGTTCGACATCAGCATTCAACCTCAATCGGTCATGAAAGTGCAGGTGTTATCCGACTTCTTAGCCAAATGCACATGGAAGGCCGAAGACAAGGTTCGATCAGCCGAAAGGGAGGTCAAAAGGGAAGGAGCCGATCCGAAAGATACGGAATCCATCTGGGTCCTCCACGTGGACGGGGCCTCCAACTCCATGGGATGTGGAGCAGGTCTCATACTAGCCAAACCAGATGGGCACGCAGTGGAGTACGCACTCTGGTTCTCCTTCCATACTTCAAATACTCAAGCTGAATACAAAGCCCTACTTGCGGGACTCTAAATCGTTGAAAGCTAAGGGGTTCAAAAGATACAAATCTTCTCAGACTCCTAGCTGGTAGTGAACCAAGTCAAAGGTGACTTCGAAGCTAGGGATCCTATAATGATCCAATATTTAGAAAATATATGAGCCATGTCTTCTCGATTGGAGTCCTTTGAAATCACCCACGTGCCCCGATCGAAGAACTCCTGAGCAGATGCATTATCTAGGCTCGCCACCACTACTCCGAAATCCCTCGGACGTACCTTCATTGAGCATCTTGAAGTTCCAAGCATAGCCGAAGAGGCCTCGAGATGCACCAAATCGGGACCGAACCTAGTTGGATGGATCCCATCCTCAAATTCCTGGATGAGGGCACATTACCGAAAGATAAGGCAGAAGCCAAAAAGGTCTGCTGGATGGCATCTCAGTACGTCATCTTAGACGGGACCCTGTACAAGAGATCGTTCACCCAACCTCTGTAGAAATGCCTAGGGCCATTGGACGTTGACTATGCCCTAAGAAAAGTCCACAAAGGTATATGCAGAGATCACTTGGGGGTAGATCCTTAGCATACAAAATAATATGCCAGGGTTACTACTGGCCCACCATCCAAAAAGACTCAGCTGACTTTGTCTGAAGATGTAACCAATGCCAAAGGTATGCCAACATCCTAAGACACCCAGCAAGCTAGCTCACCCAACTAATGGCCCCCTGGCCCTTCGCTTAGTGGGGCATGGACATTCTTGATTTGTTCCCACCATCATCTGGACAAAGAAAATCTTCATTTATCGCCATCAGCTACTTTATCAAGGGGTCAAGGCTGAACCCCTAGCTTACATCACAGAAGGGAAGGTGGAATGTTTTGTCAAGAACTTCATCATATTTTGGTTTGGGATTTCTCACACCATAATCACTGACAACGGGAGACAATTCGACAATCCCAAGTTTAGAGACTTCTGTGCCCAATACCATGTGCTTCACAAATTGATATCAGTCGATCATCCATAATGCAACGGAGAGGCCGAAGTAATAAATCGAACTATTCTTCATGGTCTGAAGACCAGACTGAACGACGCCAAGGGACTTTGGGCCGAAGAACTGAATTCCATTCTTTGGGCATACCGGGTGACCCCCAGAATGGCCACGGGTGAATCTCCATTCAATCTGGCATACGATACTGAAGCAGTCCTCTCCATTGAAGTCACCTTGCAATCCTTGAGAATCGACGGGTACGAGGAACCCAAAAATTCAAAGCACAGAAGAGCAGATCTGGATCTACTGCAAGGCACCAGACTTCAGGCTTAGATCAAGATGGTAACGTACCAGTAAAGAGTTACTAAGTATTACAACTCCAGAGTGAAAGAGCAAATTTTTCTACTCGAAGACTTGGTGCTGTAGAGAGCCGAAGTGTCCAGGCTGATGGAACAAGGCAAGCTGTCCCCAATTAGGAAGGATCCTATCGGATCAAGGAGGTCATACGCCCGGGAACATATCGACTCGAGACCTTGGATGGTGTCACACTACCTCGGCCTTGAAATGTACAAAACCTCTGCAAATACTATCAATAAGCATTCCCACCAAAGGGAGGCTTTCACAAAAGTCTGTTTGAAGGCAAGCCTAAACAATCTACTTTGCCATCAATCAATGACATGGAAATGTCACAGCAACTCATCTGACACAAATGGCAGAAAAGCGCAAAGATGGGTCTGATCCACTCACCTTATCAGAATGCCCGAGGAGTGCAAAAGGAAGTAATGCGGCACGCATATGATTAATGTTTTGAATATGGTTTGTAGAGCAATGAAACCTAATTACACTAGCATTGTACTCATCATAATAAGACTTAAGGATTATAAGAAATTGGACTTTTACTTGATTAGACACAATTCTAAACTAAGAAGGAAGAAGATCTAGACAATAGGGGCTAATGATTGTGGACTTACCTTGATGAGCTTTCCAACCTTCTTTTGATTCATACCTTGAAACTACCAATGCTCAGAACTGAAGAATCTGGATAACAGAGATCAGAACCCTGGACTTGGGGCTTCAGCTTGTTTGTTCTTTGTTAAGGTGAACCCAGCCCACAACTCAAAGACTTCAAAGGACCCTGCAATGAAGATCAAAGTTAAGGAAGAAGGATAGGAACATATAGAAGGGATGGGAGAATTGATGAACTAAGAACAGAAATTTGAGTAGATCTGGCCGACTCCAATGCCTTCACTTGAGCTTGGAAGATGCTTTGCTAGGGAAAAAGAATGGTTTTGGCGTGGAGGAAGAGGATGGAAAACTTTCACATAAGAAAAAAATACAAGACAACTTCTACTTCCAAAATTTCAACTTCAATTTTCATTCATTCCCAAAATCAATCTCTTTTACAATGGGCGTCCAAGGCTTTTAATAGCCTCACAAAGCTAGCTTTTGAAATTTAAAAACTCCCCAAATCGAGGAGGATTACAAGGGGGGTTGGAGGATTTGGTGGAGAGTTTGGAGGGATATGGGGGGGGTTGGAGGATTTGGTGGAGGACTTGGAGGGATGTGGCCAACCTCCTTGAATTTGAATCTCCCTTGTTGGCGCCCAAAGGGCGATGAGGTGGCTGGTGAAGTGGCACCTGATGACGTGGCATGGTGAGGTGGTCTTCTACTTGGATAAGAATGACATGTGGCACCCAGTGGTCCTAGTTGATGGTCCTTTTCTCTTGCTTGGTTGATGTGTCTTCTCTTCTTCATGTGGTCAAATTATGGGGTCTAGAATTTGAGTCTTGTTGCTGGCTTTCATGGCTTTAAGACTTGATTAGACTTAACTCAACTGAATTAGACTTAACTCAACTGAACTGACTTGACTGACCTAGACTTTAAAACTTGAAATGGACTTACAAGAAATGAAATTTTAAAAGTAATTACAGGACTCAATAAACACTCTTGATTTGAAACTCAAAATTAATTACAGGACTCTTGAAAAGGAAATGACTCTTGAAAATAAAATATTTTTGAACTAAAGGATACAAGGTAACCTAATTATCTTCGATCCAAATTGGGATAAGGCTAACCTTGTTGGAGTAAAGTTTCTTTCGGCTTCTGGTGTCCACACCAATTCTCCTGGGGTGGGCAGAACTCGACCCAGTCGAGTATGGTTCAGTTTTGCCCTGGTAATGCTCGAACAAGTCTGGGTTAAGTCTTTGCAGGTCCTCTCGAGTAATCCAAGAGTTGTCGGACTCAGGTCGACCTTGCCATTGAACCAGGTATCGCTGATAGTCCTTATTCCTGGTAGTAATGATCTTGTCATCCAGGATTCTCTCAATCCTCTCTCTCTGCTCAGGTAAGGTTGGTGGTGGACACTCGGAAATATGTTCACTCTCAATGAAAGTTTCTGGCTCAAAAGGCTCACTAGGTATTAGTAGTGGTTCTTTGTATTCTACTAGGTCTGAAACATTGAAGGTGGTACTAATACCCATATCAGGTGGAAGTTCCAAAACATATGCATTAGGCCCTATTTTCTTTAAGATCTTGAAAGGTCCCGCTCCGCGGGCATGCAGCTTCTTTATGGTTCCAGAGGGGAACCATTTAGGGTTGAGCCTAATCATCGCATAATCTCCTTCACAGAATTCTTTAGCCCTCTTATGTGAATCAGCTAAATGTTTGTAAGTCTCATTGCTCAGTTTGATCTTATTTCCTTCATAAACCTCCTCTTCATCATTCTCCAGGGGTTCTGATTCACCTTCTTCTGCCTCCCTTATATGTAAAGCTCTAGAGAGACATTGGCTCACGAAATGACCTGGTTTACGACACTTATAGAAGACTCGCTCCCTCTCACCTCGAACTTCAGGGCTCTTTCCTTTGTCTTCTCTAGGAATTGGGAGAATGGCAGGGTTGTGCCTAGGGGTTGGATTCGAGCTGGATCTTGGTCTATTGGTTGTACCAGGGACTGAACTAGGCCTGCTAACAGGAGGGTTAAACCTAATAGGTTCAGGTCGTCTAAATGTAGCTCTCCTTTGAAACCTCTCATAGTCCGTGGCAACTTGGTATGCCTGATCTAAATCATGGACTTTCCTTAAAAACAGTTCCCCTTTTATATCATCATTCAACCCTGATCTAAACCTTGATAAAGTGGCTGCTTCAGACTCGACTACGTTGCATCGCATCACAAACTCATCAAATTTAGCAATGTATTCAGAAACGGTCTTGTTACCCTGTGTCAATCGTTGCCACTGATCTAATAACCTTTGCTGATAAGACATAGGCAGATATTTCTCTCTAAGTTTCCTCTTCATATCTCTCCATGTTGCTATAGGTAAATCTCCCCTTTGCCTTGATATGCGTTCCACGTTTCCTCAATATAACCGAGCCTGACGAACTAGTCTGATTCTGGCAAACTTAAATCTTCTCTCTTCAGACATATCATACCAGTCAAAATACTGGTCCATGTCAGCCTCCCAATCTATGTACACCTTAGGATCTAAGCTTCCCTCAAAGGTTGGTGCATCTAGACGGATGTTCCTTAGGGCCCGATCATCCTGATCAAAAGTATCATAGTGAGGCCTTCTAGGAGGTGGCTCTGGAGTATGATCAACATAATCCTGATGCGGTCTTCTTTGAATTGGATCAGGTGTGTGTTCCTGTCGTTGGGCTCTAGGATGAACTGAAGGTAATCTGGATGAAGGTGGTTCAGTTGGGGTCAACCTAGCTTCTTCTAGGGCTCCTACCCTTTCCTCGAACTGACCAAATTTAGCATCCAAACGGTCCATCTTCTCGATCATAGATCTCATAAGGCTTTCCATACTAGTATCCATGGATGAACTAGGTTGGGCTTGTGAAGGGTGGTAAGGTGTGCCTGACTGGTGCGGGCACCAGAATCAGAAAGAGACTCCAACCAATTCAAGCCCATTCCGAATCTTTATGGTTGGACTAGAGAGTCCGGTAACCTTTCTTTATTTTGAGTCCAAAAGAATCATGTAAGTCGAGTCCATGTTGGGTCCTGTAATCTTTCTTTTGAGTCCAAAATAATCATGTAAGTCGAGTCCATGTCGGGTCTAGTCTTAGTCCAATCCAAATGGGTCAACTAGCATCAAGCCTAAAGAAGACTCACAATGTATACCCCAAATCAAGACCAAAGACAACTCAATTGGGGACCACATGCCACATCACTTGCGCCACCTCAACTTGGGACCACATGCCACGTCAAGAAGGGACCACATGCCACCTCACATGCCACCTCACCACAAGAGGGCGCCATCCCAAGTTCAAATTCAAGGAAGTTGGCCAAGGAGGATTTCAAGCAAGAAAATCAGCCCTCTCCCCTTATATTACTCCACTTGTTTGGGGATTTGAAATTTCAAAATTTGTGAGGCTTTATTTAAAGTCTTGGACGCCCCTTGTAAAGAGGAATTGATGAGTGAATACAAATTTCCAGCAATTTTCTATGTGTTCCTATGTGCCTATGTGGATCTTTGTGCCTAAGTGAACCTCTTCCTCTCCTCCATCATTTCTTCTCCCTAATCCTTCTCTTTTACTCTTCATCTTCCAAGCAATCCTCTTCCTTCAAAGCGAATTAAGGACATCCTCACAAGAAGAAGATCAACACCAACACAAGCTTCCACCATGGCGCCAAGGATCATTTCCAACAAACTCTCCTTTTGAGTTCCATCAATCTTCTCACTTCTAATTAAGTATCTAATCATCTTGGTTTCTTTGTTGCAGGGTTCTCTAGGCTCCAGATCCAAGAGGAAGGATTACTTGCTACAAACCAGAAAGTTAGAAGGCCCATCTTATGTGGTATGATCTTTCATTTGAGAACCTTAAGAGTGAATCCCTTGTGCTTGAGATTTCAATGCTTGAACTCCTAGTATTTTAAGATCGGGATCATTAAATAGGGCTAGCTTGACTTGTGTGCGAATTCTAATCTTGTCCTATTTCTTTAAGATTTTGATAGTCCTCCTAGCTGGGTTTAAGTATAAGCATTTAGGGTTTCTTATTTAGATCTCCTTGATCTTATATGTTGAATCACTCATATGCAAGTAGGAATTGCTAGCCGATGTCCCCATCATTCCCCTGAGGTGGGGAAAACTCGACTCCGTCGAGTCAGGCATCGAGTCTTCTGTCTTCCGCTTCATATTATTTCCTTTAGACTCCAAACTGATAACCTTGAGATTTTTTTTTTTTTTTTTTTTTTTATATCAGCCCTGCTCTGAGATCTGTACTCCACCATCCTGGGATTGCTTTGAGATGCATGCAGAGGAGAATGCCAGGTTTTCGTTCACGTTCATGCACCAGCTTCTCATTTTCCTTCATGGACCGAACCGGAGGCAAATTTTCGCCGGCGGGGCCTCAGGCGACGGCGCTGCAGAGGAGGACGGCAACTCGGCGCTGGGGCTTCTCCTTCTTCTTCATGAATTGAAACCAGGGAATAGGGAAGGTCTTCGGAAGGTTTGTCTGCGTTGGTGCTGGGAGGAGACGGCGGCGGGGTCGGGATGGTAGCCGGCGGAGTCGGCGGTCGCTGGCGTTCGGCGACGGAAGTGAGGTGTCCGGCATTGCGGTAGCAGGGGCCGATCTGTGCAACTCTGCCGGAGTAGACGGACTGAAAGGAAATGAGGCAAAGGGGTAGCAGGGGCGTCGGCGTGAAGCTGTTCTCCCTTGAGTGGCGGTAAATGACGGAGACGGCGATGAAGATCGGGCGGAGGAAGAGAGCAGTCTTCATGGGCAGAGGCAGAATCCGACGGCTAGTATTCGGCACACTCAGAAGAAGCAGGCGGATCTCGGTGGAAATCAGGCGGTTCTCGACTGGGAGTAATGACCGGATGGAAGCAAGGCAACGGGCTGCATTCGATCTTGGATCTCTCCGAACGAGATGAGATCCGGCGATTGGGGCGCACGGTGGGCAGAGATGGCGGCACGAACGCCGAAGGTCACCATGGCAAGGGGAGGCGGTCACCGTGGAAGAGGGGCTTGCTGCCGCTGGAATGGCCTCTTCATCTCCACGGATGGAAACAGGGGAGATGTCTTGGACAGAGAGAGAGGGCGACTGCCGGGGGCTCGGAGGGGATTGATTCGCCGGAGGAAGGGAGGTCCGATAGGAGGCAGTGGCGGTAGATGGGATCTGCGAGCCGATATGGAAGTGGATGAGCTCGGCGAACCCGCAATCCTTGTACCTCTCAAACCACGGCCCGCCCATGGTGTAATGGATCGCCTTCGGGAACGTGGTGGGGTCATCAGGATCGACCTTGTTGTGACCGACGAGGTAGTTCCAGATGAAGGGGATCTTGCCGATCTCAGCATCATTGAGCCACATGAAGCGGTGGAGAAAGGCCCCGATCTGGGTGCTAACAACCTCTGGGGTGAGCACCGCTCGGTTCTTGTGGTAGCTGCAGTGGTAAAGCACAATGGACGAGCAGTTCTCATGGTTACATCATCTGGATGGTGCTGGCCATCTTGGTGGCCTCCTTGGGGCATACTCGTGATGGACGCACATGATCGCGTATTTGTCGTCGATCAGGGTGATCAATCCTTGATGTCGGTGAGGTAGAGGAAGTCACAGTCGACGAACTGGTCCAACCCGGGCCAGAGGTCGGAGGCGGAGAGGTGGCGGTTGGAGCCGCTGCCTTTCCGGGGAGGGATGAAGTTGGAGATGATGGCACCTCCACACATGGCCGGACTGCTACGAGCTTTCTACAAGACAAGAGTCTTCTTTTTCAAGTTTAGTTAAGAAGTGAAACAGAGGAAAGGATGGGAGAGGAGAGGTAAGGTACAATTAGCGGGGAGAAGGCCAGGGAATGGATTTCTTTTTTTTTTTTTTTTTTTTTTTTTTTTTTTGTTTTTGGAATGTTGGGGTTATGGAGATGATGGAAGGGCGGTGATGGGGTGATGAAGACGGTGTACCTCCCTGCCTTCCCGATCAGCGGCGGCGGTGCCATCTCTCGCACCTGCGAGGTGGCCATGGTGGAGATGGGAGTGAGGATCGGAGTGAAGACGGCAGAACTAGGGCTAGGGTTAGGGTTTGAAATGTAGAGAGACGCCTCGTGGAAAAACTGGATTCGCCACTGGTGGGGGAAAGGGGCTTGGGCTTTTAAGCGGCATCCGACGCTCCGGTTTGGCCAGGGAACCCCTGTTCTTTGATTTCCACTCTTTTTTACCATTTTATATATCCTCCCTCTGTAGCTCCTCCACGAACAGCATCGAGTCCAGCCTTGGGTTTGGGTGGAGAATGATCGGTGGTTGCAGGGGGTGGGACGGGTGTCGGCGGGGTCAACTGGCATCGGTGGACGGCGGATCTGCTCCACAGGGGGCTCTGGCGGCGTCGATGAGGCAGTACGGACAATTCGCCAGAGGGGGGAGGGAAACTCTGGTGTGGCAGCGGGGCAGTAGGGAGGCGATGGTGACGTGACGGTGGTGGCCAAACAGGATGGCAGTGGAACGGGAAAGAGAACGGTGGGAATGGTGGAGGTTAAACTAGAGTGATAAAAATCGTATCCTAATTTTTCTAGCTCTGATACCAAAAATGATGAGGGACAGATGGGGTAGGATCGTTGGCGAGCCTAGAAGTCGCCTAAATTAGGGTACTATTTTTTTTTTTGGTATTTTTTTCTCTAGGGGTGTCAAAGGAACAGTGGGGATGTAAGATAGGAATCTGGATCTCATGGACTTGGGGACTCACCCTAACGAAGAGACCTCTCACCTCTAGGGCATCACACCCTCCTCGATACTTGGAGGCGCTAGGATGGATCTCAAAGGCCACGAGGGGATAGAGAAGATGGAATGGGTAGGGGGATAACTGGGCATCACGCCCACGCCCGAAGGCGAAGGACAGAAGAATCACTCTTCTAAAAACTCAAATTTTTTTATGAACTAAACTGATTTTTTTATGCAAATTTGTGACATGCTGTGCGAAAGATTCAGCAGACTCAGAAATTTATACAAGCACTTACAAAATACAGACTGAACTAGGCATCCTTATTGAGAGGAATTTTATTGGACTTTCTAGGACCTAAACCTAATAGATTAATGACTCTCTAGGTTTGACCCTGGTCTGGTATGCACATGAGAATTTACCATGGGTTCCAAGCAAATGCCATAAGGTTTTCCAAAAGTAGGTAGCAAAAGGAATAGGCTTTAAAAGCTCATGCATCCTAGTAATCTCATCAAAATGAAACTTAATGGCTCTAAAATTATGATAAGACTCAGGGAAAGGTAGGAAATAGGAATCCGAGACTTGGGATAATTTAGGGAAATCTTGAAATAGACCTTGGTTACTCATGATGACCTTAATATTAGAATTTTGATCTACAGGCGGGATGCTTCTAGGTAGTTGAAGGTCATCAGGAAAGTCTTCTAGAATAATGATTGGGTTCTTCTTAGGTACCTGAAGGAGTTCTTGTGTCGAAGCTAAAGTATTGGATTCTTCCTGAGGGCATTGTCTTACGGGAACCAAGTCCTCACTAAATTTTGGTTGTTCTGATGTTTCAGGACTAGGCTCAATAATCTTTTCTTTACAAAAGGTTTCCTCAGGTAAGGTACTAAAGTTGTTCTCTTCACAGTCTTCCCCTTCATTTTCATCTATTAAACTTATGTCGGTCTCATACATATATTTACTAGTTTCAAATTTGCCTTCTTCCTTCCCTAGCCCTTCAGTTTGAGGATACCCTAAGTCTTGAGTATTCATGAACTCAACTTGTACTTCAGAATTCTTACTCCTATCATTCATATGAGCTAATGGGAAAGTAGGAGTTGGTTGGTCTAAGGAAAATTGTTTAGCCAGCATTTGGTTCAATTGGGCCATTAGATCATTTAGGCCTTTCAGCATGGTTTCAAGATTCGGGTCCATGGCTACACTGGACTGGGCTTGGATTGGTGAATATGGTGTCCCTACTCTAGTTGTCATGCATGCAAATGGACTCAAGCTCGAGCTAAGGTTTCCTAGA
The DNA here is from genome assembly GCA_021397845.1 of Areca catechu. Taxonomy (NCBI): domain Eukaryota; kingdom Viridiplantae; phylum Streptophyta; class Magnoliopsida; order Arecales; family Arecaceae; genus Areca; species Areca catechu. The sequence continues at coordinate 151,107,074 of CM038040.1, read as the reverse complement.
CCTAGAGCACAAATTAAAGGTCTAATTAAGTGAACCAACTAGCTAGTAGTACTTATGGGACTTAGCCAGGTAGGTGATGGGGAGTGAAGGTCCCTGATTGCCAACCTTAGACACCAATCTGAGATTGGCCAGGTAGGCGGACCAAATCACAAGCCCTGATGCACCAATCCTAGACACCAAGCCAGTAAGCACACACCAATTAGCTGACACAGTTAACTTGACCCTAACCTGAACCCAATTTGTTGGTGTCCCTAACCCACTAGGGCAATTAATGTTCTACTCAATTTTAATTAATGGGCTGGGATCGATATGCTGGTTGGTGATTTTTGGGCTAGGAACAGGTGATGAAATCCTGACCCTATATCAAATTGATGCCCTTAATTTGATTTCTCATGAGATGAATGAAATGCAAAGGTGCTGCAAAAGTGTGTTGCAGTTTGAAAGTGGTGTGGAAAACGTGATGAAAAAAATGTCCAAAAATTCTAAAAATTCACAGAGGATTCCTAACTTATATGTTTCAATGCAAGTGAAAGGAATTTTAAAACTAAAATCTATACTACTCTAAGCAGATCCTACAATTGAAGATAAATAAAAAGGACAGAACAGAACCCTAATGACAGTGTCGAACTGCAGAAATTTTCATTTTTTTTATAATTTTTTTATGATGATGAAATTTAATATGATGATAACTGACTTAAAAAGGAACAAAAAAAAAAATAGTTCAACAAAAAATTAGTGACTTGCCTTTGGAGCTGCAGACGGATTACAGTAAACAGATGCAAGTTTTCAGAAAACAGAACCTAATCAAACAAGTGCAATGGCTTACCCAAACTTCAATCTAAAAAATTCACGTCCGGCCAGGGGCTCATTATTCCCATGGGTCGTGACAGTGTACTGGAGTACACCCGCTCAGGAGGCGTGAATTTTAGATCTTGCTTGGATTTAAAGAAAACTATTCTACCCTAATGCAACCATGCTCTGATACCAATTTGATGCGACACGCATATGATTAATGTTTTGAATATGGTTTGTAGAGAAATGAAACCTAATTACATTAGCATTGTACTCATCATAATAAGACTTAAGGATTATAAGAAATTGGACTTTTACTTGATTAGACACAATCCTAAACTAAGAAGGAAGAAGATCTAGACAATAGGGGCTAATGATTGTGGACTTACCTTGATGAGCTTTCCAACCTTCTTTTGATTCATACCTTGAAACTACCAATGCTCAGAACTGAAGAATCTGGATAACAGAGATCAGAACCCTGGACTTGGGGCTTCAGCTTGTTTGTTCTTTGTTAAGGTGAACCCAGCCCACAACTCAAAGACTTCGAAGGACCCTGTAATGAAGATCAAAGTTAAGGAAGAAGGATAGGAACATATAGAAGGGATGAGAGAATTGATGAACTAAGAACAGAAATTTGAGTAGATCTGGCCGACTCCAATGCCTTCACTTGAGCTTGGAAGATGCTTTGCTAGGGAAAAAGAATGGTTTTGGCATGGAGGAAGAGGATGGAAAACTTTCACATAAGAAAAAAATACAAGACAACTTCTACTTCCAAAATTTCAACTTCAATTTTCATTCATTCCCAAAATCAATCTCTTTTACAATGGGCGTCCAAGGCTTTTAATAGCCTCACAAAGCTAGCTTTTGAAATTTAAAAACTCCCCAAATCGAGGAGGATTACAAGGGGGGTTGGAGGATTTGGTGGAGAGTTTGGAGGGATGTGGGGGGGTTGGAGGATTTGGTGGAGGACTTGGAGGGATGTGGCCAACCTCCTTGAATTTGAATCTCCCTTGTTGGCGCCCAAAGGGTGATGAGGTGGCTGGTGAAGTGGCACCTGATGACGTGGCATGGTGAGGTGGTCTTCTACTTGGATAAGAATGACATGTGGCACCCAGTGGTCCTAGTTGATGGTCCTTTTCTCTTGCTTGGTTGATGTGTCTTCTCTTCTTCATGTGGTCAAATTCTGGGGTCTAGAATTTGAGTCTTGTTGCTGGCTTTCATGGCTTTAAGACTTGATTAGACTTAACTCAACTGAATTAGACTTAACTCAACTGAACTGACTTGACTGACCTAGACTTTAAAACTTGAAATGGACTTACAAGAAATGAAATTTTAAAAGTAATTACAGGACTCAATAAACACTCTTGATTTGAAACTCAAATTAATTACAGGACTCTTGAAAAGGAAATGACTCTTGAAAATAAAATATTTTTGAACTAAAGGATACAAGGTAACCTAATTATCTTCGATCCAAATTGGGATAAGGCTAACCTTGTTGGAGTAAAGTTTCTTTCGGCTTCTGGTGTCCACACCAGGAAGCCTAACCAGGCGACCTTATGATCAAAAGCACAAAGGTAGGTCTGATCCACTCACCTTATCGGTATGCCCGATGAGTGCAAAAGGAAGCCTAACCAGGCGACCTTATGATCGAAAGTGCAAAGGTGGGTCTGATCCACTCACCTTATCGATATGCCCGACGAGCGTAGAAGTAAGCCTAACTAGGCGACCTTATGATCAAAAAGTATAAAGGTTGGTCTGATCCACTCACCTTATCGGTATGCCCGACGAGCGCAAAAGGAAACCTAACCAGGTGATCTTATGATTAGAAGCACAAAGGTGGATTTGATCCACTCACCTTATCGGTATGCCCGACGAGTGCAAAGGAAAGCTCAACCAGTCTTCTTTATGATCAACCAAAGGCGCAGGGATGGTTTACATAAGCTACCCTATGGTGAATCCGAAGATGCACCAGGGTGGGCCTAATTAGCCAGCCTTAACTTCAAAAGAAGGCACGGGGATGGTCTGAATGTCCTACCCTATGGAAAACCCGAAAGCATGCTGAAGCAAGTTCAAATTACTCGCCTTGTCAGCGACAGATGCCCCATGGAATGGCCTGACCAGCCTAGCCTAGTGGTGAACTCTACACAATCCATAACATTTTGGGGTAAGCCCTTCATGGAAAAAAAAAGTGTTTTCATTCATCGGAAGAAGGAACTTTACAATAAAAAAGAAAAAACAGAAAAGGAAAAGCAGAAGCAAATTCTGGAAGGGACGGCTTAAAAACCAGTCGCTGGTCCCTTCCTATGATGGCAAACTGTACCAAACCCTCGGGAGGCGCTCAGGGAGGCTCTGGAATTCCCCTCCATATCAGACTCCGGCTCCTCTTTGAAGTTAGGGTCATCTTCATGCCCTGGGAACAGGACGAAAGGCCTGATGTTCTCCAGGCCCTTCAAGTCATAGTAGCGGAAGGCCTTATCCCGATGTTTCCGGAAATCCCGGTGGTAAGAGTCCATGATCACCTCAGTGACCTCCTCTTTGAAGGCCGACGACGCCAAGAATTTGGCGATGGCCCCCGTCGCCTCCTTCTTGGCCTCCTCCGCCTCCATGACGGCCTCCATGACCTGGGCCCTTGCCTCCTCCAGTTGGGCCTCCAGCACTCGTACCTTCCTCTCCAGGCGGGTCACATCCCCGGACCTGAGGTCCTCGCCATCATCGCCCTGATGAGCCTTCCCACTAGGCTCACCTTCTGTTTTGGGGCTGGTGGCCCTCTTCCGAGCCATCCCTTGGAGTTCTGTCAAGCTGAACTTCATGTTCGAAGACTACTAAGAGGGAAGAAGAAAGCGACTCTTAGAGCAAGGATTTGCTTCTCTGCTGTTCAAAAAACAAGAAGATGGGTCCTATTTAACGACACTTCATGCCCACTAACGCCCGCAAAGGGCGTGTCCCACTTCTTCCTCCAATCCAACCAGAAGGCACCACGTGTCGAAGCGACACATCAAGACCTGGATAGCCTTTCTAGAGAAGATATGCTCATTAATAACCACCCTCGAGAAAGGAGTCGATGATGCTTCGAGTTTGGAGCGACCCTTTTTGTATGGATATGACATCAATGACCATCTTCGAAAAGGAACACTTGGCAGCTCCCAAGATGCATGGAAGCACGGCCGCTCGAATGCCAACGCATTCAGCAATGACTACAAAGAATGTGCTCAAACCAACCTCCAAAGATAGGACAACATCTGTCCACTACACGACCACCAATCCAGAGGAAATAACCATGGTGGATGGTCAACACCGGTCCAACTAAGACCAATCCCGATCTGAAAAGCCGGCCAGGTCCCTTCTAGACCGGACCACTATGCTGAAGGAATCGACGACAACTCAATGGCACTACGGTTTCACTTCAGGGTTAGTCTGTAGCTCATACCGAAGACACTGACTTTGAATTCCTTACCCTAGCTGCCTACTCCTGGACAACCAGCCAATCTTCTGCGTACCTACCAGAAGATAATCGACTCAAAAGAGACTAACTAAAAGAAAATCAGTCATTTATTTCAAAGAGGGGAGACCCTCATTTCAAGAGGAGGCATTACAACTACTTGGCAAAAAGGAGAAAAAATAATAATTTTATCCTTAGTCAACCCCTTCAGTAGTCGAAGCAGAAGTCAAGACTTCGTCAGTGGCCATCCCATCACCCTTAATAGGATGTGCCAATGTCTCTTTGGCTGGAGCCCCTAGTGCCTCGACCTCATCCCCCGAAATGATGGCTGAAGAGAAGTCCAGCCTGGGGTAAAGCCTCCTAACTTTGCCCAGATAGTCGGCGTGGCCAAGGAGATAACTTTCCACCATGGCTTCATAAAACTTTCCACCACGGCTTCATGCACCTCCTCCTTAAAGGCCTGTGAACCCTTGTAAGCCTCAACAGCCTGGGAAGACCTCTCCTTAGCCTATGCCACCCTTAGATTGGCCACTGAAAGATCTATCTCCATCTCACTAATCTTCTTTTCCAATTTGGCTCGTTGAGTCTTCAGCTCCTTAGTGTCCCAAAGACATTCTCCCAACAGTAGCTTGAGAGAGATCACCTTCCTTCTCTTCTTCTACAGAACAGTCACCATATCTGCTGCCTGTGCTTGGAGCATCCCCAGTTGTCTTTTCAAGACATCATTGGAGGCAATAGCCTTACCCAACTCCCCTTCTATGGTGATCCGAAGCCTCTCGGTGGCATCTCTTTCGGTTACGGCTGAAGTCACCTGATTTCGGAGGTCTTCGCCGAAGCTGATAGACTCATGAACGCTTTTCTCTAGTAAGGAAAGGTCGCGAGAAACCTGCCAAAAAGGAGCACATGCAAGGTTAGCCTGGCTGACGTGCACAGGCGTACGACACACATACCAAAATCTACCTATTGTATTCTGGGAAGGTTGGCGGAGAAAGGGTCCTCGAATTCTCGCCTCTCGGTCCCAGTAGCAGGTGTATCACACCCCACGGGGCTTCTCCCCTCCACAGTCGGAACCGTGGGCTTGACATCTTCAACGCACGGGGGAATCCCGCCAGCATGTGGTGGGCTCGACCCCCCAGACAGCCCAGTCGGCATGGCTCTTCCAGAAGTGGCCCGTTCCTCCCCTGAGGAAGAACCTATCTCGACTGGGGTGCTACTCCCAACCTGAATGTGTGGCAATGCCAAGACATATCTCCACCGCCGATCTGATCTTCTCACCAGGAGGCCCCTCATCGGCCTCCTCTTTGCCGCCTGCCTGAGCTGTGCTACATCTGGCTTCATACCACGACAAACTCCTCGACTAACAAGGGGAAAAGGAGACAAAAATGATACTGGGAGCACCTTCACCATGAGCGGATAAAGTTCGACTCAGGAGACCCCTTTTCCTTATATCAAGAATACCGAAAGCTTAGGTCAAGTGCTCTTATTCCCAATAAACCTCTGGGCACACCACGCGTGCTTGCCCTAATTAACAAGGGCCCCCGATCTGCATGCTAGGGGGGACCACCGGACGTTAAAAAGCTGCATTCGTCCTAGTTCTTTACAAGCATAGCCTTTATGGTTCCAGTTGCATTGGTTCTATGACCTGCACGACGATTCCCTCCCCAGTAACAACATGATGACTGGCAAACTCCGGTGAACTAAGAGTCATCCCGGGAAATGAAATTTCCTAGCTGTGAACCCTGAAAACTAAGGAACAAAATCTGTGTCCGGGAAGAATCGACTTAGAAAAGAATCATATGGCCTGACTCAATGGCCTAGTCAAAGCTAAGTTCGAAGACACCACTTGAAAAAAAAATTAATATTCCAGTTCAGATATTATCATTCTCTAGAGAAAAAAGAAGTCTTTCATTCATCCAAGGAAAGCTACCAATTACATGTCAACAGAAAAGAAGGCAAGAAATACAAGACTCGAAGCATATCGGACCCTATGAACCAGCTGAAGAAACCCCCGGATCAACGGAACGAAAGATCTCTTCAATTTGAGCTGGAAGGACCTCCTCGATTTAGGCCAAGGCCAAAGTCTCTTCAGCATGAGCCTCTTCAGCTTGGACCAGTCTTGCTGGATTGTCCATGATCGACTCTTCGGCCATAACTGGGACTTCTTCGGTTTGGTCTGGTGCCTTTTCAAACTTAGTGGGGGCTGCGATCCCTTCCTCTTCTTCTTCCTCGATCTCAAATGCTGGGATGCTAGAAAGGTCGAGATCAAGAAAGACTTCACCGACCCTACTAAGTCCATCATTGAAGCCGTATTGGTAGCTGAACAGGCTGGCTTCGGTTACTTCCTTCTTGAACTGCGAAGACTTTTTAAAGTCTTCAACTGCCTTAGCTGCCTGCTCTCTTAAGGCTTCAGACTCCTTCACAGCTGCATCGACCTTCAGAGTCACCTCATTGGCCCTCCTGATTGCCTCCTTGATCGTCTTAGCCAAGTCTTCTACCTTCTTCTGGTTTTCTTTGACAGAATACTCCAAGGAGTGAACATGCTTCCTCTTCTTCCTTAACTTTGCCTCCTGCTCAGAGATCCTTAGTTGATCCTTCGTCAGCTCTCCTTTTAGATCCTGAACTTTGGCATCCCTACGGGTGAGCTGCTCCACCATGGATAGCTTCAGTTCTTCGGTCACCTCCCTTTCAGCTTTGGCCACCTGAAGCTCCTTCTTCAAACCATGAAGGATGCTATCGACATTCCCCAGCCCTTCTTCTAAGAAGGTGATGTTGTAGAACAACTACACCAGCATAATGAAGTATGAGGAAACATAAGATCGGTCATAGCCTGAATGGCCTGCTAAAAATAAAAGAAACGATGACTGCTCTACCTACAGAAAAGAAAAAAAGGCAGAATCGGACACCTTGGCAAGACTCCGGTCCCAGATAACTACCAAGTCATGGGGCAGCAAGATACCCTTCAGCACCCGCCTGGCCACATCGGGGATGGCAAGACCCCCCACGTCGGAAGACGGCGAGGGGTCCACAGGACAATCCCTGCCCAAAGGACTCCAGCCCAGAGGAGCTTGCCTCATGGACTCCTCCTCAACTTGTGGTGCCTTTCCCCTATCCACAGTAGGGGGCAAGGTTGTGGTATGTCAACTGATGGAGACGGGCTCTCCCTAATCTGGATCGGGGAGTTAGCCCTTGGCAAAGGTTCAGCCGGTGGAAGCTCTGTTGAGAACTCCACCGCCAGCATTTCACCCCCTCCAGGCATCCCCTTGGAGGACGAAGCACTTCTACTGAGGCTTTCTCCTCGGGCCTTCTTTCGAATCTATGTTCTCGAGGAGGATGCTTGAGCCACCTTCCTCTTGGTGGATTCACGAAGCAAGCCTAAATGGGGCCTCATCCTGCCACCTACAGATGAAATCAATCTTCAAGATTAGCTGGATAATAAAATCACAAAAAAGAGAAAAAGCCGAAGCCTTCTATAGCTTTTATCTCATACGGGACATTCGCTGATCCCGGCGAGGTGAAGATTCCTCTCCTCTAACAGTCTCGGATGGAAATAATCTTCGAACCAGATAACAAGGTATAGCCTGGTGCACATGAACAGTTATTTCGAGAGGGTTTTATAATGGAGTCCAGGGTCACACCATCAAACGCCGATCGTTGCACAGCCCAAGGTTCAATTATTCTCCGGCTGCCTTGGCCCATCGATTGCCATCCATTTTGGATGGCATGACCAAAAGAAAAAAAAAAAACGAAAAAGGAAATGAGGCGCTGATCACGTGGCATGCACTAATTATTTTCTCCCTAAATCAATTATTCTGATGCCCGGCTGCCTGGGATATGATGTTGCTCGATTGTCCAACGCAATCAAAATCAAATCAAATTAACACGGTGATGTGATGATTTAACTGATTCCATTCTATTAAATAAAATAATAAAATTAATATTTAAATTTAATTATTAATTTATTGATTTATATAATTCATTGAAATTGAATGATCGACTCAAATCGGTATATCGTAATTAAAAATATAAAAATCCAAAATATTGATTTAATTTTATTTAAAATAGAACTTGATTATCAATCAAAATAAAGAAATAAAAAATAAAAACCAAACCATCCTATTTATTTAAATGATAAAAATATTTAAATTATCCAAATATTTGAAAAAATTATATGAACAAACTGAATCGGCATAAAACAAAAAAAAATAATTATATTTAATTAAATATTTAATTTAATTTTTTTAAAATTTAAAAAATTTGTTTAATTTTTAAAAAAAATATTTAAAATCAATATCGTTTTTAGTCCCAGTGAGCATGGATGTAGAGGTGATGGACGACCATCAAGTAGCACATGCACAATGCTGAACTGAGGTGAAAAGGTAAAATTATTTGTTTTCTGTAACAAGATTGTTTCTATAACTAAGTAATTTCAATCATGAGATCCTGATTCTATTGACCTGGTAAATGTTAAGTTCTTTGAATTAATGATCCTGCAATCAAGCTCCCCTAAAAAAATATTTATTATGCTATCAATCCCTTCCAAAGCATCTCATCCGAATCTTATTTAAAATAATAATAATAATAATAATATAGATTTGATTTAGAAATATTTTAAAAATTTGATTTTATATTATACAATATTACCTGCATACACCAAATATAGTAATCCATATTACCTGCAATTAATATTACTGATAATCCATATTACTAGCAATCCATATTATCTTTCAAGATTGCTTGGCAATGTACCAAATGCAATCTAAAGTATTTTTAAATGTTTCTAAAAGCTTAGTAAATAATCTATTCTTTCTTTAATATAATATTTTTGGAATAAAAATCGTATGGGATGGATACTGGAGAAAGAAAATGTGAGACGGATTACCTATATTGCCATGTTTACCTATGATACCATCTTAAAGCAGAAGTCTAAAAATTAGAGACTTTGCCTATTAATTGAGTCATTAGTCCTATGATTAAAAAGATAAAAGAAAATCACGGGATGCATCTCCTTTTTTTACTATTCTTAAAACATATTTTTTCCTAATATGTATATACTGCATGGCCAAATATTATACACAAAGTAATTTAGTTATTTAATAAGCTAATATACATATGTAGGTAAATTGATCGATATACAGTTTTTAGAACATAATATTCAACAATATATGTACATTGCATATCAAATGACACACACTTAGCAAATTAGTTATTTAATAATTTAATATATATCGAAAAGTAAATTGATACATGGTTTTAAAATATTAGATTCACTTGTAGAAACTATATAGCTAGCTAATCATACTTGTCAACTTCTTGATACACATCGTATGCTTTTTTTTTTATACGTAGATCCTTATGAGTATGAATCATTAGGAACTTGCGAATCATGTCTCATGGGTAAGATGACCAAGACTCCATTTACTGGACATGGAGAAAGGTCAACTGAGTTATTAGGACTTATACATACTGATGTATATGGTCCAATGACAACTCAGGCCAGAGGTGGATACTCATATTTTATCACTTTTACAGATGATTTATCTAGGTTTGGATGTGTGTATCTTATGAAACATAAATCTGAAGCCTTTGATAAATTTAAGGAGTATCAAAGTATGGTCGAAAAACAAACCGGGAAAAGTGTTAAAGTTTTTCGTTCTGATCGAGGAGGAGAATACTTATCCACGGAGTTTTTAGACTATCTTAAAGTTAATGGAATTCTTTCTGAATAGACCCCTCCTTATACTCCACAGCTAAATGGTATAGCTGAAAGGAGGAATCGTACCTTATTAGATATGGTACGATCCATGATGTGCTTCACAAATTTACTCATTTCCTTCTGGGGTCATGCACTAGAAACTGCTGTTTATATTCTGAACAAGGTACCTTCTAAATCCGTTGTTAGTACTTCATATGAAATTTGGAGTGGAAAGAAACCGTATCTTAAATATTTTAAGGTATGGGGATGTCCAGCTTATGTGGACATAAGTTGGAACCTAGAGCGGATAAATGTCTATTTGTAGGATATCCTAGAGATTGTAGAGGATATCTGTTTTACCATCCTACTGAACAAAAGATTTTTGTCAGCAGGCATGCCACTTTTCTAGAAAAGGAGTTCATTTTAGAAAAGGGCAATGGTAGAACTGTTGAACTTGGAGAAGTACAAGAAACACAGATAGACAGTTCTCAACCGTTAGAACATATAGTTAGGACAGAACTAGAACACAAAACTCCTCCCCGTTGGTCTGATAGAGTGCCACGGGCACCTGAGAGGTATGGGTTTATTATTGAAAATAATGAAGCCCAAGTCATTCAAAATGATGAACCTCTGACCTATACGGAAGCTATCTTGAGTACTGATTCAGATAGATGGCAAGAAGCCATGGAATCCGAGATAGACTCTATGTATGTAAACCAAGTATGGTATTTGGTCGATGCACCAGAGGGTATTAATCATATTAGGTGCAAATGGGTCTATAAGAAAAAAATTGGGGCCGATGGCCAAGTTGAAACCTATAAAGCCAGATTAGTGGCAAAAGGTTTCAGACAAAAACAGGGAATTGATTATGATGAAACATTCTCACCTGTTGCCGTGCTCAAATCAATCTGGATTTTACTTGCTATAGCAGCATACCATGATTATGAGATCTGGTAGATGGATGTGAAGACTGCATTCCTCAATGATTTCCTTGAGGAAGAAGTCTACATGTCACAGCCAGAAGGTTTTATTTCAAAGAATAAACCTAATCAAGTATGCAAGCTAAAGAAATCCATTTATGGATTAAAGCAAGCTTCCAGGAGTTGGAACATCTGCTTTGATGAAACTATTAAAAGGTTTGGTTTTATCAAAAATGTGGATGAACCCTGTGTTTATAAGAAGACTAGTGGGAGTGCCATAGTCTTCTTGGTTCTGTATGTAGATGACATACTCCTCATTGGGAATGATATCCCAATGTTGCAATCAGTCAAGGTTTGGCTATCAAACCAGTTTTCCATGAAAGATTTGGGAGAAGCATCCTATATACTAGGTATTAAGATCTATAGAGATAGATCTAAGAGGATGCTAGGTTTATCCCAATCTAGGTACATTGACTTAGTGCTGAAAAGATTCAGCATGGATGGAAGTAAAAGAGGTTATCTTCCTATGAGTTAAGGCATACATCTTTCTAAAAGGATGTCTCCTAAGACACCTGAAGAAAGAAATATAATGAATTCTATACCTTATGCTTCGGCAATAGGGTCCATAATGTATGCCATGTTATGTACCAGGCCTGATGTGGCATATGCTTTAGGCATTGTCAGTAGGTTTCAGGCTGATCCAGGAGAGGATCATTGGAAAGCAGTTAAAAATATTCTTAAGTACCTGAGAAGGACTAAGGATATTTTTTTGGTTTATGGTGGTTCTGATCTTAAACTAAAAGCTTATTCTGATTCTAGTTTTCAATCAGACCCTAATGATAGCAAATCCATTTCGGAATATGTTTTTACCCTAAACGGTGGAGTAGTGAGTTGGAAGAGTACCAAACAGTAGACTGTAGCTGACTCAACCACAGAGGCAAAATACATAGCTGTCAGTGAAGCCGCCAAGGAAGCAGTCTTGATGAAGAAGTTCATCACAGAGTTGGGTGTTGTTCCTGAGATTGAAAACCCAGAGCCACATTACTGTGACAACACTGGGGATGTTGCTCAAGCTAAGGAACTAAGAGCTCATCATAAGTCCAAGCACATTCTGAGACGCTTCCATCTCGTCCGAGAAATAGTAGAAATACAAGATGTCTACATAAATAGAGTTGATACAAAGAACAATGTAGCAGACCCATTCACTAAGGCTCTACCACAACGAGAGTTTGATCGCCACCTCGAGTGTATGGGATTAAGATTTAAAGGCGATTGGCTTTAGTGCAAGTGGGAGATTGAAAGGGATATGCCCTACAAGCCAATCTATGTTGTATCTCCCAAACCATTATAATTGACAATATTCTAATAAAGGCATTATTTTTCATCATACGTTGTGTTTATATTATATGATGAACCCCATAGATTAGGGCTATGATTTTAGGGTTATGATGAGTTCATACCAGTGAGACCTAAAGTCTTAAAACCTTAACCTAAAATATTCCTAGTCAAAGGAACCCTGAGTAGGGGATCAGGGTTTTCCGGTAAGACTAGCACATCCCATGTATACTGGAAAGGGTGACTGCTCTCACAGTCACTTGTGTATGACACTAATACTGGGATGTGGGTGCTCATTGGAGAATGAGTTCACTGATATGATCCAACTTGAGAACATCTAATGGAGTCTTAGCTACATGTCAATAGAAGGTTCTTATAGTGAGAGTGGTACAAGTAATCCTTTGTCCTGAGACTGCCATAAGTACCTTATGTACATGAACCCATGCTTTGGTTCAATCCTAATTAAGACACTGAGTCATGCACAGGATTGATACTGGGAATGGTGAATTGGATATGAAGGTAATGAGTAGGTCAACAAAGAATCGATCACTCTTAGTAAGAGGAGATTGCATCCAGCTAGTTAACAATCGGATGATGATTCAGGGAATCTTTGATCAAAGTAAAGATATTAGAGATGGTTTCTAATATCAAGATAATTGAATCATCAATATAAGATTGATCTAGAAATAAATATAATATTGGATTTGACATATATCCATATCCATAGTGATATTTTGGGTGCAGGCTGATCGAAAGATTTAATTGAACGGTAACTCTCTACTGAAGGGTAGTTTTGGTATTTCACCAGAATTTTCATATCTTCCGGGTAGACATGACACATTGCTAGACGTCAATCTTGTCTTGTGGGTTGATCAAATTTAAAGATCACTTATTAGGAAGAGTCCTAATTGATCAAGTCGGGAAAGCCCGGTTTGACCTAAATCGATTAGAAAGAGTTCTAATCAAATTAGGTCAACTTGTATTCGAACCCACTACTGGTTAGATGTGGAACCCAATGGGTCACACACTTAAGAGAATTGATCAAGAGTTTAATTTGTGATTAAATCATCTTTGCAGGATAACACTCTAGCAGGTGTTGCAAACCCTAGCTTCTATTCGAATCGGATTCGAATTAGGGTTCCGTATTGGTTCAATTTAGATTCTAATTGGATCTAATTAGACCGTAATTGAGTTTATAGGGATTATGGCTAACCCTATTGGCTATCCATGTAACTAGGCTAGCCTCCCCACCCGCCCCTTTGCATTTTCACGCCAAAATGCCAAGAGTCCATGCGCTTATGGACTCTTGGCACGCCATTTGGAGGAGTCCATGGGCACATGGACTCTTGGCGCACCCACTTAATTCTCCGATGAATTAAGATGGGGTGGCTTCATTCCTCACTATTAGCGCCTCACATGTGTCCCCTTGGATGGGAATCTAATGGCTCGAAGATTTTTAAGAAAGACAAAAGGCGCTAACTCTTCCCGGTTGCGTGAAATAACGTCTCTTCGGAGACCGAAACATCGCGATTCTCTTCTTCTGGAATTTCACGACTTTTCTTTTAGGAAAAGTCATGAGTTTTAATCTGGAAGGGCATGAGAAGGAGGGAAGGGGGTGTGAGAAATATGGAAGACCATGAGAAATATTTTACGGAGAGTTGTGTTCTTTTGAAAAGGCACCTTTTTGTAATCTATTTAAGGAACGGAGACTTCGGGTGATTGACAATGTACGACAGAGGTTTTATTTTTCTTTTCTTTCCAGGAGACTGATTTCTCCTTAGCTTGTTTAGGACACAAAGAGTTTCCCTTTTACAGAGTTCTCTTCTCTGTTGAAACTCAAGTCTAAAACAAGAGATAGGAAGAATCTCTCGTTCGGTAAAAGAAAAGAATTACTACTCTATTTCTATTTCCTTTTACATTAAGACATTGGTGTCTTAAATCCTCCTCCTCCTTCAAGACAAGAGTTTTATTCTTAGGACAAGGTCTTAAGAAAGGAAGAGGAAGAAGAAAGAAAGGAAGTAAGGAGTCCCTACCGTGGAGTTTTAAAGTCATAGTCCTCTTGAGTTCTAGGATAAGAATTCAAGTGAAGGAATTTTGAAGAAGCTAGCATCTTGATCAATCTTCTTGTGGATCACCATTGGAGGGTGGACATTTGGATGCCTGGTGAATTCAAAAGGGGCATTCAATATCAAGTTTTGATTCTACATCAAAATTGGATTTAGCGTTAACAGGTTGGTACCCTAATTCTAACAATGTAAGTTTGCATGTTTAATATATGTTTTAATCCTGAATAAGGAGATCCTGGCTAAGGATTTATGGTGCAAATTTCATCATTTTTAAAATTATTTTTCACAATGGTGCATCGGATTCCCAACAGATGGGATGCTGGCCATTAATCATTGATTCCTTTTCTTCTCCCAAGCAAACCGAATCCTCGCCTGAGAACTCCTTCTCCCATTCGAACACCTCCATTGACTGGTCTCAATGGCTTCTCCTGGTCAGTGATGGACTATGGTGATGATTGGATGGATGGCACGCTTCTCCAGCCGGTGATGAGTGGCTTGGAATGGTGAGGTGTAGAACAGGGAGGAGAGTGGACTGAGAAAAATAATGGCTCTAGGGTTTCAAATTTTTTTTGGTAGGTGATTGGTAGCTTCAAGCTGTCGATGCTACTTGGACGAGATGGAAGAAAGTGTAGCAGTGGTAATGGTGGCTGATAGTGGTGTTGGATGCCCAAACGACAGAAGAAGATGGTGGAGGATGGTGGCTGGTTGGAGAACGGCTCTCTAGTGGCTTCTCCACCATGGATGGACTCTCGATAGTATGGAGAAAATGTCAGCGATGAGGGAGAGGTGTCAGAAGTGAGGAAGAGGATGGTCCATAAACAAGGATCATGGACCATGAACAATGGCTACTATGGACTACTTGCCCTTTCTATAAACTAAGAAGCCAATCCACCATAGACCGGCTGCTTCAAAATTCATGCTAAATTTTGATTGTGTTAGTTTTTTCTCGATTTTGGATCCATTTGAACTTCAATTTGAGTATCATTTGAGCTGTTAGATTTCAAAAATCGAGCGCTTTCCATCTATGAATTTCTTTTCTACAAAACACTAATAAAAATATCAATTTTTTAAAAATATAGATCAATTAACATTTCTTTTAATACTTAAATTAGGATATTTAATAGATTTATCAGGACACTACCCTCTATGATCCATTGCTTGAGTAGACTTCTTGGTCATTAGGATGCCCTCGGCCTACAATGCTATTCTTGGATGACCAAGTCTAAATGCCTTTTGAGCTATCATCTCTACTTATTGCTTGAAAGTGAAGTTCTCGATAACATACAAGATTGGAGAGATTCATAAGATCAAAACCTGGTGCAACATTGTTACTGCATCAAGCTTCAAGAAAAAAGAATCACCAAGGACTATCCAATCGAAGGTCTTAATGCTTAAGATGACCTAACTAAATAATGAGGAGAGCCAGCCGATGACCTCATCCCCATGCCCCTAGTCGATGGCAATCCTGAGTATATAGTTAGGATCGGCTCCAACTTGGATTAGGTAACTAGAGACCAATCGATCTCATTTTTATAGAAGAAAATTGATATCTTTTCCTGGGCACCCACAAACATATCGAGCATCGATCCCTTGGTAATGGTGCATTGGTTAAAGATGGATCCCAAACACCAACTTGTCAATCTAGACAAATGAAGTTTTGCACCCGAGCATAAAAAAGCATCACCAAGGAGGTTGACAAGTTGCTTGATGCTAGCTTCATCAAAGAAACTACCTATCTAGAGTAGATCTCTAACCCAATCATGGTTAAAAGGAAAATGACAAATGGTATATTTGCATAGATTTTACTGATCTAAATAGAACATGCCAAAAGGATGGCTATCCATTGCCACGAATTGACCAGACAGTCAATGCAATGTCGAGACGATCTTCTTAACTTCATGAATGCCTTTTCCAGATACAACCAAATCCAAATGGCTCCAGAAGATGAAGATAAAATTGCTTTTATTACTGATCGATGCATCTTTTGCTATAGGGTTATGCCATTCAGATTAAAGAATGTAGGAGCTACTTATCAACACCTAGTGAATAACATCTGTAAGGACTAGATCGGGTGAAATATGGAAGTATATATGGATGACATGTTCATTAAGAGAAAGGTGGATAAGACCCATGTTGAAGACCTCTAGGAGACTTTTAGCACCCTCAGAAAGTATTTAATGAAGCTGAATCTCACCAAATATGCCTTTGGAGTGGCCTTAGGCAAATTCTTGGATTTCATGGTCTCCAATAGTGGGGTGGAGGCTAAACCAGAGAAAATCAAAGCTGTCTACAATATAAGCCCACTAAGGATGGTTAAGAATGGCTAGCATCTCACTAGAAGGATCGTAGCTCTTATCATATTAATTTCTAAATCGGTCAAGCATTACCTTCCATTTTTCCAAACTCTGAAGCACCCAAAGGACTTCCAATGGATGCCAAAAAGTCTTTGATGACCTTAAGAGTTATCTCAGCTCCCCTCCATTGCTAGGAAGAATGGGCTCGACAAATAACTATTTCTGTATTTGGTTGCCTCCCCCTCGATGATGATTTAGTGCTGATTCAAGAGAAAAATAGGATCTAGAAATCCATTTACTATGTTAACAAGATTTTAAGAATGTGGAGACTCGATATTCAAAGTTGGAGAAGCTAGTATATGCTCTCCTTTTTGCTGCTCAAAAACTCTGCCCATGTTTTCAAGCTCACAATTATTTTGTTGATCGACCAATTCATGAAGAATATCCTTTATTGACTCGATATGTCTAGACACATTACTAAATAGACGATCAAGCTCTTAGAGTTTGATATTAAGTATCATCCCAAGCCATCGACCAAAGCTAAATACTAGTTGACTTACTGGTTGAATGCACTATTCCTGATGAGCCGACTGAGCCAGAGGCATCAGAGCCATCAAAACTAGCATCGGGAACCCTTCCAAGCCTAAATGATACCTGGAAGATATATGTGGATGGATCATTCAACCCTAAAGGATCGAGGGTACGAGTAGTCATTGCTAGCCTAGAATGAATCATCGCTAAGTATGGCCTATGCCTTGAATTTCCTACAACTAATAATGAGACTGAATACGAGGCCCTAATAGCATAACTCAATATCACCAAGGAATTGGGAGTGCAAGTTCTAAAAGTCTATAGTGATTCTCAATTAGTTATTGACCATGTTAGAGGTGACACTAAAGTGTGGGAGAGAAACATGGTCAAATACCTCCAAAAGGTCAAGGAGCTGATCAGTGGCCTCTGAAGTTTTGAGATCAGATAGATTCTAAGGAAAGATAACACCCTGGCAAACTTGTTGGCTAAAGCGGTAACTATTACATGTATGGAGCTTTCTCGAGGGACCTATTTCTGGCAAATCAAAAAGTTGACCACTGAGGAGTAATGAGAAATCATGCAGCTCGATGATGAGCCATACTGGATCGATCCACTAATCAACTTCTTGAAGGATGGTTGACTCCCTATAAATTGAAAGGCTGCCCGTAGATCAAGTAAAAATCCTACAAATATTTAATACAAGAAGCGAAGCTCTATAAGTGGTCATTTTCTCTACCTCTCCTTAGATGCTTGCGGTTGTCAGAAGCGGAATTTGCATTGAAGGAGATCATGAAGGGATCTACGGAGATTCATGAAGGGTGGAAGGGAAAGCACGATACAACACTTCATCTGTGGCCCTATTTAGGTACATCAGGGCCTTGAAACTCTTCAAATGGTCTATTGGATTAGTAGATTCATCATATATGTCGAGCTGTAGCACCTTAAAATGCTTGGGTAGTGGCTTTGTCATAATTTGGGCATCGAATAGTGGATCAATGATGAGCCCGAGGTCTTCCTCCCTAGCCAAAGCTAGGCCTCAAATGGTCTCAATATGCTGGTCCAACTCTTGAAACCTTTGGTCGAGTTTGGCTTCCCTGGCTGCTTGTGCTTCAAAGTGCATCAAGGGTGATCGGGCCAAGGTTGACCCTTCGTCAAACTACAGCAAGTGACATAGATCCCTCTTTGGCCTGGGACTTAGGGGTGCACCAAGGTAAGGGAGCTTCCCTCATTCAGGACTCTGAGGGAGTGAAGGTTGTTGTCACCCTCTTTGCTCTGCTTGTGATGGTGCTAGGGTTTGAGGTTAAACTACTTGGCCCACTTCTAGTGGTGTTGTTGATGGTGATGCCATGGATACCACCAAGTATTGAATCACCCAAACAACTTCTCCAAACAATCGGGCTAGCTCTACTGGTGGCTAGTTCTAGCTTGATGCTCTGGAATGGCACTTCGTGTAGGTTGAGCAACCTACCAAGAAGAAGTGGCATTGGAGCACTGAGTTGATATACTTTTGGGTGGCATGGCATCCCATTTCACGTTTCTCCATCTAAAATAGGCATCTCAAAGGTAAACCTTTATTCAAGCCCTTCCCCTATCTATTATGGTTGATATCTAGCCTATTGCTCGAGTATGCTGGAGAAGAGGTGCTAATGGGCTATCTCTAGGAAAAGACCCCACCAGAGACAGCTCCAATGGAGCCCTTTCGGTGGACAAGGTGATACTAGATAATAGAGGAAGAAAGTGAAGTGGAGTATGACGATAGATCTTGGATCTCTTCCTTGTTTCCCTCTTTTGCATCCTAGATTCTCAAGATGATGCATGGATGGGAAATGGGATATGAGTTAGTGGAATCTGATTGGTTGTTTGATCATGTCAAGTGACTATGTGGAAAATCATGCTTCCTGTTTATCCCTTTGATGATGAGATCCTTGTCTTATCTAGTCGCCAGGCACTTTCATTAATTATTATTTGGAAGGTCACCTGAAAAGGGTCATATCATATTTATTAAAGTATCTACTAGGGATTACCAAACGTGATCTCCAGATCATGTCCTTGGCTTGGGTTGATAAGGATGCATGTTATTTACCCTCTACCAGGGATCTTAGCATGTTGCGCTTTGGGGTGCCATCTTATTGGCTGGGGGTCATAGCTATAAATTGAATTGTCCCCATTTCACTGGATTCCACTGTACTGAGGGGTCGATACCGGGGAATCGATGAATTAAGGCCCTTTTGGTAGGGATTGTAGCTAGTCCAGTGACTTCTGATGCGGGACAGAGCAGGGGAGGAACGCTGGCGAGCGTAGAAGTCACCAGAAGATTAGGGCTTGTACTCAAGAACCAGGAACCCGGGCATCATACCCACTCCAATCTGGAGAAAACTCAAAACTCAATCAAAATAACTTTAGTTTGTATTCATAGGAGAAAAGATGTTTAATATAAGAGGGGAGGGGAGGTATTTATAGATTCACCCCAGGATACATTACTTGAGGGCTAAGAAACCCTAACTTGTGGGCCAAGAAACCCTGGTGGACCGGTCAATAGTAGGCCTGTCTTGGACTGGAGTTCTCTGTTGCGGGCTTGGCGGCATAAAAGGGTCCAGGTGCATGAAGGCAGGCTCTGGTTGGAGGGGTTTAGTGAATTTCCTGGTTGCTAATGACTCTTCTCTTGACTTGAACAACTTAACTAGACTCTTGACTGAACTAAAATGACTAGACCTTACTAAGTGGACTCAACTGACTCAGTTGCCCTACTTTATTACAAGACTCGAGTAGCTCACTTTGACTTAAGTGACACAAGACTAATGGACTCAAATAAAATAAAATAAAATAGGTTTTCAGGTCCCCATCATTCTCCTGCGGTGGGGAGAACTCGACTCCGTCGAGTCAGGTTCAACGGGGAACCAAAACTAATCAAAAAGGACTCTGGGTTCACCCTTTTTTTTTCAACTTCTTTTATTTTCTTTTCTTTTTTGTTTTCCTCTGATTTTTTTTACCTTTCTTTTTTTTATTGGCTGCTCTGAGATCGGTGATGCGGGATGAAATCGATGTAACCTAGGTTATTTGGGAAAGGGAAACAACCTAAGTAAACTAGGACCGTGGGAGGGCTAAGAAGCCTCCCGGGACTAGGGCGAACTGATACTAAATCCTAAAACAGCCGAACTCTTTTGGTTTTCAATTTTCTGGGTGGAGGAACATTGAATGGCGGATAGAAAACATGGACACTCTAGGACTAGGGGCTCACCTTCACGGAGAGACGTCACACCTCTAGGGCATCTCATCCACCCCACCACGTGTAATCTAGGGCATCCCACCAATCTCACTACATGCGGAGCCTAGGGCATCCCACCCAAATCGCTACCTGGGGCCGTAAAGAAAAATCCCTAAGACCTAGAGAGGGACTCGATGGAAAGGGGGATAACTAGGGCCTTGCGCCCCTCGACGCTCGCATGCGAGTGAAGGAAGTGGGGTCTCACACCCCGCGACACCCGTAGATGAAGGAAAGATGGGCCTCAGCCCAGAATCAGAACCAATGGAAAACTCCAAAAACTCATAACAAATCTTAAACTTTACAGGGGGAGAGGGGGCCTTTATATAGAAAAACCAAAACCCTCAGTTACTTAGCCAATAAGAAACCCAAAAAAAGGAAAATAAATTACATCAAAAACTGTGCTGCATTAATATTAGTGCTGATATGCTCTGAGAAGCGTGTCGGCTTGATGATCTGCTCCAGAAAGTGTGCTTCTCTGAATACTGGGATACTCTAAAATCCATGCAAACTCCAAATCATGGCCAGGACAGGGAGGAAACCAACTCCAGCGGGGCACCAGCGGATGACCGGGAAGTGGACGACGGATGGGGCTGGAGGACGGCGAGCGGCGGATGGCTGGTGGCGGGCTGCAGGCGAGGCAGCACAGGGGGGCACGACACGCCCAATGCATGTCATTTGGCCTTCCATGGTATTTGAACTCCGGGCGCCAGCGAGGCCTCCGACGGCCGGGCCTTGGCCGGCGGATGGCGGGGCGGCGGGACGGCGGCAAGCGGGCGACGGCGTCACACGGATGCACGAGGGCGGACGGACGCCTCCCACGTCCGTTCGTCTTCCCACGGGCATGGGCGGCGGCAGACCCCATCGACGGCCGGGTGGGGGCCAGCAGGCGGCGGGACCAGCGACGGGCCGTAGGTCAGTGGTGGCGCAGGGTGGCACGGCCACAAGTGGGTGGACGGATGCCTCCCGTGTCCGTTCATCTTCCCACGGGCGTGGGCAGTGACGGCGGCTTCTCCGGTGAGGGTGGGGGCCGGCGAGCATCAGCGGCAGTCCGGCGGGGGCGGTCGGGGGTCGAGCGACCCGGATCTGGGGTCGAAGGGTGCGGCGGCTAGGGTTTGAGAGTTTTAAAAAAAATCACGGGAGAAGGATGGAGGAGATGGAATAAGGCTGGGATAACTCAGGGATAAATAAATAATAAAACCAGAATAGCGGGGATAGATGGAATAGCGGGAATAGGGAAATAATAAAATGCATGAAAATTAAAAAAAATTGGAAAAAAATATTCGGATGATGGTTGGATCCCCATCAACTTCGGATATGGTCATGAGTCACATGCATCAATGTGCAACCATGACAGGAGCCAGAGTCAGCTTTTCCTGCTAGCCAGCAATGAAGGAATGGATAGGGGGCTGGCTTTTCCAGCCTATTTTATCTTAGGTGTTGGAGGTTCCTGAAATTGAATGGAAGTATTTGGCCATCTCCCTCTTATCATGCTTGCTTGAGAGTGGGTGTTAGGATTACCTCTAGCTATAAGAGTCAAAAAGAGTGGAGGCAGAATTGTTCATCTTCTCTAAAGGGATGGGTATAAAAAAGTGATGCAGGACTAATATGCATGCAATTATTTTTGTATGTTTTATATGTGGGGTGAGGTAGATAAATCCTGAATATCAGATCAAAATAAGATGTAAAGAATTTTATATGAATTTTAGAAACTAAGCATGTAGATCAGGACCTAAGAAAGCAGTAAAGAGGGATCGCCGGGGCTAAGAAGCCTCGGTTAGGGCTAGTTTACCTACAATAAAACTATTGGTGGTAGAGGGGGTGTACCTGGCAACGTTTGAAGTGCCTGATGAAGATCACAGTGAAGAGATCACTCATTCTCGATGGATGCGGCCTAGAAAATCATGCCAAAGATCCGCGGATTCCTGGCTTTCTGCTCGGTGGTTCGATTGTGAACTGGCTGGAGTCGTCGGATTCATTGGAGTCGAGGGATCTGCAATGGACCTATCAGGGGTTAGAAAACTTAGAGGAGATGAAGAAATAAGAGAAAAATAGCAAAGGGATGAGGTGTTTTGGAGTGGGCAGCCAGGCTTTTGGAGGGTAGGCTGGCGGCTGGAAGGCAGTGCAAACACCGGGAAGAAGAAAAGCTCTCAAAAGATCCCTTAATGCACACAGTAGGGAGGCACACAGCAATTGAAGAATCAAGAGTATTTCATATATCAAAAATTAGTTATCATACAAGTGACTAGGGTCCTTTAAATAGACTCATAGTCTTGGGCTCCAAGTAAGGGTACAATGGACTTTACCTAGGAATTCTACTCCCACCCAAACCCTAGCTAGAAAATAAAAAAACCCAGGGTAGAAAAAATCCCTACAATCTCTCCCTCTCTCCTTGCCTTGGTTGGCCAAGAGGGTGACTCTAAGTGGCCGACCAAGGGGTGGGTCACCCTAAGCAATTGGCGCCCTAGCTCTTTCTTGGGCTTGGACTAGCCCAATTTGCTTCCAGCTGGTCCAGGGCTTCAAGGTGTCTGATTTCTCCTCCTGAGGTCTTCAAATCTTCAAGCTGGGTTGGACTTGGGCTATACTTCCATGTTTTCAATATGGTTGGACTTGGTCTTCACTTGTATGATGTGGTCTTGAGTCTTCAGTATACTTGGACAGGACTCAAAAATAAAATTAGCTCAACATGAGCTGACTAGCATTGGACTGAACTAGCTCAACATGAGTGACTAATACAGGACTCAAGTAAAGACAACTTAGATGAACTAAGCTTTATTACAATGGACTTGAATGTAACTAAGTGATCCACAGAGGGTTGAGAAGCCTCTATCTTTTTCTGGTGCCTCTAGTGTCCACACTAATTCTCCCAGGGTGGGAAGAACTCGACCCTGTCGAGTGAAGATCAGGCTGGCTCACATATCTCTCGAGGAGGTCTAGGTTGAGGCATTGCAAGTCCTCTCAAGAAATCCACAAATTGTCCAACTCTGGTCGTCCTTGCCATCAGACCATGAAGCGTTGATAGCCGCGGCCTCGGGTTGTAATGGCTTGATTGTCCAGGATACGCTCGATCTGTTCTCCTCTCTCAGGCCAATTAATTGGTGGACACTCTGGGTAAGGGTCACTCTCAATAAAAGGGATAGGTCCAAAGGCCTCACTGGGTATTGCTGCCGGTTTCCTGTACTCAACCAAGTCTGTAATATTGAAGGTAAAACTTTTGCCCATATCCGAAGGCAAGTCTAACAAATAGGCATTTGACCCAACATTCTTTAACACTTTAAAAGGTCCAGCTTCACGAGATAGAAGTTTCTTAACGATCCCGGGTGGGAACTGCTTAGGCCTAAGCCTAATCATGACAGAATCCCCTACTTCAAATTTCTTGATCCTTCTTCGAGAATTAACCAATTTCTTATAAGTTTCATTGCTTAGGTTAATCTTTTGGCTAATATCCTTGTGCAAGTCTCTAATATGCTATGCGAATGACTTTGCAGACTCTGAGACTCGTGCGTGAACAGGTAAAGGAATTAGATCAATGGGGCGATTAGGCTTGTACCCTGGACTATCTCAAAAGGACTCTTACCCATTGTCTTATTTACTGAGCTATTGTAGGCAAACTCTGCTCTAGGCAATAATAGATCCCAAGTTCCAATATGTTCACCTACCAGGCATCTAAGGAGGTTTCCTAAACTACGGTTCACCACTTCGGTTTGGCCATCTATTTAGGGGTGGTAAGCTATAGAAAACTTAAGATTGGTCCCTAACAGGTGCCACAGGGTCTTCCAGAAATAACTGGTGAACCTAACATCCCTATCAGATATGATGGTCTTGGGTAGGCCATGGAGTCTAACCACATGATTTAAGAAAAGCTTGGCTACTCTAGACGCATCAAAGATCTAGGAACATGGGATGAAGTGAGCCATCTTAGAGAACCTATCGACCACTACAAAGATAGAATCATGTCTCTTCTAAGTCTTAGGTAATCCTAACAAGAAGTCCATACTTAGGTCCTGCCAAGGGCGATCAGGCACTGGTAAAGGTGTGTAAAGACCAGTGTTTTGCTTCTGCTATTTTGCAACAGCACAAGTTCTACACCTAGCTACAATCTGTGCAACATGCCTTTTCAATCCTGGCCAAAAGAACTGGTCCTCTATCGCTAAGATTATCTTATTTCTACCAAAGTGACCAGCTAAACCTCGAGCATGGGTCTTCCAAATTAGGAATTCTCTAAGGAAAGTTTTAGGTATACAGAGTCAATTGTTTTGGTAAAGGTAGCCATCCTGAATGGTATACTCACTATGGGTACTGGATAGTCCTAGCCTGAGGGTCTAGTAAATGTCTCCAAAGTCTGGGCTGGTTTCATATTCATCCTTTAGCCTATAAAACCCTATGACTTGGGTGCTAACTGATCCTAACAGCAAAGACCTATGGCTCAGGGCATCTGCTACCTTATTTTTTATGCCGACATGGTGCTTCAGGACAAAGGTGTAGGCATGAATGTACTCGATCCATTTACCATGCCGTGGGTTAAGTTTCTTTTGGGAGTTTAGGAATCGAAGTGCCTCATGGTCAGAAAATAAGACAAACACCTACGGTAGTAAGTAATGTCTCCAATATCTAAGGGCCTAGACTACCGCATAAAATTTCTTGTCATAGGTAGAGTACTTAAGTTTAGCCTCATTCAGCTTCTCGCTGAAGAAGGCTACAGGGTGATTCTCTTGACTTAGTACCCCACCTATTCCTACTCTTGAGGCATCGCAAGTGACCTCAAACACCTTAGTGAAGTCAGGTAATCTAAGGATGGGTGCATGGGTCATCTTATCCTTAAGCTCTAGGAAGGCCTTATCAGCTACTTTGGTCCACTCAAATGTACCCTTCCTAATGCAATCAGTGATAGGTGTGACGATTGTACTAAAACCCCTAATAAATCTCCTGTAAAAGGTTGCTAGGCCATGGAAACTATGCACATCGTGGACACTAGTGGGTGTAGGCCACTCAACAGTTGCCTTAACCTTTTTAGGATTTGCAGCATCTCCCTTAGGGGTGACAACAAAACCTAGGAAGATAACTCTATGTGTCATGAACTCACACTTCTTAAGGTTGGCATAGAGGTTATTCTCCCTAAGAATCTGGCATACTAATCTCAGATGACTAAGGTGGTCATTTTTAGTCCTACTATAAATTAAGATATCATCAAAGTAGACCATAACAAATTTTCCCGTATATTAATTCAGGACTTCGGTCATAATCCTCATAAATGTACTTGGTGCATTGGAAAGTTTGAAAGGCATCACAACCCACTCAAACAGGCCATCCTTAGTCTTGAATGTGGTTTTCCACTCATCACCAGGTCTAATCCTAACCTGATGATAGCCGCTCTTAAGGTATATCTTTGAGAAAACTTTGGCTCCGGCCATCATGTCTAACATATCATCCAATCGAGGGATAGGAAACCTATATTTCACAGCTATTTTGTTGATGGCTCTACTGTCTACACACATCCTCCAGGTACCATCTTTCTTAGGGGTTAGTAGAGCAGGGACTGCACATGGACTCAAGCTCTCCCTAATAAAACCCTTCCTAAGTAATTCTCCCACTTGTTTCTGTGATTCTTGATGCTTACTGGGGTTCATTCTATAGTGAAGAAGGTTAGGTAAAGTGGCTCCTGGGACTAAGTCTATTGCGTGTTGGATGTCTCTAAGGGATGGTAATTGATCAGGTAAATCATCAGGGAAGACATCCTCAAATTCTTTCAGAGCCCCAACAATTTCTTTAGGGTGTTCCTTTTGGGTCAGCTTATGTACTTCTTTGGTAGTCAAGATCCAAATAGGGTTACCCTCAGCAATCTCTTTTTCTAACTCCCTAGCCTTAATCATTTTAACTCCAGGTTTCTTGTCCTTAAGGCTACTAGAACTCCTCTTAACTGGGTCTCTAGGGGGAGCTGGGTGGATAACAAACTTATTCCCATGGTAGTTAAAA
The DNA here is from genome assembly GCA_021397845.1 of Areca catechu. Classification (NCBI taxonomy): domain Eukaryota; kingdom Viridiplantae; phylum Streptophyta; class Magnoliopsida; order Arecales; family Arecaceae; genus Areca; species Areca catechu. The sequence continues at coordinate 151,080,770 of CM038040.1, read as the reverse complement.
GCACAAACATTAGTTCGACCATACAGGGTTGCATCATGATCAAAAAGCCAGGATCGACCCAGAATGATACTACTCACTTCCATGGGGATGACATCAAACCAAATCTTTTCCTCATAGGTTTGCAGTGCAACTAAGATTTGGCACCTAGCTTTAATATGGATGGAGGTGGAATCTACCCAAGAAACTTTGTAGGGGCTTGGATGGGGAACTGTGGTCAATCCTAAAGATTTAATTATGTTGGCAGAGACAGCATTGACACAACTTCCACTGTCTATGATGATATTAAGTACCTTACCCAAGAAACTTTGTAGGGGCTAGGATGGGGAACTGTGGTCAATCCTAAAGATTTAATTGTGTTGGCAGAAATAGCATTGACCCAACTTCCACTATCTATGATAATGTTAAGTACCTTACCCCCTACCTTAACAAAAGTCTGTAGGATGCTAGTCCTACACCAATCTTCCTTAACAGGGGTTTAGGTTAAGATGCACCTAACCACTCCCAATTGGTTCTCGGACTCAAGTTCCTCCTCGTCACCTTCATACTCATCTATCAACTAATCATCGGCCTCATAGATCTCTCCCTCAGGTTCAGCTACGGGTTCAGGCTCCTCTTCCTCCACCTCACCTAAGTGTAGGGCACTAACTGGGCATTGGCTCATAAAGTGGCCTGGTTTCTTACATCTAAAATAGGTCTTCTAGGGAGTATAACTCTTATTGACCTCTATAGGTTTACCTCGATCATCTTTATAGGTCATAGAAGTGCTAGGTTGGGATGACTCGGGCTTGGCTGACTTGGACTGGGTCAGCTCGGGGTAGGTCGGCTAGGCATGGGTCCACTCTGGTGGGACTGGCTAGCTCCTGGATACTGAATATGGTATCTAATGGGCTTGGGTTTGCGGTAGATGGGCCCTCTCTAAAAATGCTCATGATCCCTAGCAATCTGGTAAGCATGGTCCAAGTCTCTAACTTCTCTCATATAGAGCTCATGGTGCGGGCACCAGAATCAGAAGAAGACTTCAGGGTTCCATCTGGATCTCTGAATGACCTTGCCCGAAAATTAGGGTTTGTAATAAGGGTTGACCTGGTGAACCAGATTATTTTATTTCTTTGAGTCTGCATTTCATTTTGTTGAGTCATGTTGACTCAGTATAAGTCCAAGTCAAGTCCTGGTTGGCACCATTCCCTAGGGCATCATTTTTTTCTTCCAAGGCCAAATGCAAGTGAACGCCACACTCCCAGGACCAGTTGGTGCCACATTTTATCCCAGTGTCCCTGGTCCCCACACCCAAGAGAGCAAGAAAATCTTCTTAGGAGAAGTCAAGGAAGGCGCCCACAAGCTGCCAAAAGTAACCAAGCTAAAGGAGCAGGGGATTTTTCTTGGAGAGGACTTCAAGGTAGGCGCCCACACCTACCTAAAGTACCTGGCTATGAATGGAAGGAGCCTAGTCATGGAGAGAAAGACTTGGAGGAGTATTTTCTTCCAAGAAAGAGCAAGTCATGGAAGGAAAACCCATGACTTAAGGAGAAGAACTAGGAGGTGCCCCACATACCTGCCATATGAAGCCATCACCTTGCATTTGAGGATGTCCACTCCAAGGAAAGAAGCCTGGTCGGTCAAGGGAAAGTTTTTCATGCTTAGGATGAATGTTTAGTCCCACATGGGAAGTAGTGTAATTTTGTTTCTCTTGCAAGGTCTATATATTGGACCCTTATGTAATCTTTTGATTAGAATGAGTAAATAAAATATTTTCTTGTGTTGAGAAACCTTGTGTTCTCTCCTTCCGCACTTCTTTGAGTGTTGAACTCCATGAGGGAGTAAATCCGGGTTCCATTGGAGCCTTGAGGAGGTGAGAGATCTCTAAAGTTTCCAAAACCCTGCCCCGCTTTCATCCCTGGCCGCCAACCCTAATTTCCTTTCATCATCCTAGCCGCTAACACCCAAATTCCTAAACCCTATTCCCACTTCATTCAAGGCCGCCATCTCCTTCTCCAAGCCACCGCCCACTATATCAAGCCCTAGGTCCTTTTCATCTGCAAGCCGCCACCCTACCAACCAAACCCTAAATCCACTCCATCTTCCACCGCCACCTCCATACTCTTCCCTCATCTTCAAAGTTCGAGCAGTCCGGAGCTATCCCAGGTAAAGGTCTCTTCCTTGAGTTTCTTACATCCTTATCTTGTTCTTCATCCTTTCCAGATCCAGAGTACAAGAAGAAGGCCAACCTTGCCATAGGACTACAATCCGAGGATCCATTACGAAGATACTCCGTCTCCAAGGATCCTACAATCTGCTCGAGAGTGTCCTTCAATTGAAGCAAAGAGAGATATCACAGTCAGGTATAAAACCTTCTCTTCTCTCTTCGTCTATTTCTTGAAAGAGGAGTAAACCCTAGGTCTGGGGGTTTCTCAATCCCCAGCGATCCTACTTCTTTATTACTCTGATAATCTACTCTTTTGAATTGTGCTTTCTTTCAGTGCATGTTTTCTTTCAATATTAGTTAGCCTTGTTTTTGAGTCAAGCCAACTTCTAACAAAACACAAAAAAAAAAAGAAATTAGTCTTAATTTACTTCCTCATCGCATCATCTTATTTGTTCTGCATCAGCTCCTTCTTAATGTCATCTATCATTCCAGCCCTAAACCTAGATAGAACAACATCCTCAGACTCATTTAAGTCACATCGCATGGAATACTCATCAGATTTTGTGATGTACTCATCTATACTCCTGCTACCCTGATTCAATCACTGCCATTGATCCAGTAAACCACAATGATAAGATGGTGGAACGTATTTTCTCCTAAGCTTATCTTTCATGGCCCACCAGGTGACTATGGGATCATGCCCTCCTAGTCTAAGGGTTCTCTCAACACTAACCCAATGTAACCTGGCCTCCCGGACCAACTTAAGCTTAGCAAACCTAAACTTATGCTCCTTTGACATATCATACCACTCAAAATATTGATCAATCTCTCCCTCCTAATCTATATAGACCTTATGATCAAGACAACCATCGAAAGTGGAGGCATCAAGCTTAATGTGTCTATAGGATCTATCTTCCTGGTCTATAAAATCTTGATTGGGTCTTCTAGGACAAACCTCAGGGATTGGGTTATGACATCGGACTCTCCTAGGTTCAGCCTTAAAGTATAGATCAGGGTTTGGGGTCCTCCAAGGTTCGGTATCATAATAAGGGTCATGGCAAGGGGTCCTCCTAGGGTGGGGAGGTGACTTAGGATCTAGCTCAGATTATGACCCATGGGTTCTCTCTAAGGCCCCTAGACGGTCCTCTAACTGATCAAACCTATTGTGGATTCGAGTATTGGACTAAGTCAACTGAGTCATCTGGGCCATTTGGTCAGCAAGGCTTTAATCTGGGCTTCAAGATTGTCCATGGATTCAAGAAAAAGTGGAGATGGTGGATGATATGAAACCCCTGATCTAGTACTCATGCAAGACTCGATCAAACCACTACAGCTCCCTAGACCTAGAGTCCAAAACTAGGTTCTCTATCAGGGTGGAAAACTAGCCTATAGTAACCCTGTACTCAGCTAGGTAGGTGTAAGGGGAGTGTTAGGTCCCTGATTGCCAATCCTAGACACCAATCAGAGATTGGCCAGGTAGGTGAACCAGCACACAAGCCCTTCATGACTGAATCTCTGAACCACCATTCTAGACACTAAGCACAAGACACACACAGGTTAGCTTGACATAGTGATCTGACACTTAGCCCGTACCTGACCAGTTGGTGTCCCTAGCCCACTAGGGCAAATTAAGTCTAGTTAATTTTAGGTTAGGCTTGGGACCGAATGCAAAAGATATGGTTTTGGGCTAAGGAGAGGTTATCAACTCCTCCCCTTATTTGGCATAAAGAAAGTGCCCTTAAGAGTATTTTATTCAATGATGGCAGGCAGATGAAAATGCAAATTAGGGTTTAGTTGTTTTTGGAGTTTTTTGATTATATGTAATTTTTTTTATTTTTTTATATTTTGGTATTTTTTAAAGTAGATAAAAAATTGCAAATTATGACCTAATATGAAGAAAATATACTAAAATTAAAAGATATGTAAAAGAGATGCTAAACAAAATCCTAAACCTTCCAAAGTTGTCTTGCTAAAAAAAAATAGAGCCAAGAATTTATAGGCTATATTTTGGCTTGCGGAGATTTCACAGACCTAAATAAAGTCTGCACAAATTCTATAAAATACTTTGAGTTAAGATGAATCCACCAAAATAAAAATCAGAATTTTCGGAGTTCTGAGTAGGGAGAAACAATTAAAAGAATAGTATATATACAGACTTTGAAGGGTGCAGAAAATGAGCCCTAATCTAAGTTCTGATACCAGATGATGTGGGACTAACATGCATGCAATTATTTTTGTATGTTTTATATGTGAGGTGAGGTGGTTAAATCCCGAATATCAGATCAAAACAAGATGTAAAAAATTCTATATAAATTTTAGAAACAAAGCATGCAGATCAGGATCTAAGAAAGCAATAAAGAGGGATCGTCGGGGCTGAGAAGCTTCGGTTAGGGCTAGTTTACCAAAAAGTAAAACTACTGGTGGTAGAGGGGGTGTACCTGGCAATGTTTGAAGTGCTTGATGAAGATCGCAGCAAAGAGATCACTCGTCCTCGATGGATGTGGCCTAGAAAATCAAGACAAAGACTTGCGGATTCCCGGCTTTCTGTTCGGTGGTCCGATTGTGGCCTGCCTAGAGTCATCGGATACGTTGGAGTTGAGGGATCTACAATCAACCTGTCAGGGGTTAGAAAACTCAAAGGAGATGAAGAAATAAGAGAAAAATAGCAAAGTGATGAGGTGTTTTGGAGTGGGCGGCCAGGCTTTTGGAGGGCAGGCTGGCAATAGGAAGGCAGTGCAAACACCGGGAAGAAGAAAAGCTCTCAGAAGATCCCTTAATGCACATAGCATGGAGGCACACAATAATTGAAGAATCAAGAGTATTTCATATATCAAAAATTAGTTCTCATACAAGAGACTAGGGTCCTTTAAATAGACTCATAGTCTTGGGCTCCAAATAAGGGTACAATGGACTTTACTTAGGAATTCTACTCCCACCCAAACCCTAACTAGAAAATAAGGAAACCCAGGGTAGAAAAAATCCCTACAATCTCTCCCTCTCTCCTTGCCTTGGTCGGCCAAGAGGGTGACTCTAAGTGGCTGACCAAGGGGTGGGTCACCCTAAGCAATTGGCGCCCTAGCTCCCTCCTGGGCCTGGACTGGCCCAATTTGCTTCTAGCTGGTCGAGGGCTTCAAGGTGTCTGATTTCTCCTCCTAAGGTCTTCAAATCTTCAATCAGGGTTGGACTTGGGCTACACTTCCATGTCTTCAATCTGGTTGGACTTGGTCTTCACTTGTATGATGTGGTCTTGAGTCTTCAGTGTACTTGGACAGGACTCAAAAATAAAATTAGCTCAACATGAGCTGACTAGCATTGGACTGAACTAGCTCAACATGAGTGACTAATATAGGACTCAAGTAAAGACAACTTAGATGAACTAAGCTTTATTACAATGGACTTGAATGTAACTAAGTGATCCATAGAAGGTTGAAAAGTCTCTGTCTTATTCTGGTGCCTCTGGTATCTGCACCAAAAAGACTCGGCTTTACTCGGTTCACCTAGGGGCTGGTCCTATCTGTCACCAAGTCATTGAGGAGAAAAGGGAAGGGAAGTAGATTTTCTCCCCCATCAGGTAGTAAACTGTGTAGAAAAAATGCCTAAGGTTTCATGCATGGATTTTTTTTATAATTCATAATAGAAGTACATCTATTTTAAAATTATTTTAAATAGAAAACATGTATTTAGAACAATTCTAATAAACTCTAAGTAGGATTGTAAAATGATATGAGTAGAAAATAAAATTAGCATGCATCGATCTATCCAATGCATGCAATAGATTTAATTTACAAATAATATGAAATCAAATTTCATACCTAATCATGGGTCGATGATTACCACTACTGATGGCATGTGGTAAGGGCTCTCCGTATCACTTCATGGCTGTATAGGGTGTTCAGCCTCTACGAATGATCCACATGAAGCTCCGATGTGATCAACCTCCTAGGACTGCTAGCTCCCTCCGAAGGCCACTTGATGGCTAAAAATAATTTATTTCTTAGACTTTCTTTAGCCTCCCAAGAAATCCAAGAAGAGGATGAAGAGGTCTAGATCTAAGAGAAAGAAAACCAAAAATAAGAAACTTCTTTCTACTATTTTTTCCTTCTTTTTCTTATTCCTTCAACCCTAATACCTAAGAAGATTCTTTCATGCCAAAGAAGAACTCATGCACCTTGATTTTTCTAGCACCCATTCTCTTCTAATTTGATGCCAATTTAAAGCTTCTTTGGTCACCCAATCCTAAAAGAATTCTAGAAAAAATTGGTGTGTGGATTAGGATAGGATTAAGTGGACTTTGGATGAGATTAGGAAGCAAACACCTAGTTTGACTTGTCTTTATCATTCCATGCCCCACCCTCTTTCAAAAAAAAATTTCCATGGTAATTTATTTCTAAAATCACTGGTATTTGGCCCACTTTGCATTGCACATTTCACCTAAAGTTCTCAAAAAATGGCAACAAAAATGAATAAGTTTTTGAGAGTTTAAGACCAAGTAGAGTTAGGATAAGGCAAAGAGTTTGATTCCTAGTCAAACTCCTATTATTTAAATTTAAAACTCATCCTAAACTAATCCAAATTAGATAAGAAAGAAGGGAGGGCATGAAAACATGTTTGGCATGAACTTTTCATGAATTCATTCAAATAATTGGCATGGAGAAATTCTAAAGGAAACCTAGTTGAGCTAGGTAAGGGTTTGACCAAGCTTTGACCAAAATTAGTTAGGAACCAAAACTAATTTAGTTATAACTAATTTAACCAACTTGGACTCAATCTAATTATATCCTAATTAGATTTAGTTAAATCTTAATTAAATCTAAAATTAACTAAGCCCAAGTTTGAATCAAATCATAATTAGAAATCCTTACCTATTAGGTCATCAAATAACCTAGTCAGGTAAATTCTAATTAAACCAAATTCAATTAAACTTAAGCTAAACCTTTTCACTCAATCAAATTAAGTCAATTAGCAATCCAGTTATTAATTAATCCTTTTATAATTAATTAGTTATTAATTATTAATTTATAATATTTGTATAGGATTAATTATTTATCATATTTATAATTTTGCCATTGAATGATTCTTAATCGTTAGTTAGTCATCATGATCAGTTAGAAACTTCTATTATGTGTGATCCCATAGGTTCAAATACTAAGCTAATAGTCTAGGAACCAATTTTTAAACTAAGCGATGCGACCATCTAGTAATGGTGCCCGACATCCAGATAGGTTTAATATTCGTAAAGCAACATTCAAAAATCCAAGCATATAGTTTCTGTATAATTCATCCCTTTGATCCTAATACTTAGAATGATTTCAAAGTTAACTACCAACTTCAAATAATGCATCCAAATATGTCTTAACCTATTAAATCATGCGACTCTTCACAAGGACTGCCATGGCTAAGGTTTTGTTAAATTGAAATACAATAAACTATTTTCTCCAACACCTTGGAGTCGTCAATTTCATCTTGACTCATCATTAACTTAACAAGTACTTGACTGCATCCAGTAACCTTCTATCACTGGATTAAAAATTTAGTTAGTCTGACACCTAAGTATAATGAGTTGCTTACAAGTCATCATGGTGATCTCAGGTTGGGGGATACTTATACCCATATCTTTCTATGAGATACTCTCAACAACATAGTACTCAATAGAGTTGGTTATATTCAATACAATGTATACCTACAGTTAGCTATATGCCATACTAATATCTTCACACTCCATGGTTATGAGGATAACCAATCCATATGGCATACAATGACTTATGCTCGATAAACATTATTATCATAGGTAATAATATATCATTTAGTCATGAACATATTTAAGAACTACTTAATAAATCCTCTTTTATTGAATTAAGGTAATTCTAAGGACTTTATCTCAAAAGAGTCCAAAGAAAGATACAAAATGAGATGAAATACCAAAAACTAACTTTTATTTTATCAATGATTTATTTACCATTATAAAAAATCAACTATCTATAACTCAGGCGATTGGCTATAGGACATATTTTTTAACAACTCCCACTTGGACTAGAGCTAATCGAAATAGTATCGAATACCTATTTTCCACTTGTGGTCATCAAACTCTTTGATTTTAAGGGTTAGTAAATAGGTCAGCTAAGTTCTTTCCATCAATCTTCTAAAGATCAAAATCATCTTGATCCACTATCTCCCAGACAAGATAAAATGATGTAGAATATGCTTGGTCCGCTGCTGAGCCTTTGGTTTCTTTGCTTGAGCTATGGCCCCAATGCTTTCATGATATAAGAAAACAGGGCCATCAATAAAGGGTGCCACTCCAAGTTTCATGATGAACTTCCATAGCCAAACAGCTTTTTTTCCAGCATCAGATGCCACAATATATCCACCTCACAAATAGAATTAGCCATAGTATGCTGCTAGAAACTTTTCTAGCAAATAACTCCTCCATTTAAGGTAAAAATATAACCTGACACACTCTTGCTATCATCCCTATTTGACTGAAAACTTGAGTCAATATAATTGACTAGTTTCAAGTCAGAATCTCCATAAATGAGCTACTGGTCCTTAGTATTTCTCAAATATTTAAGGATGATTTTTTTTGACCTTTCAATGGTTCTCACCTGGATCAGATTGGTATCTACTCACTAATCCTAGTGAGTATGCCACATATGGTCACATACATATTATAGCTTATATGATAGATCTCACTACTGAGGCATATGGAATCCTATTCATACACTCTCTCTCTTGAGAACTTGGCAAACAATCTTTTTCTAAGAGATTAATTCCATAGCCTATCAAAATATAGCCTTTCGTGGAATTCACCATGCTGAACTGCTTCAGCACGGTCTCAATGTACAAGGACTGGGTTAACCCTAGAAATCTTTTAAATATATCCCTATAAAGCTTTATCCCAAGGATATAAGATGCTTCTCCCAAGTCCATGGAGAATTGAGAAGATAGCCATACTTTTATTCCTTAAAATGTAGGAATATCGTTCTCGATTAAAAGAATGTCATCCACATACAAAACAAGAAATACTATAACTGAACCATTAGCCTATTTATTTATGCAGGGCTTCCCCATTCCTAATAAAGTCATACATTTTGATCACTTAATCAGAATGCTTGTTCCAACTCCAAGATTCTTGCTTCAATCCATAAATGGATCTCTGAAGCTTGCATACTTTTATTTCATCTATGGATGTGAACCCTTCAAGCTACATCATATACATCTCTTCTTCTAGTTCTCCATTTAGAAAAATAGCTTTCACATTCATTTGTCAGAATTCATGATCAAGATGTATCGCTATCACAAGCATGATCCAATGGATTTGAGCATTGCTATAAACAAAAATGTCTCACCATATTCAATGCCATATTGCTAATGATATTTCTTGGCAACTAGATGAGCTTTGTAGGTATCCACCTTCGTATCCGCGTCCCTTTTTCTTTTGAAAATCTACTTACACCCTATGGTTCTTATCCCTCTGGTGGATCAACAAGTGTCCATACATCATTGACTTTCATGGATTCCATTTTGAAATTTATGGCTTCTAGCCATTTATCAGAGTTGGCACTCTACATCACATCCATATAGATGATCAGATCCTCATTATTTTTATCAAGTTTAATAGGATCACCATTCTAGACCAAGAACTATAGTATCTACTCGATTGATGTGGTACCTTACTGGATCTCCTTAATAGTACTTCTATAATAGGCTCCAGGTTTGATTCAATCAAATTCGGTCTTTCGGGTTCAATCGATGGTGTGGGTTCTTCTACATGTCAAACCTCTTCAAGTTCAACCTTAGAGGTATTAGTTCCTTCTCTAAAGAACTCCTTTTCTAAAAGGACTACCCTATTACTAATAAACACTTTATGTTCATCAGTATGGTAGAAGAAATAACCCTTAGTTTTTTTTGAGTATCCTATAAAGTACACCTATCAAACTTAGGCCTAAGCTTTTCTATTTTTAAATGTTTGACTTAAGGTAGACATCCCAGATCCTAAGGTGTGAGAGTACCAGCTTATACCCTATCCATATTTTATATGGAGTTTTATCTACAAACTTGCTAGGAACTCTATTTAGAATATAATAAGCCAACTTTAATGTATATTTTTTCAAAGAGATAGATAGACTCACAAATCCCATCATAAATCAAACCATATCCAATAGGGTTCAATGCCTCCTTTCAAACACTCCATTATGTTCGGTGTCCCGAAAGAAGTCCATTATGAGAGAATCCCATTCTCTTCCAAATATATCATAAATTCATTTGTAAGATATTTACCTCCTCAATTAGATCAAAGGATTTTAATATATTTACTTGTTTATTTTTTTACTTTATTACGAAATCATATGAACATCTCAAATGACTCTGACTTATGTCTCACCAAGTAGACATACCCATATCTCGATAGGTTGTTAGTAAATGTGATGAAGTAGTGGTATTGATACGGGACGAGAAGCGGGGGATCGCTGGCGAGTGTAGAAGTCACCAGGGGATTAGGGCATGCACTCAAGAATAGGGAACATGGGAGTCACACCCACTCCAATCTGGAGAAAAGTTAGACAAAATAACTTTAATTTGTATTCATGAGAAAAAAGATACTTCATACAAAAGGAGAGGAGTGGTATTTATAGATTCACCCCAGGGTACATGATTTGAGGGCTAAGAAATCCTGACTTATGGGCAAGAAACCCTGGTGGGCCTGGTCAACAGTGGGCCTTTGTCTTGGACTGGAGCTCTCTCTTCTGGGCTTGGCAGCATGAAAAGGCCCAAGTGCTTGAAGGCCAGCTCTATTTGGGGGGGCCTGGTGAATCTCCTGGTCTGCTAACTCTCCTCTTGTACATGAACTGAATGAAAACTACATTGACTCAATTGGACTTGACTAAACTAAAAGACTGGACCTGACTAAGTGGACTCAACTGGACTCAATTGTCTCACTTTATTACAAGACTCAATTGGCTCACTTTGACTCAAGTGACTCAGAACTAGTGGACTCAAATAAACTAAATTAAAATAGACTCTCGATCCCCATCATTCCCTTGCAATGGGGAGAACTCGACTCCGTCGAGTTTGGGTGAGCGGGGTTTGATGGAATCGGAACCAATCACAAAAAAGACTAGGTTCTTCACTTTCCTTTTCTTTTTTTTTTATTTTTTTGTTTTCAAACAAATTCCAGATTTTTTTCCTCATATTTTTTTTTTTCATTGGCTACTCTGAGATCTATGCTTCACCATCTTTGGGCCACTTTGAGATCCGTGCACTTTGAGGAGCATGCACTTTGAGAGACATGCGCTTTCACGTTCGTGCAACAGCAGGTCCCTTCTCCTTTCTTCTCCAAGGTCCAAAGGGGAACAGAGCAAGGGGTCTTCTAACTGAATCTCACTGGTGATGGCACCGGAGAGCAGGCAGCAGTGCGGGGAGGCTTTGCCAGCGGGCTTCGTCGACAACGATGCTGAGAATGATGGTGGCAGCTTCTTCATAGACCGCTGCAAGATGTAGCAAGGGAGGAAGTCCAGTGGGGCTCGCCATCATGGGAGCTGGGCGGAGGACGATGTCGGCATGGGAGGAAGATGGCCGGACGAATGGGGTTACGGTGGCTAGCAGCGTCATGCGGATCTACGGCATGGGCAGTAGTGGTGGGCGTGCGATGGCCATGGGATGTGTTCAGGCATCACGGATGGGGCATCAATCTTATGGCCTGGGGTGATGCCGGTCGTTGGGAGGAGCTTGGCAGGAGATGGGCCGTCGGTTGCTGGCGGTGGCTTCATAGACGGACGACATCGGTGCGGGCATTGGTGGGTAACGAGACGGAGGCGGAGGATGGGGTGCAGGTGCGAGAAAAAGAGAGATAGAGGGGTTTTCTTTTTCTTGTCACCGCTCTTCGTTTTCTTTGATGGATTGTTCTGGTACTATTTTCTGGCTGTCCTCTCTTCTTCCACCCATCGCTGGTTTTTGTTCTCTAATCTAGGGTCAGGGATGGCAGAGACAGGAGGCTTCACGCGAGGTAGTGGGTGCAGGGGTTGGATCAGAGGACACAGACGGCTCAAAGCCTGAATCAACATTTCAGGCAGCGACCGTGAAGAAGGTGTTGTGGCTTGCTCTATTCCTGGAGATGGAGCATGGACGGAAGGAGGCAGTGTCAGTGGTGTAGATCCGATGGGCTACGGTTGACGAGGTTTCACGATGCCTGACGATGGTTTGATACCAGACTCGCAGAGGAAGAAGAAAATCCTAATCCTTTTGAACCTTGTGGCAACAGCAAGGATGCCTCCTTCATGGGCTTGGATGAACTTTTAAGGGGCCCAGGTGGGCTTCCAGGGGCTCGGCGCATGGGCTGGCATATTCCAGGGAATCTGGCTGGAATCTTGCTTCTTAAGGGCTTAGGCTTGGTGCCTGGGCTTGATTTCTCCTTGGTTGGGCATAGATGGACCTCTGGAATCATGGATGTCCTAGTTTGGGAATATGCTCTGGCATCTGGACTGGAATCTGGGTATCTGAAAAATATCTGGAAGGAATCAAGGTTTTTGGAAGTGTTTTTGATCCTAGGGTGTCACACAAAATCCAACAAGCTAATGTAGTGGCCTCTGACTCCTGGATGTGGCCTGGTGGAACTCCAAACTAGGATAACCTCTTCTCTTGTACAAAGTTTGAACTCACACTGGACTCACAACTGAAGTACAGGACTCAAAACTAGACCAAGATTGAGGGTTGAGACGAATCAACTAACCTCAACTTATTACATGACTCAATTACAAAACTTTCAAAACTTTGACACATGACTAAGTAAACCATATGGGATCCAGTGATCTGTGTCTGATCCTGGTGTCCCCACCAATTCTTCCATGGTAGGAGAAACTCGACCCCATCGAGTAAGGGTCAATTTGGCTCAAGGAGGGTCTGGGTTGAGACGTTGCAGATCCACACCAGCATTCCACAAGTCCTTAGATTCTGGCCGACCTTGCCACCGGACTGAGTACCGCTGATAGTCTCTATCCCAGGTACCAATAGCTTGATCGTCCAGAGCTCTCTCAATCTTTACCTCACCAAAAGGCTAAATTGTATGTGGTCGCTCTGGGATTGGTTCACTCACAAAGAATGGGAGTGGCTTAAGGGGATCGCTGGGTATCGCTGCTGGCTCCCTAAACTCTATAAGATCTGAGATGATGAAGGTGGAGCTAATACCTAAATCAGGTGATATCTTAGGTACATAGGCATTGGGTCCACCACTATTCATTATTTTAGATAGGCCAGCTTTGCGAGCAGAAAACTCCTTTATCATCACATATTCCTCTGCATAAAATTCTTTATCTTTCTTTTGGGAATTAGCCAAGTTATTATTTAGTTCATTACTTGTGTTCAATTCTTGACTAATTTCATGATGCATATACTGTGCAGTGGCTAATGTAGCTGCAAACATGTAATTCATGCTGTGAATTTATTGGACTCAACTAATACCTAATAGACTCTACTAGACATCCCTATCAAAGAAGATTTTATTGGACTCTATGGGACAAAACCTAACAGACTATAAACTCTTTAGGTTTGATCCTATCATGACATGCACATGAAAATGTGACATGAACTCTTAGTAGATGCCAGAGGGTCTTCCAGAAGTAGGAAGCAAACATGACAGACTCGATGAACGAATGCAGTATGCAAACCTCTATGAAATGCAATCTAAGGGTTAGAAAATCATTAAAAGTTTCAAAAAAGGGTAGAAAATAAGAAGTGGATTCAGATTAGTCTGATTGGATAAAGAATAAGAAAAGGGTTCGGGGTTAATCGGGTAGAATAGGATGCAGGAAGGGGTATCAGGAATGTCCTAGACTAATGAGGTTGATCTTATGGGGTTGATGTATATCTAATGGATTTTTATGATGGAAGAATGGGCCAAGAATTTCTAGAAAGAGATCTTCAATGGGAACTATGGAAGGGGATTCATCCTGAGGGTACTGATAAGCCAAATCCTTAATAAAGTCTTTTGATTCAAGAGATTTAGGACTGGGCTCTATACTTGGGTCATCTTCTAAAGTTTCCTCAGGTGGTGCTCAAGTAATAGGATCTGGGTTATCAAACTCTGGATCAGCTACTAATTAGTTATGGTCAAGGTTAGCTAAATCTACATTGGCTACTACTTGGGTATGGTCAGGGTCAATTGATTCTAGGATGGCTTCTACCTGAGTATCTACTAAATCTAGGTCTTCTAAAGGTAACTCCTCTTCTTCTTCCTCATATTGTTTCACTAAGCTCATGTCAGCTTCATATACTTCCTCTTCAATGTCAGATTTGTGAACCAGTGGAGTGGTAAGAGGGGGTTGACTAGGTTCAAATCTAGGAGTATTAATCCTATAGGGTTCAAGTCGATTAAGGGATAGTGGGTTACTACTGGGTTCATATCTAAAGACGATGGGTTCCTGGGGATTATAGGGCAAGGGTTTAGCTCTATGGGCCTTGTCTAGGGTTCCTAACTGATCTCCTACTTGGTCAAAACAATGGATTGCTTGATTACTTGATTGGATCAGTTGGTCAAGCTTAGTATTAATTTGGGTATTAGATTGGTTCATTTGGATAGTTAATTGGGCAAGCTGGTTCATGATGGCCTCAAAATTGGGATCCATGGCTGAGTCGTTTGGGGTTTAGGCTTCTAGTATTGGGTTCCTAATCTAGTGGTCATACAGTCAAACAATCAATCAGAATGGAATGGTGCAACCAAGCATGCAAAAAGAAATAGGCTAGTACAATCTAGGGTTTCCTAGACCTAGAGCCAAAACTGGATGGGTCAGCTCAACTTACACTTAACCCAATGGCTAATCTTTCTTCTGGCCAGGTAGAGGGTGGGAGTGTGGGAGGCCCCCCTTGCTTTCACGGGGACCCAATTAAAAACCACAACACCACTTAGGTCATTTGACTCTGGACCCTCAGCCTTAGACACCAGATTTCAGTAATTACCACAGGATTAAATGCACTAGTTGGCCCACACAATTCGGACCTGACCTGTTGGGTGTCACTTAGCCCTCTAGGGAAAATTAAGTCTAATTGATTTTAATTAAGGTTTGGGTCAGTATGATGATGGTTGTTTTGGGCCTAAGATAGGTGATGAAATCCTACCCTGATGTTATATTGACTGTCTTTAAGATTAGATTAAAGATGATGGTACTCAATGATCCTGATACAATCTAAACAAAGAGAAAATAAAATATTTTTTTTATTATTTTATGCTGTGACAAATTAAATTCAAGTTAACTGGGGTTAGCAAACAAAGTTTGGCTTGGGATGGGGGTTTGGAAATTGATTAGGTTTGGTCAAGTAAGTGCAGAAATTCAGAAAATTAGGATTTCAGAAGATGCAGATTTTGACATATATATCAATGCAGATAAAAATTAGAAAGATTCTAAGATAGAGGATGGATGGTGATGATGATACCTTCCAAGTTTTATGTAGAACAAAAATCAGATAATGATGCAAATCCTAGGGTATTTAGACTGCTATAGAAATCTCAAGATTTTTGTTAAGGTTTCTAATATGCTAAATTTTAATGAATTAGGGTTTCTTTAAAATTAATTAAAAAGTATGATAAAACATATAACAAGACAAAGAACAATTAATGCAAATTTCATGGAAAAATAAAATTTCTAGGTGGTCAAAATCAGATGAAAAATAGAAACCTAATGCAGCTAACAGGATGCAAAAATTAGGGTTTGTGATTCTAATGCAGATAAAAACTATCCTAAACCCGCTCTGATACCAAACTAATACGAGATGACTCTAAGATTGCTAATCATGTAAGAAAAATAGTAAACTAATTTTTTTGTGATTTTTATAATTTAGGTTTGTAGGCTAAATTTCCAAACCAAAGTAAGAACTAGCAAGAAGAATAGCAATGCATTGAATCATCAGGATCGCAAAATAACTCATGCAAGGTAATAAAAATCAGGACCTGGGAATTGAGAAACTCCCAGTTTAGGATAGCTTATCTTTATCAAATCAAAGATTAAGAGAAGGGAAGGGTTCTTACCAGTCAGAGATTGAAAACTTGCTATAGAAGAGATCACTCACACTCTGATTGGAGCTTGGATGAAGAAGCCTCGGTTTCCTTGAATCTGATGGCTAATTTGGGTGGTCCTAGAGACAAGGAAAGCCTTCTCTGGGGAGGTAAAACATCTCGGGGATCCTGCAAATATCAGGGATCAATCAAAATAGCAACAACAGAATAATAAAAAGAGATTAGGTTTTGTAGAAATCTGAAATCAGGGTTTGTATGTGGCGGCTTGAAGAAGGATGTTGCTCTTTGCTTTGGGCAGCCTAGGGCACTCTTCCTTTGGTCATGTGAAGGCTTGGATGGCAGTAAGCTTGGGCATGGAAGGATGCTAGGGCAGCAAGGATGATTAGGGCACACAAAGTAACACAAAAACTCCAACACCAACACAAGAACACAAGTTCTTAAACCAAAATTTCAGCAAGATTTAATTCATGAGATAAAAGTTATTACAAGAGGAAGAGGGGTGGGGTATTTATAGAGCTCCCATACCCTCTCCTAACTAAGGTTACACTTAGGTTAGAGATAACCATTCCTTAAGACATTAGGAAAAGAGATCCTTAATAGGTTAGGAAAGAAAGTCTTAGACTAGTCTTCTCCTTCTCTCTTAATGCTTTGACTAGTCAACTCATGGGCGCCTCCTCTTGGCTTGGACTTGATCAAACTCCATAAATTCAGTTTTGGACCTTGGGGCAGTAGCAACGATGCCTCCTTCATGGGCTTGGATGAATTTTTGAGGGGCCCAGGTGGTCTTCCAGGGGCAGGGCGCATGGGCTGGCATATTCTAGAGAATCTAGCTGGAATCTTGCTTCTTAAGGGCTTGGGCTTGGTGCCTGGGCTTGATTTCTCCTTGGATGGGCATAGATGGACCTCTGGAATCATGGATGTCCTAGTTTGGGAATATGCTCTGGCATCTAGACTGGAATCTGGGCATCTGGAAAATATCTGGAAGGAATCAAGTTTTTTGGAAGTGTTTTTGATCCTAGGGTGTCACACAAAATCCAATAAGCTGATGTAGTGGCCTCTGACTCCTAGATATGGCCTGGTAGAACTCCAAACTAGGGTAACCTCTTCTCTTGTACAAAATTTGAACTCACACTGGACTCTCAACTGAAGTACAAGACTCAAAACTGGACTAAGTTTGAGGGTTGAGACAAATCAACTAATCTCAACTTATTATAGGACTCAATTACAAAACTTTCAAAACTTTGACTCATGACTAAGTAAACCATATGGGATCTAGTGATCTGTGTCTGATCCTGGTGTCCCCACCAAGTATCCACCTATGGCTAAAGTATTCATGGGTCCATATACATCAGTATGTATTAGACTTAAAACCTGAGTGGCCCTTTTACCCTTTCCAATAAAAGATGACTTAGTCATCTTTTCAAGAAGACAAAATTTGCAGGTCGACAATGATTTAAAATCATTGACCTTAAGAATTCCCTCTTTAAATAACCTATTCATTGTTTTCTTATTAATATAACCTATCTTATAATGTCAAAAATAAACATCAGATACATTTTCAATCCTAGAGCATTTATTGGATGTATACGTTACATTCACAAGCTATAATAAAACATAAATATCATTCTTCAGTTGTCCACGTATTATAGTAACACCAGTTAAAAATATATCATAATAAATACTTTTATTGATGAATGATAACCATTTTTGGCCAAAAGGCCTACACAAATCATATTCATAAAAAAAGTAGGACAATAATGAAAATCACCTAAGACAATGACACTAGAATCAAAAACAAGCTTGAGTATTCCTAAAGCTAGAACTAGAATAGATATTCCATCTCCAACGTTCAGAAAATTCTCTCCATTTTCGAATCTTCTACTAACCTAAAGTTCCTGCTATAAATTATAAATATTAATAGGGCTTCCGATATCTAATACCCAAGTAGCAGTATCATAAATAGAAAAATTACAAGGTGTTATCATATAAGTACATTGTCCAACAATACCTTGCTGGTTCTTTTTCCTCCTTGACCTATTTGTGTCCAGTGAGGCAATGTAAAGAGGACAATTACTTTTTTAGTATCCCTGCTTCTTATAGTAGAAGCATCTAGCTTGAGTATGGTCGGCTTTCAACTTCTTGGTCTAACCAAGTTTAGTCACCAGAGCACTTTGGACCTTTTTTCTTATTTTTCTTATTTTTTTTCTTAAAGGGACGACATCCTATCAATCCTCCCACTACATTCACCAACCTGTTATGGAGCTGATGATCCATCTTATATATTTGTAGTAACCCCAACAGACCATGGTAGTTTACTACAAGCCTTGTTATTTTGTAATAATCAAGGAAGTCAATGTAGGATTTTGATAAAGAATTGAGAATCACATCCTTCTCCAATTGTTCATGCAGGAAAAATCTAAGTTTGCTCAGGAGCTCAATCAGTTTGATCATGTATAATACATGATCAGTGATCGAAGCCCCTTCCCTCATCCTTGTATTGAAAATAGCATAAGATGTTTTGTACCTTTCAACATTATCGGGAGTGCCGAAGGATTCTTTCAACACTTGAAGCATCTCCTTCGACTAAACATCCTCAAACTTGTGATTTGATTCCTTGTTCATGGATACCCACATAATACAATGGACCATGGTTCGGTCATCGAGCTACTTCTAATAAGTGTTTCAGACCGCATCATAAGCATTCTTAGTAGACTCCTCAGGTGTCAGATCTATCAGCACATACAAAATCCATTCATACTCTAGGACTATTTTAGCTTTCAATACTAGCTATCAAAATTGAGTCCCATTAATTTTTCATTGTCTAGTAATAAATGAAAAGACAGTGGTGGTCATATTAATCTAAAAGGAGAACAAGACCTAATTAATATATGAGTTATTTAATCCTAAAGACTTAGACTTTAGTCTAAAGGTTTTTTCTACTATTTTTGATTAAATTGGTAGCCTCTATCTCCAATTCGAGGAATTACACTAATTTCTTAGTAGGTACTAGAATCCAATAGACTGCACATGAGCCCGATTTTGGCTGGCTCATCTATGTACATCTAAAGGTAGATTCTTAACTAATCATTTTTCTAAAAAATTTCTTGAAATAATTTTACCCAGGAAACTAAAAAGTAAACCTTTGGGCTACCACTAAAAGTCTTGGTTATGTCCAACTATTAACATGACAAGATCGAGTGCTTCTAGCCAATGATATCCAAGCCCAACTTTGGCCGGCCAATCCAACCTTCATTTAGAAAGAGGACTAAGCCATCATAATATGAATAATAATTTCAATAGCCAAATGAGTACCAGGTCTTTGGACCTCCAATAATCATCTTAACTTTTGGATTCATTATTACTCTTTTAATGGAAGGCCAAGACTCGATTATCTCCATAATTTTAGAGAATTTAATTAAAGAAAAGAGAAGAAGACATGGACTAATCAACAATCCTCCCACTGACTTTATCAAGTGATGAGGATCGAATCACATTAGTCCAAAGGCACCTAGATCAGTTAAATTAGTCTTCCTTATTGGCATGAGTTAACTCAAATCAATGAGCTATCTGATCAAATTTTGATTGACTACATTAGCTAGGTAAGTAAGATCAATGGAAGAGTTCCACCATTAACCTCTTTTCTTAGACACTAAACAAGTTGGTCAGGTAAAAGGTAGCCTCGAATTAATGACCATGATCGAAATGCCACACTTATCTTAGATACCAATTAGTTTATTAGATTTGATCAAACTAGTCTAAAGACTCGGATCTAACCATTGAGCTATAATCAGGTCCATTTGTTATAATATGGACTTGATCAAACTATCACTATATATTTGATCTAGAAAAAAAACTTGATCTAATCCTAATCAACTTTTGGTTAGATTAAATCCAATTCTCTATTAGGTCCATATTATTCTAAATTCTAATTCTAAGTCTAACCCAGTTATTTGACCTGTTTCAAGCTAACCCAAAGTCCATGCTTTATGAAATATGATTAAATCTTTAATTCACAATTCTAAATCTAATCTTAGACCTCTTAATTTCAGTAATTAATCATGATTAATTTTTCTAAATTTAGATCTAAATAATTTATATGCATCACATATACATTAAATACTTTTTAGATCTCAACTATACAATACAGTATTATGCTGAAATTAATTTTATGTTTCATGTTCTAAATATAAAAATAAATCCTAATACATTAATTTCAGATCAAGAATAGTAAATTAATGAAGATTAAATCACTAAAAAAATATCTAATTATTGAAATAATTTCAATGATTTTCTTTTCATCTAACTTGTTCATGGGATATAACTATAAGCAGCACTCCTACATGCCATAAGAGATCCTATTGAATAGAATAAGAGAGCCTTTAAACCCTACTTTTTTCCTATGATCGGATGGCCATCGGGATCAATCCAATTCAAATCAGTTACTTGGATTAAGATCATATCTAACATGTAAGGTCTACATCTATATATCATGTTTCGAAAAACTCTGCTCTAATACCACTGTTAAAAAATTGCCTAAGATTTCATGCATAGATTTTCTTTATAATTTACAGCAGAAGTATATCTTTTTTAAAACTCACTACAAAATAATTGAGCTACACCCACATGAAAAATACGTGGATAAAAGCTTAAAAAATGTGGATATATGCCTACACCCACATTGGTACACACGTTTGGTTAAACATGGATATGTCTGACGTGGGTATAGCCTATATCCATGTTTTTTTTTCGTATGTAGGCGTGCTTTATCCATGTAATATCTAAGATAGGTAAGATTATATATATGAGTATAAATATAGTCTATACCCTATAAAACGTGAGTAATTAAATATATACGAATTAGAATTCGTTGGAATTAACAAAGCATGGATATAAATGAACCTGTACTATCAATAATAAAACATGAGTATATAATTAAATATAGTCCTGCTCAATCTAATTTCAAATTATGGATCACCTGTAATAATAAATAAAAATAAAAAGACATAAAATGACTACAAACAAGATAATTTTCATCATTATATTAAATATAATTGAACATACATAATGGTAGTCTCAAAAATACTGTCTCAACAACTTTGTTAATTTCATCAAAATCCAAAGAACAAAAAACAAAACATAGTACTAATTTCAAAAGAAAGTAAATACTAGAACTCAAAACATATTATAAAACAAGTTCCAACTATTTTGCTACACCATAAAAAAAATAAAGATAAAGTAAACTTTGCAAAATCTCCATATCTTCCTTGACACCTTTTAATATATCACCTGAATCTGCAAAAGAAAGAAATCATATAAATATATATCATTTCAAAGCTAGTATAAATTATTATTAAATCAATAATATACATAGATATATATTTAATCTTTCCACCAAATAATGTGAGTGTCCACAGCATGTTTCATTAAAGATCGACTTTTGTCCTATACATAAACCTAATCAAACCCTCTTTTTCATTTCCATTCCCTTACTTTCCTGACTTCCAAACGAAGGGCAAATCAACATTAACAGAAGATTATTAGTATAAATCTAAGAATTGCAAATCAGGAAAGATGAATAATTTTGTACCATAAGTCAACTTAGGTGGTACCCTCATATTAACAAACAACATAAAAGATGGGGGGACTATTAAAGACCAAGGTGCTTGATAATACAAAAATCTGATTACTTACAGTAAATGTCACCTTCTGAGCCACTACCCTGGATGACTCATAAAGAGGCCGCAGTACTTCACGAACACTCCATGCCTAATAAAGGAACATAAGCATTTGTTTCTTTCTTTTTTTACAGAAAAAGTAATGTATGCCAAGGTTTCTTCTTGGTAAGGTACTACTAATAATATGTTGCCCAGTGATGAAGCAACCCAAGAGGGGGGATGAATTAGGTATTATAAAACTATTTGCAATGATTTAAGATAAACTAAACATGTATGTGCTAATTACAATTAAGTGCTTGTATTTTGCTAAAGTGTTTGTGTGCTTCAAAATAATATACAACGAAATTAATAAAGTAAATGCACAAAGAAAACAACCACACAAACACAACAGATTTATAGTGATTTTGTGCACTCCAATGCACCTACATCCACTCTCCAAGTTTTTCTTGAGAATTCCACTATAATCACCAAGATTACAATCGATTAGTTTTTTGGGCTCACTAATCAAAACCCAACTTGTTTTCACCGGGCTCACAAGTCAAATACCTTGGTTTTCCAAGCTAACCAAAAATCTTGTTGGTTTTGCGAGCTCACCAATAACCTAGTTGGTTTTGCGGGATGACCAACAACCTAGTTGGTTTTACGGGCTCACCAATAACCTTGTTGGTTTTGATACAAAGGCTAACCAACAACCTCAAGTTGGTTTTTCACAAAGGCTCACCAACAGCCTTGAGTAAATAATGTAAGAACAATATGAAAGAGTACAATAAAAGCTTTCTAAAATAAAGCAAATATCTCTTTGAAGCTCTTGGATGATGTTATAGAAGTTTGTCTTCAATTTGTTGAAACCTTTGATTACAGTTTGATGATGTGAACTTGGATCAACTCTTTTATCTTTGGAAGCTTGAAGGCTTGAACCACTCAACTCTTAAATCCTTGAAGGATATTCAATAATCTCACTAAAGGATTCCCTCCCTATTTGATTTGTGTTGATTATATAGCTCTCCAATCCTTAAATGACTGTTAAAGATTGTTGGAGAGGAAAAACTAGCCGTTACAAACATCTTGGAGAAGTTCTGCTCTTCAGAAAACTAGCCGTTGCAGAGCTGTCATCCATTCAAGTGTCGACACTTCAGGTCATGAGTCGACACTTAGGGTTGACACATGGAATAGTGAGTCGACACATGATCAAAAATATCTTCTAAAGTCTTCTATTCTGTACTGGTGAGTCGACACTTCATCTGATGAGTCGACATTTTGAGTCGACACTTGGAATAGTGAGTCGACACTTGACCAAAACCCTGAAATCAGCTCGTTCTATCTTCTATTTGGTCTCAGGCCTTGAGTTGATACTTCACTATTTATGAGTCGACACTCGAGTCAACACTTCAACATGCTGGTTAAAATTTATTCTGTGTATCAGCCCAAGCTTTCCAACTGTCGACACTTCCAAGTGTCGACACTTCCAAGTGCGATACTTGACTTGACCAGTACCGAAACTTGTCCAAATTTAATATTTGAGACCTTCAAGGTCTTCAATATATGTTATAAGGTCCATAACTTGAAATTCCATGACTTCTTTAACTGAAAACATGTATTTCTTCATTCAACATGGATGAGTACTAAGATCTGATAAATACACTTAAAAATATAATTAGTACTCATATATACTTAAGTATTTTATCATTCATCAAAATCAAGATCAGAGTCAACAATTATAAGACATTCACTTAATTTTGATTAATATATCTTAAATTACTTCATGAAAAATATTTTTAAAGTTGCATATTTCTTTGAAAATTATTTCAATTGATTAATTAGAATCAAGTTTAGACTAATAGTCATTTGTTGTGATCATGAACTTTTTGATATTGATGGATTTCATGCTCTCATGATTAAACTTATGATTATTATACTTTTACTTGATTTTGATTGATATAGTTTTAAACTATTTTAAGTAAAATGTTATGATTTATGTATTTTTATTTTTGGCATCTATGCTTAAGTTAGAAATGATCTGGATCAAGACTAGAACTGGTAGTTAAGGATTACATTTAAGAAGAAGGTATGCATATTGATAAATCCTTGCTCCAGTAGCTAAACTTGGTACTATATTATTTCTAACATTAGTATGGATCATCAAAATCATTTCAAATCATATGATTTTCAAGAAATGTATTCCATTTTATATCCATGCTTAGACTAGAAATGATTTGAAACAAGTATAAAACTGGTAGTTAAGGGTTACATTTAAGAAGAAGGTATGGACATTGATAAACCCTTAATCCAGTAACTAGATTTGATGTCATATTACTTCTAGCATTTGTATGAATATCAAATCATTTCAAATGAATTTGAAATCATATTAAATTGAATCTTTAAATGTCAACCTCATACATTTTAAAAATCTTGTATATCTTGAAAATTCAAATTTTTGATTTCAGATTTAGTATTTATGTTCATATCTTAAATTATCTGAAATTATGATGCTTGTGCTTTCATGTTTTATTCCTCGATGAATGCATATTTCTAAGGAAGAATAATATTTAGGAGGAGCATCCAAAGATTTGTTGTCATTATATACATGTATGATACTTTCAATGTTTTCTTGATATCATACTTATATTACTCTGATACTCCTCCTTATTTTTAAATCTAATCTTTTGAGGGGAGTTACATTCAATTGGTATCAAAATTTATTTCATTTGTAATCTTCAAAAAAAGAAGAGAAAATTATTTCTTGCATGTGCTTATCATTTTGTGGTATCATGTTCAATTAGTATCATATTTAATTGGTATCATGATTAATTGATTTCATGCATTAATTTTGATGATCTCTTGCTATTCTTTCCACCTTCATTTTCATTTTGTATTATCTTTCACCCTTTTTCATGATGACAAAAAGGGGGAGAAAAATGTTAAGTATAAAAAGGGAAATGATTTGATAAATATGAAAAATTATGAGAAATGAAAGAACGTGCAAAAAGGAGAGAAGAAAGCAAAATGTTTTAATCTTAAGGGAAGAATTAGCAAGGGAGAGAATGTTTAAAAATTTTGAATGATTTTTCAAAATATTTTTGAAATCATATTTTGAGGGGAAGCTTGATACTCATTGATTTTGAGCTTACATGTTTATCTTATTGTTAATCTTTTTAAGCTTACCCTGTTCATATACTTAAGGTTTTGTCAATCATCAAAATCAAGACCAGAGTCAACATAATCAAACACATAAGAAAAGTTTTTGATGTGTAACCACACCTCCAAATCCAAATGATCAACTATGTGGATAATTGAGCCTCTGCCATCATAAGGCCAAATCAAATGTCCACCAGGAAGCATCTCAGCTCTTACAAATTGGTGAGCAGTAGTTGCATTAGGGCCACCCTCGGAACTGCTTAAAGATCTCTCACAAACCTTCAAATATAACAAAATTAGCAAACATAACAATTTACAAGTGTCATATGTGTTAGACTAGATTATCAAGCTTGATGATAGGTTACAGAACATACCACAAGACTACCATCTTCTAAACCTATGGTGTATCGAAGAGTCCAAAAGTCACATGCAGGAGCTAATGTAGTTGGAGCATATGTTTGCATAAAACCAGAAGCATCAAGATTAAATGAAGAAAACATAAATGAGAAAAAGGTAATAAATCAAGGAAGATTAAGTATAGGATTATAAAAGTAATTTCAGTTTCTAACCTGCATGTATATGAGTTCAATCGTGCCTCCATTTCCTGCAGGAAACATAGTGAAGACTTCAAGGCTCCGGCAATCATAGAACCAAGATGGATGATGTTTGAGGATCTCTACGATCTATCAATGATAAGTTTAATAGCTATGAGACACGAAGGAATTAAAGAGGTATTGTCCCCAAATATCTTAAATTTTGTTTTAGGCCAGTTATTCTTTCAACATTCTAAAGCTTTTGTTTCTTGATCAATGCTGGCTTTTCATCCAAGAAAAAAAAATATCAAGTCCATCAAGATAAGATAAATGTGTTTTTTAAAATTATTGTCATTTCACTGACACCAAAGAAATTTTTAGTGTGAGTCCAGAAATGGTAACCTTACCCTTGCAGGCTCTAAACTCACTAGACCATAGGCTTGTGCTGCGACCCCACTGGCATTATGTGAAATAGCAATGATCCTAATCGAAACTGGATAAGGCTAATCACAAAATACACCAAGAAAACAAACTATTGATCATCATATTCATACACTAGGAGAAAAGAAAAATATTAAACAAGTGCTTGAATACCAAAATAGATTCTCTTAAACCTTTTTGCTACCAACTGTCATTTAATTGCTACATTACCTTCATCCCAAGCATCTGGACCCAATCAATAGCAGTCCCTGTAGCCTTTGAAAGGAACTTTGCCAAGGTCTCCTCAGCAATGGACAAGAGTCTGCAAGATAGCATAAAAGGAAGAGTTTATATCATAACCAAAAACATACTAGATTTCAAAAGAATAGATTGCATCTACAACGGGAATGGGAGAAGATTATACCTAGCAGGAGTATTTGGATCTCTTAGAGCATTTTGAGGAGTGGTCACAACTGATTCACAGCTTATGTCATTAGCCAGGGAAGCCTACAGGAAAAGTAAAGCACAAAACATGGATGAAAAGAAAACATGATATACTCCATAAAATCAAGAACCCCATAGTATTGCATTTCTAATTTGCAAAGCAAGAAAACATGCTAACCAGCAGCTTGACTTGACAACCATAACAACAATAATCTAACTGAATGGGCTGTTGACGGGAATGGTGCCTAAAGCCTTTTGTAAGCTTGTAAAAGCATGTAAAGCTTTATCTCAGACTTTGTCAAAAATCAGAGTGCTTCATGATCAAAATATAAAACAAACTCTTGGGGTAGTAAATAATGTCTCCAATATCTAAGAGCTTGTACTACCGCATAAAATTTTTTGTCATAGGTTGAGTACTTAAGTTTAGCCTCATTAAGTTTCTCATTGAAGAAGGCTACTGGATGACTTTCTTGACCCAGAACTCCCCCTATGCCTACTCTCGAAGCATCACAACTTACCTCAAAAACTTTGGTGAAATCAAGTAACCTTTGAATAGGTGCTTGTGTCATCTTGGTTTTGATATCAAGGTAGGCTCTATCTATAGCTTTGGTCCATTCAAAACTACCATTCCTAATACAATCAGTAATTGTTGCTATTATGGTGCTAAATCCCCTAATAAACCATCTGTAGAAAGTGGCTAGACCATGGAAACTTCTAACTTCATGGACACTAGTGGGTACTGGCCACTCTACTATGGATCTGACCTTTTCAAGGTCAGCTGCTACTCTTTCATGGGTCACCACAAAGCCTAGGAAGATAACTCTATGGGTCATGAAATCACACTTCTTCAAATTAGCATAGAGGTTCTCTTTCCTATGGGTCAAGCAAACTTGTTTCAGATGTTCTATATGATATTCCTTAGTTTTGCTATAAATCAGGATGTCATCAAAATATACTACCATAAGTTTACCTATGAACATCCTAAGGACTTGGGTCATAATTCTCATGAAAGTGCTAGGGACATTGGATAGCCCAAAAGGCATTATGGCCCACTCATATAGACCATCTTTGGTTTTAAAAGCTATTTTCCACTTATCCTCAGGTCTAACTCGAACCTAATGGTAGCCACTCTTAAGGTCTATCTTTGAAAAGATTGTGGCTCTCGCCATCATATCCAACATATCATCCAAGCAGGGGATGGGAAACCTATACTTTACAGTTATCTTATTTATGGCACGGCTATCAACACACATCCTCCACATGCCATCTTTCTTAGTGGTTAATATGGTTGGTATAACACAAGGACTTAGGCTCTCCCTAATGAACCCTATTCTAGGAAGCTTACCTACCTATCTTTGAAGCTCTAAGTATTCAGTTGGGTTCATCCTATAATGAGGTAGGTTAGGCAGGGTAGCTCCTGGGACTAAATCAATTGCATGTTGGACGTCTCTAAGTGGTGGTAAGTGTTCAGGTAAATCTTCAGGAAATATGTCACTAAATTCATTCAAGACTCCCTTGACCTCCTGAGGGTACTCTCTATCAATAGGATCAGATACTTCCTTCATAGCTAACATCCAAACAGTAATGCCCTCAGATATCTCTTTTTCTAGCTCTTTTGCAGTGATAAGATTAACTCCAGACATTTTCTCCTTAAGTGAGCTAGATCCTCTCTTTATTGATTCTTGAGGTGGGGTGAGGTTTATGGTGATCTTCTTCCCATGAAAGGTGAACATACATGCATTAGACCGGCCATAAAGGGTGGCATCATGATCAAAGAGCCATGGCCGTCCTAAGATTATACTACTCACCCCCATGGGCACAACATCACACCACACTCTATCCTGATATGATTGAAGCTGGATCTGGACTTGGCATCTGGACTTAATGGGTATAGAGGTGGAATCTATCTAGGATACCTTATAGGGGTTTGGGTGAGGAACTGGGTGTAAGCCTAGGGTTTTGATAGCCTTATGGAATATGGCATTCACACAGCTCCCACTATCTATAATTATTTTGCATACCTTGTCCCCAATCTTCACAAAGGTTTGTAGGATGTTAGTCCTACGCCAATCTTCCTAGGTTTTACTTTGGGACAGGATGCATCTAACTACCCCTACGAGGTTTGATTGATCAAAATCCTCTTCATCACCTTCATATTCCTCAACTAAGTCAGGTTCAGCTTCATAGACCTCTTCCTCTTGATTCTCATTGGGTTCAGGCTCATCTTCTTCAAGCTCCCCTATGTGCAAAGACCTGGTGGGATATTGGCTAGCAAAATGACCTACCTTGTTGCACCTAAAATAGGCATTGGGGATGGGGCTTGGGTTCTTCTGAAGAGTTGGTGCCTTACCCTTATCATTCCTAAAAGATGCTGAGCTACTTGAACTAGCTTGACTCGGACGTGGGGTAGAACAAGATGGGATAGGGTTGGGACGAGTTAGGTTAGGGTTGGGTCGACTTAGGGTTGGGTTTGGCCGACCTGGGTTGGGGTTGGGGCGGTTTTGGTTAAAGCTCAGTCGGCTTGGGTTGGGCCTAAAGCTAGGAGTGTTGGTCTTAAAGGGTTCAGGTCTCCTAACTACAGGTACTCTCTGGAACCTCTCAAAGTTTTCAGCTACATGGTAGGCATGGTCCAGGTGTTCAACTTTCCTAAGGTACAGCTCCCTTTGGATATCCTCTCTAAGACCATTTCTAAACCTAGTGAGGGTAACTGACTCAGATTCATCTATGCCGCATCTTAGGGCACACTCATCAAACTGGGCTATTGATGGGGACTCGAGAGCCCAGCCACTTCAGTAGCCACATGGGATCCCAGTCACAGTAAGCACCATCTATTCAATCAATGCAATCTAGGATTTTCTTGAAGTCATCTAAGTACAAAACGAACCAGATCATCACCCCTTATAGTAGATGTTGGCCGCCCAAGAAAAAAATGGAAGGAATTATATGGCATCTCATGTCTCATATGGTGCCCCCCTATTTCATGCAAGCCAGAAGAGGAAGAAACTTGGCGCTCAGCTTTGAAGTGGTCCCTATCCCTATTTTATGCAATCAATCCAGGCAAAAAAAGCAAGCGAGCAGGAGTCCCCGCTTTTCTTCTCCCTTTATTGCTATGTATAATCCATAAATATAGAAATTTTGTGGCGCCTCCCTTTTAAAAAAATCCACCTATAAGGCAGCATGTTACTGCCCCCCCTCTTTGCTTTTCATTCCATGTAATCCAAGGGCTTGGGTCAATTATAAAAAGACCCCTTTCATATATGAAGAATAATGATGGATGAATAAAATTTCTTGAGTTCTGTGTGAAGGATCTATGTGATCCCAGGGTATTCGTGTGATCCCTGATTTTCTGTGTGGAGGGTATCTGTGTGAGCCCAGGGTATCTGTGTGATCCCTATTGTGAGGGCATCTATGTGAGCCCAGGGTATCTGTGTGATCCCTATTATTCCAAAGGGTATATGTATGATCCCTTCCCCCTTCATTTCAGGGTATCTATGTGATTCCTAGGGCATCTATGTAAGACCCTTTGTATGTGCTTGTCCTTCTAGGGAAATTTATGTAAACCCCAGTTATCTTTCTAAATCCTTCGCCCTCTTCTTTCTTCTTGCAGATAAACCCTAATCCCCTGGTGACTTTCTCAGCTTGCCAGCGATCCAACCTCGATCTCTGTCCCGCATCAATTTGGTATCAAAGCTAGAGGATTAGGATTTTTGTTCTTTCTCACCAGCCCCACTATTCTCTTTCTCCCCTATTTCAAATCCCGTCCATGGATCCTTCCCCAACATCGATGCTGGACCACCCTCGCCCCAACCAGTCACCCACCACCATTCCTCCCTTTTAGACCTCACCCTTGTTTTTTGCTTCATCCATGCCAACCTCTCCAAGAACTGCCGACAGCCCCCATGCCCATGACTGGGCCAACTAGAAGCAAGTCTCCCTCCTTGATGACATCGTTCGCTGCTATGTTGCCCCCAAACCCTGCTCCTAGTCGATCAATGCTCGGTAGCCGATGGAACCTTGCATCGTAGATTAGGCTGCCTATGGCCCCCCCATCGGAAGTTTCCCCTCTATCTCACTCGCGTCCAGCCACCGTGTCTGCCTGCAGCCATCAAGGCCATCGTCGCCCAGTTCAATGTCACCAGCACCTCACCAAGCGGCCCCATGTCTCCACCCTCATCCACGATGCCCTCGGTCGCACGCGCCTTCAAAGCCACCACCCGTGGCTGACGCACCACCCGATCCCTTCGGCACACCAGCTCCCCATGCCACCGGCCTCCACCTCCGTCGTCCAAGCCACCGGATCGACTCCCCTCCATTGTTGATCGCTGCTCCCAGTCGTGCGGCATCTCCCCATCCGTGCCGGCCATCGTCTCTCCATTCGCCATCACCAACGCACTGCCCGAACCCGAGCACACCACCTCTCCAGCTTCACCTCCTTCCACCTATTTCGACCTCCATGCCGCCATCTTCCTTCCCTCGCTAGCGAAGCACGCCAGAAGTCCCTCTGCTCCTCCCAGCCACCAACCATGGAGACCTCCCTGTGTCGCAGATCTGTGCAACACCGTCAGCAATCGAAACCCCATCCGTCCAGCCATCCTCTTACCATGCCGCCGTCGGCCTCCACCCAGCACCGACATCAGCAAGCCCCTTAATGAGCCTCCCCTATTTTCTGGTGTTGGTTCATGGACAAGAAATGCTCCAACACACGAACATGAAGGCAAATGCCCTTCACTATTGCCGACTTCAACCTGAATGCTCCTCAAAGCTGCATGATTCCCAAAGTAGCATGGATTTCAGCATCGCACGGCTTCCAAAATTGCATGACTTTTAGAGTAGAGATGAATTAAAAAAAAAAGAAGGTAAAAAAAAAATTTGAACCTAGCCTCTTTTGCTTTGATTTGATTAGTTTCGATTCCATCAAACCCCCATTTAGCCTGACTCGATGGAGTCGAGTTCTCCCCACTCCAGGAAAATGATGGGGACTCCAGAGCCCAGCCACTTCAACAGCCACATGGGATCCCAGTCACAGTAAGCACCATCTATTCAATCAAGGGTGTCCAGGATTTTTTTGAAGCCATCTAAGCACAAAAGGAAGCAGATCAGCACCCCTTATGGTTGATGTTGGCTGCCCAAGAAAAAATGGAAGGAATTATATGGCATCTCATGTCTCATATGGTGCCCCCTTATTTCATGCAAGCCAAAAGAGGAAGAAACTTGGTGCTCAGCTTTGAAGTGGTCCACATCCTTATTTTATGCACTCAATCTAGGAAAAAGAAGCAAGCGAGCAAGAGTCCCAGATTTTCTTCTCCCTTTATTGCTATGTATAACCCATAAATATAGAAAATTTATGGTGCCTCCCTTTTAAGAAAATCTACCCATAAGGCAGCATGTTACTGCCCCCCTTCTTTGCTTTTCATTCCATGTAATCCAAGGGCTTGGGTCAATTATAAAAAGACCCCTTTCATGTATGAAGAATAATGATGGATGAATAAAATTTCTTGAGTTCTGTGTGAAGGACCTGTGTGATCCCAGAGTATCTATGTGATCCCTAATTTTCTGTGTGGAGGGCATCTGTGTGAGTTTAGGGTATCTGTATGATCCCTATTATGAGGGCATCTATGTGAGCCCAGGGTATCTGTGTGATCCTTATTATTCCTAAGGGTATCTGTATGATCCCTTCCCCCTTCTTTTTAGGGTATCTGTGTGATCCCTAGGGCATCTATGTGAGTCCCTTTGCTCTGTGCTTATCCTTCTAGGGGAATCTGTGTGAACCCTAGTTATCTTTCTAAACCCTTCATTGATGTGGGACAAATGGGGGTAAGATCGTTGGTGAGCCTAGAAGTCACCTAGATTAGGATATCATATTTTTTTGGATTTTTTTTTTAGGGATGGTAAAGGAACAATGGGGATGGAAACCTTAAGGTTTGGAACTCATGGACTTTAGGACTCACACTAACAAAGAGACCTCTCATCTCTAGGGCATTCCACCCTCCTCGATACTTGGAGGCGTTAGGATAAATATCAAAGGTCATGAGGGGATAAAGAAAATGAAATGGGAAGGGGGATAACTAGGGCCTCTCGCCCACTTCTAACAGAGGTAGAACCAAGAGCACTCTTCTTTCAAAAATTAATATTCTTTATTATTTCAATACAAGAGAGGGGTCCTTATATAAGGACCAATTACTTAGGAAGCAACTAAAGAAAGTATGATGCACCATAATCCTTCTTGATTTGCTGAGTGACAATATGGAAGGTTTTATACAATTTCAAAAAAAACTCAAGAAAAATAAGGAAAGAAGGGGGAACCAAGGGGGGACCATGTGAGATGCCAAACACCTGCTTTCTTGGGCTCGGGGTGGACCACATCTTTCATTAGTTGCTTGGCATGAATCAAGGGATTTATGTTTATCCACTTGACCTTCCTTTCTCACTTGATGGCGTGTGGAGTTGATGCACCTGGAGGGTGGAAGGGGTGTGCTGGCATGTGGTCATGCACGAGCTATCTTCATGTGATCCTCCATGTAATCTTAGGTGGTGCAATCCAGGATATGACTGGGACTCCACGTGGCTACTGAGGTGGCTGGGCTCTCGGGTTCCCATCATTTTCCTAGAGTAAGGAGAGCTCGACTTCGTCAAGTTTGAAGATGACTTGGGTGGAAATAAAATCCATGCATTATTTGAAATCCATGCAGTACTTTTTTTTTGGACTATTTCGAGATCTGTGTAGCTTTGGAAGTTGTGCAGCTTTGCATTCCATGTGGCTCTGAGATCTGTATGGAAAGGCGGCAACACTGAACAGATATGCTTTCATGTTCATGCGGGGACTCCTTTGCGGACCGGTGGACCGTGGAATAGAGGTGGCCTTGCGGAGAGGGGTTCCAGCGGATCTTCACCAGCTAGGGCTCCGGCATGGACCGGATGGGAGGAGATTCATTGTGATCGGGGGGAAGGGGGCACCGACGACGAAGGTGGGGCTCGAGGCGAGGCTTCGACCATAGCTATGGATGTGGTTCCTGTGAAAGAGGCCAATCGACTATGCAGCGAGCTCGGCAGGGACGGTAGCTTGTGCGGCAGGAGTCCAGCAGCAGGCAACGATTCCATTCTGGTGATAGTGGATGGTAGGTGGTCGTTGGTGCTGCATCTAGGTGTTCAGCTGGTGGAGATGGGGCCTTGGAACTGGGTGGTGGAGGATGGGCAGCAAAAGGATGGAACAGGGGAGGCAGATGACGAGTGGAGGATGACAGGATCGAGCGATGGAGACGATTTGGTGTTTCTCCCCATTCGTGTTCATCTTCATCCATGGCAGGAGAGGAGGACGAAGATGGATCTGGAGGAGTCTGGTGTCGTCGGCATCTATCGGCAAGGAGGGGGGGCTTTCCAGATGGCAGTGATCATGGTCAAAGGCGGCGGAATTGAGACTAATCTGGATGGAGGCCGACAGTGAATCAGGTGGTGGTGGTCATCGGCTGATGGCAGGGGATTAGGGAGGATCCAGCGGGGATGGGGCATTGGCGAGGTGTCGCAGTGATGAGGAGATCCGACGGGAGATGGGGCATCCAGTGGGTCCGGTGGAGGCGTCGATTGGTTCTGGGCATTCCGGACAGGAGGCTTTATGGCAGGGATGATGGCATGGCCATGGCTCGATGGTGGTGCTGGTGAGCCGGCGATGGAGATGGTGGTGGATGGATCAAGGAAGGAGATGATGGGAATAACTCGAGGATAAGTAGAGAATAGTAGAAATAATAGGAATAAAATGGGATAAAAAGGAAATAATAGATATCCTAAATCTCTGAGCTCTGATACCAAGTTGATGTGGGACAGATGGGGGTAGGATCTTTGGTGAGCCTAGAAGTCACCTAGATTAGGGTATCATTTTTTTTTGGATTATTTTTTTTTAGGGATGGTGAAGGAACAATGGGGATGGAAGCCTTAGGATTTGGAACTCATGGACTTTGGAACTCATACTAATGAAGAGACTTCTCACCTCTAGGGCATTCCACCCTTCTCAATACTTGGAGGTGTTAGGGTGAATCTCAAAGATCATGAGGGGATAAAGAAAATGAAATGGGAAGGGGGACAACTAGGGCCTCTCGCCCACTCCTAATGGAGGTAGAACCAAGAACACTTTTCTTTCAAAAATTCATATTCTTTATTATTTCAATACAAGAGATGGGTCCTTATATAGGGACCAATTACATAGGAAGCAAGTAAAAAAAGTATGATGCACCACAATCCTTCCTGATTTGCTGAGTGACAACATGGAAGGTTTTATACAATTTCTAAAAAAATGAAAAATAAGGAAATAAGGGGGAACCAAGGGGGGGAACATGTGGGGTGCCAAACACCTGCTCTCTTAGGCTTTGGGTGGACCACATCTTTCCTTGGTTGCTTGGCATGAATCAAGGGATTCATGTTTATCCACTTGACCTTCCTTTCTCACTTGATGGCGTGTGGAGTTGATGCGCTTGGAGGGTGGAAGGGGTGTGCTGGTATGTGGTCATGCATGAGCCATCTTCATGTGATCCTCCATATAATCCTAGGTGGCACAATCTAGGATGTGTCTGGGACTCCACGTGGCTGTTGAGGTGGCTAGGCTCTCGGGTCCTCATCATTTTCCCTCTTCTTTCTTCTTCCAAATAAACCCTAATCCCCTGGTGACTTCTCAGCTTGCTAGCGATCCAACCCCGATCTCTATCCCACATCAGCTATGTATTCCTGTATAGTTTTGGTCCCTTGTTTTAATCTCTGCCATTGATCTAAGAGACACCGCTTATAGTATGGAGGAACATATTTAGCCCTAAGCTTTAATTTCATGGCTTCCTAGGTGACAATGGGTGGGTGGCCTATCTGATTACCGAGTCGCTTTACTTGCTCCTAGTATAATCTAGCTTGATCAGTTAGCCTAAGTTGGACAAATTGATATTTTTTCTCTTCACTTAAGGCATAAAATTTGAAGTACCTTTCCATGCCTCCCTTCCAGTCTATATAGACCTTTGGATCTAGGTTTCCATCGAAGGTGGGTGGGCCTATCATGATGCTCTTAAGAATTCTATCATCCTGTTCTTGGTCCTCATGATTGGGTCTCCTGAGGTTAGGTTCATGGTATTGATCCTGGTGTTGGTTTTCTCTATGGTTAGGCTCCCTAAATTGATCCTGGTTCTGGGGTCTCCTAGGGTTATGTTATACCAAGGGTTCATGGGTTTGGGCTCTTCTAGGGTTATGGGGGGTAGAAGGGGTGTAATCAAGGTCTGGTTCAGTGTTAGACTCTTGGATTTTCTCTATAGTCTCTAGTCAGTTCTTAACTTGGTTTAAGCCTATGGGTTAATTGGTTTAGTCTATCAGTTGTTTTGGTGTTTGTTTGGATCATTTGGTCAAGTCTATTATTAATTTGCATAAGCTGGGTTTGGGATTGGGTATTGGCTTGGTTTATTTGGGTGGTTAATTGGGCAACCATTTGTTCATTCATGGCTCTTATGATAGCTTCAATGTTGGACTCCATAATTATGCTGGGTTGAGGTTTGGACTTTTGGTATTGGGTTCCTAGTTTAGTGGTCATACAGTCAAACAATTAGTCAGGATGAGATAGTGCAGCCAAGCATGCAAAATGGGTTAACTTAATCTAGGGTTTCCTAGACCTAGAGCCAAAACTGAATAGGTCAGCTCAACTTACACTTAACCCAGCAGCTAATCCTTCCTCTGGCCAAGTAAAGGGTGGGAGTGTGGGAGGCCCCCCTGCTTTCACAGGGATCCAATTAAAAACCACAACACCACTTAGGTCGTTTGACTCTGGACCCTCAACCTTAGACACTAGATTTTAGTAATAGCCACAAGATTAAATGCACTAGTTGGCCCACACAGCTCAGACCTGACCTGTTGATGTCACCTAGCCCACTAGGACAAATTAGGTCTAATTAATTTTAATTAGGCTTGGGTGAGAATGATGATGGTTGTTTTGGGTCCAAGACAGGTGATGAAATCCTACCCTGATCTAAGATAGTGAATTGCCCTTAAGATTAGGTTAAAAGATGATGGCAATCGATGATCCAGATGCAATCAAAGATAATCAGAAGAATAAAAATATTTTATGTATATTTTATGAAGTAAAAAATTATGTTTAGGTTGATTAGGTTAGCAATCAAATTGGGCTTAGGATTAGGGTGTGTGAAAGTTGGCTAGGTTTGGTTGAGTCAAGTGTGTAGAGTTAACAGAATTCTAAAAATTAGGGTTTTAGAGGATGCAGATTTTGATATAGTTACCGATGCAGAAAAAAATCTAAAAAATCACAGAGCAGAGGATGGATGGTGATGATGAACTTTAATAAATTTTATGCAAAACAAAAATCAGATGATTATTCAAATCCTAGGATTTCCAGACTGCTATAGAAATCTCGGGATTTTTGTTTGAGTTTTTAATATGCTGAAATTTAGGGACTTAGGATTTCCGTAAAATTAATTAAAAATTATGAAAATTATTAGAACAAAATAGAGAACAACTCATGCAAATTTCATAGAAAAATAAAATTCTTAGGTAGTCAAAATTAGATGAAAAATAGACACCTAATGCAGTGGATAGGATGCAGAAAATTCAGAAATTAGGGTTTTGTGAATCTAGTGCAAATGAAAACTATCCTAAATCCACTCTGATAACAAACTGATGTGGGATGAATCTAAGATTATAGGAAAATAGTAAACTAATTTTTTTGTATTTTTTTTAGAGTTTTAATTTATAGGCTATATTCTCGAAGTTAAGTAAAGACTAGCAAGGAGACTAGCAATGCAAAGAATCATCATGCAGGTGTGCTCATGCAAGAAAATAAAAGTAACAGGACTCGGGAATTGAGAAATTCCTGGCTTAAGATAGTTATTTTCAATCAAATTAGATATCAAGAGAAGGAAAGGTTTCTTACCAGCCAGAGATTGAAAACTTTGCAATAGAAGAGATCACTCACACTCTGATTGGAACCTGGATAAAGAAGCCTTGGTTCCCTTGAATCTGATGTTTGATCTGGGCGATCCTAGAGGCAAGGAAAGCCTTCCTAGGGGAGGTGAAACACCTCGGAGATCCTGCAAGCATCATGGGTCAATCAAAATAGCAAACAAAAATTGGAATGGAAACTAGGGTTTAAGAGAAATCTGAATTAGGGTTAGGAGTGGGTGGCTTGGAGAAGAAGAAGCTCCTTGTCTTGGACGGTAGCTAGGGCTTCACTTCCTTGGGCATGGCTGATCTCCTGGGATGCAGATGGAAGCTAGGGCAGCAGGGTTCAGCCAAGCACAATAAGACTCAAACAATGAACACCAATCACTCAACACTAGAACTTGAAGACAAAATTTTATCAAGGTTTTATTTCATAAAAGAGAAGTGAGTACAAGAGGGGGAGGGGTGGGGTATTTATAGAGTTCCCATTCCCTCTCCTAACTAGGGTTACACTTACGTTAACAAGCCTTTTCCTAGTTAGATTATAAGTCCTTCTCCTAGCTAGGTTAGAATTACAAATCTTAAAATAACTAGGAACACAAATCCTAATTAGGTTAGACTAGTCTTCTCCTTCTCACTTAAGGATGCCTCCCTTGAGCTTGGACTTGGTCAACTCTTCAAGGATGCCAAGGCTTGGCATGTTGGGCTTCAAGGCAGCAAGTGGGTTGGCCCAATAGGTGAATGGCACATGGGCTTGGGCCTCCTGGAAGCTAGGGTGGCCTGGTAGCCTAGTAGCAGAAATATTCCATGAAATCTTGTTTCTTAAGGGCTTGGGCTTGGTGCCTGAGCTTGGTTTCTCCTAGGCTGGGCATAGATGGACCTTTGGATTCATGGGTGCCCTGGTCTAAAAATATACTCTGGCATATGGAAGGGAATCTGGGCATCTGGAAGGAATCAGGGTTTCTGGAAAGTATTTAGATCCTAGGGTGTCACACAAAATCCAACAAGCTGATGTAGTGGCCTCTGACTCCTGGATGTGGCCTGGTGGAACTCCAAAATAGGGTAACCTCTTCTCTTGAACTCATACTGGACTCGTAGCTGGAGTACGGACTTAATAGACTGACTATGATTGAGGGTTAAGACAAATCAACTACTCAACTTATTACAGGACTCAATCTTAATTGATTACAAAACTTTTAAAACTTTGACACATGACTAAGTAAACCAAATAAAGTCCAGTAATCTGTGTCTGATCTTGGTGCCCCCACCACGGGGGCTTGGAGAATAAGAGGAGGAAGAAGAATAGAGAAGAAGAAATAATAAAGGAAGAAGAAGAGAAGAGAGAAGAAGAAGAAGAAGAGAAGGGAGGAGAAGAAGAAGAGAGAATGAGAGAAAAAGAACAGGGGAGAGAGGTGATTTGAAAAAAATTCTCTCAAGATTTTTATTAATTTTCATGATGGATTTATTCCAATAATAGGACCCTCTTTAAATAGATTTTAGTCTTCCATAATCTAGGGGCTAACTTGACCAAAACTCTAAGTCTTCATACTAATCTAAAATAAATTTTAAAATAATCCAAACAAATCTAGTTTCATGCTTTGAGATTCGTGTATGAGCTGGAATAAGAAAGAATAAATCTAATCCCCATACACCTAGGTAAAATAAAAAATAAATACATATATCTGCTCAAAAAATATTAGGTGTGCATCAAAATCCATACTGGGTGATGTTCTCATCATTTCTCTTAGGGTGGGGAGAACTTGACTCCATCGAGTTAGGCTCCATACTACTTTGATAATGCTCAAGAATATAAGATCGATCTGTTATAGCTCTTCTCGAGTAATCCATGTATCCTTAAACTCAGGATGGCCTTGCCATCTCACCAGATATCTCTGATATCTATGACTATTGGTGAAAACGACTTGCTTATCTAGAATCTTCTCAATCCGATCATGTCTTCAAGAAACTTTTGGCTGTGGATACTCGGGTGGGGGTTCACTCTCAATAAAAGAATTTGGCTCAAAAGGATCACTGGGTATTATTATTGGTTCTTTATACTTTATTAGATCTAATACATTAAAAGTAGTATTAATACCATAATCAGATGGTAAATCCATAATATATGCATTTGGTCCAAATTTCTTTAAGATCTTAAAAGGGCCTACTCCTTGGGCATATGGTTTCTTAATGGTTCCAGAAGGAGACTTTTGGCCTAATCCATATCATAACATAATCCTCTATAGCAAAATCATGAGCTTGTTGGTGTTAATCCCTTCCATAATTGTTAAAAAAATTGAAGTAGCGAATTTTGGTTATAGTTTTAGTTTGCTAGCAATTAAATAATAATAATAATAATTGCCAGCAAACTTAAACAACTTAAACAAATTCTGATCCAAGATTTCTATTAAAATGCTAAAGGGAATGCAGAGTATGCAGACTACCGAATATGAATAATGAAGTTTTTTTTCTAATTAATACAATGCAAGTATTTTCAACCTAACCTAAACTAATACCAAAAGAAACTGATGCAGGACAAGCAAGCTATCCTACATCTAAAGATCTACTATTGAGATAGTCAGATAAAATTAAATATGTAATTAGAATAAACAATAGCATATAACAAAAACAAGCAAGAATTAAGCTAATTGATCTGGTCAAGATTAAGGTCCGATCTAGGAAGTGACCTGATCAACATGCATAGTTAAAGACTTTAAGAGGTTGGATCGTTGATCATCAAGGAATGACTGCTAGGCTAAGTTTACTCAACTCAATTAATTCAAATCTAATAGAAATAAGGATATGTGCTAAAAATAAAATTATTAGCAAAGATTTTAAAATTTATACTAAATCATGAAGAGGTCTCAGCGAGCATGGGATGTCATGACCTCCTGGAAAAGAAAGATCAATTCGAAGGTGGTCAAGATGGACAACTATTGGCTTGTGGACAAATCAAGTGGGAGTCTTTGGACCTAGATCAATCAAAATCATGAGATAATCAGATAAGGTAGAGAATAAAATAGTCTAATAAAAAAAAAAATCAATCTTCCTAAATCAAGAGGCAAGAAATGGTGAAATCATAAGGCCTGAGAATCATGCAAGATTGCTTCATAATTGTGCCACCAAAGGCTCGGTGGAATAAGAGATGACTGACTTCGGATGAGGTGACCATTGATGGGGGATGGTGCTTGCCGAAACTGGGGAGAACTTGAGAGAGGGGCGGTATGCATAGTCCAATTAAGATTCAACCAGCTCAAAATTAGCCCATGAATTGAAGCCATCAATGGTCCATGGAATTGCTTTCATGATCATGCCAAAGCTCCTACCCACTTTCACGATCGTGCAAACAAGGGGTAACTTTGGAGAAAGAGATCGGCAAGGCTCGTAGGTGGAGAAGACTGTCATGGATGGAGGAAGGGAGTTCGTCGATGGTCATGGACAGTAGTGAAGATGTGAAGGATGGTGGAAGAAGTGGCATGGATGGCATAGTCAACTTTGATAGCACAGGGGCACAGAAGGCATGAGTGTGTCTACGGATGGGTGAATGGACTCGTCAGTGCTAGGTGTTGGAGAGGGACTCCCAGACATGAGGACGAGGAAGGCTGCGGGCGTTGGGGATGGCTGATTGCAGAGGAGATGGTTTTGGAGTGGAAGGTGACTTGTTGGCGATGGAAGATGGATGGATGATGGGTTGGATGGAGCGATTGGGTTAGGGGTTGGCAGCTCGGTGGTCATTGGTGGCTAGCTGTGCACAGGGCAAAGACCATAGATAGGAGGCATCGAATGGCTCTGTCCAATAAGGAATGGCTAACGGCTCAGAAATTCCTAGCAAGGTTGGGCGGAGATGGAAGACAATGGTGGTGGGTTTGTGGGTGGCAATGAAGGGGAAATGGCAGCGGTGTGTAGCTTGATGGTGGTGGATATCATTAGGAGATGAGATGTGTAGTGGTTTTGGTGGGATGGTGGTTGTTCGATGGTGAGAGGCAATGCAGTGCAGTGCGAAGATAGTAGGGCAGTGGGCTTCTAGTGTGGTGGTGGGAAGTTGGAAACATGAAAAGTCTTGGAGAAGTTGGGGGTGTTAGGAGCTTTTAGTGAAGTAAAGAAAAAGAAGGAGGGAAGATGAACAGGGGAAGAAGAAATAGCCAGGAGAAGAGGAAGAAGAAATAGCCAGGATGGAAGAGGAAGAAGAAAACAGGGAAAGAGGTGATTCGGGAAAAATCTTTCAAGATTTCTATTAATTTTTTTGATCAGTTTTTTTAATAATAAGACCTCTTTAAACAGACTCTAGTCTTCAATAGACTAGAGGCCAACTCAACCAAAATTCTAAGACTTCAGACTAATCTAAAATAAATTTTAAAAAATACAAACTAATCCAATTGTATGCTTTGAGATCTATGCATGAGCTGGATATACAAATAAAAATAAATCTAATTCCATACACCCATGTAAAATAAAAAAATAAATGCATATATCTACTTAAAAAAATTGCTGGATGTGCATCAAAATCCATACTAGATGATGTCCTCATCATTTTTCCTGGGGTGGAGAGAACTCGACTCTATTAAGTTAGGCTCCATACTTCTTTGAAAGTACTCAAAAGATCTGGATCAATTATTTATAGCTCCTTTTGGATAATCCAGAATCCTCTGACTTTGGCCTACCTCGCTAGTGAACTAAATAGCCATGATAGTTTCAACCCCTGGTAAACTTGATTTGCTCATTCAAGATGCGATCGATCTCATCTTGCTGCTCTTTCAATTGGGCTTGTGGGTATTGAGGGCCACTTATAAAGAATACTACAAGCTCAAACAGATTACTGGGTATCAATGCTAGTTTTTTATATTCAATTAAATCCAATATATTGAAAATTGAACTAATTCCATAACTAGATGGTAATTCAATAACATACATATTAAGCCCAACTTTTTTTAAAATCTTGAATGGGACTATTTCTCGGGCATGTAGCTTCTAAATGGTTCTGGCAGAAATCACTCAAGTCAATCCTAACCATGGCATAATCACTCTTAGCAAAATCCTTGACTTGTCGATGGGAATATGCTATTTGATTACTTATATTAATTTTATCAATTATCTCTTCATGTAGACTCCTCACATGCTTTGTAAAAGATGATGCTTACTCTGATACTCTAGCATGCATAATGAGATGTACAATATTATTATAATTATATATTATATATTATTTTTATTTTTAATTTTTATTTTTTTGAAATCTAGTCATTTATCATATTTTTTAACTATCAAAGCCCATAACTTTTATAGTTACTATTGATAAGAAATCCATCCTATAAGAGAGTGCATTAGTAGTTTTGGTTTTTACATCCACTTTGTACCTTATGACAAAGTTGTAGGCCTAAGAAAACTCAATATACTTTTTAGGTTTCAGATTTAAATTCTTTTATGAATTGAAAATTCTAAAGATCTTGTGATTCGAATATAAGACAAATTCTCATGGAAGCAGATAATGTCTGCAAAACTTAAGGACTTGGACCATAACATGGAACTCTTTAGGGTAGATATGGTTCAATAGACACTATGCCTAAGAGGGATAGATAGAGTATTTATCCATGCCCCATTATATGGACTCGAGTGGTCTTCCTATATGCAAAACGATATCAGGGGAGATGGCATCAATGTAGCTACCACTATCGATAATTTTCTTACATATTTTGTCATCTTGACTAACAAAAGTACGAAGAACAATAGTCTTGTTTCCATCTCCAGTCTCTTTGGATTGGTTTAATACACATCTATTAACTTCTAGTTCTAGTTGTTCCTCAAGTGTAATGTTAATTTGGATAGTGTCATAATTTTTGTAGCTGTTAGCTAATTCTGAATCCACTATACATACTTCTTCTTGAGGATCATTTTTAAAAAAATTTTTTAGACTTCCCTATAAGTAGTGCTATAGATGGGCATTGACAAGCAGTATCGTCTAGTCCATTTCAGAAAAAGCATTGAATTTTGGATCTGATTCCTTGGAAAGTCTCTCCTGTGACTTCTTTTTCCTTTTCGACTTTCTTGGTTGACTGTGTCATAGGTCTAAGAAGGATATTCCTAATTTGATCATTATTGGCTTAATTTTTTGCTAAATTTTCTAACCTTACTATGTTCTCTTGATAAGTACCAATCAAATTATCAATTTTATCTGAGGATTTGAAGGGTTGCAGTAAATTGGTTGGAATCCATTTTGCAATATACAGGAGCTTTGTTTCAGTCTAGATTGATGCTTAAAATAGATATCCTAGGAAAATATTTTCATGTATTTTATGCTTAAAATAGATATCCTAGGGAAATATTTTCATGTATTTCAAAGCAAGATTAGATTCTTCAATGAGTGGACTTTCCAATAACTTAAAATTCAAAATTCTTGGATATTCTTAGGATTAAAACTTTATCATTTTTTAGGGGCTGTGTAGACTAAATTTTCAGCAAGATTTTCAAGGTATAGTGATGGGGACATCAGCATTGGAAAGAGAATTCAAGCTTCAACCAAGTTCCTTATGAAATAAGCTAAGAGGACGAGGGCCATTTTGATGGAATTGACTCAACATTGAAGCAGGAGGACATCTAAAGGGATTGAGCCCAATGTATATTTTTCCATAAGCTGACTCAAGAAGAAAAGGCATCAACCTTATGAGTCGACTCAAGTTCTTTGAATCAGCTTAACCTGTTCTTGAGCCGACCCATTGGTCAAGCTAAATCTTCTCTTATACCACTTAGAAGCCCTCTTGGAAGCACTCTTTGAAGGCCATTTAGAAGCCTTCATCACAAAGCCCATGAGCCGACTCCACCATCCTCAAGCTTTTGAAGCACAAGTACATGAGCTGACTCATGAAGGAAAGCCACCATCCCCATGAGTTGACTCAACCCAAGTCAAATTCAAGCATGGGGCTTCATGGACACCACCTCATGAAGACCACTTTTCTTTCACATGGAGGACACTTCATCAAACAACTTTGGGGGAAACATGGAGGACACTTCATCAAATAATTTGTGGGGAGCATATAACCACTTTCCAATCCTCCAACAAATCTCCAACCAACTTAATATGTGGAATGTCACATCACATGCCACCAAAAGATCCACACCAGCAAGAGGAGGCCATGTCATTACCATTTAAGTACTACATGTTCAAGTTGTTATAATTTTCTACCTAAAAGTTGTTGTAAACTACTTCTAGTTAGAATCATATAACCAAATTTGTTAGATCTAACTAGAAGTGAGTTAGCTTAACCTAACCCTCTCTCCTCTCTCTCCTTGGATGACTCCCATGGTTAGTAGGCCTATAAATAGGGTCCAAGCCCCTCTTGTAAAGCATCATATGTTGAGTAATGAAATGAAATCAAGTTTGAGTGTTTTCTTCCCATTGCTTTGTGCTTTGGTCACTCCATTTGGGAGAGGGTATGAGGCCCATAGTTTTGTTTATTTTCTTTGTTTTCATTGCTTAGGAGCAAGTTTGCTTCATGAGAAAGGGAGTGTGAGAGCCACTCTACTTCAAAGGAACCCCTCCATGGCCATTTGAAGAGTCCAAGCCACCTAGCTCGAA
The DNA here is from genome assembly GCA_021397845.1 of Areca catechu. Classification (NCBI taxonomy): domain Eukaryota; kingdom Viridiplantae; phylum Streptophyta; class Magnoliopsida; order Arecales; family Arecaceae; genus Areca; species Areca catechu. The sequence continues at coordinate 151,035,946 of CM038040.1, read as the reverse complement.
GCATCCTCCACATTCCATCTCTCTTCTTTTCATCTTTCAATTCCTTCATTCTCTACACTTCAACGCCTCACATTGAAATCTTTTGCAGGTTTTCTTGAGGATCTTGGGTTGAAGATGAAGGTTTCCAAGCCATGAACTATCTACAAGGTGAGTCCACAAGGTTAGGAAATGTAGATCTTATAATCCAAGCCTCTTTCCTAGAGTGTTGAGTGAACCCTTCAACCAAATAATTTTAGCCATCATTGTTGGTAGGAGAACTATTCCTAAGCTCTTTGGATTTGATCATTTGAAGGTTAACTTGTCCTAGTAATGAGTGAAGATCCTATTCTTTGTTTGAATTAGATCTATATTGTGGGTGTTGTAATTTAGATCAACTAGTCTCTTTCATGAAAATTCTTTTCTTTGATTAATTTAGCTTATGTTTGTGTGGATTTATTCATCAATTTAGCTTACTAATAATCTTGCTTGAATCTTCGTCCAGCATGAATACATGATCTCTTCCCGTCCGACATCATATAGTGACCAGTTTTTTAATGAAATCTTGTATTAATCTAGGACTCAATTCTATAATTGTCAAACATAAATGTTTTTCTTATCGAATCTAGTTTTCAAATTTATAAGTTTTATAATTTTTTGACAATCCTACTAATAGGAATTGGTGAATGAATAGGGGTTATGCAGTTCTACAGGTTGTAGATTTCTACATGCATAATTTTGAAATTTCAGGTCAAACTAGCATGAATCCTAAAGTAGGTTCATAGATTTTCATACATAGAAATTTTTTAAATCAAGTCTAGTTTCTAAAGCCACTAATTTTATAATTTTTTGACACTCCTAGAAACAGGACTTAAGATTTGAATAGAGATTGTCCAAAATTATAGGTTGTAAAATTCTAAGAACATAAACTTATAATTTTAAGTTTAAACTAGCATGAATTTTAGAGCAATCTCACAAATCTGCAAACATAGAAATGTTTGCTTTCAAGTCTATTTTCCAATGAAGCAGTTTATAATTTTCTGAGTTTTCTAGAGATGAGACTTCTTAAAACACTAAAAGGTGTGTAGGTTATACAAACTTTTAAATAATGCTAAATATGAATATTGAAATTTTTTTCTCTTTTTTTTCTAATTAATGAAAATAGATTCAATGCAAATATTCTTAACCTAACCTAAACTATGCTCTGATACCAAAAGAAAGCTGATACGGTATGGACAAGCTATCCTAGATCTAAAGCCCTTCTATTGAGATTAGTAGATAAAATTAAATAAGCAATTAGAGTAATTAATAGCATGTATCAAAAGCAAGCAAGAATTAAGCTAATTGATCTAGTGAAGATTAAAGGTCTGATATAGGAAACGACCAGATCGATACACATAGTCAAAGACTTCAAGAGGTTAGATCGTTGGTCTTTAAGGATCGATCGCTAGGCTAGGTTTATTCAATTCAATTAATTTGGATCCAACTGGATTAAAAATAGAAAAACTAATAAAATTTTAGCAATGATTTTAAATTCTAATCTAAATAATGAAGAGGTCTTACCAAGCATGGAATGTCACAAAGTCTTAGATAAGGGAGATCAACTAGAGGTGGTTAAGGTGGATGGCTATGAGCTCACGGATGAATCAAGTGGGAAGTCTTCAGCCCCGGTTCATCGAAAATCACAAGGTAATCAGGCAAGACAGAAACAAACAATTCGATTAGAAAAAAAGAAAAAATTTCAATATTCATATTCAGCATTATTTGGCAGTCTATATAACCTACACACCCTATAATGTTTTAGGAAGTCCTATTTTTAAAAAACTCAAAAAATTATAAAACTTTCTTTGTTGGAAAATAGACTCGAAAGTGAATATTTCAATTTTTATAGATTTATGAGATTGCTTTAAAATTCATGCTAGTTTAGACTTGATATCTCAAATTTCTATTCTTAGAATTCTATAACCTATAGTTTTGGACAATCTCTATTCAAACATTATGTCCCATTTATAGGAGTGTCGATAAAATATAAAATTAATGGCTTTACAAACTAGACTCAATTTGAGAAATTTTTGTGTGAAATTCCATGAACTTGCTTTAAGATTCATACCAGTTTGACCTAAAATTTCTAAATGATGCATGTAGAAATATGCAATCTGCAGAATTGTGTAATCCATGCTCTTTCATCGATTCCCATTAGTAGGATTGTCAGAAAATTATAAAACTTATAAATTTGAAAACTAAATTTGATAAGAAAAATATCTATGTTTGATAATTTTAGAATTGAGTCCTAGATTGATACCAGATTTTATTGGAAATCTGATCACTATACCTTGAAAATCTTGCAAAAAATTTAGTCTATGCAGTCTTTAGAAATCAATCAATTCTTAATCTTAAGAATATCTAAAAATTTTGAATTTTGGATTGTTAGAATCTCCACTCATTAAAAAATCCGACACTACATTAAAATACATGAAAATATTTCTTAGGATATCTATTTTTGAATATCAATCTAGACTAAAACATAGCTCTTGCATATTGCAAAATAGACCCCAATCAATTTGCTGCAACCCATCAAATCCCCATAGACAAAATTGATAAGTAACTAGCATTTGTCAAGAGAACATAGTAAGGTTAGAAAATTTAGAAGAAAATCAAGCCAATAATAACTAGATTAGGAATACTCCTCTTAGACCTATGACAGTTAACTAAGAAGGCCGCTTAAGAAAAAAAGTCATGGGAGAGACTTTCCAAGGAATCAGTTCTAAAATTCATTGCTTTTTATCTGATGGACTAGATCATACCACTTGTTAGTGCCCATCTATAGCATTATTTATAGAGAAGTCTAAAAATAAAAATCCTAAAAATGACCCTAAAGAAGAAGTCTATGTAGCAGATCCAAAATTAGCTGACATCTACGATAACTTAGACACTATTCAAATTAACATTATACCTGAGGAACAACTAGAACTAGAAGTAAAATAGATATGTATTGAATAACCTATAGAGACTAAAAACAGAAACAAGACTATTGTTTTTCATACTTTTGTTAGTCAAGATGATAAAATATGCAAGGAAAACATCGATAGTGGTAGCTACATTGATGCAAACTCCCTTGATATCGTTTCGTACCTAAGTTTAGTACCAGTAGACCTCTTGAGTCCATATAATGGGACCTAGATAAATACTCCATCTATCTTTTTTAAGCATAGGTGTCTATTGAACCATATCTACCATAAAAGTTCTATGCTATGGTCCAATCCTTAAGTTTTGGAGACATTATCTACTTCCATGAGAATTTATCCTGCATTTGGACCATAAGACCTTTAGATTTTTAAATTCATAAAAAAATTTAAGTTTGAAACCTGTTAAGTGGATTGAGTTTATTTAGGCCTACACCTTTAATATAAGGTACAAAGCAGATATAGACACCAAAATTGATGTGGATCTCTTATTAATAGTAACTATAAAAGTTATGGGCTTTGACAGTTAAAAGAAGAATATGATGAATGCCCAAATTTATAAAAATAAAATAAAAATAATAAAAAATAAAAATAAATAATAATAATATATATCCCATTACTTGTGCATGCTAAAGTAATAGAGTCAACATCATCCTTTGTACAGAATGTTAGGAGTCTGCATAAAGAAATCAGTGATAAAATTAATATAAGTAATCAAACAAATAATTAGCAGATTCTCACTAATAAGCCAAAGATTATGCTAAGGATGATTATATCATGATTAGGGTCAAACCTAAGTGGTTTCCATTAGGAATTATTTGGAACCTATATGCCCGAGTGTTGACTCCATTAATTGATTTTGATGATAAGCAAAACGGTTAAGTATAAGTTGAGGACTAATAATTTGCTTTAAGTATGTTTCTATTGAAAAGGTGCCTACAAAATTTGAAGAAGCCTAATTGTTTTGAACAAGCAAAGTTTGAATGAAAAGATTTCTCAAAGAAGACTTGGACACTCAAGAGTTGGTTGATTGGATGGCTAAGACAAATGGAAATATGTTCCAGCTCAAATTCAGCACTTTATGTGAAGTTTTGAGAAGTGTCGACTCAAAGTGTCGACACATGACATGAAGTGTTGATACATGGAGATGAAGTGTCGACTCAGGCAAGTACGCAGCAATATTTCAAATGGCACAGATCAAGGGTCAACATGTGGACCTGAAGTGTCTACTCAAAGTATCGACACATGGATCAACACATCGTCTGAGACTTTCAAGCCACAGAACTTGCAGAAGTTGAAGGAACAGCTAAAGTATCGACACATGGAAGCAAGGTGTCGACTCAACTGAGAAACTTTCGACACATCTAAGATTTCCAGAGAATCTGAATAGAGCAATTTGAACTAGGTGTCGACTCAAGAAGATCAAGTGTCGACCTTATGTGTCGACTCATAACCTGAAGTGTCGACATATGGAGTTCTGGAAATAGTAATGGCTAGTTTTTCAAACACAGAACTCATCCCAAATGCCCTCCAATGGCTAGTTTTTCAAGTCTAACAGCTAGAAACTGATTTTGAGGCCTTGGGAAAGTATTTATATGCTCCAAATCAAATCAAAATACAACACATTAAAGAACATTAAAGAGTTTTGAGAAGAGAGAAGAAAAGTGAGCTTTAACTCCTATTCATTGAAGTTTCAACGACTCTCAAGCTAAAAGAAGCCTCCAAGCATTCAAGATCCTTCAAGAGCATTGAAGATCATCCATTCTTGGGCATTCAAAAGGCTTCAACAAGTGCAAAGCAACTCTACATCGAGCTACAAAGAGATATCTGCTTTGTTTTAGAAAGCTTACATTGGTTCTTTATTTTTAAACCATATTTCTTGTAAGGGTTCTTAGTTAGCCTATTGTAAAACCAAGTGAGGTTATTGGTGAGCCTTGGAAAACCAATTAGGTTGGTGGTTAGCCCGCAAAACCACTAAGGTTCTTGGTTAGCTCAGAAAACCAAGGAAGGTTGTTGGTTAGCCTTGTGAAAATCAATTAGGTTCTTGGTTAGCCTATAAAACCAAGGTCTTGACTTGTGAGTCTTGTGAAAACAAGTCGGGTTTTGATTAGTGGGCCCGAAAAATAAATCGGCTGTAATCAGTTATGATTATAGTAAATTTCCAAGGGAATCTTGGGGAGTGGATGTAGGTGCATTGGATAGCATCGAACCACTATATTTCTTGGTCTTTGTGATTGCTTGATCTCTCTCTCCTTGCTCTTTACTTATTGCTCTTTATTTTCACTGCATTTTATTTTAGAGCATTGCAATTGTTTTAATAGTACCTTACTAATTATTTAGTTGAATTGGATTGCATTGCTTAGTATCAAATAATTTTAAGTTTGTTCAATTTTTAGAAATCCAATTCACCCCCCCTCTTGGGTTGCTTACTAGGCAACAAGTGGTATCAAAGCCCTGTTCTTAGTGTATAGGCTTTACCGCCTTGAGTAAAGATCTATGGCAGCCCCAATTGGTACTATTGTAGTTAAGGGACAAGCTTCAAATAGACCTCCATTTTTTAATGGATCAAATTATACTTATTGGAAAACTAGGATGAGAATTTATATGCATTCTATTGATTACAATTTATGGAAAGTGGTAGATAAGGGTCCTCATATTCCTTTGGTAGTGGTTAATGGTGTTTCCATCCCAAAGCTCGAAGAGGATTGGGATGAAAATGATATTAAACAATCCGAGATCAATGCCAAGGCAATGAATCTTCTCTATTATGCATTAAATCCTAGTGAATTCAACAGGATATCTACATGCATGTCTGCCAAAGAAATATGGAACATACTTGAAGTTATCCATGACGATACCGATCAAGTGAAGAACACTAAAGTTAATATGTTAGTGCACACTTATGAGATGTTCCGAATAGAACCTAATGAATCAATCACTGATATGTATACAAGATTCACAAATATAGTAAATGGTATGAGAAGTCTTGGAAAAGTTAAGTCTAATGCTGATCTTGTAAATAAAATTTTCAGGTCACTTCCAACATCATGGGATCCGAAGGTGACTGCAATTCAAAAAGCCAAGGACGTTGACAAGTTACCTCTTGAGCAGTTAGTTGGATCGCTCATGACTTATGAGCTCAATCTGAAACAAAAATCTATGGACGTGGATAAGAAGAAGAAGGGGATTGCTTTCAAGTCAAACATACAAGAAGAATCCTTAATAGATGAGTCTGAAGATGAAGAGGAAGATGAAGGTGAAGGAGCCCTCCTTGCATGAAAGTTTAGAAGATTCATGAAGAGGAGGAAATTTCCTTACAAAAAGAAATATCAATCAAAGGAAAAAAGAAAAGAAAAAGAGAGAAAAAGAAAAGGAAAAGGAGAAGAAAGTACCTACATGCTTCGAGTGCAAGAAGCTGGGACACTACAAGTTTGATTGTCTTTTCCTCAAGAAATCTAGAAAGAAATTAAGGAAGAAAGCAATGATGGCCACTTGGAGTGATAGCGAAGACTCCAGTTCTGAAGAAGAGCAGATCGAAGTTGCAAATCTCTACTTAATGGCACATCAAGACAATGATGAGGTAAATTCTGACACTGAAATTGATTTCACATTTAATAAACTTAGAAATGTTTTTGATGAACTTATGCATGATTACAAACTAGTTTTATCTGAAAATAAGAAATTGAAGAAGCATGCAAATAGTTTCTCTTTCGAAAATAATTCTTTACTAAATCATGTTAGTATTTTGAAATCTAAATTAGATGTTTTAGAAAAGAAAAACAATGCTTTATCTATGGAAAATGAAGTTTTGAAAAGACCTAAAAATGTTATTTCTAACAATGATCTTTTAAAGAAAAACAAGGATTTAGAATGTTAAGTATGAAAACGAACTTGAAAAGATAAAATCTTTTGTTGAAAAATTTACTTATAGTTCAGAAAAGTTAAACCTACTTTTAAACAATCAAAGAGCAGTTTTCAATAAAGTAGGTTTAGGATATAAACCATAAAAACAACAAAAGTATTTCAAAAACTTTTTTGTACCTGCATCATCTAGCATTACTTGTTTTACCTGCAAAAAGTTAGGACACAAATCATTTCAATGTAATTTTAGAAAAATTATTTCTTTTGGTAAAATGTGGGTTCCAAAAGGAACCATTTTGAATGCTAACCCTAAAGGACCCAAGTTGGCTTGGGTACCTAAAAACAAAGCTTGATTTTATTACAGGTATGTATCTTGATAGTGGTTGCTCAAGGCACATGACTGGAGATGTGAAGCAATTCACTTCTCTTGAAGCTTTGAATGGATGGAGTGTGACCTTCGGTGATAATGGTAAAGAAAAAATTATTGGTATTGGTAAGGTTCACATAACTCCTTCTAGTAGATGGTTTGAAATATAATCTTTTAATCATTAGTCAGTTTTGCGATAAAGGTTTTCAAGTAGTTTTTAAATCATCATATTACATGATTACTAGTTCGGATATAAATGGAGTACAATTCATTAGAAAAAGGCATGGAAATGTTTATTTGGTAGACCTAGATGATCTATCTTTGCCTAATGGAGAATGCCTTATTGCAATGAATTCTACTAAAGAAGAGACTAGTTGGCTATGGTATAGAAGGTTAGGGCATGCTTGTATGTATCTTATTTCAAAACTTTGCAAAAAGAAATTAGTTAGAGATTTACCTGAACTTTGTTTTGAAAAAGATAGAATTTGCCAAGCATGTCAATTTGGTAAACAAGTCAAAACTTCTTTCAAACCAAAAGGATTTGTAACTACTAGTAGGCCACTTGAACTACTTCATATGGATCTCTTTGGACCAACTAGAACATCAAGTCTAGAAGGCAAAAGATATGATTAGTCATTGTGAATGATTTTTCAAGATTTACATGGATTTTCTTTTTGGCACAAAAAGATGAATCATTTTCAGCTTTCATAAAGTTTTATCAAAAAGTTTCAAATGAAAAAGGTGTTTCAGTTGTTTGCATTCGTAGTGATCATGGAACTGAATTTGAAAATCAAGACTTTGAAAACTTTTGCAATGAAAAATGTATATAACACAATTTTCTGCACCTATGACACCTTAGCAGAATGGGGTAGTAGAAAGGAAAAATCGTACTTTGAAAGAAATGGCACGCACTATACTTTGTGAAAATGATTTGCCAAGATACTTTTGGGCTGAAGCTATTAATACAGCCTGTTACATTTTAAATCAAGTTTTAATCCATCCTATTTTAAAGAAAACTCCTTATAAGCTTTGGAACAAAAGAAAACCAACTTTGAAATATTTTCGAGTTTTTGGTTGTAAATGTTTTGTTTTGAACAATAGAAAAGATCATCTTGGAAAGTTCGATGCCAAGTCTGATGAAGATATCTTCTTAGGATACTCTACATCAAGCAGGACATATAGAGTTTTTAATAAATGAACTTTGGTTGTAGAAAAGTCAGTATATGTTGTCTTTGAATCTACTAACAAATCCTCAAGAAAAGATGATATATCTGATGAATGTGCAGGTGCTGACAAGCTTTAGAAGCTGATATTGAATGATCAACCTCAACCAAATGAAGAAGATCAAGACAAGAATGAAAAAGAAGATGACACTCTAAAGCATCAAGATCTACCTAAGGAGTGGAGGTATGCTCATGAACATCCTAAGGAATTAATCTTAGGTGATCCATCTAAATGGGTAAGAACTCGAGCCTCGATTAGAAATAAATGTGATTATATAGCTTTTGTATCTCAAGTAGAACCTAAATATTTTGAAGAAGCTGAAAAAGACTCTAATTGGATCAATGCTATGCAAGAAAAACTAATTCAATTTGATAAAATAATATTTGGACACTTATAGAAAGACCATCTAATGTTTCAATTATTGGCACTAAATGGGTATTTAGAAATAAATTAGATAAAAATGGTATTATTGTTAGAAATAAAGCTAGACTAGTTGCTAAAGGCTACAATCAGGAGGAAGGGATTGACTTTGATGAAACTTTTGCTCCTGTTGCTAGACTTGAAGCAATTAGACTATTATTAGCATTTGCCTATTTTATAAATTTTAAATTATTTCAAATGGATGTTAAGAGTGCTTTTTTAAATGGTTTTATAACTGAAAAGGTTTTTATTGAACAACCACCTAGATTTGAAAATCATGCACATCCTAATTATGTTTTTAAATTACACAAAGCACTTTATGGATTAAAGCAAGCACCTCGAGCATGGTATGAAAGACTCAGCAAATTTCTGATTGAAAATGAATTTTTTAGAGAAAATGTTGATAAAATACTATTTTTGAAAAAGAAAGATAATGATTTATTAGTAGTATAAATATATATTGATGACATTATTTTCGGTGCTACTAATGAAATTCTTTGTCAAAAGTTTACTAAGCTAATGCAGGGTGAGTTCGAGATGAGCATGATGGAAGAACTCAATTTCTTTCTCGGACTCCAGATCAAGCAAACTATAAATGGTATCTTCATCAACCAAGCTAAGTATACAAGAGAAATTATTAAAAAGTTTGGAATGAAGACTACTAAACCAATAGGTACACCTATGAGCTCCTCTTGTAGACTTGATAAAGATAAACATGGTAAATCAGTAGATCAAAAGTTATACAGAGGTATGATTGGCTCTTTATTATATCTAACTGCTAGTATACCAGATATAATGTTTAGTATTAGTATGTGTGCTAGATATCAGTCTAAATCTAAAGAATCACATCTTATGGCTGTTAAGCACATTATTAGATATCTATCTAGTACTATTGATATTGGTTTATGGTATTCTAAAAATTCATCTGCTGAAATGATTGGATATTCTGATGCAGATTTTGTTGGTTGTAAATTGGATAGAAAGAGTACTAGTGGCACTTGCCAATTTCTTGGAGTTAACTTAATCTCATGGTTTAGCAAGAAACAAACTTTAGTTGCACTATCCATAGCTGAGGCTGAGTATATTGCAGCAGGAAGTTGTTATGCTCAAATCTTGTGGTTTAAGCAACAACTTGAAGACTTTGGAATCAAGTTGGCTAGTACGCCTATTAAATGTTATAATACCAGTGCTATTTGCTTGATTAAAAATCCTGTTCAACATTCTAGGAGTAAACACATTGAAATTAGATATCATTTTATTAGGGATCATGTAGAAAACAATGATGTTTTGCTTGAATTTATTAGTACTGAATTTTAATTAGCTGATATTTTGACTAAACCTCTTCTGGAAGATCGATTCTGTATGATAAGAAGAGAGCTCGGGATCATCAATCCTTTTGATTAAATTGTTTCTATATTTTAACTCAAACTAGATCAATTCGACCTTAATCATGATAAATCTTGCTCAATCATTATTGATTTCACTCTAAAATTATCATATTTCAATTGATTTTGATCTGCCCTTGAAATTCATGAATTTTTGATTTTTAAGTCGATGTGTCGACACATAGATGTGTCGACACCTAAATGTGTCAACACATGCATAAGCCGACACATGAATGATAGCGGACTGAGATTAAAAGGATTTTCGAACCATTTTTCTCTCCATTTCTTTTTTCCTTCGAGCCGACACTAGGTTTCAATGTATCTATACTATTCCCACTCCCTATTCCACATTTTTAGCCATTGTTTCTTTGATTTGGACGATCGATAGCCAGTTTTTTTGTTAGATTTCTCCTAGATTTTGATTTCTAAATCCTAGAAACCCTAGATTTCAACCAAAACCTTGCCCAATCTTTCAATCCAAGCAATGGGACATCGCAAGCAAGTTGTTCATCGACCTCGTCAGTCAAACCAAGAAGAAGAGCGAAGGACGAAGGCCCAACATGAGTCTAGGGCTGCAGATCCGCCCGCACGACCCTTGTTTGTACTGCCTAGCCGGATGAGCTCGAAGACTGTGGTTGGAGGATGTCGAGTGGATTTTTCATTTATCAACCAGCAGCATTTTTGGATTGGAGAGTGGATTCGTCAGGCTGGTCTGACTACATTCTGTTCACTCAGTGAGAGGAATCACCCCGGGCTGATGCGAGAGTTTTATGGATCACTCGCCTGCGGGACAGATGTTTGGTTGGCACAGGTCAGAGGATGAGATATCCCTGTTACTTCAGAGATTCTGAGCAGAGTATGGGATATATCGATGACAAGATCTGTTGTTGATAGTTTGATGGATCGAGTCAGTGGACTTCAGTGCATCTTTGAGTCTGACATTCTACCAGAGGGAGCTACTGTACTAGCATCCAGGTTATCTGTAGAGATGAGACTACTGTATCACATCGTCGCCCGGAAAGTTCTACCGAAGATCGGATGTTTCGACTATATCACTGAGCGGGAGTTGCTCGTGATGGTCTCATTGGTTTAGCGCACGTCCGTATGCATTCCTGTACTGATGGTACATCAGATTACGGAGGTGTCGACTAACCAGCGACTCTGCCTTCCCTATGGCATGGGACTGACAGTATTATTTAGGGAGTATGGAGTCAGCTTTGAGGATGAGCCCTACCGTACTCTACTTCATACTGATATATATGACATCAGATCATTGCATCGGATGGGCTATCACTTGTTCCGAGGCCAATGCACTCGTAGGATATCAAGTCAGGCTGAGAACAGAGCTGATGATGACGATGCAATAGAGGAGTGGATTCTCTCTAATGAGGCAGGACCCAGCGAGACTCAATCTGAGATGGCAGTGCAGCCAGCGGCTACTCTTCAGTCTGATCCTTCCACTTCTACACAGCCTCAACCAGTACAGATGGAGACTCCAAGCATTTCAGATAGTTTAGAGGACAGAGTCAGATGCATCGAGATAGACGTATTTATCATGAGGCAACGTCTTGACGTATTCATAGCTGAGACAAGAGAGAGCCATATTGGACTTAGTCATGGCATCTCAGCTATTCTTTCTACACTATCCAGATCTTCAGCGAGTACTCCGGTAGCTGATACTGCTCCTACACCTACTCATGTACCTGCTCCTGCACCAGCTGATGACATTGATGATATTGATATTGGTGTAGATACTACTGTTGGAGATGATGATACTGTTGTTGGAGATATTAGAGATGATATTGGAGATGACGAGGAGACTGACTTAGACAGATTTGATTTCACAGATCTTACTTCAGAGCCTGTAGCGGAGGTGATGGCTGACTTGCCTACGAGTCCTGTTCTTAACCCTTCTTGTTCACCTGCCTAGATTCCTGTTCCATCTTCTCCTTCTAGTTCAGATGATCGCACTCCTGTTCCTATTCCTATTCTCTCTCCAGTTATTGATACTCCTATCCACACACCTATTATTGATTCCCCTGATATTGATATTCCTGTTATACATACACCTATCATTGAGACCCCTATTGTTAATACACAGATTATAGATATACGGATACATTCTACAGCTGATACTTCTATTCTTGATATACCTGTTGTTACATCAGCTGAGACCCCTATATTTGACACACCGATTGCTGATACCCCCACACTTCACACATCATCGCTTATCAGAGAGCTTGGGTTTTATACACCTGGCTTTCAATTTCTTGACTTCGGTCCTTCTTTTGATCGCACACCTCTTCCAGTGGTTGCTGAGATTGTTGATCCTATCACTTCCATTCCTGCGGAGGATATAGCTTCCACCTCTACTGCTTCGACAGGACGTGGTCATCGTACCCCTCCACAGCCGACCAGGACTAGACTTAGAGATCTTCGATCGAGATGGCCGCGAGCTCGATTCTTCATTGATACAAGACCGATTGAGATTGGTTCATCTTCTGATGATTCTATGGATAAGGATTAGGACTTTTATGTACTTTTAGATAGTTTATTTTTATGCTTCTATGTACTTTTATCCTTGTTATATATCTGTTGTACAAGTTCTAAGTTTATATGAAAAACTTTGTTGTTCCTCATCTCTATGTCTTTGATGCAAATGAATGATATATTTTGAATTGCTCTTCAATGTCTTCACTATTGAATGAATGAATGAATTTTAAATTCAATGCAATATGTAAAGGACGAGTAAATTAACTCAATGCTACATCTTGATTACTCAATCTATTTATTTTCCTACCTTTTTAATGATAACAAAAAGGGGGAGTAGTTTAGTGATGAGATTTAAGTATAAATGAGTATACTTCACAAAATGGGTGAGTAGTTTTGGTGATTTATATTTATGATGTGCAAGGGGTAAACATTTTGAAAACCTGAATTAAAAATCATTTAAAAAATTCCTTAAGAAAAGGAGAGCTTTACTTTATTTTCATTTGGAAATCCTTTCAATATAAATTTCATCTTAAAACCCCTCTTTAAATATTTAAAAAGATTCTTACAAATTATGTTATGAATCATTGATTCAGGGGGAGCTTTGTTATTTGCTGAAATTTTTCTTGTAGAGTATCATGATACATGTTTTCTATACATTTAAATGAATCCCAAAACTCTGATACTCTCTATCTTTATAACAAGCTCTAGCACTATTACTTGTGTTCTGAATTGTCATATCATTAATGCAAGTAATGTTGATATACTAAATGATTTCAGTTTTATGCACCTTGATGATTTCGTTTAAAAGCTTTATTTTAAAGCAATTTATACTTAAAGATTTTGTCATCATCAAAAAAGGGGAGATTGTTGACTCCATTAATTGATTTTGATAATAAGCAAAATGGTTAAGTATAAGTTGAGGACTAATAATTTGCTTTGAGTATGTTTCTATTGAAAAGGTGCCTACAAAATTTAAAGAAGCCCAGTTGTTTTGAACAAGCCAAGTTTGAATGAAAATATTGCTCAAAGAAGACTTGGACACTCAAGAGTTGGTTGATTGAATGGCTAAGACAAATGGAAATATGTTCCAACTCAAATTCAGCACTTTTTGTGAAGTTTTCAGAGAAGTGTCAACACATGACATGAAGTGTCGATACATGGAGATGAAGTGTCGACTCAGGCCGGTATGCAACAATGTTTTAAATGGCATAGTTCAAGTATCAATACATGGACTTGAAGTGTCGACATACGGATCAACACATCGCCTGAGACTTTCAAGCCACAGAACTTGCAGAAGTTGAAGGAACAGCTAAAGTGTCGACACATGGAAGCAAGGTGTCGACTCAAGGTGTCAACTCAACTGAGAAAGTGTCGACACATCTGAGATTTCCAGAGAATCTAAATGGAGCAATTTAAACTAGGTGTCAACTCAAGAAGATCAAGTGTCGACCTTATGTGTCAACTCACAGCCTGAAGTGTCGACTCATGGAGTTCTGGCAACAGTAACGACTAGTTTTTCAAATGCAGAACTCATCCCAAATGCCCTCCAACGACTAGTTTTTCAAGTCTAATGGCTAGAAACCGGTTTTGAAGCCTTGGGAAGGTATTTATATGCTCCAAATCAAATCAAAACACAACACATTGAAGAACATTAAAGAGTTTCGAGAAGAGAGAAGAAAAGTGAGCTTTAACTCCTATTCATTGAAGTTTCAACCACTCTCAAGCTAAAGAAAGCCTCCAAGCATTCAAGATCCTTCAAGAGCATTGAAGATCATCCATTCTTGGGCATTTAAAAGGCTTTAACAAGTACAAAGCAACTCTATATCGAGCTACAAAGAGATATCCGCTTTAATTTAGAAAGCTTACATTGGTTCTTTATTTTTAAACTATATTTTTTGTAAGGGTTCTTGGTTAGCCTATTGTAAAACCAAGTAAGGTTATTGGTGAGCCTTGGAAATCCAATTAGGTTGGTGGTTAGCCTGCAAAACCATTAAGGTTCTTGGTTAGCCCGAAAAACCAAGGGAGGTTGTTGGTTAGCCTTGTGAAAACCAATTAGATTCTTGGTTAGCCCATAAAACCAAGTGAGGTCTTGACTTGTGAGCCTTGTGAAAATAAGTCAGGTTTTGATTAGTGAGCCCAGAAAACTAATCGGTTATAATCGATTATGATTATAGTGAATTTTCAAGGAGATCTTGGAGAGTGGATGTAGGTGCATTGGATAGCAATGAACCACTATAGTTCTTGGTCTTTGTGATTGCTTGATCTCTCTCTCTTGCTCTTTACTTATTGCTCTTTATTTCTACTGCATTTTATTTTAGAGCATTGCAATTGTTTTAATAGTACATTGCTAATTGTTTAGTTGAATTGGATTGCATTGCTTAGTATCAATGTATCGAGTCTAATTGAATATAAAAAACCAGCATTAATGTCCAATGATTTATTTGAGCTTGTACCATTCTTTGTGAATAACACTCCCCCTAAGTGCCCACAAGCCGAATTGAGATAACAGCATGATGAGATTGATTTCTTCCTGAATGAGCAAATCAAGTTCACTAGGGGTTGAAACTATCTTGGCTATTTGGTTCACTGGTGAAGTAGGCTGGAGTCAGAGGATTCCTAAATTATCCAAGATTTCCATAATAGTATGGAACCTAACTTGATGGAGTCGAGTTCTCCCCACCCTAGAGAAAATGATAAGGACATCGTCCTGTATGGATTTTGATGCATACCCAACATTTTTTTCAAGCAGGCAGATGTATTTATTTTTCTATTTTATCTAGGTGTATGGCAATTGGATTTATTTTTTTTGTATCCAGCTCATGCATAGATCTCAGATCATGGAACTTGATTAGTTTGGATTATTTTAAAATTTATTTTAGATTAGTCTATTTATGTTAGATTAGTTCGAAGTCCTAGAGTTTTGGTCAAGTTGGCCTCCAGCTTGTTGGAGATTAGAGTCTATATAAAGAGGTTTTATTATTAGAATAAATCATCAAAAAAATTAATAGAAATCTTAAAAGATTTATTCCCAAATCACCACTCTTCTCTGTTCTCTCTCTCTCCTCTCTTATTTTTCTCCCTTCTCTTCTCTTTCTCCTCTCTTCTTCTCCATTCTTCTTTCTATCCTCTCCTTCTCCTCGCTGTTCTACGTGCCCTGAGAACCCAACTATCTAAGCCTCCCTCCTCAGTCATCCAAGCCTTCTTCAAGCCATCGACTCTACCTGCTTCTCACCACCAAACAACTGCCACCCCACCATCGCACCTCCCATGCACCACCACCACCGTCATCCCATCACTTGCGGCCACCTCCACCTTCCCATTTACCATTGCCTAACCCCATCGTCCACCACCACCATCAATCTCCCACCTTCTTGATTCTCCCACAACCTCCTACATTCTCCTGCTAGTGCCTGCATCCGGCTCGAGACACCATCGATCTCACCTCCATGAGCCTTCTCCCTGGCTGAACACCCCTCCGCTCCACTTCCCGTCCACCCAATCCTATGAGAAATCACTGCATCTTCCCTCAATCCATTATCCTCCACCCTCTCGATCCATCCCCTCCTGTGACACCTCCACCGTCAGATCTTACCATGTGAACCACCCCACCATCACATCTCTTAAGAAAGCTCGTCCCTCCACCGTACGGCCACCCCAGTCTCCTCCTCACACCTAACACCACCTTACCACCTTGGCTATTCAACGTCTCCTATCCATGAGCCCTCCCCATCCATTGACGTCCACCATCACCCATAGTCACTAACATGCAGTCGCAATCATAGCATCACCCACGGATAAATCATGACATGAACGGGGTGAATCACCCACCACCTCCACCATCTAGCATAGTCATCAGTGCTGTTGACACCACCCTTCACCTCATCCCGTTAGTTCCTCATCTCTAGTAGACACCTTCACCCCCATCTGTATCGTTCATGCCACCATCCGTGCCTTCCGTGCCCCTGTGCCATCCAAGCCAACCGTGTTGTTCGTGTCACCTCCACTATCCTTCATGTCCTCATTGCTACCCATTCCACCAATGCCCACTTTTGGCAATCTACCATATTAGTGATCATCGGCAAGCCTCTTCCTTCATCCACAGTCACCACCTAAAGCTCTCTGCCAAGTGCTGCTATTTCTACATGAACATGAAGGCAGTCGGCCTTCTTTCACACTATAGCTTAGCATGATCTTCAATGCAGACCCAGTCCACATCATCGACATCTATTTTGGTCCCTTTGGACTGACTTAGGCTGATTGGATCCTTTTTTTTAATTAGATTGTTTGTTCTTCTATCTTTCCTGATTATCTTGTAATTTCTGTTGAACCAGGTATGAAGACTTTCCACCTGATTTGTCCACGAGCTCATAGCCATCCACCTCGACTACCTTCGATTGATCACCCTTATCTAGGACTCTATGATGTTCTATGCTTAGTAAGACCTCTTCATTGTTTAGATTAGAATTTAAAATTATTGCTAAAATTTTATTAGTTTTTTTTATTTTTAATCCAATTGGACTCGAATTAATTGAATTGAATAAACCTAGCCTAGCAGTCATTCCTTAACGATCAATGATCCAACCTCTTGAAGTCTTTGACTATGCATGCCGATCAGGTCATTTCCTAGATTGGACTTTAATCTTGACTAGATCAATTAGCTTAATTCTTGCTTACTTTCGATATATGCTATTAATTATTCTAATTACTTATTTAATTTTATTTTCTAATCTAAATAGTGGGTCTTTAGATCTTGGATAGCTTTCTCGTCCCGATCAATAGTGGGTCAGGTTCGATGGCGGGCAGGAATGCCATGGATGAAGGAAGGGAATTTGTCACGTCCCGAATCTAGCACTGGAATCGGCTACGTGACCGGCCGCACAAGCCCTAGATTTTATCCTAGAGATCATGCAAGGCCTAACCTTCAATTCAATATCCAAGTACTCAGGGATTAACATCTATACCCTAGCTCCTCACTAACTGATCCCAAAGCCTGATAGATTTTTCTCGAATCTGTAACAAAAATACAGGAAAACAAGGGGTGAGCTATACAGGCTCAGTAAGTTATCAACACCTCCAGTATACATACACAAATATGCCATTAATAAATAACAAGCACAAACACATCATACAACAAGATGTCCATCAATATAATAATATATATCCAGCAACATGATGTAAATATGTATACTTAATCTCAACCGACACCAACACGACTATTGATGGCCAACTATTTACTTTACTCTCCTAGACCCTTTAACTATGGCCATGATCGACCCGTGGCTTGCCCCACAAGAGACTAGATCCTAACTCACATACCAAAACCGGTCATGTGCCAGTGATCGCCCTACTAGAGGCCCATAAGAAAAACTAGCTCTGAGTATCATATGAGAAACATGCATCCTCTGCATGTGCCTGCCATGCATGGCTAAAATAAGGCAACTAGCTCCTGACTCACATACCGCTCATCAATCATGTGCCAGCGATCGCCCTGCTGGAGGCCCACAAGGAGACTAGGTCCTCGTATGATCATAGTCATACTAGAGAGCGACAACACCAACACAATGCATGCAACCCAATGCAATCCAAAACAATCTAATGCAATCCAATACAAATTAAAATATATTACATGCATTTAATATTTCATAAATACATAACATATTTGGCATATAATATCAGAGGTCAAGATAACTTACCGAAGAGCATTCACCAACTACGCATAATTCAAACACTAGACCTGATCTTCCAAGGACAATGACAATCTTGATCAACAAATTAAACATATAATTAATTTTTATTTAATAAAACTTAAAAGAAACTATGTTATCATGGGGCACTCTCCTCAATCTAATTTTAATTCTGGTCCAGAATTTACCTTTCCTCCCTTTCTCTTCTCTCTCCTCTCTCTCTCCTCTTTCTATCTCCTCTCTCTCTCCTCTTTCTCTCTCCTCTCTCTCTCTTTCCTTGCCCATGATGGCAGGGGACCTCGTGGGTGAGCCACCGATGGTAGCTCCAACCATCAGAAACCACCCTGACGATGGACTCTCAGGTAGGTTTCTCTCTTTCCTCTTTATTTTATTTTATTTTATTTTATTTTATTCTTGAACCAACAAACCTCTTTTTCTTTTCTTTTTTTTTCTTTCTTTATTCTCTTCTCTTCCTTCTTTCTTCTCCTGAACCTCTCCTGCTCTCATCCTTGGTTCAATCGAACCACCTTCTCCCCCGGTTGTCAGCGGCGGCCACGGGAGATGGTCATCGAGAGGAGGGCTCAACAATCCTGGAGGCGAACCAAAGGGAGGATGGTGGCGCAGCCACCGTCGACGTACGACCCAAGCAAATAAAAAATAAAATCAAACCAAAAATCCAGATTAAATAAAATTCACCAGCCTTAAAAGGACTCTCGAATGCTCGTCGGAGTGGAGGAAGATGGCAGAACATGGCTCGATGGGGCTCGATTCGGTGCATGCTTGGGCGACGGTGAGAGGTGGGAAAGATTTATATAAAAGTGGAGAGAGTCCTTGCCGTATGGGGAGAAAATGGTCCATCGAAAGTTTCATCCCACTCAGAACAATCCTCCGACCGACTCCCACTCCTCCACGACATCGATCTCCGATTCCTCCGGTGAACTTCCCGGTCGAGCAAGCTCCCCTGTTCAGCCTCTTCATCCTTCTCTTTTTTTTTTTTTTCCTGGGTTTCGGGTGAAGTCGGTGGCCCTTGCTGGCTTCAGCCCACATCAGCCCAAATACGGGTGGGCCTCACAAAATTTGTTAGAGGTAATGGTGGAGACCGATCACCAGGGAAGCACTAGTGGAACAGGTGGCACGGCCTCATAGAAGGCTGGCGATGGCATGCTTGACTTGGATGACAAGATGGCATAGCCATAGGATCCGGCATGGGTGAAACATTTTGGATGGGGTTGGCATGGATGGGAGAGTGCCCGATTGGGATTGGAACGATCAGGACTGACGATAAAGATGGTAGTGAGTGGAGGGGAGATGGTAGTTGTGGGCGATGGGGATGGTTGATGGCAGCAAAGAGAGGAAGCTTAGCCAGAAGACGTCGGTTGCCTAACCAAGGTGGGATGCCATGACGATCATGATGTAGGGGTGGTTGGGCCATGCCGGGGTGCTCAGGATGCCAGACCATGATGGAAGATTGCGTGGGTGGTGCGGGAGACCATGGGAGGTGAGGCGGAGGGGCTGCAATAGAGGATGCGATGGGAGGCCTCGCTAGAACTAGGTGTCAGTGTGGCTTATGGATGTGAAGATGGGAAGGCGATGGGGGTGGATGATGGGGTTAGGTGGCGATGAAGGTTGCAGTCATGTTGGCTTGGTGGAGATGGGAGATGATGGATGTGGTTGTTTTAGGTGGGTTTGGAGGCTAGGATCGCTAAAATGGGTAGCTAGAGTTTTGGTTTATGGGAGCTTTGAGAATAAGAGGAGGAAGAAGAACAGGGAAGAAGAAATAACAAAGGAAGAAGAAGAGAGAAGGAGAGAAGAGAATAGGGGAGAGAGGTGATTCAAGAAAAAATCTCTCAAGATTTCTATTAATTTTCTCAATGAATTTATTCTAATAAAAGGACCTCTTTAAATAGACTCTAGTCTCCAATAATCTAGAGGCCAACTTGACCAAAACTCTAAGATTTTAGACTAATCTAAAACAAATAGATTAATCTAAAATAAATTTTAAAATAATCCAAACTAATCCAGTTCCATGCTTCGAGATCCATGCATGAGCTGGATACAAGAAATAAAAAAAATAAACTCAATCCCCATACACCTAGGTAAAATAAAAAAGAAAAACATATGTCTACTAAAAAATGCTATGTGTGCATCAAAATCCATTCTAGATGATATCCTCATCAGTTAGTTCAAAATCCTAAAGATGATTATTAATCGATCAGACATGAATGATAAGTTATATAAAATTATTGATGAAATTTATGATGGATTTGCAATAACACATGATTTGTGATATATATATTTATGTATTTATATAGTTGTTGAGTTCTATTGGATGCATGATACATGATTTTGTAGTTTATGATTTCTTTTTGATATTACTTATTATTTTGAATTATACTATTATATTGGTATAAGTGTGGTGGAATTCTTATTGGGCCGCATCATTAGATATATTTGACCATGGAGTTTGAACAATGGAGTCACTTATAGGTCTTTCATAATCTTTAGAACCTTGCTCTAGGATTCAATCAGTCATATTGCATGGCCAACCAGAGTGACAAGTTTGGAACATGAAAGCTAGCACATAGTTAGACTTCAACTTCCAACAAACTTAAAAATTGCAACTACACTAGGTTTCCTACTCCCCTAACAAAGAAGAAAAAGAAAAGGGGTGAGCTTGAAAGCTAGTAGAAGTCTCGCATGCACATCCGATTATAGTTTTGAATCAAGTATTAATTGTGATAAACAAGTTTTTCCCTACAAAATCCATAAAAGTTTTACATAAAATATAGGTGAAGTTAATATTCAATTTTTAGACATACATAAATAAATGAATATATAGTTTCACCATGTTCTAAACCATACAATTCCAAATTTCATGATACAAATATAAGTAGATTTGGATACAGTCATATGTATTGGAATTTATTCAATTAAGCCCATCTTGATGTGGCTCATGCTAATACATTGATATTTGTTTAAGTTATTTTAATTTTATCTAGACTTTGATTAAAGTAAGCCTTTGATAAAATTGTTAAGGATATTAATGATGGTGGTTGTGATAAAATTATACTCTACATAACTATTGTAGATAGCTTCCATTTCAGTCTCCAAAACTGATTCAAATATTATCTCTAATGGATGAGGCCTCCTATAGACTTGGTCCCCAACTCACCTAAGAGAGTTTGTAAAGTCCTCATTGGAAATACTCGAAGTTAGGATTGGAAAACCAAGGTGCTTTTCAGGAATAGTGAGAGCACATCCAGCATATAGATCTTCTCTTTTTTGTGACCGTAACCAAGTTAATTTCAAAGATCATGAATAGTGTTAAAGCCTTCTTCTTCATGTAAGTTTTATTATCTTATAAAATTCTAATGTTGTGGTTTGAGAGCTGTATATGTTATTGGCTTGAAGATTGAAGTATTGATGTCTATATAAAGATTTTGTGGATATAGATTTTGTTAGAAAATCTTGGTATTTTCATGCATGCAGATTTTTAGCTTTTAAGAATTAAAATTTTGCAGCAAAAATAAAATAGATTAAACACTTTTAATCTAAAATATAAATCTCATCTTAAAAATACATAATAGAATCTTACATATGAGAAATTAAAATCAGATCTAAATCAATAATTTAAAATAACATTCTAAGGTTATTAGCGATAATTAATTGCCTAATAGGCTATCAAAACTAATCTTATTGCTAATAGGCATTATTAGTGACAGCAATGATGTTGTTGCTAATAATGCCTATTAGCTACAGTATTAGCAATGGCAATATCATTGCTAATCTTTTTTCATTTTCTTGTTTAAAATTAAAAAAAAAATAGTGACCAAACCCACCATCGTTAATTATCATATTATCACTAATAATTATTACTGATGATAGGTAGCCATCGTTAATATCACCAGTAATAATTTTTTATTTTTTTAAAAAATAAATTTTTTTTTTAAAATATGTTTAATTATAATAACATGTAATTAGATTTTCTAAAACCTATTATAAGTAAATTGATAATCAACTACCACAATTACAAATAAAAACTAATTATATTATATTAAAAAAATAAATTAATATTTTTTTACAAGTATCAAGATTAAATATATAGCATTAAAATAAAAAAATATATGAGATCCTCCTCCTCATCATCATCCTCCTTTTGTTCCTATACATCCTCTTTAGCGGCCAGTGGATGAGATTCGAATGTCTCAACATCTTGTAATGGAAAAAATAAAATATTATTAATAAGTTTTTATATGAAAGCATGTATGTCAATACTAAGGTGTATATTTCGATATACTCCTTCAATTTTCAAATAGATTATTTCTATATGTTTCATTTGATGATACGGAGCTATAAACAATCCTGATCCATTGATTAGATAGTTAGATTAAACTATTACCCCATAGATTCCCTTCCTTAATTTAAGTTTAAATATGTAAAGCTTCTAAGTATAAAAATTTAAAATAGGTAATTAATTTATTAATAGACTTACCTGCTATGATGGCTATGACAATGAAGCTAGATAATCATGCAGATGTAGGTCCTGAAGAATCTCGACAATCGTATCATGGATGGCATCTAGCCTGGAAGCTTTAAGAATGCTAGGCAAAATGATGGGTCATGACAACCTTAATATGTGCATCACCCCACATCTAGGTCATCGAGGCCTGAGATGAGGATGCCAAAGACCAATGAGCTACTAGAGAGTCGAAGCTATGCTTGAATCCTATGACCTGACTCCTACTCACTCTTTCGATGGACCTAAGCCATCCCTCGAGGTCAAAGAGGGGTTGAGATGATAGGTCCTCACTATTAACCCCAGGCTTGATTTTGATGATAAGCAAAATGTTTGAGTATATAAGGGATACTAATGATTTGTTTAAGTATGTTTTTAAGCAAATCATGTAACAAGTTGAATGGATCAAAGAGTATGTTAAGACCATCAAAAAGAGAAGTGAAGTTTCAATAGTCTTGGTTGTCCTCAAGAAGCAAAAGAATCATGAAGATTGATGAACAAGTAAAAAATTAATAGATAAAGTGGAAGAAATTCATTCTAGGTCTTAAAGATCAAGTTTGGAACACATTTTTTGAGTGGAACACCTCAAGTGTCAACTCATAGAACTCAAGTATCAACACTCAACTGAGTATCAGAAGTTTCAAAAGCTTGGCACGCAGAATTTTTTAGCTGGCATGCCAAGTGTCGACCTAAGTATCGACTCAAGACTGTCAAGTGTCAACTCAAGAAGATCAAGTGTCGACTCAAAGATCAGCTCATGGCCTGAGAATAAAAAATATAAAACATTGGTTTCAACGCTCAATTCAAGTGTCGACTCATACATCTCAAGTGTTGACCTAAGTGTTAACTCAAGAAAGTCAAGTATCGACTCACAGATCAGCTCAAGGCCTGAGACAGTAAAGATATAGAACTATGGTATATTAAGCCACTTCAAGTGTCGACTCACTATAAGCAAGTGTCGACCTAAGTATCAACTCACCACCTCAAGTGTCGACTTAAGTAGCCCTGATAGCATAATAATGGCTATATTTTTAGAGCTGCAGAATTTGTTTTTTAAGTTACAAATGACTAGTTTCTCATCTCCAATGATCATAAACAATTTTTTTAGAAGTTTTGGAGTATTTATTCCTCAGAGAACATATTGAATTGACAAGAGAAAAAGAGAGAAAAAGAACAAGCATATTGACTTTGTACTCAAGAGAATCTCCAAAAAGTGAGCATACAAAAGTGAAAAGCAAGCATTGAGTGATAGCTTTCAATTCTCAACAACCATCAATCCTTCATGGCTTTTCTCCAAGAAAACAACTCAAGAAGAATCTTCCAAGAACTTCAACGACCACTTTTCAGCTCTTTGAGAGAACATTTTGGTTTTACTTACTCTTATTCTTTTGTACTTGAGTTGAAACTAGTTTCAAAAATGTTGAAACTAGTGAGAGGCCATTCCAACCCTAAAATTAGAAGTGTTTAGCTAAGAGTGGCTTGTGTAAAGGTTGTTGGTGAGCCTAAGTGACAAAACCAATAAGGGCTTAACTTGTGAGCCCGGTTAAAACAAGTTGGCTGTGATCTTTAAGGATTATAGTGAAATTTCCAAGGAATACTTAGGGAGTAAATGTAGGTGCTTGGAGTGCACCAAACCACTATAAAATCTTGTATTTTTGTGCTTGCTCTTCATTGTTATTTACTCTTATTCATTCACTGCATTTGCTTGACATAGTCACATTTCACAAAGCACTTTCACTACTTTTGAATCGGTACATTATTGTAAAAATCTTTTAAACCAATTCACCCTTCCTCTTGAGTTACTTCGCTGGATAACACTTACCATATCACGATATGACATATTTCACATAATCTACCTACACAGTTAAAAAATATATTAGTCTAATTATACATATCAGTATATATAAAAATTAATACTTAATGTTTTAAGTTGTTACCATAATATATCATGATCTTAGATCTTAGTAATTACCAATCCTCTTGGACTAGTGTTTGACCTCCTACAACTGTAGCTGCCCCAATGCATGACCCAATTGCCATGTTTGCAATAAGTAAATAATAAATAAAATAATTAAAATATGCATATGATCAATTTAATATGAAATTAATATAGGTATAGAATTCTTACCAATTTATCTACCATCACATGTGTGCCAACAAAGCCACTGGTTTTCTTGATTAGATCTTGCTAGATAATACTATTTTACCATGCCCTTTGCCACTTGCTGGAGTACTTCTCATTGCTTTACTAGTTGTAGAGGGCCTTCCATATATCTACACTCATCTAGTGATCCTTGAAAGACTTCTAGATTGATGGTGATTTGAAACTAGAGTACTCTATAGTGGACTGCTTGAGACTGTATAGCCCTTGTTGGAGTCTATGCATCACCACCTTCTCGAAGGTTAGATGGCCAATCTCCTCATCCTAAGGAGTCTTAAATCGATAGTACTCTTGCAAGTAGAAGCAAGCTTCTATTAAATAAATATAATAAAATATACCATGAATTTAATAATTAAACATATGTGATAGGAACATCTCTCAAGCTGCATCACGAGTCCTCAATGGCCAATTAGAGAACTCATATATCAACCTCGACATCAATCAATGGATGATCCTGGTAACCACCCGAGATACCCCAGGATCTCTAAATATATTATAAAATTGATTTTGAACAACAAATATTAATTCTAAAATGGCTAAATTTTAAATATATTAATTAAAAATATATTTATAGGTGACTCTAAATGTGGATGAGCTCTCTATCCTTCGATCGAGTTAGAGGTGCTGCGAGCCGAGCAGGTTCTTAACCACAGCACTGAGTTTGAAAGCCAGCTGGTACTCCATGTGACTGTGGGATCACCGGTGACCCAACATCATCCAAACCTGAGAACAAAATATCTAATATAAAAAATATTATATTAGATAATAAAGGATAATTATATAAAAGAGAATATCTAAAGTGTTAAAGTTCATCGCATAGTATGAGTGTCACAAAAACATGCAAGCTAGCAGTATGATTGGTCTCTCCTTAAGAGCTCTATCCTTGACTGGCACTCCTCTAGCCTCTAGAAGACATGATATATCTAAACATAAGATAAATATAATCATTGAATTAATTATACAATTATAGATGGCAATGTAAGATGTAGAATGATACAACACAAGTATTTAAAATGATTCAAGGATTATATACTTAACACTGCTCATCGTCTCTTCAGATGTTTAATACCCTTTAGATTATTCTTTCAATTCTTCATCTTCTTCCACTTCTTTATCTTTTGCCTCTTCCCTTTCTTGGATAGGATTATCTCTAAAAATAAATTCAGTAGATCTATCTCCTCATGCTGTCCATCACATAGAAAATTTTCTAGAGTATGTAGCCTACATCTATAAAGGACTAATGAACTCCTAATGTTTCATCCTCTTAAAAGTATTATGATAACTGGGACTCTTTTTCAAGTACATAATAAATGGCTCGAGACTTAATCTTGCATACAACCCACCAATCTTTCTTTCTTCTCTTTCTTAATGAAAAAGAAGTATAATATACTAGAACAGCTTGGTGAGCTAATATAAATAACTCATTGAGATATGCTTTTGATCTATGTTTAATTTCAATAAGTCCATGACATAGATCAACCTTCATACCATTATTATTATCAAACCATTGGCACTTAAATAAAATAACATTATTATCTCTAATGTATGTCAGCATGATCACTTTTTTGAGGATTTCAAAGTAGTCACTCTTCACCTTTTCCCACCATCTGCCTTTTATATACACTGCTATTCATTGTACTCTTATGATATCTATATTACTGGGTGTGAAATTTAAAACTTATAGCCATTATAATATGTCACAGATTTTGTTGGCCCATAACCTAATGGTCTTAGCTTTTTCGGTATCTGTTCACCTCCTTGCATTACCTGTATATTATAAAAAAATTGAGAGAAATTAAAATATATGAAATGATAATTGATGCTTACAAGTTGATATGCAAAGTTTTGTGAGCACCTTGTAGAAATTTTTTTGCTCACTTATTCTCAGGTTATCCTGTCTTAGTATCCCATCATATTACCTAAACATGCATAAGATAAGTATACTGCAATAAGTGATTGAAGAGTTGTAATTATGATAGACACTTAATATATGGGTTGACATCCGTGTATTTAGCAAAACATATATCTCTGCCTGTCAAAATTCATCATCAATTAAAACCTAGTGAATCTTGTATCCAAATTTACTAGCGGGATAGACAAATATTGAGATCTCCCACTTTGATCCCTCACCACCACCATCATCATTGCGACCTACTTAAGTCAGCTTTGCTTGCACATTAAGATTATTGTATCAGTTAAAATTTAAAATTTCTTTTATTATGTAAGCCTTTACAATACAACCTTCAATTTTAGCCATGTTTCTCACTTTTTTCTTGAGACTGTGCATGTATCTTTAAAATGGATACATCCACCTATACTGCACTGGTCTTGCTACCCTAGCTTCATAAGCTAGATAAATCATAAGGTACTCCATGGAGTCGAAGAAGCTAGGAGAGAATATCTTCTCCAACTTGCATATAGTCTCATATTGCTATTTTAAGATTGCAGATATAGTTAGTGGATAGTTCGGTAACATAAACATCTTTGAAGAAAAGACTATGCTCAGCCAAAGAACTCCATGTAAAGTTGGAAGGGAAATCATGCCTAGCCAATGATAGTAATCATTACATGAAGACATGGTGATGTGGAACAAAGGGGGTTAGGGCTAGGGATGCTGGATGCTAATAAGGATGCTTAGATGCAAAAGGAATTCTTTTAGGGTTGATGATTTTTTTTTCTTTTTTTTTTTTATGTTTCTTGTTGTTCTTCTTCGTTGTTTAGGGTTTTGATTCCCGATCACAAGCAAAGATAAGAAATATGAAGAGCAGTAATAGAAGCTTATGCTAGTAGTTCAAAGCCCTAAAAGTAAGAACGAGAACAGTACCCTGGGATTAAGAAACCCCGGTAGGACTAGCTCGACCTACAATATCTACTTAGGAGATAAAGAGAAGGCAAACCTCAAACTTCTGAAGCGCCCGGTGCAGAGATCGCTCAACTCGGTGGATGCGGCCTGGATGTCCGAGCAATCGAACCCGTGGGAGCTCTGGCTTTGGGTCCGGAGGTCGCGATGGCAAAGCTGACCGTCTCCAATGCTCGAGATGCCAGGGAGGACCTGTAGGCAAACAAAAGAAATGTCAGTGGAATGTGGAGATGTATGGAAAGGAATTGAACTGGAGTTGGGAAGGGGCTTCGAGCCCGGTGTCTGGCTGGATTCCGAAGTCGAAGTTGGAGATAACTTGGGGCCTCGCACCCCGCGACGTCCCAGAGGATGAAGGAATGTGGCCTCACACCACGCGACGTCCTAGAGGATGAAGGATTCGCGAAGCCCTGGGGCGACGGACAGGTGGCCTCACACCACTCGACGTCCCTGGGGATGAAGGCAATTCCACTCGAACCTAGCCTAAGAGACAATGGTTGGAGGGTGGAAGAAACTCAAACTTTCATGAATCACTCAATCAATCATTCATTCATTCATTCATTCATTAGTTCTACAAGGGAGGGATTGGGTCCTTTAAATAGGCACCCAAGGCCCTTTTGAAATTCAAATTACAAGACTCATGGTGGCACCCAAAATTTTTTCACATCCCATCTCTTTGGCCAACCAAATATTGGGAGTTGGGCGTGGCATGAGCAAAGGCTTGGAGAAGGGGATTGGTCCCTTGACTTCCTTCCTTAGCATGCTTATTTTGGGAAGGAGTGGGGCATGGCTTGCTTGGAGGGATGTGTTCCCTTGGGTTCTTCATGCCATCTTCTAGGATTGATTCTTGGCCGACCAAGGGAGAACTCCATGGGACATTGCATGGTTGAGGGCTTGAAGAGGGGAGTGTGTCCTTTGACCTTCCTTCCTTGCAAGATCACTTTGGGAAGAAAGCTTGGGAGGAGGCTTGTTTTGAGGCTAGGTTCCTTCAAGGATCTTCAACGCCCTCTTTAGATGGAACAAGGCGTGATGTGGGGGAGGGAAGAGGGGGATGTTGTCCAAGGCATGTGGAAAGCAAGAGGATGCCACTTTGTTTCCCTTCTTGGATGCCCAAGTGGCAGCTGATGTGGCGCCACATAGGGAGCTGAGGTGGCACCTGAGTTGGCATTATCCCAAGTAGAAGGGGTGGGTTGGCCCACCAGAACTTGATTTGGTGAAGAAAACCAGAGTGACTTCAATTGGGCTTGGGCCCAGACCAAACTTAGACTCGAACAAATACAGGACTCATGACCTAACTTGACCAAAATTGGTCAAGGTACAGGACTAAACAACTTTGACAAGAAATTATAATAATGTTTCTGGGCTCAAGGCCTTATTACAGGACTCATAGAAAGGGGGAACCCTAATCTGAGATCCACAGAGGGTTGAGGAGCCTCTGTCGGATCCTGGTGCCCACACCAGTTCTCCCGGGGTGGGAGGAACTCGACCCTATCAAGTAAGGGTTAGCTTGGCTTTGATACCTTTCCAAGATATTGGGGTCGATGCGCTGCAAGTCCTCCCATGTGATCCATGAGTCATCGGATTCAGGTCGGCCTTGCCATCGGACCAGGTAATGCTGGTAGCCTTTGCCCCGGGTAGTGATGGCTTGGTCATCCAGGACATGCTCGATCCGCTCTCCTCGCTCAGGTATATTTGGAGGTGGACACTCAGGTTCAGGTTCACTCTCAAAAGGGAGGTCAGGCCCAAACAGCTCACTGCGTATGTTTGCGGGTTCTCTATACTCGACTAAGTCAGAGATTTTGAATGTCGAGCTAATTCCGTAATCCGGAGGTAGTTCTAGCACATAGGCGTTAGGGCCCATTCTCCTAATTACTTTAAAGGGACCCGCCCCATGAGCATGAAGCTTCTTAACGATTCTCGGTGGAAACCGTTCAGGCTGAAGCCTAATCATTACAAAATCCCCTATTTCAAACTCTTTTGCTCGCTTTCAGGAATCAGCAAGCCTTTTATATGTGTTATTGCTTATATTAATTTTCTGGCTATTTTCTTTATGCATGTCCCTAATATGCTGTGCAAGTGAATCAGCTGACTCGGAGACACGTGCATGGATGGGTAGGGGAATTAGGTCAAGAGGTCGGTTAGGCTTGTAACCGGAGACAACTTCAAAAGGACTCTTCCTGGTGGTCCTATTTACAGAGCTGTTATAGGCGAACTCGGCTCGAGGTAGAAGAAGATCCCAGTTTCCCATATGTTCACCTATCAAGCATCTAAGAAGGTTTCCCAGGCTACGGTTGACCACCTCAGTTTGTCCGTCGGTTTGCGGGTGGTAGGCAGTGGAGAATTGGAGCTTGGTTTCTAGGAGGTGCCAAAGGGTTTTCCAGAAATAGCTAGTAAAGCGAATATCCCTATCGGACACTATAGTCTTGGGTAGGCCATGTAACTTGACCACATGATCCAGAAAAAGCTTGGCGACTTTGGAAGCATCTAGGGTTTGGGAGCAGGGTATAAAATGAGCCATTTTAGAAAACCTATCCACTACTACAAAAACAGAATCGTGCTTCCTTGCGGTCTTGGGTAACCCGACCATAAAATCCATGCTGAGGTCTTACCAAGGATGGCTAGGTATGGGCAAGGGGGTGTACAGGCCAGTATTCTATTTCTGTTGCTTGGCCACAGCACAGGTTCGGCACCTAGAGACAACATTGGCTACATCTTTCTTAAGGCTAGGCCAAAAGAACTGGTCTTCTACAGCTAGAATGGTCTTCTCCCTACCAAAGTGACCAGCTATGCCTCCCACATGGGTTTCCCATACTAAAAAATCTCGGAGTGAGGTCTTGGGAATGCACAACTTATTACCCTTGAAAAGATTACCCTCCTGTAAGGTATAGTCACTATGGGCACTAAAGGGTTCTTGAAGCTTAGAATGGAAGATCTCACTGAAGTCAGGACAAGATTCATATTGCTCCTTAAGTCGGTCAAATCCTACAACCTCAGTCCTAACTGTGTTCAACAAAAGGGCACGACGGCTAAGGGCATCAGCTACCTTATTTTCAGTACCAGCTCGATGTTTAAGCACAAAGGTATAGGCTTGGATATACTCGACCCACTTAGCGTGCCTATGGTTCAATCTCTTCTGGGAGTTCAGGTATCGAAGGGCTTCATGGTCTGAAAACAGGACAAACTCATGGGGTAAAAGGTAGTGCCTCCAATACCTAAGGGCTTGGACGACTGCATAAAACTCCTTATCATAAGTCGAGTACTTAAGTTTGGCTTCATTAAGTTTTTTGCTAAAAAAGGCCACAGGGTGATTTTCTTGACTAAGCACTCCACCAATCCCAACTCCCGAAGCATCACAAGCAACCTCGAAAACCTTAGAAAAATCTGGCAATCTCAGGATAGGTGCTTGTACCATTCTATCCTTAATTTCAAGGAAGGCTTTGTCTGCACCTTTAGTCCATTGAAAACCTTCCTTCCTAATACAGACAGTTATCGGTGTGACAATTGAACTAAATCCCCGAATGAATCATCTGTAAAAAGTGGCTAGGCCATGGAAACTACGTACATCGTGGATGCTAGCAGGGACAGGGCACTCAACTATAGCTCTAACCTTCTCGGGGTCGGCTAAAACTCGTTTAGGGGTAACTACAAAGCCTAAGAAGATAACCCATGTTGTCAAAAACTCACACTTCTTAGGGTTGGCGTAAAGGCTATTTTCCCTAAGGGTTTGGCAGGACTAAATTGGTCATACTCATGACCTAACTTGACCCAAATTGGTCAAGGTACAGGACTAAACAACTTTGACAAGAAATTATAACAATGTTTTTGGGCTCAAGGCCTTATTACTGGACTCATAGAAAGGGGAAACCCTAATCTAAGATCCACAGAGGGTTGAGGAGCCTCTGTTGGATCCTGGTGCCCACACCATATGGCAGTCATGGCTCTTGAGCCTACAGAATCTACAATCTTTGACATTGATGCACCGAGCTTGATTACGTGCATAGCAATCTAAAAATTTAAGATTTTAAGATTTTTATACCATTCACAGATATCCTTCAACTGCTCTCATTAATGTATATAATGTTTTTAGCTTCAAAATTATTTTAAGTGACACCTCAACTAGCTCTAATAGAGAACACATGTATATGTTCTTCGTATCTGCTCAAGCTTAGAGGTTATCCTTCATCTTGCCTTTAACATTCATAACTGTAGGCTCAGGTGTGGCACACCCAAAGCCCAGGGAAGCCACACAGGTTTGGGTGCTTGAGGTTTGCAAGTTCCCAAGGCCCTAAGACATCTTGGGTCAGGCCTTGACCCAAGGTTAAGAGAACATATGAGACATGGGTGTACATGGGCTCGGGTTTGAGTGTTTTCTCACATTGGTTTCTTGGGATGAGTTTTTGAGAGATTGTATTATAACCCTTTGTGGGTTATGGGATTGGGTCCAGGTCTAGCCAGCTACCCCTAATTATGAAAGGAGAGCAGTTGGTTAGTAGGTTAGTTGGTTGGTTAGTTGTAATCGCCTAAGAAGCCTAACCGCCCAAGAAGTCTAACCACCCAAGGTTCATAACCACCCGCCCATATATATAAGGAAAGAGGGGGCATCGATGGTTTATGAAGATCTTGGAGACGAGAGGTGCTGTTTTGTATTGTAGCTAGGGTTCTTCTCCAAGGAATAAAGATCTCTCTTTTCTCCTTTCTTTCTTGATCTTGATTCTCTCTTCCATATCTTCTCGTATTTTCTCATGAATTGAATCCAATAAAAGTATTGTAGTTGGCTGATTTTTGGTTCCTTTCTAGAAGTCGGTAGCCATCATCACATCACGAGCTCTCCTTCTTGCTTTCGTAGTATAGGCACCGATCCAGACCCCTACAAGTGGTATTAGAGTAGAGGTTCGAGCATGGGGAGAGGAGGATCTAAGGCAAGGAGGTGCTACACCCTGGTTTGTCCCCAAAGAAGGAAGAGGGTGCCGGCCTTGAAACTGGTTTTTTGCTGCACCCGACTGCATGTTTCCACGTGTTGCAGTTTCTACCCCGAGATCCCTTTGAAGTATTTCCAAGATCTAATCTTTTAGTTATTTTTCATGGCATGATCAACCAAGAATAGCAGTAGCAAGGTGATGTTTGAGAAATTTAATGAAAAGGAAAGCTTTTCTATGTGGAAGGTTCAGGTGGAGGATTTGTTGGTGTAAAATTTTCTAGATGTGGCTTTAGAGGAAAAGCTAGAGGGGATGATGGATCAAGATTGGTTATCTTTGTAGAAGAGGGCATGTGTAGCCATCAAAGTATGTTTAGCTGATGCGGCACTGTACAGCATCTTAGAGGAGAAGACATCGAAGGGTCTATAGTCCAAATTACGTGCCATGTATATGAAAAAAAATATGTGCAATTAGCTGATGTTGAAGAAGCAATTGTATAGCCTTCGAATGCAAGAAGGTAGAGATGTTCTTCATGTTCAGAGGTATGACTAAGTTTGCAATGATTTGCAGACCCTTGGGATGAAGATTGGTGGGGACACCAGGATCAGACATAGAACACTGGATCCAATATGATTATTAATTAGGGTTTTAATTTTAGAACCTTAGTCATGTATCACAATTTTGTAATCAATTAAGATTGAGTCCTGTAATAAGTTGAGGTTAGTTGATATATCTCAACCCTCAACCTAGTCAGCATTTTGAGTCCTGTACATCAGTTATGAGTCCAGTATGAGCCTAATTTTTGTACAAGAGAAGAGGTTACCCTATTTTGGAGTTCCACCAGGCCACATCCAGGAGTCAGAGGCCACTACATCAGCCCATTAGATTTTGTGTAACAACCCAGGATCCAAGATGCTTCTGGAAACCCTGATTCCTTTCAGATGTCCTTCAGATTCCCAGATTCCTTTCCAGATGCAAAAGCATATTCCTAAACAAAGGCATCCATGATTCCAGAGGTCCACCTACATCCCAGCCCAAGAAAATCAAGTCCAGGCACCAAGCCCAAGCCCTAAAGAAGCAAGATTCAATAGAATATTCCTGCTACCAGGCTACCAGGCCACCCCAACTTCCAGAGGCCCAAGCCTATGCACCCAAGCCTATTTGGGTTGGGCCCTTTCTGCCCCTAAAATCCAAACACGGCCTCCTAGGCATATTTGAAGTGTTGACCAAGTCCAAGAGGTGTCCTTGAGTAGAATAGTCAAAGCATGAAGGGAGAAGAAGCAGACTAGGTCAAATCCTAACCTAGTTAGGACTTATGATCCTAATTATTTTAAGATTTATTTTTCTAACCTAGCTAGGAGAGGACTTGTAACCCAAGTGTGTAACCCTAGTTAGAGGGCATGGAAACTCTATAAATACCCTACCCCTCCCCCTCTTATAAGCAATTTTTACTCATGATATCAAAACCCTAGTGAATTTATTTGAGCTTGCGAGCTTGTGTGTTACTTTGTTTTTATTTTTTTCTTTGGTTACTATTGTGCTTGGCCAAATTCCTTGCTACCCTAGAATCCTTCCATGCCCTAACTCATTGCCATCCAAGCCTTCACACGTCCAAGAAGGAGTGCCCTAGGCCGCCAAGCAGGGAGATCTTCAACAAGCATCAAACAGCCCAGCTTCTAATCCCTAACTTGATTCCTTCTAAACCTAGTTTCTTTTCTTTGTCTTACTTGCTATTTTGATTGACACTTGATATTTTTCAGGATCTCCAAGGTATTTCACCTCCCCAGAGGAGGCTTTCCTTGCCTCCGGGACCATCCAAATCAGCCATCTAATCAAGGGAACCGAATTTCATCATCCAGACTCCAATCAGAGTGCTATGTGATCTCTTCATCGGAAGTTCTTCAAAACCCTTACTGGTAAGAAACCTTCCCTTCTTTTAATTCTTGATTTGATGAAGATAAGATATCCTAAACTAAAAGTTTCTCAACTTTCGGGTCCTGGCTACTTATTATTCTCCATGAGTTCTTTGCGATCATGATGATTCTATGCATTGCTACTCCTTATACTAATTCTTATTTTTACTTGGGAATTTAGCCTACAAACCTAAATTATAAAATTCACAAAAAAAATTAGTTTACTATTTTCCTGCAATCTTAGAGTCATCTCACATCATTTTGGTATCAGAGCGGGTTTAGGATAGTTTTTATCTGCATTAGGTTCATAAACCCTAATTTCTGCATCATGTCCACTGCATTAGGTTGCTAGGTTTCATCTGATTTCATCTACCTAGGGATTTTTTTTTATGAAACTTTCACACCGTGTCCTTTATTTTTTTCCTCTATTTTTTCATAATTTTTAATTATTTTTATAGAAAACCTAAAGTCCTAAAAGTTGGCATCATAGGAACCCTAACAGAATCTTGAAAATTTTTGCAGCAGTCCAAAACCCCTAGGATTTGCATCATCATTTGATTTTTTTTTCTGCATGAAATTTAGTAGGTAGCATCATCACCATTCATCCCCTGTCCTAGAATTTTTTTGATTTTTTTATGCATCAAAATCTGTATCAAATTCTGTATCAGTTGAAACCCTAATATCTTGAAATTTGCTATTTCTGCATTTTGACTCAACCTAACCTAATCAACTTCCAAAACCTCCCAATCCCAAGCCAAACTTTGTTTGATAATCCCAGTTAACTTAAACCTAACTTGACACATCATAAATCATTAAAAAAATATTTTATTTTTTTGTTGTGTTTTAGTTTGCATCAGGACCATTGAATGACATCATCTCTTTAATCTAATCTTAAGGGCAATCAATATAACATCAAGGCAGGAGGTCATTATCTATCTTGGGCCCAAAACAACCACCCAGCATTTCCATTTAAGCTTTAATTAAAATTAATTAGACTTAATTTTCCCTAGTGGACTAGGTGACACCCAACAGGTCGGGTCCGAACCGTGTGGGCCAACTAGTGCATTTAATCCTTTAGCTATTACTAGAAGCTGGTGTCTAAGACTGGGGGTCCAGAGTCAAATGACCTATGTGGTGTTATGGTTTTAATTGGGTCCCTGTGAAAGTAGGGGGGCCTCCTACACTCCCACCCCCTACCTAGCCAATGGAAGGATTAGCTGCTGGGTTAAGTGTAAGTTGAGCTGACCCATTCAATTTTGGCTCTAGGTCTAGGAAACCCTAGATTATACTAACCCTTTTCTTTTTTGCATGCTTGGCTGCACCACATCACTTTGCCTGCTTGTTTGATTGTTTGCAGTAGACTAGGAACCCAATACCAAAAGTCCAAACCTCAACCCAGATAGAACCCAACCCAGAATTAGTTGAATCGGAAGTCCAGTACAACCAACCCAGTTCAGCCATGCAGTCCAATCTAGAAACCCTCCTTAAAGCCATGATTGAACGATTTGACCAAATGGACCATAGGTTTGACCAATCTAATGCCCAAATTAATACTAAGCTTGACCAATTGTTCCAAACAAGTACTCAAGCAATCCATAGTTTTGACCAAGTAGGAGATCGGTTAGGAACCCTAAGCAAGACCCATAGAGTTGAACCCTTAACCTATGAGCCCTAGGAACCCATAGTCCCTAGATATGAATCCAGTAGTAACCCACTACCCCTTAGGCAACCTGAACCTACTAGGATCAATTCCCGTAGTCAGAATCTAAGTCTTAGTCAATTTTTCTTTAGTCAACCCCCTCTTACCACTCCATTGGTTCACTAGAATGACCTAGAAGAGGAGATATTTGAAGCTGATGTGAGCCTAGTAGAGGAGTATGAGGAAGAAGAAGAGGAGTTCACCATAGAAGACTTAGAATTAGTTGACCCAACAGATACCTAGGTGGAAACCAATCTAGAGTTAGTTGACCCTGACCTCACCCAGACTGAACCAATAGTGAAAGACCAGCTAGAGGAAGAGAACCTAAATACTACTATCAGGACCTTACCTGAGGAGCCACTAGACGAAAGCCCCAGTATAGAGTCCAGTCCTAAATCTCTTAAACCAGATGACTTTATTAAGGATTTGGCTTATCAGTACCCTCAGGAAGAATCCCATCCTGTAGTTCCCATTGACGATCTCTTCCTTGAGATTAGTGACCCCTTCTTCCATACTATAAACCTTGTAGATGCCCATCAACCCCATAAGGTCAACCTTATTAGTCTAGGATTAATCCCTAACACCCCTTTTCACATCCTATTCTATTTAATTAAATCCAAACCCTTTTCTTACTTTCCACCCTACCAGACTAACCCCGAATCCACTTTTTATTTTCTATCTTTTTCTGAAACTTCTCCTAATTTTTTCATTATTAGATTGCATTTTATAGAAATCAGCATACTGCATACATGCATTGTGCATATTAGGTTTGCATCTTACTTCTTCCATACCCTCTGGTATTTAGTAAGTGTATATAGTAAATTCTCATGTGCATGCCATGCTATGGTAAAACCCAAAGAGTTTACAGTCTATTAGGTTTTGTCCCTAAAGTCCAATAAATTTCCTTTGATAGGGAAGTCTAGTCGAGTCTATTAGGTGTTAGTCTAGAGTCCAATAAATTTACATACCCAATCTACCTGTCCACACATGCACTAGCCTCTACACAGCATATACATCATGAAATTAGTCAAGAGCTGAACATAATTAATGAACTAAATAATAACTTGGCAATTCACAAAAGAAAGATAAAGATTTTTATGCAGAGAAATATGTGACTGCCAAAGAATTTTCTGCTCGCGAAGATGGCCCATCTAAAATAATGAATAGTAGTGGACCCGATGCCTATGTGCTTGAGATATCACCTGATTTAGGTATTAGCTCCACCTTCATCATCTCAGACTTTGTAAAGTCTAGGGAGCCAGTAGTGATACCCAGCGAGCCTCTTGAGCCACTCCCGTTCTTTGAGAGAGAACCCACCCTAGAGCGACCACATATAATTTGGCCTTATGGTGAGAAAATGACTGAAAGAGCTCTGGATGATCAAGTTATCAGTGCCCAGGATAGAGACTGTCAACGATATTTAGTCCGATGGTAAGGTCAGCCAGAATCTGAGGACTTGTGGATTGCTGGTGCGGATCTGCAGTGCCTCAACCTAGACCCTCCTTGAGCCAAATTGACCCATACTCGACAGGGTCGAGTTCCTCTCACCCCGGTAGAATTGGTGGGGACACCAAGATTAGACACAAATCACTGGATCCCATATGATTTATTGATTAGGGTTTTAATTTTAGAACCTTAATCATGTATCAAAATTTTGTAATCAATTAAGATTGAGTCCTGTAATAAGTTGAGATTAGTTGGTTTGTCTCAACCCTCAACCTAGTCAGCATTTTGAGTCATGTACATCAATTATGAGTTTAGTATAAGCCTAATTTTTGTACAAGAGAATAGTTTACCCTATTTTGGAGTTCCACCAGGCCACATCCAAGAGTCGAGGCCACTACATCAGCCCATTGGATTTTGTGTGACAACCCAAGATCCAAGATGCTTCCAGAAATCCTGATTCCTTCCAGATGTCCTTCAGATGCACAGATTCCCTTCTAGATGCTAGAGCATACTCCTAAACCAAGGCATCCATGATTCCAGAGGTCCACCTACATCCTAGCCCAAGAAAATCAAGCCCAGGCACCAAGCCTAAGCCCTAAAGAAGCAAGATTCCATAGAATATTCTTGCTACTAGGCTACCAAGCCACCCCAGCTTCCAGAGGCCCAAGCCCATGCACCCAAGCCTCTTTGGGCCGGACCCTTGCTGCCCTTAGAAGCCCAACACGCCCTCCTAGGAATCCTTGAAGTGTTGACCAAGTCCAAGAGGTGTCCTTGAGTGGAATAGTCAAAGCATGAAGGGAGAAGGAGAAGACTAGGTCAAATCCTAACCTAGTTAGGACTTATGCTCCTAATTATTTTAAGATTTATTTTTCTAACCTAGCTAGGAGAGGACTTGTAACCCAAGTGTGTAACCCTAGTTAGAGGGCATGGAAACTCTATAAATACCCTACCCCTCCCCTTCTTGTAAGTAATTTTTACTCATGATATCAAAACCCCGGTGAATTTATTTGAGCTTGAGAGCTTGTGTGTTACTTTATTTTTATCTTTTTCTTTGGTTACTATTATGCTTGGCCAAATTCCTTGCCACCCTAACTCAATACCATCCAAGCCTTCACACATCCAAGAAGGAGTGCCCTAGGCCACCAAGCAGGGAGATCTTCAACAAGCTTCAAATAGCCCAGCTTCTAATCCCTAGCCTGATTCCTTCTAAACCTAGTTTCCTTTCTTTTTCTTACTTGCTGTTCTGATTGACCCTTGATGTTTTGTAGGATCCTCGAGGTGTTTCACCTTCCTAGAGGAGGCTTTCCTTGCCTCCGTGACCATCCAAATCAGCCATCTAATCAAGGGAACCGAATTTCATCATCCAGACTCAATCAGAGTGCTATGTGATCTCTTCATCAGAAGTTCTTCAAATTCCTGACTGATAAGAAACCGTTCCTTCTTTTAATTGCTGATTTGATGAAGATAAGCTGCCCTAAACTGGGAGTTTCTCAACTCTCGGGTCCTGGCTACTTATTATGCTATATGAGTTCTTTGCGATCATGATGATTCTATGCATTGCTACTTCTTATGCTAATTCTTACTTTTATTTGAGAATTTAGCCTACAAACCTAATTTATAAAAATCACAAAAAAATTTAGTTTACTATTTTCCTGTAATCTTAGAGTCATCCCGTATCATATGGGACAGGAACCTGGGGATCGCTGGCGAGCATAGAAGTCACCAGGGTATTAGGGCTTGCACTCAAGAATAGGGAACCAGGGCGTCACACCCACTCCAATCTAGAGAAAATCTCAAAACTCATATCAAAATAACTTTAATTTATATTCATAGGAAAAAAGATATTTCATAAAAGAGGGGAGGGGCGGTATTTATAGATTCGTCCCAGGGTACATGACTTGAGTGCTAAGAAACCTTGACTTGTGGGCCAAGAAATCCTGGTGGACCTGGTTAACAGTGGGCCTTTGTCTTGGGCTGGGGTGCCAACTGATGAAGCTTGGACTGGGGTGCTCTCTTATGGGCTTGGCAGCATGAAAGGGCCCAGGTACATGAAGGCCAGCTCTAGTTGGGGGGCCTGGTGAACCTCCTAATCTACGAACTCTCCTCTTGAACATGACCTGACTGAAAACTACTTTGACTCGATTGGACTTGACTAGACTAAAAGACCGGACCTGACTAAGTGGACTCAACTGACTCAGTTATCTCACTTAATTACAGGACTCAATAGGCTCACTTTAACTCAAGTGACATAAGACTAATAAACTCAAATAAAGTAAAATAAAATAGACTCTCGGTCCCCGTCATTCCCCTACGATGGGGAGAACTCGACTCCGTCAAGTCAGGCTCAGCAGGGATTTGATGGAACCAAATCCAGGCATATCAAAAGACAAACTCATAAAATATACACAATCAAATAAATCAAAATATACCCAAATAAGCTTGGAATATAGGGGAGGCTCTCTTTGAGAACCGAGCAACTCTGAAATTTGGGCATCTCTGAAATCGTGCAGTCCTGAAGATCGTGTAGCTCTAAGAATCATGCACTTTGAGGAGTGTGCAGAGTGCAGCTTTGAGATCCATAAGGTCTTGCTTTAAGATCTGTGTAGGACCTAAAGTTGGCATCACGAACATGGACTGCTTTCATGTTCGTGCCAATGCTTTTTTTTTCTCTCTAGAACAGGAGAGGCAGATGGAGGGGCTCGCCAGCATCGGTGCCGGGCAGAGGATGATGCCGACATGGAAGGAAGATGGCCAGACAAACGGGTTTCGGTGGCTGGCGGTGTCGGGTGGATCTGCAGCACGGGCAGCGACGGTGGGCGTGTGACGACTGTGCAATGCATTCCGGCATCATGGATGGGGACGTTGGGGTCATGGGATGGAGGCGGATTGATGGGGAACTAATATGCATG
Source organism: Areca catechu (assembly GCA_021397845.1). NCBI lineage: Eukaryota > Viridiplantae > Streptophyta > Magnoliopsida > Arecales > Arecaceae > Areca > Areca catechu. The sequence continues at coordinate 150,995,156 of CM038040.1, read as the reverse complement.
CAATTTTTTTTGTATGTTTTACATGTTGAGTTAGGTGATTAATTCCCAAATTTTAGATCAAAATTATTTGTAGGGAATTTTGTATGAATTTTTGAAGATCAGCATGCAGATTAGGACCTAGAAAAGTAGCAAAGAAGGACCGCCGGGGCTGAGAAGCCTCGGTTAGGGCATGTTCTCCTACAATAAAACTACTGGAGGTAGAGGGGTGTACCTGACAACATCTGTAAAGATCGCAGCGAAGGGGTCTCTCGTTCCTCGATGGATGCGGCCTGGAAAACCGAGCCAAAGACCCGCGGATACCCGGCTTTCTGCTCGGTGATCCGATTGAGGTTTGGCTGGAGTCGTTGGATTCGTAGGAACTCAGGGACCTGCAAACGACCTGTCAAGGGTTAGAAAGCTCACAAAGGAACAAGAAAACAAAGTAAAAATAGCAAGGGAAGGCTTCTTTTGGAGTGGGCGTCCAGGGATCTGGAGGGTTTGTTGGCAGCAGGAAGATGATTGCAAACACCGGGAAGAAGAACTCTCACAAACCCCTTTATGCACACAGCAGGGTATCACACCACTCAATAAAAGAACTCAAGGTTTTCATTCATCAAAAATTCTCCTTCATACAAGAGGCTAGGGTCCCTTAAATAGACCCTTAACCTTGGGCTCCAAGTAAGGGTACATAAGTCTTTACATAAGAATCCATTTCCCTCTCAAACCCTAGCTAGAAAATAAGGAAATATTAGGTAGAAAAATCCCTAAAAATTTTCTTGACTTGGTCAAGACTCCAAGGATGCCTAGGGGGGCGTGTTGGGCTTCTAGGAGCAGCAAAAGGCCGGCCCAAAGGGGCTTGGGTGCATGGGTTTGGGCCTTTGGATGCTGGGGTGGCCTGGTAGCCAGGTAGCAAGAATATTCCCTGGTATCTTGCTTCTTAGGGGCTTGGGCTTGGCACCTGGGCTTGATTTCTTTGGGCTAGGATGCAGATGGACCTCTGGAATCATGGATGCCATTATCTAAGAATATACTTTGGCATCTGGAAGGAAATCTGAGCATCTGGAGGGCATCTGCAAGAAATCAGGATTTTCTGAATTTTCCTCCTGGGGTCTTCAAATCTTCAAGCTGGGTTGGACTTGTGCTATACTTCCGTGTCTTCAATCTAGTTGGACTTGGTCTTCACTTGTATGATATAGTCTTGAGTCTTCAGTATGCTTGGACAGGACTCAAAAAAATAAAATTAGCTCAACATGAGCTGACTAGCATTGGACTGAACTAGCTCAACATGAGCTGACTAGTACAGAACTGAAATAACAACTAAAAATACTCAAATAACAACTAAAATGGACTCAGATGAGCTAAGCCCTTATTACAGATGGACTCATAAATTATTGATCAATTTACAGAGGGTTGAAAAAGCCTCTGTCTTATTCTGGTGCCTCCGGTGTCCCCACCAATTCTCCCGGGGTGGGAGGAACTCGACCCTGTCGAGTGAAGGTCAGACTGGCTCACATATCTCTCGATAAGGTCTGGGTTGAGGCGTTGCAAGTCCTCTCGAGAAATCCACGAATCGTCCGACTCTGGTTGGCCTTGCCATCGGACCAGGAAGCGTTGATAGACATGGCCCTGGGTCGTGATGGCTTGATCATCCAGGATACGCTCGATCCGTTCTCCTCTCTCAGGCCAAATTTGTTTGTGGACACTCTAGGTTAGGGTCACTCACAATGAAAAGGAATAGGTCCAAAGGCCTCACTAGGTATCGCTGCCGGTTCCCTATACTCAACCAGGTCTGTAATATTGAAGGTAGAACTAATGCCCAAATCCGAAGGCAAGTCTAACACCTAGGCATTTGATCCAACCTTCTCTATCACTTTAAAAGGTCCGGCTCTGCGAGCATGAAGCTTCTTTTAGGCCTAAGCCTAACCAAGATAGAATCCACTACATCAAATTCTTTAATCCATCTTAGGGAATTAGCCAGTTGTTTCAAAATTAGTGCAGGTGGTGAACATGCTGGGCACATGCAGACTCCTAACAAGATGATGCAAAGGACTCATACTGACACCTAAAGACTCGGCTATGCATTCCTATCGAAGAAAATTTTATTGAACTCTTTGGATCTAAACCTAATAGATTATAGGTTCTCTAGGTTTGATCCTAGCTTGACATGCACATGAAAATTTATAGTGAACTCCTAGCAAATTCCAAAGAGTATGCCAGAAGTAAGATGCAAACCTAACATGTGTGATGAATGCATGCAGTATGCTAATCTCAGTTAAATGCAATCTAATAATCCTAGAAATGCTGGAGGTGTTAGGCAAGGGCAGAAAATAGGAAGTGGGTTCAGAATTAGTTTGGTAGGGTAGGGAAAAAGGTTCAAAGTTAGTTGGATAAAGTTCGATATAAGAAGGCATGTCAGGGACTAATCCTAGACTAATGAGGCTAACCTTACGAGGTTGCGGTATAGCTATGGGGTTTGCATAATGGAAGGATAGGTTACTAATCTCAGGGAAGAGGTCCTTAATGGGAACTATAGGAGGAGGCTCATCCTGAGGGTACTGATTCAAAGAGATCAAGTCCTTAATAAATTCTTCAGGTTCTTGTATTTTAGGACTAGACTCTATAATTTGGCTCTCCTCTATGGTTTCCTCAGGTAAGGCTCTAGCAGCAGTACTTAGGTTCTCTTCCTCTATTTGTTCTTTCACTATAGCTTTAGGTTGGATGTGGTCAAGGTCAACTACCTCTAGGTTGGCTTCTACCTGGGTATCTATTGGGTCAGCTAATTCTAGGTCATCTAAAGGTGTCTCCTCTTCTCCCTCATACTCATCCACTAAGTTTGCATCAGCTTCATACACTTCCACGTTAATGTAAGCCTTGTCAATCTCAGGAATGGTTGGAGAAGGTCGGCTAGGGGAAAATTGGCTAGGTCCTGGTTTCTGATTATGGACACTAATCCTAGTAGGTTCAAGTTGTCTAAAGGGTAGTGGCTTACTACTGGGCTCATATTTAGGGGTGCTAATCCTATGGGGTTCAAGTTGACTAAGGGAAACCTGACTAGTACTAGATTGATATCTAGGAATTATGGGCTCCCTAGACTCATAGGATAAGGGTGCAGATCTATGGGTCACGGGATTATATGATCTGGGGTCATAGGATTTGGGTTCAGCTCTATAGGTCTTGGGTCTACTGGAATCATGGGATATGGGTTCGTAGATTCTAGAGTCAGAGGATTTGAAGTCATAAGATCTATAGGTTGTGGGTATACTAGGCTTATAGGATGTGGGTAAATAGGATCTAGAGTCATAGGATCTAGATTCAGTATCATAGTATGGGTCAGGCTGAGTGGCTCTCCTAGGTTCAACCTCATGATATGGTTCAGGGTTTAGGGTCCTCCTAGGTTCAGGATTATAGTATGGGTCAGGCTGAGGGGCTCTCCTAGGTTCAACCTCTCGGTATGGATCAGGGTTTGGGGTCCTCCTAGGTTGAGGATTGTAGTACGGGTCAGGATAAGGGGCTCTCCTAGGTTCGACCTCATGGTATAGATCAGGGTTTGGGGTTCTCCTAGGTTGAGGGGACTCAGGATCTGGCTCAGATCGTGACCCATGGGTTCTTGCTATGGTCCCTACACGGCCTCCTAACTGGTCAAACCTATTGGCAAGATGGTCAATTCTATTGTTGGTTTGGGTAGCAGACTGAGTTAACTGGGTAGTCATATGGGCCATTTGATCAGCTAGGGCTTTTATTTGGGCTTGTAAATTTTTCATGGGTTCAGACATTTGTGAAGGAGGTGGGTGATATGAAACTCCTAATCTAGTGCTCATGCAAGACTCGATCAGACCGACTATAGCTGACTAGACCTAGAGTCCAAACTAGATGCTCAATCAGGGTGGCAAACTAGCCTATAGTAACCCTGTACTCAGCCAGGCAGGTGTAAGGGAGTGTTAGGTCCTTGATTGCCAATCCTAGACACCAATCAGAGATTGGCCAGGTAGGCGGACCAGCACACAAGCCCTTCGGGATTGAATCCCTAAACCACCGTTCTAGACACTGAGCATAAGGCACACACAGGTTAACTTGACACAGTGATCTAACTAACACTAGCCCGGACCCGACCAGTTGGTGTCCCTAGCCCACTAGGGCAAATTAAGTCTAATTAATTTTAGATTAAGGCTTGGAACTGAATGCAAGGGATGTGGTTTTGGGCTAAGGAGAGGTGATCAAATCCTCCCCCCATCTGATATAGCAAGAGTGCCCTTAAAAGTAAATTATGCAATGATGGCAGGCAGATGAGGATGCAAATTAGGGTTTAGATATTTTTTTTTGGTATTTTTGGAGAATATGTATTTTTTTTTTTTTTGGAATTTTTTAAATAGAAGAAAACTTGCAAATCATGGCCTAATATACTGGAAATATACTAAAATTAAGAAATATGCAAAAACTCCTAAACAAAACCCTAAAACTTCCAAACTTGTCTTGCTAAAAAAATCAGAGCCGAAAATTTGCAGGCCCTTTTTTGGCTTGCAGAAAATTCACAGGAAATAATAAAATTTGGAAAATTTCTTAAAATTACTATGAATTATTATAAATCCAGGAAAGAAAATTTCAGAATTTTTGGAGTTTTTATCAGGGAGAAATAATTAAAATAACAGAGTATATATGGACTGAAAAATTGCAGAAAATAAGCCCTAATCTAAGCTCTGATACCAAATGATGGGGAACTAATATGCATGCAATTTTTTTTGTATGTTTTACATGTTGATTTAGGTGATTAATTCCCAAATTTTAGATCAAATTTATTTGTAGGAAATTTTGTATGAATTTTTGAAGATCAGCATGCAGATTAGGACCTAGAAAAGTAGCAAAGAAGGACCGCCGGGGCTGAGAAGCCTCGGTTAGGGCATGTTCTCCTACAATAAAACTACTGGAGGTAGAGGGGTGTACCTGACAACGTCTGTAAAGATTGCAGCGAAGGGGTCTCTCGTTCCTCGACGGATGCGGCCTGGAAAACCGAGCCAAAGACCCGCGGATACCCGGCTTTCTACTCGGTGATCCGATTGAGGTTTGGCTGGAGTCGTTGGATTCGTAGGAACTCAGGGACCTGCAAACGACCTGTCAGGGGTTAGAAAGCTCACAAAGGAACAAGAAAACAAAGTAAAAATAGCAAGGGAAGGCTTCTTTTGGAGTGGGCGTCCAGGGATCTGGAGGGTTTGTTGGCAGCAGGAAGATGATTGCAAACACCGGGAAGAAGAACTCTCACAAACCCCTTTATGCACACAGCAGGGTATCACACCACTCAATAAAAGAACTCAAGGTTTTCATTCATCAAAAATTCTCCTTCATACAAGAGGCTAGGGTCCCTTAAATAGACCCTTAACCTTGGGCTCCAAGTAAGGGTACATAAGTCTTTACATAAGAATCCCTTTTCCTCTCAAACCCTAGCTAGAAAATAAGGAAATATTAGGTAGAAAAATCCCTAAAAATTTTCTTGACTTGGTCAAGACTCCAAGGATGCCTAGGGGGGCGTGTTGGGCTTCTAGGAGCAGCAAAAGGCCGGCCCAAAGGGGCTTGGGTGCATGGGTTTGGGCCTTTGGAAGCTGGGGTGGCCTGGTAGCCAGGTAGCAGGAATATTCCCTGGTATCTTGCTTCTTAGGGGCTTGGGCTTGGCACCTGGGCTTGATTTCTTTGGGCTAGGATGCAGATGGACCTCTGGAATCATGGATGCCATTATCTAAGAATATACTTTGGCATCTGGAAGGAAATTTGAGCATCTGGAGGGCATCTGCAAGAAATCAGGGTTTTCTGAATTTTCCTCCTGGGGTCTTCAAATCTTCAAGCTGGGTTGGACTTGTGCTATACTTCCATGTCTTCAATCTAGTTGGACTTGGTCTTCACTTGTATGATATAGTCTTGAGTCTTCAGTATGCTTGGACAGGACTCAAAAAAATAAAATTAGCTCAACATGAGCTGACTAGCATTGGACTGAACTAGCTCAACATGAGCTGACTAGTACAGAACTGAAATAACAACTAAAAATACTCAAATAACAACTAAAATGGACTCAGATGAGCTAAGCCCTTATTACAGATGGACTCATAAATTATTGATCAATTTACAGAGGGTTGAAAAAGCCTCTGTCTTATTCTGGTGCCTCCGGTGTCCCCACCACGGATGCGGTGGCTCTACTTTCGATGACTGGTGACGATGGATTCGGACAGGGACCTCACCTTTGGCCAGTGGCTCTCCGAGGCTTCACGGATGGAAGGATGGTGGGGCACGGGCCGGCATTGGCACTGGGTGGAGAGAAGGTGGATGCCCGGTCATCGGCTACTGGCAATTGATTTGGTGGGAGGCACCGGCTTGATTGGAGACGGAGACCAGCGAGTAGTGTCGATCGAGCAGTCCTTGTCCCAAGCGAAAGAGAGGCGGTAGTGGGCGATGCGATCTCAAGCGGCTCCAGCAAGATCAGCGACCAGATGGTGGAGGAGGGGGTTTGGGTGGGAGCGTCGGCCATGGTCGATGGCTTTGGAGGCGTCAATCGGAGGAGTGGAGGGCGGCGTGGTTCTGGTCAGGATGATTGGGCGTTCATGGCAGCAAGTAGCATTGGTGGAGCTTTGACCTTTGTCAGGGTGCTGTGCGACGGTGGAACGGCGGTGATTGTGCAACAGGGATGGATCTGGATGAAAGTGAAGAGACGGAGCCGGGGATGAAGAAGAAAAACCCTAATCCGCTGGGCTTTGATACAAAGTTGATGCAGGATGGGAAGCTGGGGATCGCTGGCGAGCGTAGAAGTCACCACGAGATTAGGGCTTGCACTCAAGAAAAGGGAACCAGGGCATCACACCCACTCCAATCCAGAGAAAAACTCAAAACTCAGATCAAAATAACTTTAATTTGTATTCATAAGAAAAAAGATGTTTCATACAAGAGGGGATGGCAGTATTTATAGATTCACCCCAGGGTACATGACTTGAGGGATAAGAAACCTTGACTTGTGGGCCAAAAAATCTTGGTGGACCTGGTCAATAGTGGGCCTTTGTCTTGGACTAGGGCGCCAACTGATGAAGCTTGGACTGGGGCACTCTCTTGTGGGCTTGGCAGCATGAAAGGGCCTAGGTATATGAAGGCTAGCTCTGGTTGGGAGGCCTGGTGAACCTCCTAGTCTAGAACTCTCCTTTTGAACATGACCTGACTGAAAACTACATTGACTCAATTGGACTTGACTGGACTAAAAGACTAGACCTGACTATGTGGACTCAACTGATTCAGTTGTCTCACGTTATTACAGGACTCAATTAGCTCACTTTGACTCAAGTGATATAGGACTAATGGACTAAAATAAAATAAAATAAAATAGACTCTCGGTCCCCGTCAAAGATGGAGGAGGAAGACAAGTCCCTACTCTTAATATGCTCGTTGTCGAGTTCATATGATCTGCTTGTCACTACTTTGCTGTATGGAAAGGAGATGCTGATATATGAGGATATTGTTGAGATCTGGATCAGTGCCTATACCACGGAAGCAAGAGGGAGAGTGAGACGTGAATCAGTCTTCTTGATTTCAAGAAATCAGCAAACTAGAAATCTTAAATTCCAATTAGCAAAGAGAGGTAGGGAAGAGATGGTAGAGAGATAAGATCAAGAACGATGGGAGAAAAGAGAGATCTTTATTTCATGGAGAAAAACCCTTGCTACAATTACAAAATAGTGCCTCCTCTCCAAACCAAGAAGCTCCACAAACTCCAAGAACCACCCAAAACCATCAGCCCCCTCCTTTCACTTATATGGGGCGGGCAGTTTTAGTCTTCTTGGGCTTGGGCGGTTAGGATTCTTTGGTGGTTGGGCTTCTTGGGCCAATAGCCAACCAACTAACCACCTAACTAACTACTCCCCTTTACCCCAATGAGGGCAACCAGCTATACCTAGACCCAATCCCATAACCCTAAATGGGCTATAATACAATCTCTCAAAAAACTCCCCTCAACAAGTCAATGAGAAAACACTCAAACTTGAGCCCATGTACATCCATGTCTCACATATCCTCTCAACCTTGGGTCAAGCCCCCTGACCCAACATGACTCAGGGCCTTAAGAACTTTTAAACCTCAAGCTCTCAAACCTGTGTAGCTTTCCTAGGCTTTGGGTGCCACACATAAGCCTACAATCTTCACCTTGGTGCTCCAAAGCTCCAGTAAGCTCCACCCGGTATATCAGTCCCATCAGCACTCCACATCTGAAGAAGCTACCATTTGGAAGAACTTTGGAAAGTGCATCAGCCATGTTTTCCTTGGTAGACACCTTGGAGAGCTCTACTTCACCGTCTTCCACTAGCTCCTGAATCCTGTGATACCTGACATCAATATGCTTGGTCTTAGCAAGAAAGACCGAATTCTGGACCAAAGACAATGCACTCTAGCTATCAGAATAAATCTTAACTGCCCCCTATGCAATGCCCATCTCCAATGCAAGTCCCTTTAGCCATATGGCTTCCTTGGTAGTCTCAAAAATGCCGATGTACTCTGACTCTGTAGTAGACAATGTTGTTATTGCTTGTAGACTTGATCTCCATGAAATTGGACCACCATTCAACACAAATATATAACCTGTTATTGAATGCCTCGTGTCCAAATCACCACCATAATCAGCATCCACGAACCCAAACAACTGGCCTTGAGCCTCCATGGACACACTAGAGCCGCCCTCCATGCCACCACGCCAATAGCATACGCCAACACCAATTGTGCCCACCAAGTACCTGAAGATACCTTTCAGCGCTCTCCAATGCTCTTTGCCCGGATTGACCATGAACCTACTGACTTGGCTAACTACATGCCTGAGATCTGGCATACAATACACCATTGCATACATAAGACTCCCAACTCTTGAAGCATGTGGAACCCTCATCATCTCCTCAGCCTCCACCTCAGTTCTGGGCGACATCTTCTCCGAGAGTTTAATATGACCGGCAAGAGGCAATACCACTGATTTTGCTCCATCCATGCTGTATCTCTCTAAGATCCTCATGATGTAATTCCCTTGATATAAATGAAGCATCCTCCTGGCTTTGTCCTTAAAGATCTCCATCCCTAGAATCCTTGTAGCAGGACTCGAATCCTTCATTTCACACTCCTGTGACAATGCTGCCTTCAAGTCCTCCATAACATCTTTACTTTTGCATGCAATCAACATATCGTCCACATAAGAAAACAAATATAATCTAGAGCTATCTTCAAGTGTTCTAATATAAACATAAGGATCATACTCATATCTGGTCATGCCAATGCTCCTCACGTATTCATCGAACCGCAGGTACCACTGTCTCGGCGACTGCTTCAATCCATACAGCGATCTCTGCAAAAGATAGACCTTTCCTTCTACCCTGGCTCATCGAACCCCTTTGGCTACTCCATGTATATCTCCTCCTCCAAATCCCCATGGAGGAAGGCCATCCTAATGTCCATCTATTCCAGCTCCAAATCCTGCAACGCTACAAAGCTCAACAAAACCCTGATAGATGTATGTTGAACCATCGGTGAGAAAACCTCATTGTAGTCGATGCCTTCCTTTTGGGAGTAGCCTTTAGCCACCAACCTGGCATTGTACCTAGTACCTTCTTTCTTTGAGACTCCTTCCTTGCATTGAAACATCCATTTGCATCCAATGGGTCTCTTTCCACTCGGCAATGCCACTAACCGCCAAGTCTAATTTTTGTATAGAGACTGCATCTCCTCCGCCATAGCTTGGACCCACCTATCATGATCTTGGCTCACCACCACCTCCTCGTAGGTCTTCGAGCCCCCATTGGTAGCTACCAAAGCATATGACTTGGTTTCACCAAAACCATATCGCACTGGCTGCCTCACAATTTGCCTAGGCTTGTGCAGTGCAACTCCAACACCTGGACTGGGATGTGGCTCCTCCCCCTGCACATCTCGGCCATGAGCATGTGTCTCGCTGATCTCCACACATGGAGGCACCTCTAAAGATGCTCCACCTAAATCTTAGGTCCTTTTGGTGCTCCTACAAAAGGTAAAACTGTATAAGAGGTCAGTTGTTTTTCAGTTGCACCCTACTAAGCTGCCTGCTGTCCAACCCCATCCAATTGGGCCTCCTACTAAACCTGCACCTCCTTTTGCCTCCTAAGGACTAAATCTTCATCAAAGAACACATCTCGACTGATCATGGCCTTCTACTCCAAAGGATCCCATAGACAATATCCTTTGATTCCATGCAGATATCCTATGAACACCATCTTCTGAGCCTTGGCGTCCAACTTGCTCCGCTGACTAGGATCAATGTGCACAAATGCCGTGCACCCAAAGACTCTGAGATGACCGAGCTCCATCTTTCTTCCAAACCATAACTCTTCTGGAACCCTCCCATTAAGCTTTGTATAAGGAGACCAATTCACCAAGTAGGCCACTATACCAACAGTGTCCACCCAAAACATCTTGGGCAACCCTACTTGCATCCTCATACACCTTGCCTTTTCCATGAGAGTCTGATTCATTCGCTTGGCCACACCATTTTGCTGAGGAGTCCTTGCCACTAAGAATTATCTCCTGATCCCACCATCTTCGCAAAATCTAAGGAACTCCTTGCTTGTGAACTCCCCACCATTGTTAGATCGCACAACCTTCACATGCCGCCCCTTCTATTTTTTCACCTCTACCATCTAGGCTTTAAACTTGGTGAAGACTTCTGACTTTTTCCTCAAGAAGAACACCCACACTCTTCTTGAATAGTCATAATTATGGGACATGAAGTATTTAGCTCCATGTCTCCCCGAAACCAGAGCGGGACCCTAAACAACCGTGTGCACTAGGTCTAAGGGCCCTCCGCTGCATGCTGAACTTGTGGAAAACTTCACCCGGTGTTGCTTCCCTATCTGGCATGGCTCACACACCTCTATAATACCTGTATCCAGATCTAGAACCCATCCATCCTTCATTAACTCCTTCATACCATGTTCTCCCATGTGGCCAAGCCGATAGTGTCACAACTGGTATAAATCCTGCTGATCATGTGCTGTCACCGCTGTGTCAAATCCTCCATACTCCACAGATCCTTCAATATGATATTGATTGTTCTCCAGTCTTTTTCCCCTCATCACCACCATGGAACCTTTCATGATGTTCAGAACACCACTCTCGGAATGGCAGTTGAAGCTGAAACCGCTCCTCTCCAGGTATCCCAGCAACACTAGGTTTTTCTTCAACTCTTGGATGTGCTTCACATGTGTAAGAGTCTGCACAACCCCATCAAACATCCTCACCCTGACCGTACCAATTCCAGTCACCTTGCAAGGATGGTCATCCCCAAGTGTCACACTCCCCTCATAGATTTTGGCATAATCTACAAACCAAGATCAATGTGGTGTGTAGTGATATGAACAAGCTGAATCAAGAATCCATCTATCCGCTATCTTCTGGTGCATATCTGAAACCACCATGAGATCCTCCTCGAACCCCAAATCAGTGATGGTGCTCATGGACTCCTTTCCATTCTTTTCTCCTTGATGCTTCTTTCAAAGAGGACAGTTCCTCTTTAAGTGCCTGACCTCAATGCACTTATAGCATCTGAATTCTCTCTTGCCTTTCCTGGACTTGGACCACCCCCTGCACTTGCTACCTTCCTTCCCTCTCTCGGTCTTCTCTCCTACCATGAGGCCCTCCTGAGGTACTCCCTCCATTGTCATCTTCCCACTTTGCTCATTGGACCTTAGCACTGATACTATGTCCTCATACATCAACGTGTCCTTCCCATATAGCAAAGTACTAACAAGCGGATCATATGAACTCGATAACGAGCATAGCAAGAGTAGGGACTTGTCTTCCTCCTCCACCTTTATCCAAAAGGTCAACAAATTATTGCAAACTTGGTGATGCGAGACAAAGAGGGGGCTAGGAGGATCGTTGGAGAGCTGAGAAGTCTCTTATGATTAGGGTCAAGAAGACGGAAAAAAAATGTGGAGGGAAAAGAAAGATGGATACTCTATGGACTTGGGACTCACCTTCATGGAGAGACGTTGCACCTCTAGGGCATCTCACCCATCCCACTACATGTAGTCTAGGGTGTCCCACCCATCTCACTACATGCGAAGCCTAGGGCATCCCACCCAAATCGCTATCTGGTGCCGTGAAGGAGAAGCTCCAAGATCATAGAGGGGACTCGGCGAGGAAGAAGATAACTAGGGCCTCATGCCCCTCGATGCTCGAAAGCGATGGCAGTGGGGTCTCACACCCCTTGACACCCGCAGGTGAAGAAAGGACAGGCCTCATGCCCACTCCTAACAGAGGTAGAACCAAGAACACTCTTTTCAAAAATTCATATTCTTCATAGTTGATGCGGAACGGGAAGCGGGGGATTGCTGGCGAGCATAGAAGTCACCAAGGGATTAGGGCTTGCACTCAAGAATAGAGAACCAGGGCATCATACCCACTCCAATCTGGAGAAAAACTCAAAACTCAGACAAAATAATATTTTTAATTTGTATTCATAAGAAGAAGATACTTCATACAAGAGGGGAGGGGCGGTATTTATAGATTCACCCTAGGATACATGACTTGAGGGCTAAGAAATTATGACTTATGGACCAAGAAACCCTAGTAGACTTGATCAACTGTAGCCTTTGTCTTGGGCTGAGGCGCCAACTGATGAAGCTTGGATTGGGGCACTCTCTTGTGGGCTTGGCAGCATGAAAGGGCCCAAGTGCGTGAAGGCCAGCTCTGGTTGAGGGGTCTGGTGAATCTCCTGGCTGCTGACCCTCCTCTTGTACATGACTTGAATGAACACTACATTGACTTGATTGGACTTGACTGGACTAAAAGACTGGACCTGACTAAGTGGACTCAACTGATTCAGTTGTCTCACTTTATTACAGAACTCAATTGGCTCACTCTGACTCAAGTGACACGGGGCTAATAGACTCAAATAAAATAAAATAAAATAGACTCTCGGTCCCCATCACTTGGTCATACCTTTAAACATGAAGAACAATATCTCCACCTTCTTACATACGAATGCTATACAATTGCTTCTTCAACATTAGCTTATTGCACATATTTTTTTCCATATACATGGCATGCAATTTGGACCATAGACCCTTCGGTGTCTTCTCCTCCAGGATGCTGTACAATGCCGCATCAGCTAAATACCCTCTGATGGCTGCACATGCACTCTTCTGCAAAGATAACCAATACTGATCCATCATCCCCTCTGGCTTTTCCTCCAAAGCCACGTCCAGAAAATTCTATACCAATAAATCCTCCACCCGAACCTTCCACATAGAAAAGCTTCTCTTTTCATTAAATTTCTCAAACTCCACCTTGCTACCGCTACTCATGGTTGATCAGGCCATGAAAAACAACTCAAAGATTGGATTTTTGAAAATACCTCGAAGGGATCCCGGGACAGAAATCCGCAATGCAAGGAAGTGTGCGAACAGGTGCAAGGAAACTAGTTTCAAGGCTGACATTCCTTTCCTTCTTTGGGATGAACCAGGATGCAGTGACTCCTGCCTGGGATCCTCCTCTCCCCACACTTGAATAAGGCTCTGATACCACTTGTTGGGATCTAGATCAGCACATATACCATGGAAACAAGAGGGAGAGCGAGACATGAATCAATCTTCTTGATTTCAAGAAATCAACAAACTAGAAATCTTGGATTCCAATTAGCAAAGAGAGGTAGGAGAAGAGATGGTAGAGAGATAAGATCAAGAACGATTGGAGAAAAGAGAGATCTTTATTTCATGGAGAAAAACCCTTGCTACAATTATAAAACAACACCTCCTCTACAAACCTAGAAGCTCCATGAACTCAAGAACCCCCCAAAATTGTCGGCCCCCTCCTTTCACTTATATGGGGTGGGCGGTTTTAGTCTTCTTGGGCTTGGGCGGTTAGGATTCTTGGGTGGTTGGGCTTCTTGGGCCAACCATCCAACCAACTAACCACCTAACTAACTCTTTCCTTTACACCAAAAAGGGTAGCCAGCTACACCTGGACCTAATCCCATAACCCTAAATGGGTTATAATACAATCTCTCAAAAAACTCCCCCCAACAAGTCAATGAGAAAATACTCAAACCCGAGCCCATGTACACCCATGTCTCACATGTTCTCTCAATCTTGGGTCAAGCCCCCTAACCCAACATGACTCAGGGCCTTGAGAACTTATAAACCTCAAGCTTTCAAACTTGTGTGGCTTTCCTAGGCTTTGGGTGCGCCACACATAAGCCTACAGACATAGTATCAGTGCTAAGGTCCAATGAGCAAAGGGGGAAGATGACAACAGAGGGAGGGCCTCATGGTAGGAGAGAAGACCGAGAGAGGGAAGGAAGGTAGCAAGCATAGGGGGCAGTCCATGTCCTGGAAAGGCAAGACAGAATTCAGATGCTACAAGTGCAATGAGATCGGGCACTTAAAGAGGAACCATCCTCTTTGGAAGAAGCATTAAGGGGAGAAGAATGGAAAGGAATCTATGAGTACCATCACTGATTTGGGGTTCAAGGAGGATCTCATGGTGGTTTCAGATCTGCACTAGAAGGTAGCGAACAGATACATTCTTGATTTAGCTTGTTCACATCACTACACACCGCATCGATCTTGGTTTGTTGATTATGCCAAAATCGATGAGGGGAGTGTAACACTTGGGGATAACCATCCTTGCAAGGTAACCGGAGTTGGTATGGTCAGGGTGAGAATGTTCAATGGGGTTGTGCAGACTCTTATACATGTGAAGCACATCCCAGAGTTGAAAAAAAACCTAGTATCACTAGGGTACCTGGAGAGGAGCGGTTTTAGCTTTAATTGCCATTATAGGAGTGGTGTTCTAAACATCATGAAAGGTGCCATCGTGGTGATGAGGGGGAAGAGGCTGGAGAACAATCTATATCAGATTGAAGGGTCCATGGAGTGTGGAGGATCTGACATAGTGGTGGCAGCACATATCAGTAGGATTTGTACTAGTTATGGCATTATTGCCTTGGCCACATGGGAGAACATGGTATGAAGGAGCTGATGAAGGATGGATCGATTCCAGATCTGGATATAGGTGTTGTAGAGGTGTGTGAGCCATGCCATATGGGGAAGCAACACCGAGTGAAGTTCTTCACAAGTTCAGCACACAGCAGAGGGCCCCTGGACCTAATGCACATGGATGTTTGGGGTCCGGCTCCAGTTTCAGGGAGAAACGGAGCTACATATATCATGTCTTTTATTCATGACTATTCGAGGAGAGTATGGGCGTTCTTCTTAAGGGAGAAGTCAGAAGTCTTCACCAAGATTAAAGCCTGGATGGCAGAGGTGGAGAAAGAGAAGGGGTGGTATGTGAAATTTGTGCAGTCTAACAATGGTGGGGAGTTCACAAGCAAGGAGTTCCTGAGATTTTGCAAGGGATCAAGAAAAAGTTTTCAGTGGCAAGGACTCCTCAGCAAAGTAGCGTGGCCGAGTGGATGAATTGGACTCTCATGGAAAAGGCATGGTGTATGAGGTTGCAAGTAGGTTTGCCCAAGGCATTTTAGGTGGATACTGTTTATACAATGACCTACTTGGTGAATCAGACTCCTCATACAAAGCTTGATGGGAGGGTTCTAGAGAAGTTATGGTCTGGAAGAAAGGTGTAGCTTGGTCATCTCAGAGTGTTTGGGTGCGTGGCATTTGTGCACATTGATCTCAATCAGTGGAGCAAGTTGGATGCCAAGGCTCGAAAGATGGTGTTCATAGAATATCCGCGTGGAGTCAATGGATATCGGCTATGGGATCTTTTGGAGTAGAAGGCCATGATCAGCTAAGATATGGTCTTTGATGAAGTTCAATCCTTAGGAGTCAAAAGGAGGTGGAGGTTTAGCAGAAGGTCCAATCGGATGCGATTGGGCAGCAGGCAGCTCATCAGGGCATAGCTGAGCAATAATTAACCTCTTTTGAATTTTACCTTTTGTAGGAGCACCAAGAGGACCTAAGATTCAAGTGGAGCACTCTTCAGAGGTGACTCCACGTGTGGAGATCAGCAAGATACATGCTCATGGCCAAGATGAGCAGGGGGAGGAGCTACTTCCCAGTCCAGGCATTGGAGTCGCACTACACAAGCCTAGGCTGATTGTGAAGAAACCAGTGCGATATGGTTTTGGGGAAACCATGTCATATGCTTTGGTGGCTGCCAATGGGGGCTCGGTGACCTACGAGGAGGTGGTGGTGAGCCAAGATCATGACAGGTGGGTTCAAGTTATGGCGAAGGAGATGCAGTCTCTACATAAAAATCAGACTTGGTGGTTGGTGACACTGCCAAGTGGAAAGAGACCCATTGGATGCAAATGGATGTTTTAATGCAAGGAAAGAGTCTCAGAGAAAGAAGATATAAGGTACAAGGCTAGGTTGGTGGCCAAAGACTACTCCCAAAAGGAAGGCATCGACTACAACAAGGTTTTCTCACTAATGGTTTGACATACATCCATCAGGGTTTTGTTAAGCATTGTAGCATTGCAGGATATGGAGCTGGAATAGATGGATGTCAGGATGGCCTTCCTCTATAGGAATTTGGAGGAGGAGATATACATGGAGCAGCCAAAGGGGTTTGGTGAGCCCATGGCAAAAGGAAAGGTCTGTCTTTTGTAGAGATTGCTATATGGATTGAAGCAGTCATCAAGATAGTGGTACCTACAATTCGATGCATACGTGAGGAGCATTGGCATGACCAGATGTGAGTATGACCCTTGTGTTTATGTTAGAACACTTGAAGATAGCTCTAGATTATATCTGCTCTTGTATGTGGACGATATGTTGATTGCATGCAAAAGTAGAGAAGTTGTAGAGGACTTGAAGGCATTATTGTCACAGGAGTTTGAAATGAAGGATTTGGGTCTTGCCACAAGGATTCTAAGGATAGAGATCTTCAGAGACAGAGCCAGGAGGATGCTTCATCTATCTCAAGAAAATTACATCAGGAGGGTCTTAGAGAGGTACAGTATAGATGGAGCGACATCGACAGTATTGTCTCTTGCCGGTCATATTAAACTCTCAAAGATGATGTCACCCAGGACTGAGGTGGAGGCTGAGGAGATGGCGAGGGTTCCATATGCTTCAGGAGTTGGGAGTCTTATGTATATAATGGTGTGTTGTAAGCCAGATCTTGGGCATGCAGCTAGCCAAGTCAGCAGGTTCACGGCTAATCCGAGCAGGGAGCATTGGAGAGTACTGAAAGGTATCTTCAGGTACTTGGTGGGTACAATTGGAGTTGGCATATGCTATAGGCGTGGTGGCATGGAGGGCGATTCTAGAGTGTCCATGGAGGCTCAAGATCAGATGTTTGGTTTCGTGGATGTTGATTATGGTGGTGATTTGGACATGAGGTGTTCAACTACAAGTTATGTGTTTGTATTGAATGGTTGTCCAATTTCATGGAGATCAAATCTACAAGCAATAACAGCATTGTCTACTACAGAGTTAGAGCACATTGGCATTTCTGAGGCTGCCAAGGAAGCCATGTGGCTGAAGGGACTTGCATTGGAGATGAGCATTGCACAGGGGATAGTTAAGATTTATTCTAATAGCTAGAGTGCGTTGTTTTTGGTCTAGAATCCGGTCTATCATGCTAGGACCAAGCATATTGATGTCAAGTACCACAGGATTCGGGAGCTGGTAGAAGATAGTGAAGTGGAGCTTGTCAACGTGTCTACCAAGATAAATGTGGCTGATGCACTTACCAAAGTTCTTCCAAGGGATAGCTTCTTCAGATGTGGAGCGCTGATGGGACTGAGGGACCAGGTAGAGCTTACTAGAGCTTTGGAGTGCCAAGGTGGAGATTATAGGCTCAGGTGTGGCACACCCAAAGCCTAGGGAAGCCACACAAGTTTGGGTGCATGAGGTTCACAAGTTCCCAAGGCCCTGAGACATCTTGGGTCAGGCCTTGACCCAAGGTTGAGAGAACATGTGAGACATGGGTATACATGGGCTCTGGTTTGAGTATTTTCTCACACTAATTTCTTGGGGAGAGTTTTTGAAAGATTGTATTATAACCCTTTATGGATTATGGGATTGGGTCCAAGTATAGCCAACTGCCCCTAGGTATGAAAGGGGAGCAGCTGGTTAGTAGGTTAGTTGGTTGGTTGGTTAGTTGCTTAGTTGTAACCGCCTAAGAAGCCTAACCGCATAAGAAGTCTAACCACCCAAGGTTCATAACCGCCTGCCCATATATATAAGGAAAGAGGGGGTGTCGACAGTTTATGAAGATCTTGGAGAGGGGAGGCGATGTTTTGTATTGCAGCTAGGGTTCTTCTCCAAGGAATAAAGATCTCTCTTTTCTCCTATCTTTCTTGATCTTGATTCTCTCTTCCATCTCTTCTCCTATTTCCTTGTGAATTGAATCCAACAAAAGTATTGCAGTTGGCTGATTTTTGGTTTGTTGCTAGAAGTCGACAGCCATCATCACAACACGAGCTCTCCCTCTTGCTTTCATGGTATAGGCATTGATCTAGATCCCTATAATAACAGTGTAGAAAATATTATCGAATACATTCTTCTCAATGTTCATGATGTCAAGGTTATGATGGTCAAATTGGTGGACCAGTACGGCAATCCCAGAAGATGCTATGCTTCATCTAGTTATGATCTTATTGAACCCTCAATTTTTGCTTGTCAAATAGTATGCCAAACTGAACTTCGTCCAATTGGGATACCCTTTGAAACACTTGCAAACTACTAAGGCATGATGATGCACAGTCCTTCTCTATCTTTTTCCTTCTGAAACTATCCTGTCGCTTTCAAAAGGAATAATGCTCAAAAAGAAATTAACGATGATAATCAAATCAGTAGGGCTTACAACCATGCTCAAGCTAAATGACTTTATATTCTCCATGCAATAGAGACATGCTGACTTCCCATGAGTGCTCTATCTTAACATCATCCTATAAATAAAAAAATCACTAATGGTCCACATTAATGTAGCCTTCATTACAAAATTGTGCTTCTTCAATTCATCAAATGTATATGTGCCATCGGATTGTAGGAGTTTTAGCTCATAAACAAGAGGCTTTAGATATACATCAATGCTTCTACTAGGATATCGTGATCTAGAAATGACTAATGTAAGAAAGATATTATGTTCTTTCATGCCCATCTCAGGTGGCAGATTGTATCGAGTAATAAAGATTGGCCAACATGAATACAGGGCTGTTGCATGGCTGAATGGTATAAATCCATCCATAGATAGATCCAATCGAACATTGCATGATTCCTATGCAAACAAAAGGGTGATAAGAATCAAATTTCTTCCATGCCTCACTATTCGATAGATGATTTATCATATTAGTGTGCTTGCAAATCCCTTCTTGGTGTCATCCCATCTATCTAATAGTACTCTTGAACAAGTAGGGCCTCTAAAGTCTAGAAGTGAGAGAAAGGTATCGAAGAATCTTATATGGTATTTCCTAATTTCTTCCCTCTTTCCTCGACTTAAATTGACTTTCACCACATATGTCACATGAGCTCTTCAGTTGGTCATCCTTGTACAAAAGTATGTAATCATTATGGCATGCATCTATCTTTTTATATCCTATACCTAACTCTTTCACCAATTTTTTTGAAGCATAAAAGCTTCCAGCAAATATCTCATCTTTCGGTAACATCTTCTTTATTATTGCTACCATCCTATCATAAAAATTAACTATCATATTAAACTTGATCTTTAAGTTCAATAGTACAGTATATTATAATAGTATAGTATATGTTTCACATCCCAGCCACAATGGTTCATCAGTATTTTTTAGCATATGATAGATATTATCATTGTCAACTTCTAAATAATATACCATATCCCAGTCAAATTTTAGGATTAGCCTATGTCTCTATCCTGCTAACTTCTAACCCTTGTGTTGATCCTAGGAATGATTTTGATGATTACAAAATATTATAGCAAGAAAAGTATACTAATATCTTTCAATTATTTTAAGAATATTCTTGTAGAGAGGATACTATAGACTATGTGTCAATTGAAATTTTATAAATCATTAAAACAGTTGGTGAAAATCCTATGTATCAATGGAAAGTTACTATGTATTAAGAGAAATACTTTGAAGATCTTATGTATCATTAGAAGATACTAAGAGGTAATGAGAGCTTGATTGTACTTAATTTCAAGAAAAATAGAAGTTAGAATTCATGTTTGGAGTGAAGAGTTGATTCACAGAAGCAAGAACCGACTCTAGTACATTCTAGAAGTGGCACACTAGTTTGGCATGTAGACGAGCTGACTAGTGGGATGGATGAGGTCGACTCTCTTAATTGTATAGAGGGACGATTTTTTGTGTCAAATAGAAGAGCCTATTCTCTTAGAAAAATAAAATGCAAAAAATTTTCAAGTCACCAGAAGAGCCGATACATGTACCAAAAGAGCCGACTCTCTTAGTGATATAGAGAAACTATTTTTCTGGCATAAGTAGAAGAGCTAACTCGAGCACCAGAAGAGCCAACTCTCTCGGTAGAATATAAACTTAAATTATTGAATTCCTACAGGTGAGCCGACTCATGGACCAGGTGAGCCAACTCATGGCCTTTGATAACAATATAATGGCTAGTTTTACAGACTTTCAAATTTTAAATTTTCTTGATTCTAACAACTATTTCTTAGCTTCAAATAACTAGAAATGACTAGAAGACCCTTTAAACTATTAGATAATCATGGGAACAAGTATAAAAACAAAGATTAAAGTCAATATTCATAACAATCACTGAATATACTTGAAAATAAAAATATATTCAAAAAGCTATCACATGAAAACTCAAGAAAAACTTTACTACTTCCTAAGAGATCCTTAGGAAGAAAATAATCTGGCTATATTCTTGCAAGAATATAATAAAAATCTGAAGAGATCCTTAGGAAGTAGATGTAGAAGCTAAAATTGCTCCAAAATATTATAAATTTGTTATTTTTGTGTGTGTGATTTTTGCTCTATCTCTTTTATTTAGCTTTCAGCACTTTATGCAATACTTGACTCACATAGATTAAGTTTTCAAAGTGCACATGACTGTATAGTTTTTGAAAATCTAATTCATCCTCCCTTTGGATTGTCAATATGGGCAACACCCTGCAATTATCTCCCACATCTCTCCATGCAGGTACTAAGCTTGTAGTTTGACATAAATCTACTTCTATATAAATAGATAATTATGGTATCCCTATCAAGTATTTTTTTATTGACATATCTATTACAAGGATCTTGAGCCCTTAAACTAAGAGTGCCACATTCTTAAAAGTATAATTACAAAAGTACTTGACATCATTCTTATATTCAGCAAAAATCACTCTGCCAACTACTCGACAATCTATCCAACTATGGTCTAATGCACACTATCTAAGAATTCTACATATATAAATACAAGATAAAATGCTTATCAATTATTTTATTATTTAAAATAGCTTATATAATAAATACATCCTATCATCAACTAATAGGTAGAGAAGGTCCTATCTCATTTAGGAATTATATTGATTATATAGGTCAATTACAGTAATCAAACGATATACAATAAGATCGAAAAAAACTTTGATAATATTTTTTCTTAGTTCTTCCCATCCAACTAAAGATATATGAAGAGAACTAAAAAAAAATGATGTCTAAAATTTCTCTTAAATCCTCAACATACCATTTGATTACCATAATTACCTATATGATTAGTGCAATTCCTAAACTATCTAAACTGAATAGTCAATTAACTAATGTACATAATTCTCCCATCCATATAAAAATATATAAATGTATGGATGCCATAGAATATATACATTAGTCAAATGGGTCTATGGTTTTATGTAATGCAAATTTTATAAAAAATATAATTAATTAGTTAAATTAACATGTAATTATAAGACATGACTTTATTAACTATAACAATTCATATGTATTAAAATATAATAATTTAAATAAATAATAAGTTCATTAAGGAATGCTAGAGTAAGTGTGGATGCAATAAATAATGTGAAAATCAAAATAGCTCAACAAGGCATAAGATGCAATTTTTAGGTTAATCTTATCCCTCAATTGAAGTTTCATATTGCTAATTTTTGTCATTCTTTAAAGATGTCACTATAAAGTGTCATCAATCCCAGGTTTGAATTTATTTTCAATCTCAGATTTATCATTCTTTAGATATGCCACTTAGCCCCCATGTGAGGGCTAGTTGCCCTAGACATAAGTTAGGACCCGAGGCCTGAGTGCACAGAGCATGCCCCAGCCCTAGTGTTCACAATGCCGCCAAACACCTTCTCTTGGCTCGAGCATGCAGAGCATGGAATGGCTGGCTATCATAGATATCGATTGGGACCCGAGTCTCGAGTGCGCTGGGTATGCCCCGTCCCTATGTTTGTAATGTTGCTTGGCATCTTCCCTCAACTTGAGCATGCAACGCACAGACCTGGGCCCCAACTTGTGCTCTGCATGCCGAGACTCGAGTCCCCTGCATACATGATATGCATCCATGCACACCTAATTAATTAATTAATTAACTAACTAATTAATGAATAATTAATTAATTAATACATAACTAAATAATTAATTAATTTAATTAATTTAATTATTTAAATTATTTAAATTAATTATTTAAATAAATAAATAATTAAATTAAATTAATATATTTTAAATAAAAAAATAATTTTTGGTGATAACTCTATTACCGTTACCATCACTATCGCTAATACTCACAAAATTAGTAATAGATAGGCCCCATGAATGGCAAATCTGGCATGTAAAAACTGAGGCACGGGATGGGATGGTGGCACCAGCTCAGGGATGATGGCATCGGCTTAGGGATGGTGGCATCAACTTAGGAGACATGGTTATAGGACCGAGGGGAGGGGGAAGGGGAGCTTGGCAGTGAGAGAGGAGAAACTAGTGGGAGAGGAATTGTAGGCGGGAGAAGAAGGGGAGCTCAACAGCCAGAGGGGGAGAACTAATGGGGAGAGAAATGGCAGATAGGGGAGGGGGAACTGGTGGGGAAAGGAAACCAGGGGGAGAAGCAGGGGAGCTCCATGGCAGGGGAGGGGGAACACACAGGGAGAGGAAACCAGGGGGAGCAAGGGAGCTTGGAAGTGGATGAGTAGAATTGGCGAGGAGAGGAAACGACGATCTAACAATGCAAGCACATCGATGTGAAGAGGAGGTGGGTGCGGGGGGATTGGAAATTTTTTTTCATCTGATCATGTGGGGAGTGGTAATTGGAAAAAATTATTAGCAATGGAAATGAATGCCATCACTAATAGTGGTCAACAAAGGATTAATTTATTAGCAACGGTGGCTTGTCATCGCTAATAAATCCTAAAGCTATATCTAAAAAAATTATTTTCAAAAAAAATTAAAATTTTAAAACTATCAATGTTGTCACTAATATTCATTTTGTCTTGGTAATGGAAAAAATATTAGTGATGACATGCAGCACCATCACTAATATTTCTTTAACAATCAGTTAAAATCTTTATTCTAAAAAAAAATTAATATTTAAAATTTATTGGATACGGTTGCATGTCATCACTACTAGTCCATCTTCCATCGCTAGTATTATTAGAAATAGACTATTTGACTGTCATTAATTTTGATCGATAAAAATTATTATTAGTGATGGAAAATTTGTCATCGCTAATAGCTATCATTAATAGTTATTTTTCTCGTAGTGAGAACAACCTTATATCAAAATATTGTTCTAGATCTATCATGTAGAAGCATAAATTTAGATCTATAAGCTAAATACAAAATCTGATTTTTGATCTTAAAATGAATAGATTTTTATAGTGATATGGTAATCCATGGATTTATTAAGTTTTCCCAAAGTTGTACACATGTCTGGCTTCTATAGGTACCCACATGGAAGAGATTTCAATCTAGAGGGTTGAATTTATTAGGGTGCTAGCTCCCTTGCAGGCTTCTCTTTTTAAGATCTTCTTCTTCTCTTCTCAAGAGTATGAAGAAAATTCAGCATTAGGGTTTTGCATGAAGTCCTTCATGCATGAGAAAGAATGGAAGAGAACAGGGGCTCTTCCTAATTTTTGGCATCAAAGGGAGAAAAATGGGGTGCCAAAAATCATTATTTTTGGCATGGAGGAAGTTGGGTGTAGGAAAAACATGGTGAGATGCTATCTGGATATTTTCTTCTTAAATGTGCAATAAAATTTTCTGCGAGAGCACCCCATTTTATTCTTAACACCTCCTATTAAGATTGACCCAATCCCCTCTTGAATTTCAAGTTTGAAATTCAAGTTTAAACTTCAAATTTGAAGTTTGAATCCAATTTAAACTCAAATCTAGATAAGGATAGGGATAAGGTGATAAGCCCCAAGAGAGAAAGATTTTTAAAAGGGGCAGCCCGATCTTTTCTGCATGAAAAATTTTCATGCAAAAAGTTACATGTGCCTCTTCATTTGTGCACCAACTTCTTGGCACCATCCCTCTTCAATTTGGAGTGGAAAGGGAGTCCTATTCTGATTAAAGTTGGATTCTAGGAATCCTAATCTGATAGAATCCTAGTTCGATTGAAGTTGGACTTTAAGAACTTAGTATAATCGAAGTTGGACTTTAGAAATCCTAATCCAACTAGGAATTGAGTCCAAATCTTATTTAGACTGATAAATCCAATTAGACTAAGTCTAATCAAATTAAATCTAATTTAATTCGACTAGGATTGAAATCCTAATTTGATTAAATCAAATTAATTTGCAACAATTGCCTTCTTCTCCAACAAACTCTATTGCTTTTCCATCATATCCTCCAGCTTTTTTTTCAAAATCAAATCTAAACCAAGTTGGACTAGCTAACCTCTATCATCACCTTCCATATCGAGAAGCTTTCCTTCCTATCAAACTTTTCAAACTCCACCTTCATCCTGCCACTCATGGTGACACCAAACTCAACCACAAACAAACCAAAAGTAAATTTAAGAAGGATACATTGGAAGGGTTTGATGGGGACCAGAGAGCCCTGCCACCTCAACAGCCACATGGGATCCTAGTCATAGTGCCACACTCAGAGCACCACCATAGCAGCCACGTAGAATCTAGTCACAGCAGGCATCATCCACCCTGTTACGTATCCTAAGATCTTCATGACATCATCCAAGCCCAAAAGGATGTAGATCAGCACCTTATATGGAAGTTGTGGACCGTCCAAGAAAAGATGGAAGAAACTCATAAGGTGTCTAGACAGATTAGGCAGCATATGGGCACCCTCCCTCTTTCCCTTGATTCGTGAGAACTTTTCCTTGTATCGTCCATCTATTATGGAAGATATGTGGTGCCTCCTTTCATGCAAATCCTCCCCACAAGGCAACATGTTAACACCCTCCCTCTTTGCTTTTCATTCCATGTAATCCAAGGGCCAGGGTCAATTATAAAAGGACCCCTTTTGTGTATGAAGAATAACGATGGATGAATAAAATTTCTTGAGTTCTGTATGAAGGATCTGTGTGATCCCAGGGTATCAGTGTGATCCCTGATTTTCTGTGTGAGGGCATCTGTGTGAGCCCAGGGTATCTGTGTGATCCCTATTTTGAGGGCATCTATGTGAGCCCAGGGTATCTATGTGATCCCTATTATTCCTAAGGATATATGTGCGATCCCTTCCCCTTTCTTTTCAGGGTATCTGTGTGATCCCTAGGGCATCTGTGTGAGCCCTTTGCTTTGTGCTTGTCCTCCTACGAGAATCTGTGTAAACCCAGTTATCTTTCTAAACCCTACGCCCTCTTCTTTCCTCCTCCTAGCAAGCCCTAATCCCCTGGTGACTTCTATGCTCACCAGCGATCCGAACCCCGATCTCTGTCGCGCAACAATTTGGTATCAGAGCCAGAGGATTATGGTATTCTATATTTTTCCCTCTTTTTTTTCTCTCCTCTATTTATTCTCCCTATTCTTATTATTCCCGCAATCCTAACCATATTCTTCCTCTATTTCGGACTTATTCTTGTCATCTTCTTTTTAAAAATTGAAAGCCTAGAACACCCGATCCACCACCCACAGCCTGCCACCAAGCTCCCTCCACCGTCGCCGCCACTCTCCGGTTCGGAACTCATCGGAGACATCCCCGTCCACCGCCTCCCATGCCGTCAATCTCCACTAGTGCATCCAACCCCTCATCCCCCCGTCGGATCTCTTCATCGCTGCGATGCCTCGTCGATGCCCCGTCTCCAGCTGGATCCTCCCTGCTCCCCTGCTATTAGCCAACAACCACCATCGCCTGATTCACCATAGTCATCCACCAAAATCTGAGCCCCTCCATCTCTGCCTGCATTGCCTCCGTGCCGGTGCACCGTGAGGTCTCCCGTACCGAGCTAACCACAGTGTCTCCATCGAGTCCCTGCTGGTCACTCCCTTTTCGATCCCGTCATCACCTCCTCCAAGTCCAGCCAACCTCTCTACCTCAGAGCCCTCCGTGTACCGCATCGTCTCCGACCTTTTCCTATGGCTACTGCCAATCCCATTGCTACCGTCCGTGCCGTTCACCCCTCTCATCATGCCGGTCACCTCTTCGAGCCATCTTTCTACCTCGCCAGCCATCGACCACAATGCCCCCCTGATGCCCACTCAATTTGAAAGTGGAATCCAAGCTTTGGAGAGCTTTCTTCTTGGCCGACCAGCTTGGTATGGCATGATGCTTGGCTTGGAGTGGAGGAGTTGCTCCTTGGACTTCCTTCTTTGCTTGCTTGGTTTTGGTTGAAAACATGATGTGAGGCTAGCTTGGAGGGATTTGTCCCACTTTGACTTTTCTTGGCTTGATTCAAGGCCGACCAAATGGGAATAATCCTAGGCATGGCATGATTGGAGGCTTGGAGAGGGGGATTGGTCTTTGACCTTCCTTCCTTGCATAGCTTATTTTGGTAGAAGGCTTGGATTGAGGCTTGATGTCTTCACCATGCCTTTCTTGCTTAACTTCATCAAGGGATCATGCCTTTCTTGCTTAACTTCTTTATGGAAGAAGGCTTGAGTGGAGGCATGCATCAAGGGATGTCGAGTGGTGGGAGGCTTAAGTAGAGAATTGGGGATTCTGAAATAATAAACACAGAACCCTAATCAGAGATCCCTCGAAGTTTGAAGGGCTCAAGTCAAACCCTTCGCCTGAGAGCGTCGAGTGGTGGAAGGCCACAATTCCATCATCCTCCGGGATGTCGCGGGGTGCGAGGCCCCAAGTTATCAACTTTGATTTCGGACTCCAGTCAGATACTGGGCTCGAAGCCATGTTTCTCTACCCTAACCCTATTTCAACTTCAACACTTCTCATCTCTTCACTAACCGTTCTTTCTCTTGCTGCCTACAGGTCTTCCTCGGTGCTACGGACATCGGAGATGGGTCATCTTGCCATCACGGCCACATGATCGGGAACCGGCGCATCCACGGGCGCGATTGCTCGGACATCCAGGCCACATCCATCGAGTGGAGCGATCTCTGCACCAGGCGCTTCAAATTTGAAAGGTTTGCATCCCCATCTCCTAGGCAGGTATTGGGTGTATCGAGCTAGTCCAAATCCCGGGGTTCCTTAATCTCGGGGTCCTGGTCTATCATTTCTTAGGGATTGATCTGCTAGCATAGACCTCTTTTCTTTCAGTTTTCCTAGGTTCTCTTTGCTTGCAATCAGGAACCAAAGATAAAACCCTAAAAAGAAAACAAGATATAACCACCTTTGCATCATCCGTGTTAGCATCATCCCCTCATCCTCTTTTCTTTCCGCATCACCCCCCCTCCGACGACGATTCCTCGAGAATACTAATGACTTCCCCGCCATATTTCCCTCCCCTGTTCCTCCCTACTGCGGTCATGTGAGGAAGAAAGTGCTACACAAATGTGAAGGCAAATCCCCACCCCGTTGCCGACTTCAGTGCTGTACGCTTCCTGGAGCTACACGAATTTCATAGCTGCATAGATCTCAATGTAGCCAAAAAAAATCAGTGAAAAAAAAAAAGAAAGGTAAAAAAGAAATTGAACCTAGCTTTTTTGCTTTGATTTGATTAGTTTCTGTTCCATCAAACCCCCGCTGAGCCTAACTCGACGGAGTCGAGTTCTCCCCACTCCAGGAGAATGATGGGGACCTTAAAGCCCTGCCACCTCAACAGCCACATGGGATCCCAGTCACAGTGCCACACTCAGTGCGCCACCATAGCAACCATGTGGAATCCAATCACAACAGGCATCATCCATCCTGTTAGGTCTCATAAGATCTTCATGACATCATTTAAGCCCAAAAGGAAGTAGATCAACGCCCTATATGGAAGTTGTGGACTGTCCAAGAGAAGATGGAAGAAACACATATGGTGTCCAAATAGATCAGGCAGCATATGGGTGCCCTCCCTCTTTCCCTTGATTCGTGAGATCTTTTCCTTGTATCGCCCATTTATTATGGAAGATATGTGGCGCCTCCTTTCATGCAAATCCTCCCCACAAGGCAACATGTTGACACCCTCCCTCTTTGCTTTTCATTCCATGTAATCCAAGGGCCAGGGTCAATTATAAAAGGACCCCTTTTGTGTATGAAGAATAATGATGGATGAATAAGATTTCTTGAGTTTTGTGTAAAGGATCTGTGTGATCGCAGGATATCGATGTGATCCCTGATTTTCTGTGTGAGGGCATCTATGTGAGCCCAGGATATCTGTGTGATCCCTATTGTGAGGACATCTGTGTGAGCCCAGGATATCTATATGATCCCTATTATTCCTAAGGGTATCTGTGTGATCCCTTCCCCCTTCTTTTCAGGGTATCTATGTAATCCCTAGGGCATTTATGTGAGCCCTTTGTTTGTGCTTGTCCTCCTAGGAAAATCTATGTGAACCTCAGTTATCTTTCTAAACCCTGCGCCCTCTTCTTTCTTCCTCCTAGCAAATCCTATTCTCCTGGTGACTTCTATGCTCGCCAGCGATCCGAACCCCAATCTCTGTGCCGCATTAGGGTTGTGCTGATTTTTTCTATTTTGGACAACCTTTCTTCTTTCTCTTTCCCACGAAACTAGGTGATTCCTCTTTCTTTTCCATGCAACCAAGGCTTCCTAACTCATGTTGGGAGTCTCCTATCTAGGCATGGCCTCCTGAAAATTACCAAAATGAAGGGGAGAGACCTAAAAAAATTTTAAACATGCACAAAAAAAATCTAGCAAGTTTTTATATGGATAGCCTTCCTTCTTCCTCTTTCCTATGAAACTAGATGAATCCTCTTTCTTTTCCATGCAAACCAAGGCTTTCTAACTCATGTTGGAAGTCTCCTACTTGGGTATGGCCTCCTAGAAATCACCATAATGTAGGGGAGAGACCTGAAAAGTTTTTGTACATGCATAGAAAAATCTGGGTGATAGGTTTTTTTTGGATAGCTTCTTCCTCCTTCCTTTCCACACTCCATCAGGCTCTGATACCACTTGTAGACTACCTAACCTTTGCAAGGGCCTTTAGAGACTAGCAGTGGAGCTTCAACAAGAGTCCCTTTTGATTTGGACTCTAATAGGGGCAGCAAACACCAAGCAAAAATAGGGTGCACACAACAGGCTATTGAAAAATTTTTTACGCACACTTCTCACTATTCACGTGCTTTCTCTCCTATTTTTTAGGGCCTAGTGTATGAGGATACTAGATGGATCAACCTGGAACTAGCAAGATATGCACCTCCTCATGAGGGCCTTTTCATGTGGATCAACCTGGAACTAGCAAGATATGCATAATTTTCCTTGAGGCGCTAAACTCCTTAGCACCAAAAAAACCTGCTACGCCAAATCTGATTCTCGCTTGGAGTAGGAGTCCTACTCCTTGAGAATCACTTAGGAGCCTTGTTGCTAGATTTGACCATGTGAAACTCCTTCATATGGAGTGCCTTTTGATAATTCTAGCAGTGTACAAACTCCTAGAGAACAAGGATTCAAGGTGTTGAAGGAATCCTAAGCAAGGAAGACTTCTTAGTAGCAAGATCTCCTCCTTGCACTCCAAGATTTAGCACTAAAATCCTTAGAACTTCCCGATCTTTGTTTGGCCAAGAGACCTTCTCTTTAGGGTGTCTTGGATGCCCTCTTTTACTCGAGTCTTGGTCGACCAAAATAGAAGAATATACATGGAGGAGAGAGAGAGCCCCTAGCATGATAAAGTCTTAGAGCTAATCCTTTCCTAGCACTCACCTTATAGCGCTATTCTTCTTGGCATGAATCTTCCTTAGGTCATGAGGCCCTCTTAGGCAGCACAAGGAGAGATGAAGAGAGGACAAAAAGAGAGGTTTAGGGAGAGAAAGAGCCTATATTGATTCTATAACCTTAGGTTTATATAAGGTGCCCTTTTATAAACTAAAGCTCTCCTAATCCAAATAGGAATAGGAACAAAACCTAAACCCTAAGTCAAACTTCTTCTAAGACAAATCCAATGTGATTGAACTCAACCCAAGCCCATGTACACCATGACTTGATGTGATTACACCCAATTAGACTCAACCTTGGTCCAAACATTGATAAGCCCTCTCAAAGCCAAAATCTCCTGTATCTCGAGACCGTAGAGGGCTAAACCTCCATCCTAGGACCAAACTAATCCTAGCCCTAGGATCCAAATCTGTCTTGGAATCCTAAAGTTATTGCCATGACTCCTCTCTTGGCTTCTCAAGGCTTGGGAACACTACATCTATGCCATGTTCAGCACATCTTCTATATATATTTTCTGTGAAAGGCCGAGCATTTTTTTAGATCTTGGTGAGGGATGACTCTAAGATTGCTAATCATATAGGGAAAATAGTAAACTATTTTTTTGTAATTTTTTATAATTTAATTTGTAGGCTAAATTTCTAAATAAAAGTAAGAACTAGCATAAGGAGTAGCAATGCATAGAATCAACATATCGTAGGCAAACTCATGCAAAATAATAAAATTCTAAGACCTGAGAATTGAGAAACTCCCGGATTATGATAGCTTATATTCATCAAATCAGAAATTAAAAGAAGGGAAGGATGTTACCAATCAGTGATTTGAAGAATCTGCAATCGAAGGGGTCACACAGCTCTCATATTGAAGCCTGGAAGATGAAGTTTGGTTCCCTTGATTAGATGGCTAATTTGGGCGATCCCGAAGGCAAGGAAAGCCTCCTTTGGGGAGGTGAAATACCTCGGGAATCCTGCAAAATGTCAAGGGTCAATCAAAATAGCAAGTAAGAAAAAGATAGAAAACTAGGTTTAGAAGGAATCAGGTTAGGGTTTAGAAGCGGGGTGGCTTGAAGCTTGATGAAGATCTCCTTGCTTGGCAGCCTAGGGCACTCCTTGGACGTGCGAGGGCTTGGATGGCAGTGAGTTAGGGCATGGAAGGATGCTAGGGCAGCAAGGAATTCGGCCAAGCACAAGAACACAAACCAAAGTGATGGGGACATTAAAACCCATCCGAGTTTTGCTTTTCTTTATTCAGATTTTTCTTTTTTTTAGTTTAAGTTTTTATCCCCGCTATTCCACCTATTCCTGTTATTCTAGTTTTATTCTAGACATATCCCCATTTTATCCCTCTACTATTCCAATCATCTCCTTCCTCCTAAAAAATCACAAAACCTCCTTTTTTCCCCCATTTTCTTCCTATTCGTCCTGGATCCGCCATGCTCGACCACTGGCGCACCCCCGACATCTGTCCACCTTCCCCGGCGACAATCTTCTCGTGGGAATGCCGATGAATCCCACGAACCACCCACGACCATTCCCCCCATGCAACTTCTCTCATGGCCGTCCGCCCCTGTGGCTTCGCCCATGCCCTACTCTCCCTTGCACCGTTGTCCGTCGCTGCCCAAGCCACTGTCCGCCACTGCCGGAGCCACTGTCCGCCACTGCCGGAGCCACCGTCCACCGGCTCCAGCCTGTCCATGCCCATCAATTCTAAGACCCACACCAAGCTCAAGGACCGTGCACCCCTACGGCTCCTCCCATGGCCGCCTCCCTCCCTGCCGCCGCCGTGCCACCATCGTGCCACTGCCTTCCCCAGCCGCCACTTCACCTTTGGCTTGATGGCATCCAAGAAATCAACACATCTTCTAAATTTGTGCCGCCCACTTGGCAAGGTGAAGTGGCATCACATGGGATGATAAGGTGGTGCCCTAGGGCTGAATTGGCATCCTTCATGGTGTGAGACCCCACTTCCTTCACTTTTGAGCATTGAGGGGCGTGAGACCCTTGTTATCTTTTCCCTTGCTGAGTTCCCTCTATGATCTTGGAGCTTCTCCTTCACGGCCCTAGGTAGCAATTTGGGTGGGACGCCCTAGGCTCCGTATGTAGCGAAATGGGTGGGACATCCTAGACTGCATGTAGTGGGGTGGGTGAGATGCCCAAGAGGTGCGACATCTCTCCGTGAAGGTAATTCCCAAATCCATAGAGTATCCATTCTTTCTTTTCCCTCTATTATTTTTTTCCGCCTTCTTAACCCTAATCCCAGGAGACTTCTCAGCTCTCCAATGATCCTCCTAGCCCCCCTTTTGTCCCGCATCAATTCTGGTATCAGAGCAGTAGAGGATTAGGGTTGAAAAAAAAAAAAGAAGAGGGAAAAAAAAAGAAGATAAAAAAAATTACAGCGAGCCTGACTCGATGGAGTCGAGTTTTTCCCATCCCAGGAGAATGATGGGGACATCAAAACCCATCCAGGTTTTGCTTTTCTTATTTCAATTTTTTCCTTTTTTTTTAGTTTAAGTTATTATCCCTGCTATTCCACCTATTACTGTTATTCTAGCTTTATTCTAGATTTATCCCTATTTTATCCCTCTGCTATTCCAATCATCTCCTTCCTCCCAGAAAATCATAGAACCTTCTTTTTTTCCCCATTTTCTTCTCGTTCATCCCAGATCCACCATGCCCGACCACTGGCGCCCCCCCTCGACGTCGGTCCACCTTCCCCGGCGATAATATCTCATGGGAACACCGGCAAATCCCACGAACCACCCACGGCCATTCCCCATGCGGCTCCTCCCATGGTTGTTCGCCCCTGCAGCTCTGTCCATGCACCCCTCTCCCCCGCGCCACCGTCTGTCGCTTCCCGAGCCATCGTCCGCCACTGCCCGAGCCACCATCCATCGGCTCCAGCCCGTATGTGCCCATCGATTCTAAGACCCACGGCCAAGCCCAAGGACCGTGCACCCCTACGGCTCCTCCCATGGCAGCCTCCCTCCCTGTCGCCGCCATGTCACTGCCGTGCCGCCACCGTGCCGCCACCTTCCCCAGCCGCCGACACCGACGAAGTCTCCCGCAAGCCCCCCCTCTCCGCCCCCTATTCCACGGTCACAGGGAGTTTTTTTTCTGCATGGATCTCAGAGCAAAATAATTTTGCATGGATCTCATAGCACACTTCTCAGAGCAAGAATTTTCTACATAGTCATCAAGCATGCACAGACTTCGGAGCAACTTAGCATGGATCTTGATGAATTGGAATTTTATTTTATTTATTTTAATTGGATGTGTGGACTAGTTGGGAAGTTTTTTAAATTAGTTTTAGATTAGGATTAGTTTTATTTTCCACCATATGAAGAGGATTGTATTTAATTTGTTTCATGTTTTTAGGCTATAAATGGAGTAGGTTTGGGATGTCACCTTTTATGAGCTGCATGCCTTGTATTTATTTCTTGGGCCCCAAGTTTTGTAAGCCTATATAAAGGCACCTCCTTTCTTGAATAAAATGAAGATTAAGAATTTTTGAAAAGAGTGTTCTTGGTTCTGCCTCCAGGCATGAGGCTCGTCTTTCCTTCACCTGTGGGTGTCGAGGGCTGTGAGACCCCACTTCCTTCACTTTCGAGCATCGAGGGGCGTGAGGCCCTAGTTATCTTTTCCCTCGTTGAGTTCCCTCTATGATCTTGGAGCTTCTCCTTCACGGCCCTAGGTAGCGATTTGGATGGGATGCCCTAGGCTCCGCATGTAGTGAGATGGGTGGGACGCCCTAGACTGCATGTAGTGGGGTGGGAGAGATGCCCTAGAGGTGTGACGTCTCTCCGTGAAGGTAAGTCACAAGTCCATAGTGTTGCCCAGGTGGCTACCCAAGAGGGGGGGTGAATTGGGTATTTAAAAAATTTAAAAAAGTAATGTGCAATTTCAAAATCCTTTGCAAGTGATAGATACTGTGATAAAGTTAAAGGATGCAGAAGCTAAGCAGAGTAGAGAAAGCACAACACAAATACACCAAATTTATAGTGGTTCGGAGCAACCCAGCTCCTACGTCCACTACCCAAGATACCACTTGGGATTTCCACTATATTCACACCCGAATACAGTAGGATTGTTTTACAAGATCACAATCCAAAACCTCTACACTTTGATTTTTACGGGATCACCAAAGAAAACCCAACACCCTTTGGTTTTAACAGGCTCACCAAAGAAACCTAACTTGGTTTTCATAGGATCACCAAGATCCTAAACCTTGGTTTTAATAAGGCTCACCAAAAACCTATTTGGTTTTTCAACTGGGCTCAGCAATAACCCAATAATTCAAAGATTGAATTGAAAATAAATGCAACAATAAATGATAAACTCAAGTTGTCGGATAGTTGCCGGTGCAGCTCGTTGGAAGTCCACTTGAATGCACTTGAATAAGCTTTACTAACTTCAGTGGCTTCTTCCACAGATGATTCAAGCTTTATATCAGAGTTGTTGAAGGCTTGAATGCAGAATTGAATGCTCTTATGCTCTTTCTATTGATTGGTTGGATATTCAATGAAGCTCTCTCTTCTTCTTTTTTGAACTCTCTTCTTAATTCCTTTTTGGTAGTTCAAATCCTTCAAATTTGAAGTCTTCCATCATCCCAAGGCAATTCTAGCTGTTGTAGACCGTTAGAGAATGATTTGTGACCGTTGGAGCACTTTTTGGCATTCAAAAATAAATTCTGGAACTAGCCGTTAGATACCTGGAAGCGACATTCGAGTCAGCTCAGATTCCTTCAAGTCGGCTTGGATCCGTCGAGTCGATAGGTCAAGTCACCATTTTTCCATTGTAGTTGGCTCTTTGTCTCAGGGCACATAATGTCACTCTGGACGAGTCGGCTCTTTGCAGTCGGCTCTTTGCAGCTCGGGTCGGCTCGAACTTGAATCTTGAAAATCTTGAACTCGAGGAGTCGGCTCTTTTCAGCTTGGATCGGCTCTTCATCTCAGGTTCGGAAAACCTTACTCTGAAAGAGTCAGCTCGATGTAAT
Source organism: Areca catechu (assembly GCA_021397845.1). Lineage (NCBI taxonomy): Eukaryota > Viridiplantae > Streptophyta > Magnoliopsida > Arecales > Arecaceae > Areca > Areca catechu. Next base: position 150,960,070 of record CM038040.1, on the reverse strand, counting down.
TTGGGTCGGCTCGCTTTCTCAGGCTTTTGAAATTAGGTCTGGCAAAGTCGGCACTTTCTAAGTCGGGTCGGCTCACCTGGCTGTTCTCAAAAAACTTTTAGGAAATGGACTCTGGAGGAGTTGGCTCGGACTGATTCCAGTCGACTCAGATTCACTAGAGTCGGCTCGCTTTCCATCGAGTCAGCTTGGATTACTGTGTTCCAGAATCCTTGCTTCGTGCCAGTAAGCAGAGTCGGCTCTTCTTTTCTTGGGGTCGGCTCGAGTGTCTTCTTCAGGATTTTTACAATTTGAACTTAAAGAAAACTCTCACCAATGCTTTTACAATCTCATACAAACCAACTCAAAACAAAATTTAAGGCACACACACTTATAGAAGTAACCCTTTTAGCTTGATTTTTCTTAGCATTTTCATTGGGTTCTTCTTTACAAAAACACTTACAACACAACTCAAACAAGAAAGTAGAAATGTAGGAGTTGAAGTTTGGACATGTTATACATCCTACAAAAACTTGTCAAACACTTGAAGAGTTATTAGTAATAAATGTACATGCTCCAATATTTAGTTATCATCAAAATCACTTATGGGGTCAACAATCTCCCCCTTTTTGATGATGACAAAACACTAGGCATGAAAAATCAGTACGACACTTTACATGTATAACAGTATTTGAAACATAAATTTTAACATGTAACAGAGCTAATTGGATTTAAAAGAAAATTAGAGCTCAACAGATAATATTACTATACATCATCAAAGTGTCAAGCTTTGTAATATTATAATTTGCACAAAACATAGAGTATCAGAGAGTTAAAATATGCAAATATGATCAGAGCAATGGGATTAATTTGAAGCAAAATCATTCAAGAGAAAAACTCCCCCTTTCTCTAGATTTTAAAGTAATTTAAGCAGTGCTATTATTTTTGTGCTCCCCCTTTTTCATTACACTTTAAGAATAGTTGATAAGGAGCTAATTTCCCATTTTTTTTCATATTTTTCATAGTTCTCTCCCTTTTTGTCAATCAATCAAAAAGGTGATTTCAAATAAAGCTCAGATTTTAAAATAGATTGAGAAAGTCTTTAATATTTGTTTGAGATAATTTCACTTTCTCACACTTGAAATTCTAATTAAAATTTCATAAGCGCAATTTGTAAACAGAAAACATTCATTTCATTAAGAAGTTTGCATGGCAGAAAGTACATTGTAATTATAAAAGATAACAAGTGGAACAAGTATTCGTTTCAGAAATACAACCAGAAGACTAACTACACTACTTATTCTTCTTCTTCCTCAGACGAAGAAGAGGAGCCTGCCTCTATAACTCTATCAGAGGTCTTAGTTTTCAGAGGTTTAAATCTTAAATCCCTAAATCTAGTTCTAATAGGGGCTCTAAAAATTTTGGTCTTCTTGGCTTTTGGTTCTTTCTTGGTCTTGGTAGGTTTAGGTAGATCAGATGAAGGAATAGGAATGTCAAGTGACTCTTTGATGATCTGTTCAGAAACATCTTTAGTGGGAGCAGTTTTCTTTTGGGATTGCAGTAGAATGCTTCTGATTTCTTCCTTGAAATCCTTAATTCCATACCATAAGGTAGATAGGGTTTGACCTTCCTTGCTGCTTCAGTCATTTGGATCATCATTATGTAGGAAAGGTTGAGAGGCTCTTCTTTGATCAGATGTCCCATGATGATCATGTCCTTCTCACTGACCCAGTCGAAATGGCCAGTTCTAGGAAGGAAAATTCTATTGATCATACTGTGCAGCAGCCTCATTTCCCTTGACAGTAGATTGGCTTGAACATGTCGGACTGTGCTTACTTCCTCTTTTTCCATAATAAGTTTCAGAATGTGCTCCTTGTTCGGAAGAAGAAGTTCAGTAGCACCAATCGTTGGCATTTGTAGCAGCTTGCTCAATCTTTCTTCATTAATTATGACTATTTTTCCCTTGACAACTGATTCCAAATGAAATTCTTTAATAATAATATTCTCATAAAATGTCCGTACTAGTGATGGGTAGGTCGGTATGTCTAAAGAACAGAAATACTTCCACCCTTGGCTTTCTATCCAACATCGATTTTCATTTCCATTTCCTCTAGGAATGTAAAGTCGATCCTTCTTCCGTAGGTGACAGGTTGATTGATCATTGAGACATGCTGTCCGGGAGGAGGAGTTTCTTTATTTTGTTGGACTTGAGCGGACCTTTTTCTCTTTTCCCTTCTTTCTCCTGCATCTATACTGCGATTACTTGATTCGCTGAGTTGAAGTACTTTCTTCATAGATTTTCGAGGAGCCATTACAGAGGAATCAAAGGATTTTAAGCTTTAGGGAATGATTTCTGCGAGAATGGTAGAGCTTTTGAGAAATGTAGAGTGTGTTCAAAGTAAAGAGAGGGAGTGAAGCATTGAGAAAAGATAGAACAGACTTTCCTAAATAGCGATTTCTCGTCTTTTGAGTCAGCTCGCTCTGTCCTAAAAATATTCGAGTCAGCTCGACCCTAGCGAACTCAGAACAAACAGAACATCGAGTCGGCTAAGCACAGACTTAGTCGGCTCGATCAAAGCAAGAGCAAGAAATTCAGATATTCGAGTCGGCTCGACCAGAGCAAGATTGCTCGAGTCGACTTGAACAGAAACTTTCCAAAAGAGATCAAATGGTTCAGAAGTTTAATTCAACTATACTAAGAAATTCAAAGAAAGTTATTCAAACATCATGAATAAATATAGGAGGCTTTCTAGATAATTTTTTCTTAGGTTTACAAAATTTAGAAAGGATAACATAGCCCTAATTCTCCTCTAAGCAACTCAAATCTATCTTGATTTAGTGGCTTGGTAAAGGTATCAGCTAGTTGTTTGTCTATAGGTATAAGCTCTAATTCTATATTACCATTCAAAACATGGTCTCTAATAAAATGATGTCTAATCTCTATATGCTTAGTCCTAGAATACTGAATAGGATTTTTAGATAAATTTATAGTACTTGTGTTATCACATTTGATAGGAATTTTATATTATGAAATACCAAAATCTTCTAGTTGTTGTTTAATCCATAACACTTGTGCACAACAACTCCTTGCAGCAACATACTCTGCCTCAGCAGTAAATAGTGCTACCGTGTTATGTTTCTTGCAGTGCCATGAGATTAAATTCAATCCTAGAAATTGACAAGTACCGCTAGTACTTTTTCTATCTATTTTATAACCAGCATAATCAGCATCAGAGAATCTGATTAAATTTAAAGATGATTCTTTTGAAAACCAAAGACCAATATTACTTGTACCTTTCAAGTATTTTAATATTATTTAACAGCAAGCATATGTGTTTCTTTAGGATTGCATTGAAATCTAGCACATACACATACACTATACAAGATATCTGGTCTACTTGCAGTTAAATATAATAAGGATCCGATCATACCTTGATATAGTTTTTGGTCAACGTTGGATCCACTTTCATTCGTATCCAATCTGCAGGATGGGCTCATGGGTGTGTTCATTTGTTTGCTTGTCTCCATACCAAACTTTTTGATGATTTCTTTGGTGTATTTGGATTGGTTGATGAAGATACCTTCCTTTGTTTGTTTTACTTGAAATTTGAGGAAGTAGTTTAGTTCACCCATTAGGCTCATTTCAAATTCTCCCTACATTAACTTAGCAAATTCTTCACAAAGACTTTCATTAGTTGCATCAAAGATGATATCATCAACATAAATTTATACAACTAATATATTATTGTTTTTCTTTTTAATAAAGAGAGTTTTATCAATATTTCCTCTTGAAAAATTATTTTCAATTAAGAAAGTGCTAAGTCTATCATACCAGGCTCTAGGGGCTTGTTTCAAACCATACAAAGCCTTATTGAGTTTAAACACATGGTTTGGAAAAGCATGATTTTCAAAACCCGGTGGTTATTCTATAAAAACTTGTTCGACAATAAAACCATTTAAAAATACACTTTTCATATTCATTTGAAAAAGTTTGAAATTCATGTAGCAAGCAAATGCAAGAAGTAATCTAATTATTGATCCCATAAGTGATTTTGATGATAACCAAACATTGAAGCATGTATATTTATTACTAACAACTCTTCAAGTGTTTGACAAGTTTTTATAGGATGTATAACATGTCCAAACTTCAACTCCTACATTTCTACTTTCTTGTTTGAGTTATGTTGTAAGTGATTTTGTAAAGAAGAACCCAATAAAAATGCTAAGAAAAATCAAGCTAAAAGGGTTACTTCTATAAGTGTGTGTGACTTAAATTTTGTTTTGAGCTGGTTTGTGTGAGATTGTAGAAGCGTTGGTGAGAGTTTTCTTTAAGCTCAAATTGTAAAAATTCTGAAGAAGACACTCGAGCCGATCCCATAAAAGAAGAGCCGACTCTACTTACTAGCACGAAGCAAGGATTCCGGAACGCAGCAATCCGAGCTGACTTGATGGAAAGCGAGTCGACTCTAGTGAATCCGAGTCGACTGGAATCAGTCCGAGTCGACTCTTCCAGAGTCCATTTCCTAAAAGTTTTCTGAGAATAGCCAGGCGAGCCGACCCGACTTAGAAAAAGCCGACTCTGCCATACCTAATTTCAAAAGCCTGAGAAAGCGAGTGACCCGAATTGCATCGAGCCGACTATTCCAGAGTAAGGTTTTCCAAACCTGAGAAGAAGAGCCGACCCAAGCTGAAAAGAGCCGACTCCTCGAGTTCAAGATTTTCAAGATTCAAGTTCGAGCCGACCCGAGCTGCAAAAAGCTGACTCGTCCAGAGTGACATTCTGCGCCCTAAGACAAAGAGCTGACTGCATTGAAGAAATGGCGACTTGACCTATCAACTCGAAGGATTCGAGCCGACTCGAAGGAATCTGAGCCGACTCGAATGTCGCTTCTAGGTATCTAACGGCTAGTTCCAGAATTTGTTTTTGAATGCCAAAAAGTGCTCCAACGGTCACAAATCATTCTTTAATGGTCTACAATGGCTAGAACTACCTTGAGATGATGGAAGACTTTAAATTTGAAGGATTTGAACTACCAAAAAGCAATTAAGAAGAGAGTTCAAAAAAGAAGAAGAGAGAGCTTCAATGAATATCCAACCAATCAAGAGAAAGAGCATAAGAGCATTCAATTCTGCATTCAAGCCTTCAACAACTCTGATCTAAAGCTTGAATCATCTGTGGAAGAAGCCACTGAAGTCATTAAAGCTTATTCAAGTGCATTCAAGTGGACTTCCAATGAGCTACACCGGCAACTATCCGATAACTTGAGTTTGTCATTTATTGTTGCATTTATTTTCAATTCAATCTTTGAATTGTTGGGTTATTGGTGAGCCTGATTGAAAAACTAAATAGGTTTTTGGTGAGCCTTATTAAAACCAAGGTTTAGGTTCTTGGTGACCCTGTGAAAACCAAGTTAGGTTTCTTTGGTGAGCCTATTAAAACTAAAGGGTGTTGGGTTTTTTTTGGTGATCCCGTAAAAACCAAAGTATAGAGGTTTTGGATTGTGATCCTGTAAAACAATCCTACTGTATTCGGGGGTGAATATAGTGAAAATCCCAAGTAGTATCTTAGATAGTGGACGTAGGAGCTGGGTTGCTCCGAACCACTATAAATTTGGTATGTTTGTGTTGTGCTTTCTCTACTCTGCTTAGCTTCTGCATCCTTTAACTTTATCACAGCACCTACCACTTGCAAAGGATTTTGAAATTGCACATTACTTGTTTAAGTTTTTTAAATACCCAATTCACCGCCCCTCTTGGGTAGCCACCTAGGCAACAACTGGTATCAGAGCAGGTGCTCTGTTTGAAAATCTAATGATTTTGAGCTAAAGTTCATGGTAACCCTTATAGGTATTAGTGTTAGACCACCGTTTTTCAATGGCACAAATTACACATTTTGGAAAACTCGCATACGCATCCATATTCAATCTATTAGTTATCATCTTTGGAAAATTATTGTTAGTGGTCCTTATATTCCTTCCATTTTGGTTAATGGCATTTCCATTCCAAAGCTCGAAGAGGATTGGAATGAATATGATATTAAATAAATTGAAATCAATGCTAAAGCAATAAACTTGCTTTATTGTGCATTGGACTTGAATGAATTTAATAAAATCTCTACGTGCACATCGATGAAGGAAATATGGGACACACTTGAAGTTACTCATGAGGGTACTCTTCAAGTGAAGAATACTAAAATTAATTTGCTTGAACATTCTTTTGAAATTTTTGAAATGATGCATTATGAATCTATTTCTGATATGTATACTAGATTTATAACTATTATTAATGAATTGAAAAGTCTTGGCAAAATCTATATTAATGCTGATTTGGTGAACAAAATTCTTAGATCCTTGCCAAAATCATGGGATCCAAAGGTGACGGCGATCCAAGAAGCTAAAGATGTTGAAACCTTACCTTTGGAGGAGCTTATCAATTCACTCATGACCTATGAGTTGAACTTATGGCAAAAGATAGTGGAAACTGATGTAAATAAGAAGAGAATAGCCCTCAAGGCCAAAAAGAAATTCAAGGCAATGATGGCAACTTGGAGTGATAGCGAAAATTCAAGTTCGGATGATGAAGTTCTCCTTCTTTGCTTCATGGAAAATGAGGAAAAGGTATGTGCTAAAAATGATTATAATTTTATCTTTGATGAATTACATGATTCATCTAATGATCTTGTGCATGAATATAAATTGCTAAAAATTGAGCACAAGAAATTAAATAGGCATGTAGATTCATTTTCTCTTGATAACACCAATCTTGCCAATAAAAATAATGATTTAAATGCCAAGATTGATATTTTGAAAAATGAAAAGAATAATTTTTCTAAAGAAAAAGAATTTTTAAAAAAAGAAAATATTATTTTGAAAGATTTATGTGATAAAGTTTTGAATAAGAAAAATATTTTGGTTGAGGAAAAGAAGCAAAAACTTTTGAAGAGTTTTTCTATTCCTGCTTCTTTCAATTTATCTTATAAATATGGTTTTAATGCTTATCCTTCTAGATTAAGAAAAGTTTGGATTCTAAAAGGAACCATAATTGCTAATCATAAAGGACCCAAGAAAGTTTGGGTACCAAAAATGTCCACTTAGTTTGTTTTGCAGGAATGTCTTGTAGCCCAACATGAAGAAAGAAAGTTCTTGAAAAGTGGCTGTACAAGATAATTTGAAGAAGTAGATAAGCTACATTTTGGACTAAATGGTAAAAGGAAGGATTATGTATATTGGTAAATCCTAAACATCTCCTTCCATAATTGAAAATGTAGTTAAATTTTTATTGCATCAATTACTTTGAAAAATTATTTTAAATGGTTTATTAGAATCAAGTTTGGACTTATAATCATTAGTTATGATCATGAACTTCTTGATGTTGATGAATTTCATGCTATCATGATTAAACTTATGATTATAAAACCTTCACTTGATTTTGATTAATGTATCTTAAATTATTTCATAAAAAATACTTTTAAAGATGCATATTAATCTGAAAAATATTTTAATTGATTAATTAGAATCAAGCTTAGACTAATAGTCATTTGTTGCGATCATGATCATTTTGATGCCGATGGATTTCATGCTCTCATGATTTTAACTTATGATTATTATACTTTTACTTGATTTTAATTAATATAGTTTTTGAATTACTTCAAGTGAAATATTACGATTTATGTGCCTTCATCTTTGGCATCTATGCTTAAGTTAGAATTGATTTGAATCAAGTATAGAACTGGTAGTTAAGGGTTACATTTAAAAAGAAGGTATGCATATTGATAAATCCTTGCTCTAGTAGCTAGACTTGATATCATATTACTTCTAGCATTTGTATGGATATCAAATCATTTTAAATGAATTTGAAATCATGCTGAATGTTTTTAAGTGGTAAAAATGCTTTGTATTTTGAAAATCATGAATATCTTGAAAATTTCAAATCCTTGATTTCAGACTTAGAATTTATGTTCATATCTCAAAATTGTCTGAAATTATGTTGCATGTGCTTTCATGTTCTTATTCCTTAAATGATGCATATTTTTAAAGGGGAATAACATTTAGGGGGATCATCCAAATATTTGTTATCATATATGATGCTTTGAATATTTTGCTTGATATCATGCTATACTTATATTGCTTTGATACTCCTTCTCCTTATTTTCAAATATAATCCTTTGAGGGGAGTTACATTTAAGTGGTATCATATTCAATTGGTATCAAAATTTATTTTTAAAAGAATTCCTAGTAGCCGCTTCGGATTGGGTTAGTCATCATGACCGTCCAGTCATAGGATATCGGGTTTAAAGACCCTCTCTTCCTATTCAATAGGATATCTTATGATGTGTTGGGGTGCCGCTGTGGCCTTATCCCATGAATAAGTGAGGTGAATGGATAATATATATATATTGAATTATTTCTTGCATGTGCTTATCATTGTGTGGTATCATGTTCAATTGTATCATATTTCAAGTGGTATCACGTTTAATTGATTTCATGCATTGATTTTGATGATCTACTTACTATTCTTTTCACCTTCATTTCCATTTTGTATTACCTTTCACCCTTTTTCATGATGTCAAAAAGGGGGAGAAAAATGTTAAGTATGAAAAGGGAAAGATTGGATAAACATGAAAAATTATTTGAGAAATGAAAGAAAGTACAAAAGGGGAAGAAGAATGCAAAATGTTTTTATCTAAAGGGAAAAATTAGTAAGAAGAAGAAATTTTGAAAATTTGAGAATTTTGCATATTTTGAAAAATGTTTTTGAAGATTTTTTGGATCATATTTTGAGGGGGAGTTTGGTGCTTATTGTTTTGAGCTTACATGTTTATCTTATTGTTAATCTTTTTAAGCTTACCTTATTCATATACTTAAAAATTTTGTCATCATCAAAAAGGGGGAGATTGTTGACTCTGGTCTTGATTTTGATGATTGACAAAATGTTTAAGTATATATGAGTACTAATTATATTTTAAGTATGTTTTTCAGATCTTAGTACTTATCTATGTTGAATGAAGAAAAGCTTGTATTTTAGTTGAAAAAGTCCTTAAATTAATGAAAAATCAAGTATATGGACTTTGGAATTAATATGGAAGAACTTGAAGTGCTCAAAGTTTGATTTTTGTCAAGTTTCAGCAAGTTTCAGTACTGGCACGCCAAGTGTTGACACCTGAAAATTCAAGTGTTGACACCTGAAAGTCCAAGTGTTGATACCTGAAAATCTAAGTGCTGACACTTGAAATCCAAGTGCTGACACTTGAAATCCAAGTACTGACACCTGAAATTCAAGTGCTGACACTTGAGAACCAAGTTTCGATACCTAGGAACCAAGTGTCGACACTTAATACAACGACTAGTTTTTTTGAAGTGTAGAATTGATTCCAACTTGCTTCAAATGGCTAATTTTTCATCCCCAACGATCATAAATGGTCGTCTATGATTTGGAGAGCTATATAAACATCAAAAATCAAATGGGAAAGCAATCCTTTGGTGAGTTTCTTGAATATTCTTAAAGGATTCAAGAGTTGAGTGATTCAAGCCTTCATGCTTCCAAGTTTCAAAGAGAGCATTCAAAGTCTACATCCACAAGCATCAATCAAAGGCTTTATCAACTTGAAGACAAGATCTTCATCAATATTCAAGGGCTTCAAAGAGATATTTGCTTTATTTTAGAAAGCTTTTATTATATTCATTTATACTTGCTCTTACATTGTTTGACTTGAAGTTTTTGGTGAGCCTTGGAAAACCAAAGAGGTTTTTGGTAAGCCTTTGAAAACCAAAGTGGTTGTTGGTGAGCCTTGAAACCAACTAGGATTTTACTTGTGAGCCCGAAGACAAAACAAGTTGTTTAGGTTCTTGGTTTTTCCGTAAAACCAAGGGTGGTTGTTGGTGAGCCTTGAAACCAACTAGGGTTTGACTTGTGAGCCTGAAGACAAAACAAGTTGTAAAGATTGTTGGTGAGCCTAAGTTATAAAACCAAACTTAGTGAAATTCCCAAGGGTGGCTTGGGAAGTGGATGTAGGTACTTGGTTGGCACCGAACCACTATAAACCTTTGTGTTTGTGTGATTGTTCTCTTTGTGCTTTTATTTCTTTATTTCTGCTGCATTTATTTGAAATACACAAGCACTTGAATTGCATTAGCATATACTTGCTTTAGTTTATATTTTAAATAGTACAAAAGTTTTATAAAACCCAATTCACCCCCTCTCTTAGGTTGCCTACCTGAGCCTACACATAGAGTATCCATTCTTTCTTTCCCTCCATTATTTTTTTTCACCTTCTTGACCCTAATCCCAGGAAACTTCTCAACTCTCCAACGATCCTCCTAGCCCCCCTTTTTGTCCCGCATCATAAAGAACCAAAAGAACAAAGTAACACAAGCTCGCAAGCTCAAATAAATTTCACCAAGAATTTGATATCATGAATAAAAGTTGATTATAAGAGGGGGAGGGGTGGGATATTTTTAGAGTTCCCATGCCCTCTCCTAACTAGGGTTACACACTTGGGTTACAAGTCCTCTCCTAGCTAGGTTAGAATTACAAGTCCTAAACAAACTAGGAAGAACTCCCATCTAGGTTAGGATATGACCTAGTCTTCTCCTTCTTCACTTAGGCTTGGACCAAGTCAACGTGTGAGGATGCCTAAGCTTTCTTGAAATGGTGTGTTAGGCTTCATGGGCAGTAAGTGGGCTGGCCAAGGTGGCTCGGGTGCTTGGGCCTTGGGTTGGGTGCATGGGCTTTGGGCCCTTGAAGCTGGGATGGCCTGATAGGGGAATATTCTTGGAATCTTGCTTCTTAATGGACTAGACTTGGTGCTTGTACTTGATTTTCTTGGGATGGGATGCAGATGGACCTTTGAAATCATGGTTGCCCTGGTCTGAAAATATATCCTGGCATCTAGAAGGGAATCTGGGTATCTGGAGGGTATCTGGAAGGAATCAGGATTTCTGGAAGCATCTTGGATCCTAGGTTGTCACACAAAATCCACTAGTCTGATGTAGTGGCCTCTGACTCCAAGATGTGGCCTGGTGAAACTTCAAAGTAGGGTGACCTCCTCTCTTGTATAAAAATTAGGCTCATACTGGACTCATAATTGATGTACAGGACTCAAAATAATGACTAGGTTGAGGGTTGAGACAAATCAACTAACCTCAACTTATTATAGGATCAATCTTAATTGATTACAAAATTTTCAAAGCTTTCACACATGACTAATTAAATCATATGGGATCCAGGGATCTGTGTCTGATCCTAGTGTCCCCACCAATTCTCCTGGGATGGGAGGAACTAGACCCCGTCAAGTGAGGGTCAATTTGGCTCAAGGAGGGTCTAGGTTGAGGCACTACAGATTCGGACCAACATTCCATAGTCCTTAGATTCTGGCCGACCTTGCCATCGGACCAAGTACCGCTGACAGTCTCTATCCCAGGTACCGATAGCTTGATCATCCAGAGCTCTCTCAATCATTTCCTCACTTATAGGCCAATTTGTATGTGGTCTCTTTGGGATGGGTTCTCTCTCAAAGGGAGGGATAGGTTCAAGGTGCTCGCTAGGTATCACTGCTGGCTCCCTAGACTTTACAAAGTCTGAGATGATGAAGGTGGAGCTAATACCTAAATCAGGTGATATCTCAGGCACATAGGCATTAGGTCCATTACTATTTATTATTTTAGATGGACCAGCTTCGCGAGCATAAAATTCTTTAACAGTCATATATTCCTCTACAAAAAATTCTTCATATTTCTTTTGGGAATTAGCCAAGTTGTTATTTACTTCATAATTATGTTCAGCTCTTGACTAATTTCATGATGCATATGCTATGCAGAGGTAAGTGTAGATGTAGACATGTAATTCAGGCCATGAATTTTATTGGACTTAACTAATACCTAATAGACTTGACTAGACTTCCCTATCAAAAAAAATTTAATGGACTCTAAGGACAAAACCTAACAGACTATAGACTCTTTAGATTTGACCCTATCATGGAATGCACATGAAAACTTACTATGTACTTCTAGTAAATGCCAAAGGGTATGCAAGAAGTAAGATGCAAACATGATAAACTCAATGAATGAATGCAACATGCAAACCTCTATAAAATGCACATGAATGGTTAGAAAAATATAAGAAGATTCAGAAAATGGTAGAAAATAAGATGTAGGTTCAGGGTTAGTCTAGCAAGAAAAGGGTTTGGGATTGATTGGATAGAATAGAATACAAGGTGTGTCAGGAATTAATCATAGACTAATGAGGTTTACCTTATGGGTTTGGGGTATTCCTATAGGGTCTACATAATGGAAGAAAGGATTATGGATTTCAGGAAAGAGATCAATTGGAGTCAATGGAATGATTTCATCCTGAGGGTACTGATTCAAAGAGGTCAAGTCCTTAATAAACTCTTCTGGCTCATAAATCAAAGGACTGGGCTCTCTAATTGGGCTTTCTTCTAGTGTCTCCTAAGGTAGGATTCTTACGGTAGGATATGGGTTCTCTTCCTCTACTTGCTCTTTCATTATTGCCTGGGCGTGATCAGGTTCAACTAATGTTGGGTGGTCTTCTATGTGGGTATGGTTAGGGTTAACTGATTCTAGGGTAGCTTCTACCTGGGTATCTATTGATTCAACTAGCCTAAGTCTTCTATGGGGAACTGCTCTTCTTCCTCCTCATACTATTCCACTAAGCTTGGGTCAGCCTCATATACCTCCTCTTCAATATCTTTCTGGTGAACCAATGAGGTGGTAAGAGGGGGTAGACTAAGGAAAACTGACTAATGACTGGGGTGACAAGGGTGGGTTGGCTAAGGTGCTCCTGACTAACACTGGGTTCATATCTAAGGGTACTAATTCTATTGGGCTCAGGCTGACTAAGGGTTATGAGTTCATATGTTATGGGTTCAATCCTATGGATCTTGTTTAGGGTTCCTAACCGATCTCCTACTTGGTCAAAACTAGTGGTTAACTAGTTGATCCTAGTGGTTGCCTGGTCAAATTGTTGGTCTATTTGGTTGAATCTATGGTTCATTTAGTTTTTGGATTGGGTCAATTGGGTTATCTGGTCATTAGTTTGGTCAAGCTTAGTATTGATTTGTGCCATTTGGGCTGATTGATCTCGGGTTAGGGTGTCGGATTGGTCAAACCTATAGTTCATTTGGGAGATAATCCGATCACTCATGGCCTTCATCATGGTCTCAAAATTGGAATCCATAGTTGGGCTGGGTTGAGGTTTGGACTTTTGGTATTGGGTTCCTAATCTAGTGATCATGCAACAAATCAAACAATCAAAGTGAAATGATGCAGCCAAGCATGCAAAAAAAAAAAGTTAGTACAATCTAGGGCTTGCTAGACCTAGAGTCAAAACTAAATGGGCCAGCTCAACTTACACTTAACCTAGTAGCTAATCCTTCCACTGGCCAGGGTAGGGGGTGGGGTGGTGGGAGGCTCCCCCTGCATGTCACAGGGTCCTAATTATAAACCATCATTCTACTTAGGTCATTTGACTTTTGACCCCCAGCCTTAGACATCAGCTTTTAGTAATAGCTAAAGGATTAAATGCACTAGTTGGCCCACACAGCTCAGACCCGACCTGTTAGTGTCACCTAGCCCTCTAGGGCAAATTAAGTCTAATCAATTTTAATTAAGGCTTGGGTGGAAATGTTGGGTGGTTTTATTGGGCCCAGGACAGTTTATGACCTCCTGCCCTAATGTTATATTGATTGCCCTTAAGATTAGATTAAAAGATGATGAACATTCAATGGTCCTGACGCAACTAAAACACAGAAAAAAAATAAAATATATATTTTTATTATTATTTTATGATGTGTCAAGTTAGGTTCAAGTTAACTGGAGTTTTCAAACAAAGTTTGACTTGGGATTGGGGGGTTTAGAAGTTAATTAGGTTTTGGTTGAACAAGTATGCAGAACAGCAGAATTTAGAAAATTAGGGTTTTGAATGATGCAGATTTTGACATAGATTCTGATGCAGAAAAAATTCTAAAAAATTATAGAGTAGAGGACAAATGGTGATGATGATACCTACCAAATTTTATGTAAAAAAAAAATCAAATGATGATGCAAATCCTAGGGTTTTCAAACTACTATAGAAATTTCAGGATTTCGTTAGGGTTTCTAATATGCTAGATTTTAGAGAATTAAGGTTTCAGTAAAATTAATTAAAATTTATTACAATTAAGATGAAACCTAGACACCTATTGTAGTGGATAGGATGCAGAAATTAGAGTTTGTGAATGCAAAGCAGATAAAAACTATCCTAAACCCACTCTGATACCAAACTGATGCAAGACAACTCTAAGATTGCTAATCATGTAGGAAAAATAGTAAACTAATTTTTTATATTTTTTTATAATTTAGTTTGTAGGCTAAATTCTCAAATAAAAGTAAGAACTAGCATAAGGAGTAGCAATGCATAGAATCATCGTATCGTAAGCAAACTTATGCAAAATAATAAAATTCCAGGATCGAGAATTGAGAAACTCCCAGATTATGATAGCTTATCTTCATCAAATCAGAAATTAAAATAAGGAAAGGATGTTACCAATCAGTGATTTAAAGAATCTGCAATTGAAGGGGTCACACAACTCTCAGATTGAAGCCTGGAAGACGAAGTTCGGTTCCCTTGATTAGATGACTGATTTGGGCAGTCCTGGAGTCAAGGAAAGTCTCCTCTGGGGAGGTGAAATACCTCAGGATCCTGAAAAATGTCAAGGGTCAATCAAGACTTTAAGAAGAAAAAGAAAGGAAACTAGCTTTAGAAGGAATCAAGTTAGGGTTTAGAAGCGGGGCGGCTTGAAGCTTGATGAAGATCTCCTTGCTTGGTGACCTAGGGCACTCCTTCTTGGATGTTGGAGGGCTTGGATGGTAGTGATTTAGGGTGTGGAAAGATGCTATGGTAGCAAGGAATTTGGCCAAGCACAAGAACACAAACCAAAGAACCAAAAGAACAAAGTAACACAAGGTCGCAAGCTCAAATAAATTTTACCACGGTTTTGATTTCATGAATAAAAGTTGATTACAAGAGGGGGAGGGGTGGGGTATTTATAAAGTTTTCATGCCCTCTCCTAACTAGGGTTATACACTTGGATTACAAGTCCTCTCCTAGCTAGGTTAGAATTACAAGTCCTAAACAAACTAGGAAGAACTCCCATCTAGGTTAGGATTTGACCTAGTCTTCTCCTTCTTCACTTAGGCTTGGACCAAGTCAACATGTGAGGACGCCTAAGCTCTCTTGGAATGGTGTGTTGGGCTTCATGGGCAGCAAGTGGGCTGGTCAAGGGGGGCTTGGGCGCTTGGGCCTTGGGTTGGGCGCATGGGCTTTGGGCCCTGGAAGCTGGGATGGCCTGATAGGGGAATATTCTTGGAATCTTACTTCTTAATGGACCTGGACTTAGTGCTTGGACTTGATTTCCTTGGATTATGATGCAGATGGACCTCTGGAATCATGGATGCCCTGGTCTAGGAATATACTCTGGCATCTGAAAGGGAATCTAGGCATCTGGAAGGAATCAAAATTTCTGGAAGCATCTTGGATCCTGGGTTATCACACAAAATCCACTAAGCTGATGTAGTGACCTCTGACTACTGGATGTGGCCTGGTGGAACTCCAAAGTAGGGTGACCTCCTCTCTTGTACAAAAGTTGGGCTCATATTGGACTTATAATTGATGTACAGGACTCAAAATACTAACTAGGTTAAGGGTTGAGACAAATCAACTAACCTTAACTTATTACAGGACTCAATCTTAATTGATTACAAAATTTTCAAAACTTTAGCACATGACTAATTAAACCATATAGGATCCAGGGATCTATGTATGATCCTGGTATTCCCACCAGATTTATCCTTATAGACTTTTATTCCTAGAATATAGGATACTTCCTCTAGGTCTTTCATGAAGAACTGACCATCTTTTGACTAAAGTCAACATGGGAATGTTATTCCCAATAAAGAGAATGTTGTCCATGTATAGTACGAGGAACGTAACAACACTTCTACTGACCTTTTTATAGACAAAAAGCTCCTTCTCGTTCTTGATAAAATCAAATGATTTGATCACATCATTAAAATGAGTATTCTAACTCCGAGATGCTTGCTTTAATCCATAAATAGATCTTTGTAGCTTACAAACTTTATAATCACCATCACTGGAAGAAAAACCCATAGGCTTCTCCATATAAATATCATTCTCAAGATATCTATCTAGGAATATAGTTTTTACATCAATCTACCAGATTTCATAATTATAGAAGCTATAATAGAAAGCAATGTGTTGGTGGATTTTAGTATAGCCACAGGCAAAAATGTATCATAATAGTCAATGCCTTTATGCTGACTATAACCTTTTCTCACTAGTCTAGCTTTATAGATCTCTATATTTCTATCTATACCTATTTTTTTATACATCCATTTGTATCCAATAAGTATAATACCCTTTGGTGAATCTACTACGGTCCATACTTGGCTTGAATACATGGAATCAATTTTTGACTTCATAACATTTAACTATTTATCATAGTCATTATCTAACATCACCTTATTATAAGTTTTAGGATTATTTTTATATTTCCTATCTCCTATGAAGAACATTTTTTCTATATCCTCTTGAATCATAACTATGTATCTCTTATTATGGATATGAGATCTTACTATTTCTGTGGTGGAGGAGGTATTACATTTACTGGCTCACTATGAATAGGTTCTACAAGTTTTATGGTTCATTTCTCTTCAAAAACTTTTTCTTCAAGCTCAATTTGCCTTCCAATACTTTCATCTTAGATAAATTATTTTTTTCAAAAATATAGCATGTTAGCTTACAATCACATTGTAATCCTTTGGAATTAGAAAAAATATCCTAATGACTCTTTAGGACACCTTATGAAACAAGCACTTAACCCTCCTTGCTTCCTCATCTCTGGTGGTAGTTGTGCCACCACAACCAAATGCCATTGCCCAAAACCTCTATTGTGCTTTGTTTCCCCTGTTCTGAGATCACTGCCATAAACCTCGTCGGAAGCCATCACCTGATTCAATCAAGCTCCACCATCACCACCACCTTTAGTAACCCCCTCACCCTCTTGTAGCCCCTTTGGCCAAAAATGTTGCCACCCAGAGAAGCTAGGGGTGTTGCCACTCGTCCTTCACCCTACTTAGCTTTCTATGCACATGGCTAGAGTGCCATTCGATAGAAAGGGGCCAAGGCCCATGGATAGCTCATCGTGACCCATACTATCTGGCCTCCTTAATCACTTTGTAAGGGTCTTCGATGGCTAGATCTAGTCCGAGCCGCCATCAACCACCTATTTTGCCTATTTTTGCCAATCGCAACTGGCTCTCTAGCCTCATCACCATGCTGCTGGATCTCTAGCACCTCCTAGCTCTTCTCTTCCATCTCTTCCCTCTCTTCTTCTTTCCTACATTTTCATCTTCTTCTTCCATTTTTCCCCTCTTCTTCCCACTAATCTTCATTTATTATTTTTTATAAATTCTTTTTTTCCCTAAATTGTGCACCAAATATTGCAATTTAACCATGTCTCTAACAATTCACCTCCATTTTCATCAAAAAGAAAAAGAAAACTATCTACAACAATTTAAACCTAGACCTATTTTCTGATGGCCAGACCATACAAACTAGATTTCTGATCAAACCTAGCCTGAGACCTAGATTGAGCTTCTCTCTCTTTTCTTTAATCTCTTTTACTTTATCTTGATTGAAGGTTAATGGTTTAGATTTTTGGGTCAAAGCCTTCTAACTCTAGAGAAAAATTGAATTTAGAAATTGGGTAATGAGTTGAAGGTTGTGATTTATTCTTATCGAAAGGATTTTTGGATATAATTAATTTAGGATAGTAAGTCCTTTTTATTTCTATTGATTTTGCATTACAAATCATGCATTTAAGATATCTTTTAATATTTTAAAATAATAATAATAATATATTAAGGATTAATGATTTTTAAAAAAAATAATCTAGAAGGATTATCAAACTTGGTGTGAACTATTCTAACTACTATAAAAAAAAGATGGGAGAGAGTACAAGCAACTATTATTTGGAAGATAAATAATTTATTTGAAAATCTCCATTTTCTTTTATAAGTATTTTTTGGGACAATATTTAGATAAAAAATAATTTATTTATGTTCTTTTATGCATTGAAAAATAGTTACAAAATTTATTATCCATGTTCTTTTGCATTACAACTTTCTTAGTATAATAATATATTAGATTATATGAAAATATATTATATATTAATATATTAGATTATATGATAATATATTATATATTAATATATTAGATTATATGATAATATATTATATATTAATATATTAGATTATATGATAATATAGTATATTATAATATATTATATTATTATCATATGATGTTTTATTATTATATTTTAAGGATATATTGGAAATAAAAGAGAGGGAAGGAGAAAAAGAACCTACGAGAAGGAAGGTGGAGAAAGTGAGAGAGAAACTATTAGAAGAAAGTAGGGTAGCAAGGAAATAATAGGGTAAAGATTAAAAAAAAGAATAAGCAGAAAGTTCTCCTGCACCATGGCTCCTTGTCAACTTACACTATACAATGCATGCTGCTCTATGTCAAACTATAGTAGTACTTGATTGTTAATTATCATGCCTCGAATCCAGTACTAGAATCGGCAATGCGACCGATCACACAACCCTAGGTATCATCCTAGAAATCATGCTAGGCCTATCCTTCAAATCAATATCCAACCAGTGGTAAAAAATAAATTTTACCAATTATTTATTATTCCTAGAATTTTACATAAAGGTTAACAAGTAAATAAAATCAAACTAAAATTTAGGGTAAATCATAAAATAAGGAATTAACACCTAAACCCTAGTTTCTCACTGATTGGTTCCAAAGTCTGATTGATCTTTTGTATCTGTATCAAAAATATAAAAAAACAGGGGGGTGAGATATACAGGCTCAGTAAGTTATCAACACCTCTAGTATATGTATAAACATGTCAACAACAATTTGCAAACATACAAAAATCATACATCACAAAACAACCAGCTCATAACAAAATAAAATACAACATCATATTTTATGCACATTCAATTACAACCGATACGACTTTGGACAGCCAACCATTTACTTTACTCTCCTAGTGTCTCTGACTATGGCCACGATCGGCCTGTGGCTAGCCTCGAAAGAGAATAAAGTCTGATTATACATACTGCACATCGGTCATGCACTAGTGATCACCTTACTGGATACCCGGAAGGAAACTAACTTTGATATCACACGAGAATACATGCATCCCAGTATGTGCCAGCGATCGCAACAAAGAAAAGGCAACTAGCTCCTGACTACACATACTGTACATCGGTCATGTACCAGTGATCGCCCTACTGGAGGCTCAGAAAGAGACTAGGTCCTCGTGTGATCATAGTCGGATTAGAGAGCATCAACACCAACACACATAACCATAATCATGAATGCAATCCAATGCAAATCAAATTATACCACACACATCTTACACTGCACAACAATCATAACATATTTAGCATGTAATACTAAATGTCAGATAACTTACCTGAAATTGATTCTATCAGGAACATGTGACTCGACTCTAGATCCTCGATACTCCCATACTGATAAAGGCTTTGATAAAATAAGTTAAATAATTAATCCTGAATCTAAATAAAAAAAAAGTAAAATATTTTTTGATCTGGTCTAGGACTAGGCTTGATATAGATATCCTTTTGGATCTGATTAATGAAAATCAAGTTAATACCCAAACTAATTTTACAAAATTTATTTATTTATTTTTATTCTTTTTATTCTCTCTCCTCTCTCCTATTCTTTCTCTCCTCTCTCTCCTCTTTCTCTCTCTTCATTCTCTCTCCTTCTCTCTCTTCCTTCTCCTCATTTTTTGTCATTTTTATTTTATTTTCTCTTCTTTTCTTTTTCCTTTTTCTTTTTTCTTTTCCCTCTTTCTTTCTCTTCCCTTATCTTTTTCTTCCCTCTTCTTCTCCATCGAACCGAGACTTCTTCCTTTCCCCTTCTCTTTTCTTCCTCGCCCACGATAATGGGGAGACCCTCGAGTGAGCCACCGGCGGTAGGTCCAGTAATAGGGAGACCACCCTGGCGACTCAAATCCTGAGTAAATCTTTTTTTCCTTTCTTTTTTTCCTCCTTCCCCGGTCCCCTTCTTCTTCCTCGACTCCCATTCTTGGCTCAACCGAGTGGATATCTAGTATCCTAGGGATGCAGACCGAAGGGGGGAGGCGGTCCACCAGAAACTTCCTGATGGAGCAGGGATGGGTTTGGCTAGCGTATCCATGGTCGTTTTGGCCATGGGTAGCAATCAGAAGATAAACGAGAAAAGTCCACCCCATACAACTGATTAAACATATAAATCAAGAGCTTAGGAAGAAGAGGACTCACCGGTGATGATCCATGAACGATAGGCCACTAGAGAAGAGGAGGAAATTGATGAAAAATTCAATGATGGGGGAGAGCTTTTAAAGAGAAAAACCATGGGATTTCTTTATCGAACAGGGAAGAAACTTGGACGATCGATCCTCCTCCCCTCCACAACTCTCCATCGATTTCCCTCAATCCATCGATCCTCTTCCTCGGAAACCACCTCCCATGCCTGCTGCCGGTAACCGTGGGGAGGATGGTTCGGTTGAGCCGAAGGGAGGAAACAGGGAGGGTTCGGGAGAAAAGAATGAAGAAGGAAAAAAAAAGGAAAAAGAAAAGAAGAGAAAATAAAAAAAAATGAAAAAGAAAAAGAGGAGAGAGAAAGAGGAGAGAGAAGAGAGAAAGAAAGAAAAGAAAGAGAAGAGAGAGAAAGAATAGGAGAGAGAGGAGAGAGAAGAAAAAGAATAAAAATAAATAAATTTTGTAAAATTAGTTTGGGATTAACTCGATTTTCATTAACAGGATCTAAATAGATGTCTAGATCGAGCCTAGTCTTAAACTAGATTGAAAAATAGTTTATCTTATTATTTTATTTAGATTCAGAATTAATTATTTAACTTATTTTATCAGAGCCTTTATCAGTATGGGAGTATCGAGGATCTAGAGTCGAGTCACGTGTTCCTGACAGAATCGGTTTCAAGTAAGTTATCTTGACGTCTAGTATTACATGCTAAATATGTTATGATTGTTGTGCAATATTAAATGTGTGTGATATAGTTTGATCTACATTGTGCTGCATTCATTATCATGTGTATTAGTGTTGTTGCTCTCTAGTCCAACTATGATCATACAAGGACTTAGTCTCCTTCCGGGCCTCCAGCGAGGCGATCACTGGCACATGACCGATGTGTGGTATGTGTGGTCAGGAGCTAATTGCCTTTTCTTTGTTGCGATCACTGGCACATGCTAAGGATGCATGTTTCCTCGAGTGATATCAGAGTTAGTTTCCTTCCGGGCCTCCAATGGGGCGATCACTAGCATATGACCGATGTGCAGTATATATAGTCAGGATTTTATTCTCTTTCGGGGCTAGCCACAGGTCGATCGTGGCCATAGTTAGAGGGACTAGAAGAGTAAAGTAAATGGTTGGCTATCCATAGTCGTGTTGTTTATAATTGAATGTGCATGTAATGTGATGTTTCATTTCATTTTATTATGAACTGGTTATTCTGTGATGCATGATTTGTGTATGGTTGCAAATTGTTGTTGACATGTTTATTCATATATTAGAGGTGTTGATAACTTATTTAGCCTGTATAGCTCACCCCCCATTTTTCTATATCATTGTTACAGATTTGGAAGATCAATCGAGCTTTGGGGACCAATCAGTGAGGAACTAGGGTTTAAGTATTAATTCCATGATTTATGTTTTATCTTAAATTTTAGTTGAATTTTATCTACTTGTTAACCTTTATGGAAGATTTTAGAAATAAATGAATAATTAGTGAAATTTATTCTTTACCATTGCTTGGATATTGAATTGAAGGTTAGGCCTAGCATGATCTCTAGGGTGATACCTCAGGTTGTGCGGCCGGTCGTGTTGCCGATTCCAGTACTGGATTCGTGGCATGACAGAGTGGTATCAGAGCAAAGGTTTAATATCAACATTCCTTAGTTAGTGAGCGTGGGATAGAATTAGGGTATTGAAAGATATTTGATGATTTAAAAATTTATATCAGAGTATGCAACGGAAGTGTAGTAGACTAAAGATGTCAAAATTAATTTAAAAGTGTATTTGATGGAAGAAGAGAGGCTCTTATTGGGATTACTAAATTTGGACAGAATGATACTTATGAGTATTAGATCATATATATTTGAGTTCTAGAAGGCTTAATTTTTTTAAAAAAAAAAATTTGAGGCCAAAATTTTTTTTAGGAGGGGAGAATGTGGAACCCTGGCCTTTGGGCCATTTTGGGCTAAAGTCGGCAAGGCATGCCGACTTTCTTGCCAACTTCAGTTCAGAAAACCTAGAATAAAAAGAATGGAGAGGCCAAACAGGGGAGGCTAGATTTTCCTTTATCTGGCCGGGAAAGTCACCGGAAGAGTCAAGAGAAGAGTCATGGAGGAGAGGGGCGGTGTCAACGATAAGCTTGGAGTGGGTTGGAACTTCGATCGGGTGGTGTTTGCTTTCCAAATAGTGAGGGAACCTGTCAGTATAGGTTCTTTAAATCCTCCTCACCATCGCTGAACTGAGCCCCATCGAGCCCTTCCACACTGTCATCCTCCTTTCTGATGAGCACCCGGAAGCCCTGCAAGATTGGTGAGTTCTTCCTTTAGTTATTTTTTAGGATTAACTGGATTTTGGTTTGATTTTGTTCGATTCGGTTTGCTCGGACCGCTCATCGCCAGTGGCCGCACCACCACCATCTTCCCACCAGCCCGTCGAGCCCTCCTTGGTAATCGCCTCCCATGGTCGTCGCCGGTAATCATGGGGGAGGCCAGTTCGGTTGAGCCGAGGAGGAATAGGGAGGAGAGTTCGGGAGAAGAGAAGAAAGAAGGAAGAGAAAAAAGAAGAAGAAGAAGAGGAAGGAAAAAAAAGAAAAAGGAAAAAGAAAAGAAGAGAATAAAAAAATGAAAAAGAAAAAAGGAGAGAGAAAAAGGAGAGAGAAAGAGGAGAGAGAATGAAGAGAGAGAGTAGAGAGAAAGAGGAGAGAGAGGAGAGAGGGAAGAAAAAGAATAAAAATAAATAAATTTTGTAAAATTAGTTTGGGTATTAACTTGATTTTAATTAACTGGATATAAATATATATCTAGATCGAGCCTAGCCTTAGACCATATCAAAAAATATTTTATCTTATTTTTTTATTTAGATTCAGGATTAATTATTTAACTTATTTTATCAGAGCCTTTATTAGTATAAGAGTATCGAGGATCTAGAGTCGAGTTACATGTTCCTGATAGAATCGATTTCAAGTAAGTTATCTTGACCTCTAGTATTACATGCTAAATATATTATGATTGTTGTGCAATATTAAATGTGTGTGATATAGTTTGATCTGCATTGTGCTGCATTCATTGTCATGTGTATTGGTGTTGTCGCTCTCTAGTCCGATTATGATCACATGAGGACCTAGTCTTTTTCCGTGCCTCCAGTAGGGTGATCACTGGCACATGAACGATGTGTGATATGTCTAGTCATGAGCTAGTTGCCTTTTCTTTATTATGATCGCTGGCACATGCTAAGGATGCATGTTTTCTCAAGTGATATCAGAGTTAGTGATGGGGGACTAACTAAATGCAAGATGAAATGATGCAGGTGATTTGTTCCTTTGTGATTTTTAGGGTTTTTTTATAAGTTATGGATTCCCGAAGACAAACCAAGAGTAGATATAGGGATTCTATAATAATAAGAACTACTAGCAGGTGAATTAGCCCCTAAACAAGGATAAAAAGAGGATCCCGGGATTGAGAAACCCCGTAGGACTTAGCTCTCAGAAAAATACCTACTTAGGAGTCTAGGGTTGCAAACCTCAAAGATCCAAAGCACTCGATGCCGAGATCACTCATTCTGGTGGATGCGGCCAGGATGATCGAGCCTTCAACCCCGCAGATGCACCGGCTTGCTGTCTGAAGATCTCGATGGTAAGGGCAACCGACTCCATACTCGTGTCACCTACAGGACCTGCGAATATTCAAGGAGAGTTAGGATTTGATCAAAGAGAAAGCAAATAGAGAAAGGGATGAAAGTTGAAGTGGTGATGGTGGAGTTCTTCTGGCTAAGCGCCCGGTTGGATGATCCCACTGGACCCTGACTCGAAGTACGAGGATGGAGTTGCGGACGAGACGGTAACTTGAGGCCTCACACCTCTCGACACCCGAAGGCGAAGGTGCTCCCTTATGGTGATCGACGTTCCTAGTGAACGAAGGCAACTAAAGAAAACTGGCTCTCAAAAAAGACTTGGTTTTTCATTCATCAAAAATTAGCTTTGCAAAGGAGGGGTAAGGTCCCTTTTATAGGCACCTTAGGATCCCATTTAAATTTCAAATGAAAATTACAAATATTTTCTTCATGGGGCACCCAAAAATTCAAAAATTCTTCCTTCTTGGCCGACCATGAATGTGGCTTGATGTGAGACTTGGAGCAAGGCTTGTGTCCTCCTCCTTTCCTTGGTTGTGCTTCCACCTTTGGTACAAGGCATGATATGGGGAGTGGGAAGTGGAGGCGCCCATGGATCTTGCTATTCCTTCTAAAGTTGTTCAAGTAGTTTGAGAAGAAAGCTTGATAGGAGGCTTGAAGCAAGGGATTTGAATTCTCCAAACTTTAACTCCCTTTGTCCTTCCTTGGCCGGCCACCCATGTTTGGAAAATAGCTTGATAGGGGGGAGGGAAAAAGGAAGTGTATCAAGTGATGTGTCCCCCCATTTTGGCATCCAAAATCTAAATTGTGTGCCGCCCACATGGCATGGTGAAGTGGCGCCATGTAGGATGAAGAGGTGGTCCCCTGAGCTGAGTTGGCTTCCTTCATGGCTTGGCTCAAAAAGTGACTAGACTTCAAGACCAATCTTGCTTCAAATAGACTCGAACTGGACTCATTATGGGACTGGACTCATTACGGGACTGGACTCAATACAAAACTCGACTTGACCAACTTGGTCAAAATACAGGACTAGACATAGACACTTGAGACTCAATTCATAGCTAAAAAAAATTACACGGAATATGATGGGGAACTAATTTGCATGCCATTTTTTTAGCATGTTTTACATGTTGAGTTAGGTTATTAATTCCCGAATTTCAGATCAAAATTATTTGTAGGGAATTTTGTATGAATTTTTGAAGATCAGCATGCAGATTAGGACCTAGAAAAGTAGCAAAGAAGGACCGCCGGGGTTGAGAAGCCTCGGTTAGGGCAAGTTCTCCTGCAATAAAACTACTGGAGGTAGAGGGGTGTACCTGACAATGTCTATGAAGATCGCAGCGAAGGGGTCTCTCGTTCCTCGACGGATGCGGCCTGGAAAACCGAGCCAAAGACCCGCGGATACCCGGCTTTCTGCTCGGTGATCCGATTGAGGCTTGGCTGGAGTCGTTGGATTCGTAGGAACTCGGGGACCTACAAACGACCTGTCAGGGGTTAGAAAACTCACAAAGGAACAAGAAAACAAAGGAAAAATAGCAAGGGAAGGCTTCTTTTGGAGTGGGAGTCCAGGGATCTGAGATGCTTGTTGGCAGCAGGAAGATGATTGCAGCACTGGGAAGAAGAACTCTCGCAAACCCCTTTATGCACACAGCAGGGTATCACACAACTCAATAGAAGAACTCAAAGTTTTCATTCATCAAAATTCCCCTCATACAAGAGGCTAGGGTCCCTTAAATAGACCCTTAACCTTGGGCTCCAAGTAAGGGTACATAAGTCTTTACATAAGAATCCTTTTCCCTCTCAAACCCTAGCTAGAAAATAAGGAAATATTAGGTAGAAAAATCCCTAAAAATTTTCTTGACTTGGTCAAGACTCCAAGGACGCCTAGGGGGGCGTGTTGGACTTCTAGGAGCAGCAAAAGGCCGGCCCAAAGGGGCTCGGGTGCATGGGTTTGGGCCTCTGGAAGCTGGGGTGGCCTGGTAGCCAGGTAGCAGGAATATTCCCTGGTATCTTGCTTCTTAGGGGCTTGGGCTTGGCACCTGGGCTTGATTTCTTTGGGCTAGGATGCAGATGGACCTCTGGAATCATGGATGCCATTATCTATGAATATACTTTGGCATCTGGAAGGGAATCTGGGCATCTGGAGGGCATCTGCAAGAAATCAGGGTTTTCTGAAATTTCCTCCTGGGGTCTTCAAATCTTCAAGCTGGGTTGGACTTGTGCTATACTTCCATGTCTTCAATCTAGTTGGACTTGGTCTTCACTTGTATGATATAGTCTTGAGTCTTCAGTATGCTTGGACAGGACTCAAAAAAATAAAATTAGCTCAACATGAGCTAACTTGCATTGGACTGAACTAGCTCAACATAAGCTGACTAGTACAGAACTAAAATAACAACTCAAAAGACTCAAACAACAACTAAAAAAAGGACTCAGATGGGCTAAGCCCTTATTACAGATGGACTCAAAAATTATTGATCAATTCATAGAGGGTTTAGAAGCCTCTGCCTTATTCTGGTGCCTTTGGTGTCCGCACCAATTCTCCCGGGGTGGGAGGAACTCGACCCTGTCGAGTGAAGATCAGACTGGCTCACATATCTCTCGAGAAGGTCTGGGTTGAGGCGTTGCAAGTCCTCTCGAGAAATCTACGAATCATCCGACTCTGTCTGGCCTTGCCATCGGATCAGGAAGCATTGATAGTCATGGCCCCGGGTCGTGATGGCTTGATCGTCCAGGATACGCTCGATCCGTTCTCCTCTCTCAGGCCAATTTGTTAGTGGACACTCTGGGTTAGGGTCACTCACAATGAAAAGGAATAGGTCCAAAGGCCTTACTAGGTATCGCTGCCGGTTCCCTATACTCAACCAGGTCTGTAATATTGAAGGTAGAACTAATGCCCAAATCCGAAGGCAATTCTAACACCTAGGCATTTGATCCAACCTTCTCTATCACTTTAAAAGGTCCGGCTCTGCGAGCATGAAGCTTCTTTTAGGCCTAAGCCTAGCTAAGATAGAATCCACTACATCAAATTCTTTAATCCATCTTAGGGAATTAGCCAGTTGTTTCAAAATTAGTGCAGGTGGTGAACATGCTGGGCACATGCAGACTCCTAACAAGATGATGCAAAGGACTCATACTGACACCTAAAGACTCGACTATGCATTCCTATCGAAGAAAATTTTATTGAACTCTTTGGATCTAAACCTAATAGATTATAGGTTCTCTAGGTTTGATCCTAGCTTGACATGCACATGAAAATTTACAGTGAACTCCTAGCAAATTCCAAAGAGTATGCCAGAAGTAAGATGCAAACCTAACATGTGTGATGAATGCATGCAGTATGCTAATTTCAGTTAAATGCAATCTAATAATCCTAGAAATGCTGGAGGTGTTAGGCAAGGGCAGAAAATAGGAAGTGGGTTCAGAATTAGTTTGGTAGGATAGGGAAAAAGGCTCAAAGTTAGTTGGATAAAGTTTGATATAACAAGGCATGTCAGGGACTAATCCTAGACTAATGAGGCTAACCTTACGAGGTTGCGGTATAGCTATGGGGTTTGCATAATGGAAGGATAGGTTACTAATCTCAGGGAAGAGGTCCTTAATGGGAATTATAGGAGGAGGCTCATCCTGAGGGTACTGATTCAAAGAGATCAAGTCCTTAATAAATTCTTCAGGTTCTTGTATTTTAGGACTAGACTCTATAATTTGGCTCTCCTCTATGGTTTCCTCAGGTAAGGCTCTAGCAGCAGTACCTAGGTTCTCTTCCTCTATTTGTTCTTCCACTATAGCTTTAGGTTGGATGTGGTCAAGGTCAACTACCTCTAGGTTGGCTTCTACCTGGGTATCTATTGGGTCAGCTAATTCTAGGTCATCTAAAGGTGTCTCCTCTTCTCCCTCATACTCATCCACTAAGTTTGCATCAGCTTCATACACTTCGCGTTAATATAAGCCTTGTCAATCTCAGGAATGGTTGGAGAAGGTCGGCTAGGGGAAAATTGGCTAGGTCCTGGTTTCTGATTATGGACACTAATCCTAGTAGGTTCAAGTTGTCTAAAGGGTAGTGGCTTACTACTGGGCTCATATTTAGGGGTGCTAATCCTATGGGGTTCAAGTTGACTAAAGGAAACCTGACTAGTACTAGATTGATATCTAGGGATTATGGGCTCCCTAGACTCATAGGATAAGGGTGCAGATCTATGGGTCACGGGATTATATGATCTGGGGTCATAGGATTTGGGTTCAGCTCTATAGGTCTTGGGTCTACTGGACTCATGGGATATGGGTTCGTAGATTCTAGAGTCAGAGGATTTGAAGTCATAAGATCTATAGGTTGTGGGTATACTAGGCTTATAGGATATGGGTAAATAGGATCTAGAGTCATAGGATCTAGGTTCAGTATCATAGTATGGGTCAGGCTGAGTGGCTCTCCTAGGTTCAACCTCACGATATGGTTCAGGGTTTGGGGTCCTCCTAGGTTTAGGATTATAGTATGGGTCAGGCTGAGGGGCTCTCCTAGGTTCAACCTCTCGGTATGGATCAGGGTTTGGGGTCCTCCTAGGTTGAGGATTGTAGTACGGGTCAGGATAAGGGGCTCTCCTAGGTTCGACCTCATGGTATAGATCAGGGTTTGGGGTTCTCCTAGGTTGAGGGGACTCAGGATCTGGCTCAGATCGTGACCCATGGGTTCTTGCTATGGTCCCTACACGGCCTCCTAACTGGTCAAACCTATTGGCAAGATGGTCAATTCTATTGTTGGTTTGGGTAGCAGACTGAGTTAACTGGGTAGTCATATGGGCCATTTGATCAGCTAGGGCTTTTATTTGGGCTTGTAAATTTTCCATGGGTTCAGACATTTGTGAAGGAGGTGGGTGATATGAAACTCCTAATCTAGTGCTCATGCAAGACTCGATCAGACCGACTATAGCTGACTAGACCTAGAGTCCAAACTAGATGCTCAATCAGGGTGGCAAACTAGCCTATAGTAACCCTGTACTCAGCCAGGCAGGTGTAAGGGGAGTGTTAGGTCCCTGATTGCCAATCCTAGACACCAATCAGAGATTGGCCAGGTAGGCGGACCAGCACACAAGCCCTTCGGGATTGAATCCCTAAACCACCGTTCTAGACACTGAGCACAAGGCACACACAGGTTAACTTGACACAGTGATCTAACACTAGCCCGGACCCGACCAGTTGGTGTCCCTAGCCCACTAGGGCAAATTAAGTCTAATTAATTTTAGGTTAAGGCTTGGGACTGAATGCAAGGGATGTGGTTTTGGGCTAAGGAGAGGTGATCAAATCCTTCCCCCATCTGATATAGCAAGAGTGCCCTTAAAAGTAAATTATGCAATGATGGCAGGCAGATGATGCAAATTAGGGTTAGATGTTTTTGGTATTTTTTTGGAGAATATGTAATTTTTTTTTTTTTTTTTTTGGTATTTTCTTAAATAGAAGAAAACTTTCAAATCATGGCCTAATATGCTGGAAATATACTAAAATTAAAAGATATGCAAAAGATGCTAAACAAAACCCAAAAACTTCCAAACTTGTCTTGCTGAAAAAAATAGAGCCAAAGATTTGCAGGCCCTATTTCGGCTTGCCGAAAATTCACAGGCCATAATAAAATCTGGAAAAATTTTTAAAATTACTGTGAATTATGATAAATCTAGGAAAATAAATTTCAGAATTTTTGGAGTTTTTAACAGGGAGAAATAATTAAAATAACAGAGTATATACGGACTGAAAAATTACAGAAAATAAGCCCTAATCTAAGCTCTGATACCAAATGATGGGGAACTAATTTGCATGCCATTTTTTTAGCATGTTTTACATGTTGAGTTAGGTTATTAATTCCCGAATTTCAGATCAAAATTATTTGTAGGGAACTTTGTATGAATTTTTGAAGATCAGCATGCAGATTAGGACCTAGAAAAGTAGCAAAGAAGGACCGCCGGGGCTGAGAAGCCTCGGTTAGGTCAAGTTCTCCTGCAATAAAACTACTGGAGGTAGAGGGGTGTACCTGACAACATCTATGAAGATCGCAGCGAAGGGGTCTCTCGTTCCTCGACGGATGCGGCCTGGAAAACCGAGCCAAAGACCCGCGGATACCCGGCTTTCTGCTCGGTGATCCGATTGAGGCTTGGCAGGAGTCGTTGGATTCGTAGGAACTCGGGGACCTACAAACGACCTGTCAGGGGTTAGAAAACTCACAAAGGAACAAGAAAACAAAGGAAAAACAGCAAGGGAAGGCTTCTTTTGGAGTGGGAGTCCAGGGATCTGAGATGCTTATTGGCAGCAGGAAGATGATTGCAGCACTGGGAAGAAGAACTCTCGCAAACCCCTTTATGCACACAGCAGGGTATCACACAACTCAATAGAAGAACTCAAAGTTTTCATTCATCAAAATTCCCCTCATACAAGAGGCTAGGGTCCCTTAAATAGACCCTTAACCTTGGGCTCCAAGTAAGGGTACATAAGTCTTTACATAAGAATCATTTTCCCTCTCAAACCCTAGCTAGAAAATAAGGAAATATTAGGTAGAAAAATCCCTAAAAATTTTCTTGACTTGGTCAAGACTCCAAGGATGCCTAGGGGGGCGTGTTGGGCTTCTAGGAGCAGCAAAAGGCCGGCCCAAAGGGGCTCGGGTGCATGGGTTTGGGCCTCTGGAAGCTGGGGTGGCCTGGTAGCCAGGTAGCAGGAATATTCCCTGGTATCTTGCTTCTTAGGGGCTTGGGCTTGGCACCTGGGCTTGATTTCTTTGGGCTAGGATGCAGATGGACCTCTGGAATCATGGATGCCATTATCTATGAATATACTTTGGCATCTGGAAGGGAATCTGGGCATCTGGAGGGCATCTGCAAGAAATCAGGGTTTTCTGAAATTTCCTCCTGGGGTCTTCAAATCTTCAAGCTGGGTTGGACTTGTGCTATACTTCCATGTCTTCAATCTAGTTGGACTTGGTCTTCACTTGTATGATATAGTCTTGAGTCTTCAGTATGCTTGGACAGGACTCAAAAAATAAAATTAGCTCAACATGAGCTGACTAGCATTGGACTGAACTAGCTCAACATAAGCTAACTAGTACAGAACTAAAATAACAACTCAAAAGACTCAAACAACAACTAAAAAAAGGACTCAGATGGGCTAAGCCCTTATTACAGATGGACTCAAAAATTATTGATCAATTCATAGAGGGTTTAGAAGCCTCTGCCTTATTCTGGTGCCTTTGGTGTCCGCACCAGTATAGGCTTCAAGCCTTATTGCAAGACCCAAAAAGTTGGAACCCTAATTGGACATCCATAGAGGGTTGAGGAGCCTCTGTTGGACTTTGGTGCCCACACCAGTTCTCCCGGGGTGGGAGGAACTCGACCCTGTCGAGTAAGAGTTGAGTTGGCTTAGGTACTCCTCTAGAAGGTCGGGATCGAGGTGCTGCAAGTCCTCCCGGGTAATCCACGAGTCATCGGACTCAAGTCGGTCTTGCCATCGGACTAAGAAACGTTGATAACCTTTGCCCCGGGTAGTGATAGCTTGGACATCCAGGATACGCTCAATCCGCTCTCCTCTCTCAGGTATAATTGGAGGTGGACACTCAGATTCGGGTTCACTCTCAAAAGAAAGGTCAGGCCCAAATGGCTCGCTAGGTATGTGTTGTACCCTGACGGCTCACCCTCAAGCGGAACCGGCCCATTCTTGCGGTCCAACCGGGCCACCACTTCAGAGCTCCGACTGTTACCCTGTCAGCGGTCCGACCCACCAGAGCTGAGGTCCGAACGACCCTCTCCTATTGGGGTCCGGCCTGTCTCTCTCCTTCAGTAGTCCGACCCACTATAGCAGAGGTCTGAACGACCCTCTCCTGCTGGGGTCCGGCCCGTCACTCTCTTCCAGCGATCCAACCCACCGGAACTGAGATCCGAACGACCCTCTCTTACTGGGATCCGGCCCGTCACTCTCCTCCAACGGTCTGACCCACCGGAGCTAAGGTCCAAACGACCCTCTCCTGTTGGGGTCCGGCCCATCACTCTCCTTCAGCGGTCCGACCCATCGGAGCTGAGGTCCGAATGACCCTCTCCTGCTGGGGTTCGGCCCATCACTCTCCTTCGGAGGTTTGGCCTTTAGTCTGGCCGACCGGCTTTCCCACGGCCGACGTCCGACAGGCGAGCCTTAGCATCCAGGGAATTCCAGAAGCACCTTTCTGTTACTGCGAGATCCTGCTGTCCCAACAGCCTTGCTCCACTACTTCCATGATGCTGCCGTATCCGCGTGCCACTTGGCCACTCTCCAGATTCTCCTAGGGGCAGATTGGTCTTTCTTAGCCTCTCCCCTAATGGATTTTGGACTGTTCTGCACCTATATAAGGTACCCGGGGGACCCCGTTCGAAGGTAGAAGAACTCTTCCCTCTCCATATACTATTGATCCCTTGATTCCTCCATTATGTTGCCTTCAACCTCCTGCTAATTTAAGAATCGGAGGGTCCCCCGCCGGAACACCATCGGTGCCCTTAGGGATTTTGTTGCAGGTTTGTCCAGGAGAAGAGCACTCTAGCACATCCAGCCGCCCCCAGTCCCCGGTCCAGGAGTTGACGCCGCAACAGATTGGTGCTAGAGGAAGGGCCAACTCTTTCTTCAAAAGGAGGAATCCATCGTCACGGCTACAAAATGGTTAAGGGAAGAGCTCCAAATGCCACTGCCAGAAGAGGTATCTCCCCTCCCAAGTCTGAGGAACCTCCCAGGGAAAATGATGTCGCCGCCATCGCCGCTACTACCACAGAACCCACCATCATACTAGGGTTATAGCAGTTCCAAACTTTGGTGAATCGCATTGAAACACTTACTGCTGTAGTTTAGCATTTCCAAGAAGCAGCCGACAACCGTCAGCAACTACCAATTGCTTCCTACACCAACTCTCCATCTACTGCTGAGGGAAGCCGATGGCCGGAGGTTCCCCAGCATTATTCTTGCATCATCACGGAGCCCCGGAGGTCATTGGGTGAACATGTTGACGGCAAGAGGGCGAGGTCTGCTTCGCCTTCCTACGCCGAATATGTCCCAGTCAGCGATCGACCTGCTACCAAACTACCAAGGGACTGTGCCAGCAAGATCATGCGCATGGAGGAGCGCATTGCCAAAATCGCCCTCCGGCAGAAGGTCGAAGGGGGACAGGTATACGACTCCCGTCCCCAATTTTCTGACGAGATTCTGGCAGAGATGATTCCCCGCCATTTCAAGATTCCTCAGGTGGACCCCTACGACAGTACCACTGATCCGATGGACCATCTAGGCACGTACAAAGCCCATATGGAGGTACAAGGCACCTCCGATGCCCTCCACTGCATTGCCTTCCCCGCTACCCTTAAGAAGACCGCCTGGATGTGGTTCTCTGCCATCCGGCTAGGTACGATCAATTCCTTTTCTCAACTTGAATCACTTTTCCTTTTCCATTTCAGGACTTGCAGTCGGACCCCAAAAAATACCGACTGCCTCTTCCTCGTGCTGCAAAAGGAGGGAGAGACCCTTCAGGATTTCATGGCCTATTTCAACTCAACGGCCATGAAAGTCCCGGACTTAAATGAGGTTGTGGCCATGTCAGCCTTCAAGCGAGGACTCCGCTCATCCAGGCTGACCTTCTCCCTGGACAAGAAATATCTGACAAGCTATAGCAAACTCCTGGCCAAAGCGCAGAAGTATGCCCTAACGGAAGAACAAGCGGCCGACCGACGTCAAGCTGAAGGAAGGCCGACCCCCAAGAAGCGGAGCGATAAATCTCCTGAAGATCGACCTCCGAGTGATAGTCGGTGGTCGGCCCAATGCCGAAGTCCAAAGCCGAGGGACTTCCCCTAGAGGTTCGAGACTTATGCACCTCTGTCCCTGCCAAGAGAGAAGATCCTTATGGAGATTGAGAATGAAACCTTTCTGCAAAGGCCTCAGCTGGCGAGTGGCCCTCCAACCCTAAGAAATAAAGACAAATTCTGTCAGTTCCATAGGGATCATGGGCATAATACTGAAGAGTGCCTGCAATTGAAAGACACCATTAAAGACCTCATCCGAAGGGGATACTTGTGCAAGTATGTCCGACCCCATCAAGATCGGGCTGAAGCATCAAATGCCCGAAACCCTCCATAGGAGATGGAGCTCCCTAATCAGAGGCCGACCGACGAGGATGACGGCATGCTGCATCAGTGATTTGGAGGAATCTATGAGGACAGGACCGATATTGCTAAAAGGTCCAAGGGCTCCAATGCAATCACCTTCTCTGATAAAGATCTTCTGGAGACTTATGTTTTTGAGAACGATCCTGTAGTCGTGTCGGCAGTGATTTCTAATTATGATATAAGGAGAATACTTATAGATAATGGAAGCTCAACAGATGTATTGCTGTACGATGCTTTTGTGAGAATGAATCTATCCAGGTCCATGCTGCAGGAATCCCCCGCACCACTGACAGGCTTTGGGGGTAACTCCGTCGGAGTAGAAGGGGAGATAGTTCTCCTTATAACTATCGGGATGGAGCCTTTCTAGAAAACCCTCCCCATCAGTTTTGTGGTCATTCGGACAACCTCACCATATAATGCTATCCTGGACCGACCGGCCCTCAATAAATTCAGAGCCATCATGTCCACTTACCATCTGTTGGTGAAATTTCTGACCAGGAGCGGGATGGAGTGATGAGGGGAGACCGTCGGATGGCCAGGTAGTGTCTGGCCATTATGAACCAACAGTCAGAAGGCAATCCCACTCTGGAGCAACTTGAACCTAGAGCTGAAACCGATGGCCTTGGTCAGCCAGGAAATAAGATTCTGATTGTTCCCCTTCAAGAGGATGATCCCACCAAGGTCCTCCAGATTGGAGGTTCCCTCAGCGAGGATATTAAGTTAGAACTGATCGGCTTTCTTAGGAGTAACGTCAACATCTTTGCTTGGTTGGCATCGGACATGGCCGGAATACCATCGAAGGTCATCACTCACCAGCTCAAGGTGGATCCAACCTACCGACCTGTCTGACAGAAAAAGAGAAGCTTTGCCGCCGAAAGGCAGAAAGCCATCGATGAGGAAGTGAAGAAGCTCTATGATGCTGGCTTCGTCAGGAAAGTCCACTACCCTGAGTGGCTAGCGAATGTGGTTATGGTGAAGAAAGCCAACGGGAAGTGGAGGATTTATGTAGATTACACCGACCTCAACAAGGCCAGCCCGAAAGACAGCTTTCCAATACCCAAGATTGATTAGCTGGTGGATGCCACGGCCGGCCACCAGCTTCTCAGCTTTATGGAAGCCTTCTTCGGCTACAACCAAATAAAGATGCATCCGGAAGATGAGGAGAAGACCGCCTTTGTCACCGACATGGGTCTGTACTGTTATTGAATGATGCCCTTCGGCTTGAAAAATGCTGGTGCCACTTTTCAGAGGCTGATCAACCGATTGTTTGAAGGTCAGCTTGGCAGGAACATGGAGGCTTATGTGGGTTTTTGGTCACACAAAGGGGAATCGAAGTGAATCCCGACAAGATAAGGGCCATCACTAAGATGGCACATCCGACCAACAAAAAGCAGGTGCAAGAACTCACCGGCCGAATCACCTCTCTCAGCTGTTTCATCTCCCGTTTGGCTGAGAAATCTCTGTCGTTCTTTAAAACCCTGCGTCGATCGGAAGGCTTTATTTGGACTGACGAATGTTGGTCGGCTTTCGAAGCATTGAAAAAGTACTTGAAGAACCCCTCATTGCTGGCCAAGCTGATGGAGGGGAAACCTTTGTACCTCTATCTTTCGGCATTAGATGAAGCAATCGGCACTGTCCTCGTGCGAGTCGGAGAGGACGGACAGCAGAAGCCCATCTATTATATCAGCAAAGTCCTCCACGATGCCGAAAAAAGATACCCCAAGATGTAAAAGCTAATATATTCTTTGGTCACATCCGCCAAGCGGCTCCGACCGTATTTCCAGGCACATTCGATTATGGTGATGACCGACCAACCCCTTAAGGCAATCCTTCGGAGCCCGGATACATCCGATTGGCTCGCCAAGTGGGCTGTCAAGCTAAGCAAATTCGACATCTCTTTTTAGCCACGATCCGCCTTGAAGGCCCAGGTAATTGCTGACTTCATTGCAGAGTGTACATGGAGACAGGTAACATCCCCTCAAATGGTTGAAGTACCTGAAGCCGATGCCATCTACGAAGCCGAACCAACCTGGACCCTCCACGTGGATGGAGTGTCCAACCTTGCAGGCTGTGGAGCCGGACTAATCCTGGCCGACCCGGATGGGGAAAACCTGGAATATGCATTAGATTTTTTATTTCAGGTGTCGAACAATCAGGCGGAGTACGAAGCCCTCCTCGCGGGTCTATGAATTGCCAACGAACTAGGCATCGACCGACTCAGAGTCTTCTCTGACTCCCTACTGGTGGTTAACCAAGTAAAAGGGGGGTTTGAAGCAAGGGATCTGGCCCTGTCAAAATACTTAAACAAGGTACAAATCCTCATTTCTCGGTTTAGATTTTTCGAAATCCTCCACATACCTCGTCTGTAGAACTCTTAGGTGGATGCTCTGTCAAGGTTGGCTATGGCCGCCAGCGAGACTTCTGACCGAACTTTTGTGGAGCATCTGTGACACCCCAGTATTATGGAAGAGCAAACCGAGGTCCACCAGGTGGAACATGAAAATTCTTGGATGGATCCGATCCATATTTTCCTGGCTAAAGGAACTCTTCCGGAAGACCTGGCGTAGGCCAAGCGGCTATGATTGATGGTCTCTAAGTACATCATCCTTGACGGTGTCCTGTATAAGCGGTCATTCTCAAAGCCACTGTTAAAGTGCTTGGGGCTAACAGATGCCGACTACACCCTCAGAGAAGTCCATGAAGGCATCTGTGGCGACCACCTCGAGGGAAGATCCTTAGCTTACAAGATCATCCGGCAGGGATACTACTGGCCTACCATTCAGAAGGATGCGTTGGACTTCGTCCGAAGGTGCGACGCATGCAAAGGTACTCCATCATTCAAAGGAGGCCCGCCAGTGAGCTGACTCTGATCATCGTCCCATGGCCGTTCGCATAGTGGGGAATGGATATCTTAGGACCTTTTCCCCCGGCTTCCGGACAACGAAAATTTTTTCTTGTGGCCATCGATTACTTCACCAAGTGGGTGGAGGCCTAACCACTAGCACAAATAACAGAGGCCAAGGTGGAGAACTTCGTCCAGAATAATATCATCTTTCGGTTCAGCATTCTCCGGACAATTATTATCGATAATGGAAGATAGTTCGATAACTCTAAGTTTCAAGACTTTTGTCAACAATATCATATCTCTCACCGATTCACATCGGTCGGGCACCCCAAGTGCAATGGAGAGGTTGAAGTCACCAATCGGATAATCCTGCATTGGCTGAAGACCTGGCTCAACAAGGCAAAGGGACTTTGGGCGGAGGAACTCCACTCAGTATTATGGGCATATCGGACGACCGCCAGAATGTCGACCGGCGAAACTCCATTTAACTTCACTTATGGAAGTGAAGCTGTCATCCCTATTGAGACCTCTCTTCAATCTCTCTGGATTGACCACTACGCCGAACCAGCAAACTCTGAACGGTGAAGGGTTGATCTGGACTTGCTTGAAGAAACAAGACTTCAGGCAAGCATGAAGATGGCGATATGCCGCCAAAAGATGGTGAAGTATTACAACTCGCGAGTCAAGGCACGAGCTTTTCGAGTCGGAGACCTGGTCCTGCGGAGGACCAAAATTTTGAGACTGACAGAGCAAGGCAAGCTTTCCCCTAATTGGGAGGGACCTTATCGGGTCGTCGAAGTAGTTCGAGCCGGCACTTATCGACTTGAATTTTTGGACGGACGACAAATGGTGCATTCGTGGAATGTAGACAACCTCCGCAAGTATTATTAATGAAGTCCGCATTACTTCCACAAACCACTTCTAAAAGTCCAACTCCAGTCGATAGAGGCTATAGGGTAGCCCACTTCCGAAAGTCCGACTCCGGTCGGCAAAGGCTCTAGGGTAGCCCACTTTCGAAAGTCCAACTCTGGTCGGCAAAGGCTCTAGGGCAGCCCACTTCCGAAAGTCCGACTCCAGTCGATAGAGGCTCTAGGGCAGCCCACTTCCGAAAGTCTGACTCCGATTGGCAAAAGCTCTAGGACAGCCCACTTTCGAAAGTTCGACTCCGGTCGGCAGAGGGTCTAAGGTAGCCCACTTCCGAAAGTCTGACTCCGGTCGGCAAAGACTCTAGGGCAGCCCACTTCCGAAAGTCCGACTCCGATCGGCAAAGGCTCTAGGGCAGCCCACTTCTGAAAGTTCGACTTCGGTCGGCAAAGGCTCTAGGGTAGCCCACTTCCGAAAGTCCGACTCCAGTCGACAGAGGCTCTAGGGTAGCCCAATCCGGACAAGCCGACGGACCAACACTTAGGTTAAAATTCCTAACCTCATTACTCCGGCCTAAGCTAAAATTTGATCGCTGCCTCAACTACTTCTGGTTTCGGAAAGCCGATGGACCAACACTTAGGTTAAACTACCTAAGCTCATTGCTTCGGCCTGAGCTGAAATCCGATCGCTGCCTCAACTACTTCTGCATTCGGAAAGCCGACGGACCAACACTTAGGTTAAACTGCCTAAGCTCGTTGCTCCAGCCTGAGCTACCATCCAACCACTGCCTCAACTACTTTTGGGTTCGGAAAGCTAACGGACCAACACTTAGGTTAAACTACCTAAGCTCGTTGCTCCGGCTTGAGCTACCATCCGACCACTGCCTCAACTACTTCTGGGTTCGGAAAGCCAACGGACCAACACTTAGGTTAAACTACTTAAGCTTGTTGCTTCGGCCTGAGCTACCATCCGACCACTATTTCGATTGATCTTGGTCTGGAAAGTCGACAGACAAATACTTCGAGCAGAAATCCTATGGGAATCTAGTTCGGCTTGAGTCACTGTTCGATGTTTATCCTGGAGGTTCGACCACCCACTCGGATCAGCCGACTGGCCAACACTTAGTGAGATCTCAGAGAGAAGGATATGAGATAGTGTAAAAAGAAAAAAAAAGTTTTTCATTGCTTCCCAAAAGTTTCTTTACAAAAACTGAAGGTCAGACCTTTACAAACAACTAGGTCTGACCCTCAGGAGGTACAGTATCTATGGCCGCTTCGACCCCCTCAGCGACAACAGTTGTTTTGGCCTCCTCAGCCCCTTCAGCTGCTTCGGCTTCAGCTCCGACTGGGGCATCCGTTCCGGCAGCTTCTACGATGGCCTCCATAGGAGCATCAGCCGCTCGGGTAGTCGGATCCACTGCTTCCAAACCCCCTTCTTCTGCTGGCTTCGACGGTTGAAGGAATGATAGATCGAGGTCTGGAAAGGCTGCACTAACCTTTCCCAGGCACTCATCATATCCGTAGTCAAAGCCGACCGTCCCAGCTTCATTCATCTCCTCGGTGAAGTCCACCGAGGCTTTGTAAGTTGCAACGGCCTTCTCACCGACCGTCTTCAGTAGTTCCTGGGCCATCTTCAATAGGCCCTTATACCTCTCCGCCACTGCCTGATGGCCCTATGCACGGACCTCGCATTCGGTCAAGCACCCCTCCTCGATGGCCAGCCGACGGGTTAGGGCCTTGATCTTCTTCTTCTTATTTTTCAGACTCACCTCCCGATCCGCCTTTTGGGCAAGCAAGTTCTCCAACTGCTTCTTCCGGGCCTCTGATTCGGCCCGCAAGGTGGACACCTCTGCTGCTATAGCCCTCAAGCCAAGCACCTCCTCCCTAGAAGCCGTCAGCACCTCCCAAGCAGTGTCCCTCGCCAACTCCGCTGCTTCGGCCTCTGGGTCAACTGCTCCTTCAGATAGAGCAGCTCGCCCAAGCCCTCATCCATTAGCAAGTTGTCTTTGACGAGCTGCCAGCAAAAATGCACAGTCAGAAAGCCGTCACCCATGAATTCAAGATGGAGAAATAAAAAGCTTTACGTACCCCCAGAAGATGGCTGAGAGAACTCCTGGCTGCCTCGTTCACCGACCGCCTGTCATTGTCGGGGGCGGCCCTCTGAAGCAACTCCTTAGCTTCCTCAGCAGCGCGCCACTTTTGGCGCTCCTCCTCATAGTGGGCATCGCCGGCCCTCTCCTCAACGACCGACGGCCCCTCCCCTGTAGGGGTTCCCCGGATCATCGGGGGAGTCACCGCAGTCGGCTCCAATGGTAGGGATGAAGGAGCCGCATCCGCCTCGATCAGCATCGGAAGCCTCTCTTCTGTCGGGGCAACAAGTTGTCGATCGAAGAGGATCGCTCGGACATGATCACCCTTCGATGTTCGGTCAAAGGCATGTCATCCTCTGACTTGACCGATACCACCGTGGCAGACGGCTCTGCCATCCATCTTTTCTTTGGCCTCTTGGGTGCCGGTTCTGTCGCCCACTTCTTCGACTCCTGTGGGGTCAGCTCCGTAATCCGAACAACCCTCTGCTGTACAAACCATGC
The DNA here is from genome assembly GCA_021397845.1 of Areca catechu. NCBI lineage: Eukaryota > Viridiplantae > Streptophyta > Magnoliopsida > Arecales > Arecaceae > Areca > Areca catechu. The sequence continues at coordinate 150,919,617 of CM038040.1, read as the reverse complement.
TGAAAGGACCACCCGATCCGGCTTCATCTTCTCACCTGTCAACAAACAAAGTTAAAGTAAGATGCGGTCGCCAAGCCAACAGAGGATAAAAAAGCCAATCTCTCTCTACGACTCTCGTCCTACCTAACATCGGGTGCCGGCTAAGTCCGGCCTGGTGAAGACTCCCCTCGTGAAGCATAAAGCTGACAAACTTTGGATTCTCATCATCCAATTTGTGGAAGTTAGACTCGTCGACCCTCGAGACTTTCTTTCCATTCAGAGCATTCGGCCTCAGCTCCCTCCAGGCTACCTCAAAGCCCCACAGCTCCAGGCTATCTACAAAGAAGTATTGGGACTTCCATCCATAAATTACGGATGGAATCCCCCCTAGTATTTTTTGGCCAGGGCATGGACTGAACATCCACCACTCCTAACTTCGGAAGTCCTGCTTCAACAAGAAAAAATTGGAAAATAAAGATACCCTCAGCTCGATGTCGGCCTCCCGACACAGAACTACAAAGCCGTAGAGAACCCAAATACAATTCGGGGTCAGCTAGGCGGGGTGACTCTATAGGTGTTGAAAATCTGAACAAAGAAGCTATGGATTAGGAAACGAAGACCGGCTTTCAGGTGGTCTTCGTATATGGGGAGAGCTCCTAAGTTCAAAGGCCCGTTCACTCTACCCTCACGGCTAGGGACGGTCAAGTGTAAAGTGGAAGGAATGTTATATACAATCCTAAGGTTTTCGACCCTCTCTCAGGTCATGGCCTAAGGGATATCGAAAGGACCGGGTTCCCTATTGCCTCAAGCCGAACCCCGACTCCCAGAGGCCATTCTTAAATGGGTTGCAGAAAGGGAGGAAGATGGGGGATGGAGGAAGACGGGACTAACCTGGTCCCCTGGTTCTCTAAGAGAGGCTAAAGCAATGCAAAGAGGGAGGAGGCTGCCTTCTCTTCGAGCACAAGCATGATGAAAGGTTCCTTCTGGGTGTTGCGTCCCTCCTTTTATAGGCATCCGGGGGCAGCTTCCCAATGCATCCCCCCACGTGCCGAGATCCAATGGCTGGCACCTCAATTTTTGAGTTGGACGAGAATCCGAGGGGACGCATCGGATCATATCCAGCAGTGATCCACATGATAGTCGAAGCAACGGTGGATGGACCACTCCAAGAAGTTCCCCAACCACTCTGATGGAGCCACGTGTCCCATGTCGCATCAAGAATCCAAACGGGCAATGCCATGCACCGTACCAGCAATGACTGCTCCTCTTGTCTTCGCTAATCAAACTCTGACACCTGTCCTGGAGCAAAAATCAGAGTAGAAGGTGGCCGGTAGCAGCACGCCGAATTGGATTCACCATCGTCTGATGGACTGATGCATTTACTATTATTTAATGCACTCTCCCTTTGAGCCTACGAGCTCGCTCGAAGCACAAGGGCAAGGGGGATAGTGTTGTACCCTGACGGCTAACCCTCAAGCAGAATCGGCCCATTCTTGCGGTCCGACCAGGCCACCCCTTCAGAGCTCTGACTGTTACCCCATCAGTGATCCGACCCACCGGAGCTGAGATCCGAACGACCCTCTCCTGTTGGGGTCCGGCCCGTTGCTCTCCTTCAGCGGTCCAATCCACTGGAACTGAGGTCCGAACGACCCTCTCCTGCTGGGGTCCGGCCCGTCACTCTCCTCCAGCGGTTTGACCCACCGGAGCTGAGGTCCGAACGACCCTCTCCTGGTGGGGTCCAGCCCATCACTCTTTTTCAGTGGTCCAACCCACTGGAGCTGAGGTCCGAACGACCCTCTCCTGCTAGGGTCCGGCCCGTCACTCTCCTTCGGAGGTTTGGCCTTTAGTCCAGCCGACCGGATTTCCCACGGCCGACATCCGATAGGTGAGCCTTAGCATCCAGAGAATTCTAGAAGCACCTTTCTGTTACTACGAGATCCTACTATCCCAACAGCCCTGCTCCACTACTTCCACGATGCCGCCATATCCGCATGCCACATGGCCACTCTCCAGATTCTCCTAGGGGCAGATCGATCTTTCTCAGCCTCTCTCCTAACGGATTTTGGACTGTTCCGCGCCTATATAAGGTACCCGGGGGACCCCGTTCAAAGGTAGAAGAACTCTTTCCTCTCCATATGCTGTTGATCCCTTGATTCCTCCATTCTGTTGCCTTCAACCTCCTGCTAATTTAAGCATCAGAGGGTCCCCCGCCGAAACACCACTGGCGCCCTTAGGGACTTTGTTGCAGGTTCGTCCAGGAGAAGAGCGCTCCAGCACATCCAACCACCCCTGGTCCCCCGTCCAGCAGTTGACGTCGCAACAGTATGTTTGCTGGTTCCCTGTACTCGACTAAGTCTGAGATATTGAAAGTTGAGCTAATGCCATAATTCGGGGGTAGCTCAAGAATGTAGGCATTAGGGCCGACTCTCTTTATCACTCTAAAGGGTCAGCTCCACGAGCATGAAGTTTCTTAACGGTTCCTGATGGAAACCATTTAGGCCTAAGCCTAATCATTACAGAATCCCTTTGATCAACTCTTCGGCTCTTACTCAAGAATCAACCAAATTATTTAAAAATTTATACTTAATGCATAATGCAAAATGCAGACTTAATGATGCATTCCTATAGAGCAAAATTTTATTAGACTCTCTAGGATCTAAACCTAATAGATTATTGACTCTCTAGGTTTGACCCTGGTCTGGTATGCACATGAGAAATTACCATGGATTCCTAGCAAATGCCATAAGGTATACCAGAAGTAGGTAGCAAATGGGATGGGCTCTAGGGATTCATGCAACCTAGAAATCTTAGCAAAATATAACCCCATGGCTCTAGAAATGTGAGAAGGCTCAAGGAAGGATAGGAAATAAGAATCAGAGTCTTGGGGTGGCTTATAGGAAACATGAAATAGACTTTGGTTATTCAGGATGACCTTAAAATTGGGACATTGTTCTATAGGTGTCATATGGTCCACTTATTCCGGTAGATCTTGGAGCTCACTAGGGTCAATCCCATAGTGAGGAAGGTATGTTAAAGAGGATCCTGGGACCAAGTCTATAGTATGCTGGATGTCTTTCAGGGGTGGAAGTTGATCAGGTAACTCATCGGGAAGTACATCCTTAAATCCCTTCAAAGCTTCAACTATCTCTTGAGGATGTTCTCTTTGGGTTGGTTCATTAAGGGTTTGTTCCTGAACTCCTTCTATGGACAGGACTGGAGAACTCTCATGTTCATTTACTAAATGTGATCCTGGCTCGGTCATTTCTTCTTCAAATTCTTTAGTGGGTTCAGGATCTTTTTTCTTTGATTCCTCAATGATTTCAACCTTGGGCCCATCTTCACCATACTCTTCTACTAAACTTGTCTCATACATGTTTTCGTTGGATTCTTTGATGGGCTCCGGAATTTCTTTCTCTATATTTTCAATGGGTTCAACCCTTTCATACTTAAAGACTTCAATGGGCTCAGGGGTTTTCTTATTTTAATTCTCAGAATGTTCAACCTTTTCTTCCTGAAATTTATTAAAGGGTTCTTCCTCAGTAACCTCTTTCTCTAACTCCTTAGACTTGATCAGGGTGACTCCAGGCTTCTCTTCCTTAAGGCTACTTGATTCTCTTTTAACCTGGTACTTAGGCTAAATTGGTTTGATTACAAATTTCTTCCCATGGTGACTAAAGGCACAAGTATTAGTCCGACCATAAATGATGCAGAACAAAGAATAAAGAAGCGTATGAGGAAGTAAAATTAAGATTAATTCTTTTTTTTTTTGTTTTTATATTTCAGAAATTGGCTTCGACTCAAAGTAAAGTTAAACTAAGTTGATGGAAACTAGGTAAGGATTGAAAGCACAATTTAGAAGAAGCTAAGTTATCAGAGTAGTTCAGAAGTAACGGATCGCTGGGGGTTGAGAAACTCCCAGACCTAGGATTTCGCTCTGAACTTTCAACAGAACAGAAATAGAGAGAAGAGATGGTTTACTAACCAGACAGTGATCTTCTCAGGATTTTGGTGGAAGAACTCTCTCGAGCAGATTGTGGGATCCTCGGAGTCGGCTATCTTCGCAAAGGATCCTCCAATACTGGTCTCGTGGTTTGGTCAGCTTCTCCTAGACTCAAGATCTGGGAAAGAAGAGGAACAAATGATGGAATTCAGAAACTCAAGAAAAGATTTTACCAGGTTGAAGAACTTGAAAGCTGAAGTTGCTGAAATCGAATTCTCCTGGAGGCCGATCTGACTTCCTCTTAGAATTGTTGTAGATCTGCAGTATCTGGACTGGGGCTGGATGCTGGTGGTCGGCCTGGACTTGGAGATGGTGGCCGTGAGAAGGGAAATAGACTAGGGCTTGGTGGAAAGAGAAGGGTGATGGCGGCTAGGGTTTGGGAGTGGAGTGGCTAACCTAGGGTTTGGGGTTTTGGAGATCTCTCACCTCCTCAAGGTTCCAGGGGAACCCGGATTTACTCCCTCATGGAGCTCAACACCTGGAAGCAAGTGCGGAAAAGAGAAAACACAAGTTTGCTCATAAAAAAATTTCTTTCATTCATCTGATTTTTTTAAACTTACAAGAGGGGTTTAATTTATAAGGCTTTACAAGGGAGGAGGGTTTCACATCTTCCCATGTGGGACTAAAGGAGGGGATCTACAAATTAGGGCAAATCCTTCACATATGGTCGGCCAAAGTACCAAAAAAATTGGATTTGGGTTATAAAAGGCAGGTAGATGGCGCCACCTTGCTTGGATCTTCAAGAAAAATTTTCTTCCTTCCCTGGATCAACTCTTTTGGACTCCTCCTTTTCTTCCTCCCTAAGTCAAGGTCCTTCCCATCTTTGTTTTGGATGTCTTTGGCAGGTAGTGGGCGCCCCCTTGAAGCTCTCTTCCAAGAGGATTTCTTCCCTTCTTTGTTTTGGGTTTCTTGGGAAAGTCTTGGCCGCCCCCTTGATTTGTGGTCTCTTGGTGGACTTCTCTTTATCTGGCGCATGAGAGAAGGAAGTTGCCATCTGTGGAGTGGGGACCAAAAGCAGCTGGATGTAGATATGGCGCCCCTTGGACTGGGAGTGCGGCTGGGAGTGTGGTGTCCACTTGCCTGGTCTTGGAAGAAAGTGTAACATCCCAGGTTGAAACCCTAGTCCACTACTGAGTCAACATGACTCAACAAAATAAAATGCAGGTAATGTAGACTCAAGCTAAATTAAGTTGATCTAGTCAACTCTTATTAAAAACCAAAAACCCTAATTCTTCGGGCAAGGTTAATCAGAGATCCAGATGGAGCTCTGAAGTCTTCTTCTGAGTCTGGTGCCCGCACCAATTCTCCCAGGTGGGAGGAACTCGACCCTGTCGAGTATGGATCAAGTTGGCTCTGGTATCTCTCCAAGAGGTCTGGGTCCAGCTCTTGTAACTCTTCTCGGGAGATCCAAGAGTCATCAGAATCTGGCCTTCCTAGCCAGCGGACCAGGTATCTTTGGTATCCTCGATTACGAGTAGAGATAACCTGATCATCCAGGATCTTTTCAATCTGCTCTTTCCTCACAGGCCAGTTTGTTGGTGGACACACAAGGTTGGGTTCACTCTCAAGAGCAGGATTAGGCTCAAAAGGCTCACTGGGAATCACAGCTGGCTCTCTATACTCTACTAGGTCTGTAATGTTGAAAGTGGAGCTAATGCCTAGTTCTGGAGGCAACTCGAGCACATAGGCATTGTATCCTACTCTCTTCACCACTCTAAATGGACCAGCTCCTCTAGCATGTAACTTTCTAACGGTTCCAGGAGGGAACCGTTCAGGCCTTAACCTAATCATTACACAGTCTCCCTCAACAAAAGTTTTGACTCGCCTTTGAGAATCAGCCAACTTCTTATAAGTTTCATTACTTAAAATTATTTTGGCATGAATTTCTTTATGCAAGTCCTTTACATGCTATGCAAGTGAATCAAGAGACTTGTGTGTGTGGGCTAATAGTGAAATAAGATCAAGTGGTGTGTGAGGCTTGTATCCATGAACAATTTCAAAGGGACTCTAGCCTATAGACCTATTGATCGAAACATTGAATGTAATTTTAGCCCTGAACAAAATACAAATCCCAATTCCTGGTGCTCTCAATCAAACCAAAATCTGAGTCAATGTCCTAAACTCGACTGACGATGCATTCCTAAAGAATGGACTTTATTCAAAGGAACCCTAGGTCTAAACCTAACAAACTACGACTCTCTAGGTTTGACCTTGGGTCGGAGGATGGCATGCAGAGCATGAAAACTTATCATGGGTGCCTAGTAGGTGCCATAAGGTCTTCCAGAAGTAGGTGGCAAACCTAATAGGTTCTGACACATGGTTCGCTCTAAAGACTTCGACAAAGTATACTTGGATGGTGTAAGAAGCATTGGAAGTCCTAGAGAAAGGGAGGAAATATGGGGCGGAGTCACGAATTACCTGCTGACTAAAGGTGGTGACCTGAAGGTTTGAATGGTGATCTATGAGTGTCAACTGGTCATCCTTTCGAAAGGAAAAGTTTGCTACTCCCAGGAATGGATCAAGAGATGGTTCGGGAAGCAGCCTAGGACATGTGATTGCAACAGTTAAAGTTTGTTCTCTAAGCAAATAATGATCCATTTTTCAAGAACTGGATTGAAGAATGATTCATGGAAGGGCTTATGGATGATGACCTCAAGACTTGAAATTTGACCTATGGGTATGGAAAGGTATACTCTATAAAAGGGTAGGTCAGTCATGCAAAGGAAGGGGTCTGGGGCCATAAGGAGGACTTCTACAGGACTGGGTGAACCAATCCGCTCAAGACAAGGATGTTCAACTGAGATTACGGGAGAGACCTTAGTGGCTGGGCATGGAACAAGGTCCAATTGTAAGAGGCTTGATTTAGTCATCCTAAGGAGAGGATCTACCATAGGGTGGGCAAACTTAAACAGTTCTGTGCAAAGATCTTCAATTGGTACTTGGGGAATGACTGTCATTAGAGGGTACGAACTAATAGCTCGGGCTAACACTATGAGTTCTTCCTGGGGGTATTTGACTAAAGAAACCCTGTTCTCACAAATCTCTTGAATTTCTGAACTAGGTCCTATCAGTTGGTTGCTCTCCAAGGTCTCCTCAGGTAAGGAACCAATAGTATCAATGTCACATTCTTCAAGTTCTTCCCCCTCATATTCATCAACTAGACTCAAGCCAGCATCATATACTTCCTCGATGCCATCTTCAATGGGTTTCGGGTCAGTGGTGATCGGGTCAACTGATTCTAGGCTTGTCATACCTAACCTTTCTTCCTCATTGGTAGGCTTGGGTTCTCCCTCATTAATGTCATCCTTAGGATTCTTACCACTTAGCTGTGCACAAGCCAGTCCTATGCATGGGCACTGACTAGATTTATGGCCTCTTTCTCTACAAAACAAACATTCTTGAGATATAGGAACCTGGGTCACACTGGGTTTCAAGCTAGTAGAGACCTTACTTGGGCATGGGTGTGGATCTAAATGGTTTGATCTAGAAGACTGGGGTTGTTGAGTGACTGGTCTAGAATATTGTAAGGACCTCTCATAGACACAATCCACACTATAGATATCATGGTTAGGCTTCCTAAGGTTATGCTCGGGATCATGGTATAAGGTCCTCCTAGGCTCCTGGCATGGATAAGGTTGGGGCCTATTAAATTTTGGATCAGGGATCCAATTTTGATGTCTATGTTTCTCAAGTACTTGGACTCGATCCCTAAATTGGGAAAAACCCTCATTCATGTCCTGACTCAATTTGGTCATACTTTCGGTAAGATTTCTAACCATGGCCTCTAAATCTGGTTGGGTTTGACTAGGTTGGTAGGGTACTCCATTCCGGGTAGACATGATGATGCAAGCAAGCACACAGAATGTGACTAGACTAAAGCGACTACTGGCTAACTAAACCTAGAGCCCAAACTAGATGCCCAATCAGAGTGGCAAGCTAGCCTGTAGTAACTCAGGACTCAGCCAGGCAGGTGTAAGGGGAGTGTTAGGTCCCTAGATGCCAATCCTAGACACCAATCAGAGATTGGCCAGGTAGGCGGACCAGCACACAAGCCCTTCGGGATGGAATCCCTGAACCACCGTTCTAGACACTGAGTACAAAGCACACACAGAGTAACCAGACAAACTGACTCAACACTAGCCTTGACCCGACTTGTTGATGTCCCTAGCCCACTAGGGCAAATTAGGTCTAATTAATTTTAAGATTAAAGGCTTAGGTTCGAATGAGTGGGTGGTGATTTTGGGCTAAGAAGAGGTTATCAACTCCTCCCCTTATCTTAGATGCTCAAATGCCCTTAAGATGAATTAAGTGTTGAACATTCAAAAATAATTGAATTGCAGAAACATAAAAACAGAGTTACAGTAATTTAATTCTCAGAAATCTCACGGAAACCAATAAATCACATGAAAATTATGAAAAATATCTTCAATTATACTGGTTTCAGCAAAACAAAAATTACCGAATTTGGAGTTACTTGCAGTGAGAAATAATTCCTGCAACAGAGAAATTACAGGCTGAAAATAGAGTACTTCCCCGTTTACAATTCCTGCTATGAAATTGTAACCCAACGGATCCCCTACACGCCCAAGGAACACCCCGTGGAATGGGAAGAGGAGGTTTGCACCTCGCTTCGTTCCTAGGACCGGACGTCCTGGGGAGTCTACTTCGAGCAGACAAAGTAAAAGAGAGAGACTCAAACAAGCAATCAAACAGAAACCCTAGACAGGGCTCTGATACCAAAAATGATGCAGAACAAATAACAAAGAAGCATATGCGGAAGTAAAATTAAGATTAATTCTCTTTTTTTTTTTGTTTTTATATTTCAGAAATTGGCTTCGACTCAAAGTAAAGTTAAACTAAGTTGATGGAAACTAGGTAAGGATTGAAAGCACAATTTAGAAGAAGCTAAGTTATCAGAGTAGTTCAGAAGTAACGGATCGCTGGGGGTTGAGAAACTCCCAGACCTAGGGTTTCGCTCTGAACTTTCAACATAACAGAAATAGAAAGAAGAGATGGTTTACTAACCAGACAGTGATCTTCTCAGGATTTTGGTGGAAGAACTCTCTCGAGCAGATTGTGGGATCCTCGGAGTCGGCTATCTTCACAATGGATCCTCCAATACTGGTCTCGTGGTTTGGTCGGCTTCTCCTGGACTCAAGATCTGGGAAAGAAGAGGAACAAATGATGGAATTCAGAAACTCAAGAAAAGATTTTACCAGGTTGAAGAACTTGAAAGCTGAAGTTGCTGAAATCGAATTCTCCTGGAGGCCGATCTGACTTCCTCTTAGAATTGTTGTAGATCTGCAGTATCTGGACTGGGGCTGGATGCTGGTGGTCGGCCTGGACTTGGAGATGGTGGCCGTGAGAAGGGAAATAGACTAGGGCTTGGTGGAAAGAGAAGGGTGATGGCGGCTAGGGTTTGGGAGTGGAGTGGCTAACCTAGGGTTTGGGGTTTTGGAGATCTCTCACCTCCTCAAGGTTCCAGGGGAACCCGGATTTACTCCCTCACGGAGCTCAACACCTGGAAGCAAGTGCGGAAAAGAGAAAACACAAGTTTGCTCATAAAAAAATTTCTTTCATTCATCTGATTTTTTTAAACTTACAAGAGGGGTTTAATTTATAAGGCTTTACAAGGGAGGAGGGTTTCACATCTTCCCATGTGGGACTAAAGGAGGGGATCTACAAATTAGGGCAAATCCTTCACATATGGTCGGCCAAAGTACCAAAAAAATTGGATTTGGGTTATAAAAGGCAGGTAGATGGCGCCACCTTGCTTGGATCTTCAAGAAAAATTTTCTTCCTTCCCTGGATCAACTCTTTTGGACTCCTCCTTTTCTTCCTCCCTAAGTCAAGGTCCTTCCCATCTTTGTTTTGGATGTCTTTGGCAGGTAGTGGGCGCCCCCTTGAAGCTCTCTTCCAAGAGGATTTCTTCCCTTCTTTGCTTTGGGTTTCTTGGGAAAGTCTTGGCCGCCCCCTTGATTTGTGGTCTCTTGGTGGACTTCTCTTTATCTGGCGCATGAGAGAAGGAAGTTGCCATCTGTGGAGTGGGGACTAAAAGCTGCTGGATGTAGATATGGCGCCCCCTGGACTGGGAGTGTGGCTGGGAGTGTGGTGTCCACTTGCCTGGTCTTGGAAGAAAGTGTAACATCCCAGGTTGAAACCCTAGTCCACTACTGAGTCAACATGACTCAACAAAATAAAATGCAGGTAATGTAGACTCAAGCTAAATTAAGTTGATCTAGTCAACTCTTATTAAAAACCAAAAACCCTAATTCTTCGGGCAAGGTTAATCAGAGATCCAGATGGAGCTCTGAAGTCTTCTTCTGAGTCTGGTGCCCGCACCAATAAAGGGTGGCGTCATGATCGTAAAGCTAGGGTTGACCTAGGATAATGCTACTGACTCCCATGGAAAGGACATCATACCAAATCTCTTCCTCATATGATTGCAATTTGATCAAAACTTGGCATCTAGACTTGATAGGTATGGAAGTCGAATCTATCCATGAGACCTTATAAGGGTTGGGATGAGGAACTGGAGTCAATCCTAGGGCTTTGACAGTACTTGAAGAGATGGCATTGACATAGCTCTCGCTATCAACTATGATCTTACGTACCTTATCCCCTAACTTGACAAAGGTTTGTAGGATATTAGTCCTATGCCAATCTTCTTGCACTATGTTTTGGGTAAGGATGCACCTAACTATTCATAAAAGGTCTTCAGACTCTAAGGAAGGATCATGCTGAGGGTATTCCCTAGGGTTAGGAGGTGACTCAGACTCAGGCTCGATAGATGGTCTAGGACTATTCTTCTCTAAGTCTCCAATTCTTTCATCCAACTGATCAAGCTTACTGTTCATCTAAGCCAATTATTCCATGATGACCTTTAATTGATCTTCTTGGGTGTTGTCCATGGGTTCACTCGATTGGGAAAGATGGGAGTGATAAGGGACTTCGGACCTGGTCGACATGCACACACACGGAAGATGCTAAGGGTTTGCTTAGACTTAAAAAAATCAAACCAAAAGTTAAGTCAAGAAGACAAACCTGGTGGTAGTAACTTGGCACCTGGCCAGGTAAGTGTATGGTTGGTGGAGGTTCCTCTTTGCTTGCCTTAGACACCAATTTGAAATTGGCCAGGTAAGCGAACCAACCCACCTTCCTTCGAGCTCTTGTCACTGAACCACTTGCCTAGACACCAGCTACTCAAGCACACACAAACCAGTTGTCTAACTTGGCTTGACACTTGGTTCGACCCGACTTCGTGGGTGTCCCTAGCTCACTAGAGAAATTAAGTGTCTATTTGATGTTAATTAGAGCTTGGGTTCGATATACTGGGTGGTGATTTTTGGGCTAGGGACAGGTAATGAAATCCTGATCCTATGTCAAATTGCTGCCCTTAAGATGATTTATGAGGATGATGGCATGCAAAATGATCTAGTGAGATGTCTCTAAATTATATTTTTGGGTTTTTGAAGGATGAAAGCAGAAATGAGATGAAGGAAATAATAAGAGATGAAGCTAAATGCAAATTAAACTATCTAAGAAATGAAAACATAAGAAAAATGCACTTGCTGAAATTCTCAGAACAGAATTTCTTCTCAGGTAGTATTCCGGCTTGTAGAAATTCTACAAGCTGCAATAAAATCTGAGAAAATTATCAAAAATACTTTGAATTATATTGATCTAAAAAAACAAAAATCATGACATTCGGAGATTCCTACAGGTAGTACCACCTAAAACAACATATCATGTACGAAAAGGAAAACTACAAAAATTCAAAGATAAAATCTAAGATGCAAAATCTTTTTATTCTTTTAAACCTATTCTTCTTGTATTCTCCTTCAAAGGTCTATCACAATGGCACCCCTACATGCCTTAGGAGATCCCCGTGGAATGGGAAGAGAGGATCTTGAAACCCTACTTTTCTTCTAAGACTGGACGGCCTGGTAAAGCACCAAATCCAGGTACTTAAGAAGAGCTAAAGTCCTAACCATGCTCTGCTACCATAAATGATGGGGGACTAACTAAATGCAAGATGAAATGATGCAGGTGATTTATTCCTTTATGATTTTTAGGGTTTTTTTATAAGTTATGGATTCCCGAAGACAAACCAAGAGTAGATCTAGGGATTCAATAATAATAAGAACTACTAGCAGGTGAATTAGCCCCTAAACAAGGATAAAAAGAGAACCCCGAGATTGAGAAATCTCGTAGGACTTAGCTCTCATAACAATACCTACTTAGGAGTCTAGGGTTGCAAACCTCAAAGATTCGAAGCACCCGATGCCGAAATCACTCACTCTAGCAGATGCGGCTAGGATGATCGAGCCTTCAACCCCGCGGATGCAACGGCTTGCCGTCCGAAGATCTCAATGATAAGGGCAACCGACTCCATACTCGTGTCACCTAGAGGACCTGCGAATATTCAAGGGGAGTTAGGATTTGATCAAGGAGAAAGCAAATAGAGAAAGGGATGAAAGTTGAAGTGGTGATGGTGGAGTTCTTCTGGCTAAGCGCCCGGTTGGATGATCCCACTAGACCCTGACTCGAAGTACGAGGATGGAGTTGCGAAAGAGACGTTAACTTGAGGTCTCACACCTCTCGACGCCCGAAGGTGAAGGTGCTCCCTCACGGAGATCGTCATTCCTAGTGAACAAAGGCAACTAAAGAAAACTGGCTCTTAAAAAAGACTTGGTTTTTCATTCATCAAAAATTAGCTTTGCAAAGGAGGGGTAAGGTCCCTTTTGTAGGCACCTTAGGATCCCATTTAAATTTCAAATGAAAATTACAAATCTTTTCTTGATGGGCACCTAAAAATTCAAAAATTATTCCTTCTTGGCCGACCATGAATGTGGCTTGATGTGAGGCTTAAAGCAAGGCTTGTGTCCTCCTTCTTTCCTTGGTTGTGCTTCCACCTTTGGTAGAAGGCATGATATGGGGAGTGGAAAGTGGAGGCGCCCATGGATCTTGCTATTCCTTCCAAAGTTGTTCAAGTAGTTTGGGAAGAAAGCTTGATAGGAGGCTTGAAGCAAGGGATTTGAATTCTCCAAACTTTAACTCTCTTTGACCTTCCTTGGCCGGCCACCCATGTTTGGAAAATAGATTGATAGGAGGGAGGGAAAAAGGGAGTGTATCAAGTGATGTGTCCCCCCCTTTTGGCATCCAGAATATGAATTGTGTGCCGCCCACATGGCATGGTGAAGTGGCACCATGTAGGATGAAGAGGTGGTCCCCTGAGCTGAGTTGGCTTCCTTCATGGCTTAGCTCAAAAGGTGACTAGACTTCAAGACCAATCTTTCTTCAAACAGACTCAGACTGGACTCATTACGGGATTGGACTTAGTACAAGACTCGACTTGACCAACTTGGTCAAAATACAGGACTAGACATAGACACTTAAGACTCAATTCAAAGCTAAAGAAAATTACACGGTTTAGGCTTGAAGCCTTATTGCAAGACCCAAAAAGTTGGAACCCTAATTGGACATCCACAGAGGGTTGAGGAGCCTCTGTCGGATTCTGGTGCCCACACCAGTTAGTTTCCTTACGGGCCTCCAATGGAGCGATCACTGGCACATGACCGATGTGCAGTATGTGTAGTCAGGATTTTATTCTCTTTCGAGGCTAGCCACGGGCCGATCATGGCCATAGTCAGAGGGACTATGAGAATAAAGTAAATGGTTGGCCATCCATAGTTGTGTCATTTATAATTGAATGTGCATGTAATGTGATATTGCATTTCATTTTATTGTGAACTAGTTGTTCTGTGATGCATAATTTGTGTATGGTTGTAAATTGTTGTTGACATGTTTATGCATATATTAGAGGTGTTGATAATTTACTGAGCTTGTATAGCTCACCCCCTATTTTTCTATATCTTTGTTATAGATTTGGAAGATCAATCTGGCTTTGGAGACTAGTCGGTGAGGAACTAGGGTTTAAGTATTAATTCCATGGTTTATGTTTTATCTTAGATTTTAGTTGAATTTTATCTACCTGTTAATCTTTATGAAAAATTTTAGAAATAAATGAATATATAGTGAAACTTGTTCTTTACCTTTGCTTGGATATTGAATTGAAGGTTAGGCCTGGCATGATCTCTAGGGTGATACCTAAGGTTGTGGCTGGTCGCATTGTCGATTCCAGTACTGGATTCGGGGCATGACATTAGTACTGAATTCGGGGCGTGACATTAGTAGTGACTTTTCCTAGCATAACCTAGAAAAAGAGTCTCTCTAGTACACAATGTTTGGTATATTTTTTTGCTTATAACCAATCTTTTACTTTTTTTAATGTTCGAAGAATGTTTGGTTGTAACACCAATTTAAATCTTGTGGATGTTTGAAACATAAAATGGATATAACTTTACATTTTTCCCCCATTTAATATAAGATAGATGGTGTTGGCATATGCTTGTTCAAGCACCAGATAATTATCGGTTCGACCGCCTGTCAGGTCTTTTTCTTACCACACGATTGGACCAAAACACCTAGAGAGAGCCACGAGAATGGCTAAAGCGACAGCTCGGCCCTTGTCATGTCCTGGGGCCGGTCTTCGGCTCTGTTCGAAGGCCTTGATGTTGAAGATTGATCCCCAGTGCACTGTTAAAAGAGGTCGACCCGAAGAAAATAAGTCCAAAGATATTTCGGAGACTCGATAATAAACCCTCGAAGAGAGGAGGCCAAGAAATGGATCTCCGATCAACTCGATAACGACAAAAATGAATCACAATCGCATGGAAACGGCCACGCGGCCATTACCTCCAACTTCAACGCCTCCAGCCTGGCTGATATCTTCGGGTAACCGCCTATGGTTACGGGTAGGATGAAATTAAATAATCTCCATCCTAATCATAAGGCAAAAATACTGAATGACAGGCTGGCCCAACCACTATAAATACTGGTAAGAGGGGACACCAAAGGTAAGGAGGAATAATCCTGGAAAAGGAGAACAACTCTTCTTTCCCTATCCACCATTCTTTCTCTGCTCTTCGTTCTGTTACTAGAACTTTCCCCTGACTTAGGCATCGGAGTGTCCCCCACCAGAGGAAATCCGATTCAGGGACCTGTTTTGCAGGTGGACACGGGAGAGCAAACCGGCGATCCAATGGCTTTGCCCGGTCGAGGAAGGTTCTACGTCAATAGATTGGCATGCCAGGTAGGGGAGAGGATCTAGGTATCCACTGCTAACCCCCCTCCTTTTTCTTGAAAAAGGAGAGAAAAGACGAGATCCTAATGGCGAGAGGAAGAGCTCAAAATGCTTCGACAAGCAGGGGTCATCCTCCCTCTCACAGGAATGACCCGTCGGCAAATGAAGTCCCGCCTCCCGCACTTATGGTGGGACAGCAGCAATTTGAAACCCTTCTGAATCAGGTCAACACTCTTACGGCCATGGTTTAGAATTTTCAGGATAGAGCCCTCCAGGTGGGACATCCACCGACCGTATCTAGACACAATCATCGATCTTAGAGAAAAGAATATTATCAACATGGGTCTACCCATCTCTCTCTCCGGGACCACTCTTCTCCTGAGGGCCACAACTCTAGGAACCCGAAGACCGCCAATTCCCTATGGAGGAGAAAAAGATCTAGGCGATCCCCCTCCATTTCCTCCGAAGATTCCACTCCAAGAAAAGATCCGCCAAAGGAAGCCCATCCCAATTACGAGGAGAAGCTTAAGGCCCTCAAATCGGAGATTATGGCTTGTGGCTTATGAGTCATGTCCTCTGTTCACCCCTTATGTCATGGCCAAAATCGTCCCTCGGCACTTCAAGGTTCTTCAGATGGAACCTTATGATGGTACCACTAATCCACTTGATCATCTAGGCAGTTTTAAAGCCCATATGATGATCCAAGGGACCTCGTACACACTATACTATCTTGCCTTCCCTGTCACTCTCAAGAAGGCGGCTCAAATATGGTATTCGAGCATACATCCAGATACTATAGACTCTTTTTCTGACCTCAAAAAGTTGTTTATCTTGCATTTCAGGACCTGTCGCAAGATGCCTCGAAACACGGACACCCCTTTCCTCTTCCTCCAGAATGAAGGGGAAAGCCTGCGAGACTATATCTCCAGGTTAAAGGCAGCCACTCTCAAAATTTCCAATCTCAACGAGCATGTGGCCATGTCCCTATTAAAGAAGGGGCTTCGATCATCCAGGCTTAGTTTCTCCCTGGATAAGAAATTTCCTACAAGTTATGCTGAGCACCTATCAAAGGCTCAGAAATATGCCAATGTTGAAGAGCAAGCGGCAAATCGACGACTATCTGAAGGGAAACCCCTTTCGAAGAAGAAGAACAACAGGAGGCCGGATCCCCCTGCACCCTCCAACAACAACAACATGGCAACAATGGTAGTTCCAATCGACGACGAAGTCCCAAGCCCAGAGCATTGGGCGGGAGATTCGACTCTTACACCCCCTCAATCTTCCCAGGGAGAGAATTCTGATGGAGATCAAAAGAGAGAATTATCTCCAACGATCGCGTCCCATGAAAGCATCCTCTTTCGTAAGAAATTGAAACAAATATTATAGATTTCATCGGGACCACGGCCATAACACTGAGGAGTGCATCCAACTTATGGATGCCATTGAATATCTCATCAAGAGGGACTACTTGGGATGATACATCTATCACCCAGCACCTAGGCCTGAGGCTACAGCCCCCCAGGGGGCCCCTGAGGAAGTAGAGCTACCGAACCAAAGACCCACCAATGGCAATATGGGAATGCTCCATCGGCCAACCAACTGGAGAAGAGCCGAAGATGATGTCCCAAAGTGGCTCAATGACAACAACTCCATACTCTTCTCCGATGAGGACCTTATGGCAGTTCAACTCCCACATGATGATCTGGTTGTAATATCATCTGTAATGGCCAACTACGATGTAAAGCGAATCCTAATTGATAATGGAAGCTCCGCAGATGTCTTACTCTATGATGCCTTCTCCTAGATGTGCCTATCTAAAAACAAGTTACAAAGGTCTCCTATTCCACTCACCGACTTCGGAGAAAATCAAGTCGAGGTAGAGGGCGAAATAATACTACCCGTAACCCTCGGTACTGACCCCCGATAGAAGACACTGCCAATTAATTTCACGGTAATCCAGACCCCTTCGGCCTATAACGTGATCTTGGGATGACCCGTCCTGAACAAATTTCGGGCCATAGTGTCAACTTATCACCTCTTAATGTGGTTCCCCACTATGAGTAGGGTCAAGAAAGTGAAGGGAGACCAAAGGACCGCACAACAGTACTTAATGATCCAGGACAAATAGGTAGCCGATCCCATAACTCCAGACCAATTAGACCCAAGGGACCCAACCATGGACTGTGGCAAGCTATGGAAAGGACCATTCCGGTATAGTTGACCAAAGAGGACCCCACCAAAGTTGTGCAGATTGGAAGCCTGCTTGATGAAGAAATGAAAGCGAGGCTAATCCACTTTCTCAGGAACAACACCGATGTCTTTGCTTGGTCAGCTTCAGATATGTCTGGAATTCTAATCGAAGTGATTACTCATTGGCTGGAAGTCATCACTGAATATAAGCTGATCCAATAGAAGAAGAGGAATTTTGTCCTAGAGAGGCAGTGAGTGATAGATGAAGAAGTAAACAAGCTTCTCAAAGTAGAATTCATTCGAGAGGCCCACTACCCCGAATGGCTGCCAACATGGTAATGGTAAAGAAAGCTAGCGACAAATGGAGGATCTGCATCGATTACGCAGACCTCAACAAAGCTTGCCTGAAGGACAACTTTTTCTTTCTGAAAATTGATCAATTGGTCGATGCCACTGTAGGCCATCAATTGTTAAGATTCATGGATGCCTTCTCTAGGTACAACCAAATCCAAATGGACCCTCGAGATGAAGAAAAAACTACCTTCGTCACCGAGAAAGGTTTATATTGCTACAAGATGATGCCATTTGAACTGAAGAATGCCAGGGCAATGTTCCAAAGCCTAATCAACAAAATATTCAAGAAATAGCTGGAGAAAACATAGAAGCTTATGTCAACGACATGATCATGAAAAGCCTCCTTAAAGAAGATCACATCAATGACCTAGAAGAGTCATTCAATGCCTTACGGTGCCATCAGATGAAGCTGAACCCAACAAAGTATGCTTTCGAGGTAACCTCAAGCAAATTCTTGGGGTTCCTTATTACTAAGCAAGGAATCGAGGCAAACCCTGAAAAGATCCAGGCCCTCCAGAATATGAGACACCCTTCTTGTAAGAAGGAAGTACAACAACTGACGGGAAGAATCGCCTCCTTAAGCAGATTCATTTCTCGGTCAACTGAGAAGTGTCTTCCTTTCTTCAAGGTACTCCAATAGTCTCGGGGCTTCGAATGGACCGAGAACTGTCATCTTGCATTTAAGGAATTAAAGAAGTACTTGGAGGCACCACCGTTACTCTCCAAACCTCATGAAGGAGAGACTCTCTACTTGTACCTCTCTGCCATGGATGAAGCAGTCAGTTCGGTCCTCATCTGAAAAAAAGCAGACGGGCACCATAAGCCGATCTACTATATCAGCAAGGTCTTGCATGATGCAGAGGTAAGGAACTCTAGAATACAGAAGCTGATCTACTCCTTGATAATTGCGGCAAAGCGACTATGGCCTTATTTTCATGCCCACGCTATTGTGGTCTTAACTAACCAGCCCCTTAAAGTCATTCTCTGTTATCCTGAAACTTCAGAAAGAATAGCTAAATAGGCAGTTAAGTTAAGTAAATTTGACATCAGCTTTTAACCCCGATAGCCATGAAAGTGCAGGTGTTATTCGACTTTTTAGCCGAATGCACATGGAAGGCTGAAGACGAAGTCTGATCAGCTGACAGGGAAGCCGAAGGAGAAGAAGCCAATCTGAAGGACGCAGAATCTATCTGGGTCCTCCATGTGGACGGGGCCTCCAACTCCACAGGATGCGAAGTAGGCCTCATACTGGTCGAACCAGATAGACACACAATGGAGTATGCACTCCAATTCTCCTTCCATGCTTCAAATAACCAAGCCGAATATGAAGCCCTACTTATGGGACTCCGCATTGCTGAAAGCCTGGGGGTTCGAAAGATCCAGATCTTTTTGAACTCCCTGCTGATAGTGAACCAAGTCAAAGGTGACTTTGAGGCTAGGGACCCTACAATGATCCAATATTTGAAGAAGGTAAGGGCCCTGTCCTCTCGATTGGAGTTCTTTGAAATCACCCATGTGCCCTGATCGGAGAACTCCCGAGTGGATGCATTGTCTAGACTCGCCACCACTACCCCAGAATCCCTCGAGCGTACCTTCATTAAGCACCTTGAAGTTCCAAGCATAACTGAAGAAGCCTTAGAGGTGCACCAAATCGAGGTTGAACCCAGTTGGATGGATCCCATACTCAAATTCCTGAACGAGGGCATATTGCCGGAAGATAAGGCAGAAACCAAAAGGGTCCACTGGATGGCATCTCAATATGTCATCTTAGATGGGACCTTGTACAAGAGATCATTCACCCAACCTCTGCTAAAGTGCCTTGGACCATCGGACGCCGATTATGCCCTAAGAGAAGTCCACGAGGGTATATGCGGAGACAACTTAGGGAGTAGATCCCTGGCATATTATTTTGTGGGTATATGCGGAGACCACTTGGGGAGTAGATCCCTAGCTTACAAAATAATATGCCAGGGATACTACTGGCCCACCATCCAAAAGGACTCAACCAACTTTGTCCGAAGATGTGACCAGTGCCAAAGGTATGCCAACATTCAAAGATAGCCGGCAAGCTTGCTCACCCAATTGATGGCCCCCAGGCCCTTCACCCAGTGGGGCATGGACATTCTTGGCCCGTTCCCACCGGTATATGGACAAAGGAAGTTTCTAATTATCACCATCGACTACTTTATCAAGTAGGTCGAGGCTGAACCCCTGGCTCACATCACATAGGGGAAGGTTGAAAGTTTTGTCAAGAACTTCATTATATTTCGGTTCGGGATTCCCTACACCAAAATCACATACAATGGGAAGCATTTCGACAATCCCAAGTTCAGAGACTTCTGTGCCCAATACCACGTACTTCATAAGTTGACATCAGTCGGTCATCCATAGTGCAATGGAGAGGCCGAAATGATAAATCGGACCATTCTCCATGGTCTGAAGACCCGGCTGAACAATGCCAAGGAGCTGTGTGCCGAAGAACTGAACTCCATTCTTTGGGTATATTGGATGACCTCCAGGATGGCCACAGGTGAATCTCCGTTCAACCTGGCCTATGGTACCGAAGCAGTTCTCCCCATTGAGGTCTCCTTGCAATCTTTGAGGATTGACGGGTTTGGAGAACCCAAAAATTTAGAATGCAGGAAAGTTGATCTGGATCTACTGTAGGGCACCAGACTCTAGGCTTAGATCAAGATGGTGACATACTAGCAGAGAGTCGCTAAGTATTACAACTTTAGAGTGAAGGAGCGAGTCTTTCGACCTGAAGACTTGGTGTTACGGAGAGCTGAAGTATCCAGGCCAATGGAACAAGGCAAGCTGTCCCTCAATTGGGAAGGACTCTATCGGATCAAGGAGGTCATACGCTCGAGGACACATCAACTCGAAACCTTAGACAGTGTCATGTTACCCCGGCCTTGGAATGTACAAAACCTCCACAAATACTATCAATAAAAATTCCCACCAAAGGGAGGATTTCGCAAAAAGTCTGTCTGAAGGCAAACCTGAATAATCTACTTGATCATCAATCGGTGACATAGAAATGGCCCTAGCGGCCCATTCAACACAAACGATGAAAAGAGTGCAAAGGTGGGTCTGATCCACTCATCTTATCAGTATGTCCGACGAGCATAAAAGGAAGCCGAATCCGGCGACCTTATGATCACAAGTACAAAGGTGGATCTAATCCACTCACCTTATCGGTATGTCCGATGAGTGCAAAAGGAAGCCTAATCCGACGACCTTATGATCACAAGTGCAAAGGTGGGTCTGATCCACTCATCTTATCGGTATGTCCAACGAGCGCAAAAGGAAGCCTAATCCAGCACCTTATGATCACAAGCACAATGGTGGGTCTGATCCACTCACCTTATCGGTATGCCCAACGAGTGCAAAGGAGAGCCTAATCCAACTGCCTTATGATCAACCAAAGGCACAGGGATGGTTTACATAACCTACCCTATGGTAAATTCGAAGACGTGCCGGGTGGGCCTAAACAACCTGTCTTAACTCCAAAAGAAGATACATGGATGGTCTGAATGTCCTACCCTATAGAAAACCTGAAAATGTACCGAAGCAAGCTCAAATTGCTTGCCCTATCAACAACAGATGCCTCATGGAATGGCTTAACCAGCCTACCCTAATGGCAAATTCAACACAACCCACAACATCTTAGGGTAAGCCTTTCTTGGAAAAAAAAATTTGTTTCTATTCATCCAACGGAAGAACTTTACAAAAAAAAAAAGAGAGAAGAAAAAGAAAAGCAAGATCAGCATTAGCATCAGATTCTGGAAGGGATGGCTCAAAGACCGACCGCCGGTCCCTTCCCATATCGATGAATGGTATCGGACCCTCGGAAGGCACTGAGGGAGGCTTTAGACTTCTCCTCCACATCAGACCCTGCCTCCTCCTTGAAGTTAGAGTCATCTTCATGCCCTGGGAAGGGGATAGAAGGTTTGATGTTCTCCAGGCCCTTTAAGTTGTAGTAGTGGAAGGCTTTGTCCCGATGCTCCCGGACCCCCAATGGTAGGCATCCAACACCGCCTTAGCGACCTCCTCCTTGAAGGCCGACGATGCCAAGAACTTGGCAACGACCCCCACTACCTCCTTCTTGGTAGCCTCTGCCTTCACGATAGCTTCCATCACTTGAGCCCTGGCCTCCTCCAGTTGGGCCTCTAGTACTCGAACCCTCCTCTCCAAGAGGGTCGCGTCCCCAGGCTGGGGGACCTCGCAGTCATCCCTCCAATGAGCCTTTTCACTGGGCTCACCTTCGGTTTGGGGGCTAGCAGCCCTCTTCCGGGCCATCCCCTGGAACTCTGCCAAACTGAACTTCATGGTCAGAAACTACTAAGAGGGGAGAAGAAAGTGACTTTTAGAGCAAGGATTTGCTTCTCTGCCATTCAAAAGGCGAGAAGATGGGTCCTATTTAACAGCATTTCATGCCCACTAATCTCAGTAGGGGAGGTGCTCCACTCCTTCCTCCAGTCCAACCGGAAAGTGCCATGTGTCGAAGCGATGCATCGGGGCCCTGGACAGCCTTTCTAGAGGTGATATGCTCATTAATGACCACCCTCGAGAAAGGAGTCGATGATGCTTCAAATCTGGAGTGATCCTTTTCGTATGGATATGGCATCAATGGCCATCTTCAAAAAGGGACAATCAGCGGCTCCCGAGGTGCATGGAAATGCAACCGCTCGGATACCAACACATTCAGCGACAACAACAAAGGATGTACTCGATGTCCTCTAACCAACCGTAGGGCGACATCTGTTCATCGCACGACTCCCAACCCAAAGAAAATAACCCTACTGGGGGATCAACACCAGTCCAACTGAGACCAATCACGGTCTAGCTTGGTCCACTCTAGGACATTCGACTGCACAGAAGGAATCGGCACCGACTCGACGGCACTACGGTTTCGCTTCAGAGTTAGTCTTCGGCTCAGGCTGAAGACATTGACTCTGAATTCCTAACCCTAGATGCCTACTACTAGACAACCAACTAATCTCCTACGTATCTACCGGAAGATGATCGACTCAAGGGAGACAAACTCAAAGAAAAGTAATCATTTATTTCAATGAGAGGAGACATTATAGCTGGTTGGCAAGAAGGGCGAAGAAATAACAATTTTATTCCTTGTCAACTACTTAGGCAGCAGAAGCAGAAGTCAAGGCTTCGCCAGTGGCCATCCCATCGCCCTTAGCAAGATGTGCTGATGTCTCTTCGGTCGGAGCTCCTGTTGCTTTGGCCCTGTCCCCCAGGTGGTAGCCAAAGTAAGGTCCAAGTTAGGGTAAAGCCTCCTCACTTTGCCCAGGCAGTCGTTATGGCCAAGGAGATAATTTTCCACCGCGGCTTCATGCACTTCATCCTTAAAAGCCTGCAAGCCCTTGTAAGCCTCAACGGCCCAAAAAGACCTCTCCTCAGCCTGTGCCACCCTCAGATTGTCTACTGAAAGATCCACCTCCATCTCACTAATCCTCTTTCTCAGCTCAGCTCGTTGAGTCTTCAACTCCTCAGCATCCCAAAGACCTTCCCTCAACAACAGCTCAAGGGAGATCACCTTCCTCCTCCTTTTCTACAATAGTCACCATTTCAGCCGACTGCGCCTGGAGCGTCCCCAGTTATCTTTTTAAGACATTGTTAGAGGTGATAGCCTTACCCAACTCCTCTTCTGCAGTGATTCGAAGCCTCTCGGTAGCATCTCTTTCAGCTATGGCTGAAGTCACCTGACTTCAGAGGCCATCGCCGAAACTGATAAGCTCGCAGATGCCTTTCTCCAACAAGGAAAGGTCATGAGAAACCTGCCAAAAATGAAGCAAATGCAAGGTCAGCCTGGCTAATGCGCACAGGCATACAACGCACAAACCAAGATCTACCTATTGTATTTCGAGAATGATAGCATAGGAAGGGTCCTCAAACTCCCACCTCTTGGTCCCAGTGGCAGGTGTGTCCCACCTCACGGGGCTCCTCCCCTCCATAATCAGAACCGTGGGCTCGACATCTTCGGTGCACGAAGGAATCCCTCCGCCATGTGGTGGGCTCAACCCCCCAAATAGCCCGGTCTATGCGGCTCCTCTAGGAGAGGCCCGTTCTTCCCCTGAAGAAAAACCTATCTCAACTAGGGTGCTACTCCCGACCTAGACGCGCAGTAATGCCAAGACGTATCTCCATCGCCAGTCCGATCTCCTTACCGGGAGGCCCCTCATCAGCCTCCTCCTTGCTTCCTCCCTAAGCTGCGCTACATCCTGCTTCATTCCATGACAAGCTCCTCGAATAGCGAGGGGAAAAGGAGGTAAAAGTGGGGCTATGAGCAACTTTGCCAAGAGCAGATGAAGTCCAACCCAGGAGACCTCTCTTCCTTATATCAAGAGTGTCGAAAGCTCAGGACAAATACTCTTGTTTCCAATAAACCTCCGGGCATGCCATGCACGTTTGCCAAAATTAATGAGGGCCCCTCCAGTCTGCGTGCAAGAGGGGGACCACTGGAAGTTAAAAAGCTGCATTCAATATGACGCTGTTTTTATGGTTCCGGTCGCATTGGTTCTGTGACCTGCACGACGATTCACTCCCCAATAATGGCATCACGACTAGTGAACTATGAAGAACCAAGAGTTTCCCCTGGAAATGAAATTTCCTAGCTAACATCCTGAGAACTAAACAACAAAATCTGTGTTTGGGAAGAGTCGACTTGGAAAAGAATCATGTGGCCCAACTCAATGGCCTAGTCAAAACCAAATTCAGGAACTCTGCACTTAGAGAAAACTTTCAACACTCCCATTCAGGTATAGTCATTCTTTAAAGGAAAAGGAAGTCTTTCATTCATCCAAGAAAGGCCACCAATTACATGTCAACAAAAAAGAAGGCAAAAAATACAAGACTTGAAGCCTGTCGGACCCTATGGACTGGTTGAGGAAACCCCCGAGTCAGTGGAATGGAAGATCTCTTCAATCAGAATTGAAAGAGCCTCCTCGATCTAGGCCAACACTGAAGTCTCTTCGGCCTGAGCCTCTTCAGCTTGGACCGATCCTGCCAAACCATCCATGATCAACTCTTTGACCGCTATCGGGACCTCTTCGGCTTGGTCTGGTGCCTTATCAAACTCAGTAGGAGTCGCGATCCCTTCCTCTTCTTCTTCCTCAATCTCAAATGCTGGGAGACTAGAAAGGTCGAGATCAGGAAAGGCTTCGCTAACCCTACTAAGCCCGTCATTGAGCCAAATTGGTAGCTGAACATGTTGGCTTCGGTCACTTCCTTCTTGAACTGTGAAGACTTCTTAAAGTCTTCGACTGCCATAGCCGCCTACTCCCTCAAGGCTTTAGATTCCTTCACGATCGTATCAGCCCGCCTGATCGCCTCCTCGGTCGTCTTGGTCAAGTCTTCTATTTTCCCTTGGTTCTCTTTAACAGAATGCTACAAGGAGTGAATTTGCTTCTTTCTCTTCCTCAACTTCGCCTCCTACTCAGAGATCCTCAGATGAGCCTTATTCAGCTTGTCTTTCAGACTTGAACTTCAGCATTCCTACAGGTGAGCTGCTCCTCCATAGATAGCTTCAACTCTTTGGCCACCTCCCTTTCAGCCTTAGCCACCTGAAGCTCCCCCTTCAAACCATGAAGGAGGCTATCGACACTCCCCAGTCCTTCTTCTAAGAAGGTGATGTGTAGAGCAGCTGCACCAACACAATGAAGCATGAGGAAGCATGGAATCAGTCATTACCTGAATGACCTATTAAAAACAAAAGAAATGATGACTGCTCTACCTGTAGGAAAGAAGAATAGGCGGAATTTGATACCTTGGCAAGGCTCCATCCCCGGATAACGGCCAAGTTATGGGGCAATAAGACCCCCTTTAGCACTTGCCTGGCCACACCGAGAATGGCAAGACCCCCCACTTCAAAGAACTACGAGGGGTCCACAACATAGTCCCTGCTCAAAGGAGTCCGGCCCAGATGAGTCCACCTCACGGACTCCTCCTCAAATTATGGTGCCTTCCCCATATCCAAGGTTGGGGGGCAAGGCACTGGTATGTCAATTGTCGGAGATGGGCTCTCCCTGATCTGAATCAGGGAGTTAGCCCTCGGCAAAGGTTCGGCTGGTGGAAGTTCTGCCGAAGACTCCACCACCGGCACTTCGCTCCCTCCGATTGACCCCCTGGAGGATGAAACACTTCTGCTAAGGCCTTCTCCTCAAGCCTTCTTTCAGGCCTCTGCTCTCGAGAAAGATGCCTAAACCAACTTCCTCTTGGTGGATTCACAAAGCAAGCCTAAATTAGGCCTCATCCTGCCACCTACAGATGAAAGCAATTTTCATGATTAGCTAAGCAATGAAACAGCAAAAAGGGAAAAAGCCAAAGTTCCCTATCATTTATACCTAACATGGGGAACTCGTTGACTCCGAGAAGATGAAGATTCCTTTCCTCCAACAGCTCTCGGATAGAAATGGCCTCCGAACCAGACAACAAGGTATAGTCGGATTGGTCGACTGCTAGAATCTTCTTGCCGGCATTAGCATCCAAACGAGGCTCTCCCCACTCACTATTAAAGCCCCATGGTTGATCGGAAGAAACAAAAATGAAATTGGGTTTCCACCCATGGATGGCGCTAGGCATGTCTTTCATTATTTTACAACTAGGACGGGGGCCGATAACCCACCACCCATGGCCATGGAAGTCCCTCTTCAAGACAAAGAGGGAAGTGAACAGGTTGGTCCCCAGCCTCACATTGGCTATGTGACATCATACCAAGAACCCGCAGAGGTTCTGGATACTGTTCGGAGTCAACTGTGCGGGCACGATCTGGTACATGTGAAAAATCTTGATGAAGAAGGGGTGCAATAGGAAACGAAGACCAACCTTCAGATGATCTTCGTATATGAAAACATGTCTGGCGGGGGGCCTATTTACCCTTTCTTCGGGTTTCGGAAGTTTTAGAAGGAACCCTTCGAGAAAGCAATAACGCTCCTGAAGGTGGGCTATCTTTCTAAGTAAAACAGAACTAGGTACCAACTCTGGTCTGACTTCATCGCCAGCAATAGAAGACCTAGCCTCCCTCCCACTGGTGACACGAGCTCCTATAGGCTCAGCCATGGTAGAAAAGAAACACAAAGGAAAAATGAAAAGGCCCTACTTGTGGGAGAAGACTGGAGACCATAAGCGAGAAAGGGCTGAGCAAAAGGCAAAAGACAAACAAAGACAGGGAAGCTTCCTCGACCAGTCTTTCCTTTCCCTTAAAAAAGGGGGACGAGAATCTTAGGATGCCCCCCTCGAGGGAAGGGACCCTCTCTTTGAGTCTTCCACGTGCACAAAATGCCAAAAACAGACACGAAGTTTTTAGCGATGCGAAGGTGATTCAACGCAAGAAGAACCAAAAGTCATGATCCGCATGACCTCACCTGACAGCATGGATGGAACCTTCACCTTCTCCAAGGGATGGGAGGGAGCCACGTCCTCTACCCAAATTCCAACAAAAAGATCAGCCAAACCACCATAGCAAAAGAAAAGGGAAACGAATCGTCGAATGACCCTTTCCTTTCATACGCTGCTATAGGGAAGTGACAACTATCCTCGACTTGATCTCTGAATCAGATAGCAGTGATGGCAAGTGACCAAGTGAGATGTCTCTCCATCATTGGCTGCACTTTTCCCGGAAGGAAACGACAACACAGTAGTACTCTCATTCTTCGAGGCAGATCTTTCCTTTGAAAACTGAGAGTGGGGAGGGCAACTGTTGGGATATGCCGATTCAAGTACTAGATAATTATCGGTTTGACCGCCCGTCAGGTCTTTTTCAAACCACATGACTGGACCAGAACGCCCAGAGAGAGCCACGAGAACGGCTAAAGCAATAGCTCGGTCCTCGTCACGTCCTGGGGTCGGTCTTCGGCTCTGTTCGAAGGCCTTGATGTTGAAGACTGATCCCCAGTGCACTGTTGAAAGAAGACGACCCGAAGAAGATAAGTCCGAAGACATTTCGAAGACTCGATAATAGCCCCTCGCAGAGAGGAGGCCAGGAAATAGATCTCCGATCGACTCCATAACGACAAAAATGAATCGCAATTGCATCGAAACAGCCAAACGGCCGTTAGCTCCAACTTCAACGCCTCCAGCCTAGCCGATATCTTCGGGTAACCGCCTACGGTTATGGACGGGACGAAATTGAATAATCTCCATCTTAATCATAAGGCGAAAATACTAAACGACAGGCTGGCCCAACCACTATAAATACTGGTAAGATGGGACATCCGAGGTAAGGAAGAATGGTGCGGACACCAAAGGCACCAGAATAAGGCAGAGGCTTCTCAACCCTCTATGGATCACTTAAATAACATTCGAGTCCACTGTAATAAAGCTTAGTCCAGCTGAGTTGTTTCATTTAAGTCTTGTAATTATTTAGCTCATGTTGAGCTAGTTCAGTCCAGTGTTAGTCAGCTCATGTCGAGCTAATTTTATTTTTTTTTGAGTCCTATTCAACCATATTGAAGACTCAAGACCACATCATACAAGTAAAGACCAAGTCCAATCAGATTGAAGACATGGAAGTTTAGCCCAAGTCCAACCCAGCTTGAAGATTTGAAGACCCCAAGAGGAAAATCAGAAACCCTGATTTCTTGCAGATGCCCTCCAGATGCCCAGATTTCCTTCCAGATGGCAAAATATATTCATAGACCAAGGCATCCATGATTTTAGAGGTCCATCTACATCCTAGCCCAAAGAAATCAAGCCCAGGTGCCAAGTCCAAGCCCCTAAGAAGCAAGATACCAGGGAATATTCCTGCTACCTGGCTACCAGGCCACCCCAGCTTCCAAAGGCCCAAACCCATGCACCCGGGCCCCTTTGGGCCGGCCCCTTGCTGCTCTTAGAAGCCCAACACGTCCCCCTAGGTGTCCTTGGAGTGTTGTCCAAGTCAAGAGAAATTTTAGGGATTTTTTCTACCTAATGTTTCCTTATTTTCTAGCTAGGGTTTGAGAGGGAAAAGGATTCTCATGTAAAGACTAATGTGCCCTTACTTGGAGCCCAAGGTTAAGGGTCTATTTAAGGGACCCTAGCCTCTTGTATGAAACCCTAATTTTTTGATGAATGAAAACCTTGAGTTCTTCTATTGAGTTGTGTGATACCCTGCTGTGTGCATAAAGAGGTTTGCGAGAGTTCTTCTTCCCAGTGCTGCAATCATCTTCCTGCTACCAACAAGCATCTCAGATCCCTGGACGTCCACTCCAAAAGAAGCCTTCCCTTGCTATTTTTCCTTTGTTTTCTTTTTCCTTTGTGAGTTTTCTAACCCCTGACAGGTCGTTTGCAGGTCCCCGAGTTCCTACGAATCCAACGACTCCAGCCAAGCCTCAATCGGATCACCGAGCAGAAAGCCAAGTATCCGCGGGTCTTTGGCTCGATTTTCCAGGCCGCATCCGTCGAGGAACGAGAGACCCTTTTGCTGCGATCTTCACAGACATTGTCAGGTACACCCCTCTACCTCCAGTAGTTTTATTGTAGGAGAACTTGCCCTAACCGAGGCTTCTCAGCCCCGGCGATCCTTCTTTTCTACTTTTCTAGGTCCTAATCTGCATACTGATTTTCTAAAATTCATATAAAATTCCTACAAATTATTTTAATCTAAGATTTGGGAATTAATCAATCAACCCCACATATAAAACATATAAAAAAAATTGCATGCAAATTAGTTCCCCATCATTTGGTATCAGAGCTTAGATTATGGCTTGTTTTCTGCAATTTTTCAGTCCGTATATACTCTGTTATTTTAATTATTTATCTCTGTTAAAAACTCCAAAGATTTTAAAATTTGTTTTTCTGGATTTATCATAATTCAAAGTAATTTTCAGAATTTTTACAGATTTTATTTCGGACTTTGAATTTTCTTCAAGCCGAAATACATCCTGTAAATTTTTGACTCTTTTTTTTTTTTTTTTTTTCAGCAAGACAAGTTTGGAAGTTTTAGGTTTTTGTTTAGCAATTTTTGCATATCTTTTAATTTTAGTATATTTCATGCATATTAGGCAATAATTTGCAAGTTTTCTTCTATTTAATAAAATACCAAAAAAAAATACATATTCTCCAAAAATACCAAAAACATGTAAACCCTAATTTGCATCCTCATCTGCCTGCCATCATTGCATAATTTACTTTTAAGGGCACTCTTGCTATATCAGATAAGGGGAGGAGTTGATAACCTCTCCTTAGCCCAAAACCACATCCCTTGCATTCGGTCCCAAGCCTTAACCTAAAATTAATTAGACTTAATTTGCCCTAGTGGGCTAGGGACACCAACTGGTCGGGTCCGGACTAGTGTTAGATCACTGTGTTAAGTTAACCTGTGTGTGCCTTGTGCTCAGTGTCTAGAATGGTGGTTTAGGGATTCAATCCCGAAGGGCTTGTGTGCTGGTCCGCCTACTTGGCCAATCTCTGATTGGTGTCTAGGATTGGCAATCAGGGACCTAACACTCCCCTTACACCTGCCTGGCTGAGTACAGGGTTACTATAGGCTAGTTTGCCACCTTGATTGAGCATCTAGTTTGGACTCTAGGTCTAGTCAGCTATAGTCGGTCTGATCGAGTCTTGCATGAGCACTAGATCAGGAGTTTCATATCACCCACCTCCTTCACAAATGTCTGAACCCATGGAAAATTTACAAGCCCAAATAAAAGCCCTAGCTGATCAAATGGCCCAGATGGCTACCTAGTTAACTCAGTCTGGTATTAAAACTAATGATAGAATTGATCATCTTGCCAGCAGGTTTGATCAGTTAGAAGTCCGGGTAGGGACCCCAGGAAAAACCCATGGTTCACAGTCTGAGCCAGATCCTAATTCCCCTCAACCTAGGAGAACCCCAAACCCTAATCCATACCCTGAGGTCGAACCTAGGAGAGCCCCTCATCCTGACCCATACTATAACCCTCAGCCTAGGAGGACCCCAGACCCTGACCCATACCAAGAGGTCGAACCTAGGAGAGCCCCTCAACCTGATCCATACTACAATCCTGAGCCCAGGAGGACCCCGAACCCTGACCCATATCTTGAGGTTGAAACTAGAAGAGGCTATCGTCCTGACCCAATCCCTGAAGTTTGTCATAGAAGGCCTAATCAGGATTTTGTAGACCAGGAGGACCGATCCTATAGACATGTCAAGCTTGATGCTCCAACTTTTGATGGTTGTCTAGATCCTAAGGTCTATATAGATTGGGAGGGAGAGATGGATCAATATTTTGAATGGTATGATATGACAGAGGAGCGTAAATTTAGGTTTGCTAAGCTTAAGTTGATTCGGGAAGCCAGGTTACATTGGGCTAGTGTTGAGAGAACCCTTAATCGAGGAGGGCATGATCCTATAACCACCTAGTGGGCCATGAAGGGTAAGCTTAGGACAAGATACGTTCCAGCTTCATATCGTAGTGGGTTACTAGATCAATGGCAACGATTTAATCAGGGTAACAAGAGCATAGATGAGTACATTGCAAAATTTGATGAGTATTCCATGCGATGTGATTTGAGAGAGTCTGGGGATGTTGTCTTATCTAGGTTTAGGGCTGGATTAAGAGATGACATTAAGAAAGAGCTCTACATGAGAGAGGTTAGAGACCTGGACCATGCTTACCAGATTGCTAGGGATCATGAACGTTTCCATAGAGGGCCCGTTTACCGTCGACCTGAGCCCACTAGATATCCTAGTCAGTATCCGGGAGCTAGCCAGCCCCTTCAGAGTCGACCCATACCCAGTCGACCCAGTCCTAGTCTACCAGGCCCAAACCGACCCAGTCCTAGTCAGCCAGGTCCGAGTCGACCCCAGCCTAGTAATTCTTTGGCCCGCAAGGATGATCGAGGAAAATCTGTAGAAGCTAATAAGGGTTACACTCCCCAGAAGACCTGTTTTAGATGTCATAAGCCAGGCCACTTTATGAATCAATGTCCAGTTAGTGCTTTACATCTAGGTGAATTACAAGAAGAAGAGCCTGAGTCTGTAGTCGAACCTGAGGGAGAAGTTTATGAGGCTGATGATCAATTAATAGAGGAGTACGAAGGTGAGGAGGAAGAACCTGAGTTTGAGAACCAATTAGGAGTGGCTAGGTGCATCCTAGCCCAAACCCCAGTTAAGGAAGATTGGCGTAGGACTAGCATCCTACAGACTTTTGTTAAGATAGGGGATAAGGTTCTTAAGATCATCATAGATAGTGGGAGTTGTGTCAATGCCATCTCTGCCAAGACAGTTAAATCTTTAGGATTGACCATAGTTCCTCATCCTAGCCCGTACAAAGTTTCTTGGGTAGATTCCACCTCCATCCAAATTCAAGTTAGGTGCCAAATCTTACTTAGATTGCAGACCTATGAGGAAAAGATTTGGTGTGATGTTATCCCCATGGAAGTAAGTAGTATGATTTTAGGTCGACCTTGGCTATTTGATCATGATGCAACCTTGTATGGTCGAACCAATGTTTGTACCTTCAACTACCATGGGAATAAGTTTGTTATCAATCCAGCTCCCCCTAGGGACCCAGTTAAGAGGAGTTCTAGTAGCCTTAAGGACAAGAAACCTGGAGTTAACCTGATTAAGGCTAGGGAGTTAGAACAGGAGATTGTTGATGGTAACCCTGTTTGAATCTTGACCTCCAAAGAAATATTAGAGCCAACCCAAAAGGAACACCCTAAAGAAATTGTTGAAGCTCTGAAAGAATTCGAGGATGTCTTCCCTGAGGATTTACCTGATCAATTGCCACCCCTTAGGAACATCCAGCATGCAATAGACTTAGTTCCAGGAGCCACTTTACCAAACCTTCCTCACTATAGACTGAATCCCAGTGAGCATCAAGAATTACAGAGACAAGTGGGAGAATTACTTAGGAAGGGTTTCATTAGGGAGAGCCTGAGTCCATGTGCAGTCCCTGCTCTACTGACCCCTAAGAAGGATGGTACCTGGAGGATGTGTATAGATAGTAGAGCTATCAACAAAATAACTGTGAAATATAGGTTTCCTATCCCCCGGTTGGATGATATGTTAGACATGATGGCCGGAGCCAGAGTTTTCTCCAAGATAGACCTTAAGAGCGGCTATCATCAGGTGAGAATTAGACCTGGGGATGAGTGGAAAACTGCTTTCAAGACTAAGGATGGCCTGTTTGAGTGGGTTGTAATGCCCTTTGGACTTTCCAATGCACCAAGTACCTTTATGAGGATTATGACCCAGGTCCTGAGAGAGTTTACCGGAAAATTCGTTGTGGTCTACTTTGACGATATTCTGATTTATAGCAGGACCAAGAAGGACCACCTTAGTCATCTAAGACTGGTATGCCAAACCCTTAGGGAGAATAACCTCTATGCCAACTTTAAGAAGTGTGATTTCATGACACATAAGGTCATCTTCCTAGGTTTTGTTGTCACCCCTGAGGGAGTTTCTACAGATCCTGAAAAGGTTAGGGCGATTGTTGAATGGCCTACACCCTCTAATGTCCATGATGTACGTAGTTTCCATGGCCTAGCAACCTTTTACAGGAGATTTATTAGGGGTTTTAGCACAATCGTCGCACCTATCACCGATTGCATTAGGAAGGGTACATTTGAGTGGACCAAAGCAGCTGATAAGGCCTTCCTAGAGCTGAATGATAAGATGACCCATGCACCCATCCTTAGATTACCTGACTTTACTAAGGTGTTTGAGGTCGCTTGTGACGCCTCGGGAGTAGGAATAGGTGGGGTACTAAGTCAAGAGAACCACCCTGTAGCCTTCTTCAGTGAAAAGCTGAATGAGGCTAAACTTAAGTACTCTACCTATGACAAGGAATTTTATGCGGTAGTCCAGGCCCTTAGATATTGGAGACATTATTTACTACCGCAGGAGTTTGTTTTATTTTCTGACCATGAGACACTCCGATTCCTGAACTCCCAAAAGAAACTGAACCCACGGCATGGTAAATGGATTGAGTACATTCAGGCCTACACTTTCGTCCTGAAGCACCGTGCCGGTACTGAAAATAAGGTAGCAGATGCCCTGAGCCGTAGGTCTTTACTATTGGGATCAGTTAGCACCCAAGTCATAGGGTTTGATAGGTTAAAGAATGAATATGAAACCTGCCCAGACTTTGGAGGCATTTACCAGACCCTCAGGCTAGGACCATCCAATACCCATAGTGATTATACCCTTCAGGATGGTTACCTTTTCCAGAATAATCGACTCTGTATACCCAAAACTTCCCTTAGAGAATTCCTAATCTGGGAAATACATGCTGGAGGTTTAGCTGGTCATTTCGGTAGAAATAAGACGATCTTAGCAATAGAGGACCAGTTCTTTTGGCCAGGATTGAAAAGGCACGTTGCACGGATTGTAACCAGATGTCGAACTTGTGCTGTTGCCAAACAGTAAAAGCAAAACACTGGTCTTTACACACCTTTACCAGTGCCTGATCGCCCTTGGCAGGACCTAAGTATGGATTTCGTGCTAGGATTACCTAAGACCCAAAAGAAACATGACTCAATCTTTGTAGTGGTCGATAGGTTCTCTAAGATGGCTCACTTTATTCCCTGTTCCCAGACCTTTGACGCGTCTAGGGTAGCCAAACTCTTCTTAGATCATGTGGTCAAACTCCATGGCCTACCCAAGACCATTATATCTGATAGGGATGTTAGGTTCACTAGTTATTTCTGGAAGACCTTATGGCACCTATTAGGGACCAAGCTTAAGTTTTCTACAGCCTACCACCCTCAAACAGATGGCCAAACTGAAGTAGTGAACCGAAGTTTAGGAAACCTCCTTAGATGCCTGGTAGGTGAACATGTTGGAACATGGGATTTGTTATTACCTAGAGCAGAGTTTGCCTACAACAGTTCAGTAAATAGGACAACGGGTAAGAGCCCTTTTGAGATAGTCCATGGGTACAAGCCTAATCGCCCCATTGATTTGATTCCTTTACCTATTCATGCACGAGTCTCAGAGTCTACAGAGTCATTTGCACAACATATTAGAGACTTGCATAAAGACATTAACCAAAAGATAAACTTAAGCAATGAAACTTATAAAAATTTGGTTAATTCCCGAAGAAGGATCAAAGAATTTCATGTAGGGGATTCTGTCATGATTAGGCTTAGGCCTGAATGGTTCCCACCTGGGACCGTTAAGAAGCTTCATGCTCGGGGAGCCGGACCTTTTAAAGTATTAAAGAAGGTTGGATCAAATGCCTATGTGCTAGACTTGCCTTCGGATATGGGCATCAGTTCTACCTTCAATATTACAGACCTGGTTGAGTACAAGGAACCGGCAATGATACCCAGTGAGGCTTTTGGGCCTATCCCTTCTGTTGAGAGTGATCCTTACCCAGAGTGTCCACCAATTAATTGGCCTGAGAGAGGAGAACGGATCGAGCGTATCCTGGACGATCAAGCCATTACGACCCGGGGCCGCGGTTATCAACGCTTCCTAGTCCGATGGCAAGGCCGGCCAGAGTCGGACGATTCGTGGATTTCTCGAGAGGACTTGCAATGCCTCAACCCAGACCTTCTTGAGAGATATGTGAGCCAATCTGATCTTCACTCGACAGGGTCGAGTTCCTCCCACCCCGGGAGAATTGGTGCGGACACCAAAGGCACCAGAATAAGGCAGAGGCTTCTCAACCCTCTGTGGATCACTTAAATAACATTCGAGTCCACTGTAATAAAGCTTAGTCCAGCTGAGTTGTTTCATTTAAGTCTTGTAATTATTTAGCTCATGTTGAGCTAGTTCAGTCTAGTGTTAGTCAGCTCATGTCGAGCTAATTTTATTTTTTTTTGAATCCTATTCAACCATATTGAAGACTCAAGACCACATCATACAAGTAAAGACCAAGTCCAATCAGATTGAAGACATGGAAGTTTAGCCCAAGTCCAACCCAGCTTGAAGATTTGAAGACCCCAAGAGGAAAATCAGAAACCCTGATTCCTTGCAGATGCCCTCCAGATGCCCAGATTTCCTTCCAGATGGCAAAATATATTCATAGACCAAGGCATCCATGATTTTAGAGGTCCATCTGCATCCTAGCCCAAAGAAATCAAGCCCAAGCGCCAAGCCCCTAAGAAGCAAGATACCAGGGAATATTCCTGCTACCTGGCTACCAGGCCACCCCAGCTTCCAGAGGCCCAAACCCATGCACCCGGGCCCCTTTGGGCCGGCCCCTTGCTGCTCTTAGAAGCCCAACACGTCCCCCTAGGTGTCCTTGGAGTGTTGTCCAAGTCAAGAGAAATTTTAGCGATTTTTTCTACCTAATGTTTCCTTATTTTCTAGCTAGGGTTTGAGAGGGAAAAGGATTCTCATGTAAAGACTAATGTGCCCTTACTTGGAGCCCAAGGTTAAGGGTCTATTTAAGGGACCCTAGCCTCTTGTATGAAACCCTAATTTTTTGATGAATGAAAACCTTAAGTTCTTCTATTGAGTTGTGTGATACCCTGCTGTGTGCATAAAGGGGTTTGCGAGAGTTCTTCTTCCCAGTGCTGCAATCATCTTCCTGCTACCAACAAGCATCTCAGATCCCTGGATGCCCACTCTAAAAGAAGCCTTCCCTTGCTGTTTTTCCTTTGTTTTCTTGTTCCTTTGTGAGTTTTCTAACCCCTGACAGGTCGTTTGCAGGTCCCCGAGTTCCTACGAATCCAACGACTCCAGCCAAGCCTCAATCGGATCACCGAGCAGAAAGCCGGGTATCCGCGGGTCTTTGGCTCGATTTTCCAGGCCGCATCCGTCGAGGAACGAGAGACCCTTTTACTGCGATCTTCACAGACGTTGTCAGGTACACCCCTCTACCTCCAGTAGTTTTATTGTAGGAGAACTTGCCCTAACCGAGGCTTCTCAGCTCCGGCGATCCTTCTTTTCTACTTTTCTAGGTCCTAATCTGCATGTTGATCTTCTAAAATTCATATAAAATTCCCTACAACTTATTTTAATCTGAAATTCGGGAATTAATCAATCAACCCCACATATAAAACATATAAAAAAAATTGCATGCAAATTAGTTCCCCATCAAAGAATAATCCTGGAAATGAAGAACAACTCTTCTTTTCCTAGACACCATTCTTCTCTCTGCTCTCTGCTCTCCGTTTTGTTACTGGAACATGCCCCTGACTTAGGCATCGAAGTGTCCCCCACCGAAAAAAATCCGGTCAGGAATCTGTTTTGCAGGTGAGCACCGGAGAGCGAACTGGCGATCCAACGACTTCACCAGGTCGAGAAAGGTTCTACATCAACAGATGGAACACATTTGTAGGTGCATAATTTTAAATAATTTAAAAACATACGTTTACTACTGGTTACCAATGTGCTAAAAGTAAATAAAAGAAGTAAAAATAGATTATTTTACCAAAAAAAACTAGAAATAGATAAGGGGAGACTGCCTAGAAGGCCGGCCGGCCGGCCTGCTTGTAGTTTCTTCGAAGTCTGAGCCTGATTTGATTTCAGTCGGAGCCTAACCTACACTCCAAGCAAATGGCCACCTGGCCTTCAATAACCCTTTGTAGCTATCAAAAGCGGGTGAATATTTTCAAAAGCCAATTTGGTGTGACATATAGATGTCAAGAAAGTAGGCTAAGTTGGAAAGGGAAAAGTCAAAGAAGTTTGTTAGGCCATTTTCCATTCAGGTGTGCTTTCTCGGGAAGAGCCTTTCAACTTCTCTTTCCATGTCCAATTACAAGGTTATGATCGCATGTAATTCAGTCCGGAGATCCGAACCGCCACCTTTTTCCTTGTCAAGGAACCTTCCCCGCTCCCTCAAAAGACTAACGTTTTCTTATTTTATTCCTTCATGCCCGTCAAAATAGCTGTCCTTTTTATTAAAAAAATGATATACATTAAAAGAAAGAAAATTTGTTTATAATAGCCCCAAAGTGATAACTTAGTGATAACCTAGTTGGTATTTGCTAAGTTTCCACATCCTCACGCTCCAGATTTGAACCATGATACTATGGTAGGGTTTATTAAATAATAAGTTAACTTGTTGGCCTCAATTGGAATGTGTGAATGATTATTAGACCAGCTGGTATTTTGATAGGACTGAGATGATATACTCACCCATACTATTTGATATGATAGAAAATGACTAAGCCATTTTTGTTGTTATCATACATCTAATATTCTCCAGCAGAATTGGGGCCCTCATGGTCAAGCTCAGAGAAGATAGCTTAAATTGTTGACCATTGCATTTCATTGAAGCTTTGAGATTTATAATGCAGTCACTCTCTGCTGATCACTGGTGATCTATGACTTGCAGTGGGAGGTGTCACCAATGAGAATGGCTGACAAGGACCTGAGGAAGAAATCAGAGAGTTGGGCAGCCTTAACGGTGGTAGTAAGAAGCCTTGGAAAAAGGGTATCGACAGATTTGGTAGCTAGGGACTTCTAGTCCAAGCTAGGCTGAAAGGGGGGTGGTCGGTTTCAGCTTGGAGTAGGGCATTTGCCTTTATTCGTTTCTAGGAGGCCGGGGAGAGTGACCTGGTGCTCCACCAGCTATGGATTATTGTGGACCAAGTGCTAAAGGTGGAGCCCTGGTGGCTAGGTTCCTTCCTGATAAAGGGAGCGATCTGCTCAGCCCTTGTTTGGATCCAGCTCCATAACTCCCGATGGAGTTCTAAGATGAGGTGATGCTACTGAAGGTGCTTTGTCTAGCCGGGTAGTTTTCATCGATGGACAATTGTACAGTGAAAAGGAGGAGGTTAGGGTTCACTCGGGCATGTGTCAAGCTCAATCTTTTGGCCGCTCAAACCAGGGATCCTGATCAAGGGACTTGAGGGGTCATTTTGACAAAGATTCATCTATGAGAATCTCACCGATGTCTACTTTTAGTATGGTCTCTTTCAACTTTTAAAGGATGGGTGCCCAATTGGAGAGGGAGGAGACGGTGGTATCAGCTTATGCTCGGAGAGTTTTAAACAAGCCGATGAAGAGGGTTAAGGGAGCGTCGGACTGTGAACTATGATTCGGGCCATAGTTGGTGGCTGTCCAATGATGGCAGTCAGGGCAGGGGCAGCCACTAAACAAGGGAAGCCGAGGGATCAGGGTCTTTCATGAGATAACCTGGTAAGGAGCTGACTCGGGTGGGTTAACCCAGTGTTAGAATCCAACAACTGGATCAAGCTAGCCAAACTTGCATGGTGTAGATCCCCCTCTGCCCAATGGTCAGATCCAACAAGGGGAGCATCGAGATTTGTGCTGGGGGCTCGGGCCATTTTGGGCTGCTGTAGCTAGGTGGGGAAGTTGATGCATGCAAAAGCGAGGGTCTTCTAGAATGCGAGAGAGAGGTGAGTGCAGGCTTGGGCCAGCCCAAGTGTGCCTAGTCTCCTATTTCTCTTGCGGGTTGGGCAGGGATGAGGCTTGGTTCACATGCATTGGAGCTCGGTGGGCCCAATAAGGGGCTTAGGAGGAAGACCAAGGCCTTGGTCAACGAACTAGCCCCTCTTATGGCCTGGGAGAAGCTGTTGGCAGGTGATGGAGGCCTTAGAATCTTCATCTTCTTGGCTGGTGACCCCGGGGAGGAAGGAGCTATACCACTTATGAAGGAATTATTATTGGACACTAATGCCTTAGGAGATAAGGGATCTTTTGAGCAAGGGCTAGAGATTGTGATGGAGCCTCAAGGCATAAGTCATGAGATGCTGCGGGTCGGCTAAGACATGCCATCCAAGGGACAAAGGAGAGAGCCCTTTAGCAAAGGACACATCAACAACCTGGACCATATTAGAAATTTAGATTGAGGGGGATGCTAGAGTGGAGCCCCTTCCATACCAATTATCATCATAAGGCAACTGATTTGGAACACCTGGAGGGCAAGGAAACCCGCATTCTAGACTTCCTTCAGTAGAATAATCCAATAGCACTGGCATGATAGCTATGTCCTATTTGAGACCCAGCTATCCAGGAAGAGCCTTAACAATGCCAAGTGGTGAATCCAGCTGGCATGGAGCACCTATGCTATAGAGTCAAGAGGCTTGTCAAGGGAGATTTTGGTGATATTTCATGGGTTTGAAAGCTACAAGTCCATCCTAGGATTGCATATTTTATGTGGAAACTAGCATGGTTTTGACACCCATGTCTGATATTTTATTTCAGTATAGTTTTCATATTCCAGGGTATTATGATCTTTTCTAGAGCATATAAGAGTCTTTATTTCATGTGTTTCTTTATTGAAAATTTGCTTCTCAGGTTTGGAGATAATCTTCTATACAAAATGTTGAACCCTTTTCAACTTTGCCAATAAAAGAATTTGTCTATAAGATTAACAATAAATTTTTCAACCATAATTAAAAGGAGAAATTGGAAGCTCAATTGATTTGTTACATTACTTATCATATATGTTTAGCATTGAATGAATGTATTTTTTAAAATGTCTAAAGAAGTGTGGGATTAATTATTTTAAAAGCTTTTGTGTAGGCTTAAGAATTTTTTTTAAGTCCCTTATTAAAGGATCATTGATAGTAGGGGCAATCCCTGGCTCTCCTTTCTGCAGTTTAGGCATCTTCTCAAATATTATATTTTTTTTAAGAGCCAACACTCCCTCTTTTTTTTTGATACAGAAAAGGGATAGGAGGGATAAATCCGGCGTAGCCCCATCCTATTAAAAAATGTTTGATTTAAGGTGCTAGATTTTTACCGCCTTTCCCCATCCAAGAGTGAGTACGTCAACACTTCCCTATTTTCTCAAGATCAATTTTTATGGTAGTGTGCTTAAGCAAGGTGGTCTAGGAGGTACAATTTTTGTAATTCAAGATGGCATAGGTTCTTTTATAATGGTTGGTGGTGTTATTATTTATGATATGATAGTTTTGATAGCAGAGTTGCGAGTAGCTTGGAAGGGATTGCATTATGCTAGTCATACGCATTGAGCTTCACATATTTATTTAGAAGGTGACTCAATGACTATTATTAAATAGCTTTTAGACTCATATACTGGTGTGGATATGCTTCATCCTCTTTTATATGTTTGTCAAAAATTGTTGCGATTATTATTATCTTCTTTAGTATTATATACTTATTGAGAAGTGAATAGTATCGTTAATTGAATGGCTTCATATGTGGTACATCATATGGGATCTACTATTTATATAAATATGGATATTCTACCTATTCAGTTTTGTAATATTTTATTTTCTAATTTCCATGTATTATTTCTCGAGTGATATAAATCATCCAATTTACCAAAAAAGGACTTGATTCCTTTAATAAGATAGACGGAAGGAGTCCAAGTCCTCCTGGATTCGGACCCTTTATCAAGTTTGTTGCCTAGCAAAGTAACCCAAAAAGGAGGGTGAATTGAATTTTTTAAAACTTTAAATAAGTATGTACTGAATTTGAAAAATTAGTGAAGTGAATGTATAACAATATATATATATATTAAACCTAAATGCAAGGTTTATGAAGAGATGAGGAGGATGAGAGCAATATACAGCAAACATATAAAGTTTTATAGTGGTTTGGTGCACCCCAACCATCTATGTCCACTCTCCAAAAATTTCTTGGGAATTTCATTATGATCATTCAAAGATTATAGCTAGTTTATTTTTCGGGCTCACAAACCTAAATCCGGTTAATTTTTTCTTAGGCTCACCAATCACAACCTCACAAAAAGCCAACCTTAGACTTACAATTCAATTCTAAGGCTTGGATTAGCCCATTCCCTAATTTTAATTCCCTTGAAACTAATTACAATTAAAAAATAAAGTACAGAGAATATTAAAACCAAAAACTCTTTAAAAGAGCAAAAGAAAAGTCGATGAAGCTCTTGATAAAATTTTTGAGTTGTCATTTTAATAGGAAGCCATTAATGATTGCTTTGTAAGCTGGTAATTGAAATTTATAGCACACTCTTTAAGAACTTGTCTTTTTTCTTGAAAATTTTTGCTTTGGAAGATTCTCTCTTGGAAGTATTTTCTTTTTCTTGAATTATTTTATATCTTCAATGTATTTTGTGGAAAATAAATTACTTAGAATCTTCAAAAATCCATTTATGATTGTTTCGAGATGAGAATTGTCCATTTGACATATTTTACGAGCTTCTGCATGTTTGAAAAA
This sequence comes from Areca catechu, assembly GCA_021397845.1. Classification (NCBI taxonomy): domain Eukaryota; kingdom Viridiplantae; phylum Streptophyta; class Magnoliopsida; order Arecales; family Arecaceae; genus Areca; species Areca catechu. Next base: position 150,877,941 of record CM038040.1, on the reverse strand, counting down.
TTAATCATTACTATGCTATCAGAGCCTGATGAATCAACTCACCAGACCTTAAGTTTATCCTTGAGTCGACTCACCAGAAGCTTGAGTCGACTTATAGCTTCAATCTAAAAAATTTTGCTTTTTGTATTTCATGTAGCTGCAACTCATAAAGCTTGAGTCATTCCTTAAGTTGATCCTTGAATTAACTTACTAGTCGACTCATAGTCCAGCCAGAAACTCAGTCTTTCTGGATTTTCTTGTAATTATGATTCATGGACTTTAATTCATTCCTTTAGTCGACTCACTAGTATCTTGAGTCGACTCATGACCGTATCGACAGAAACTTTAGCATGCTAATGCATTTTCTTCTTGGAATCTTTTCTAAAAATCAACTCACCATTTCCTTGAGTCGATCATAACCCGTGCTAACTAAAAAATATGTCAGAACTTAAAGTTTGAAATATTGACTTGAATTCTTTCACACCAACTTTCAAACATCTATTAATTCATGACTTCTTGGTCTTTTTCATTTTGTGAAGACATCCGAAAACAATATATCTTTTTGTTTAAGGGTTGATTTGTTTTGACCCATCTTTTTTTAGGTTTGTAGGATATCTAAAACATTAATTTCAATATTCCAACAAAATATTAGTTTCTTATATATATTAAATATTTTGTTATTAATCAAAATCAAGACCAGAGTCAAAAGAATTATATATATATATATAAAAAGACTTCCATAAAAAAGACATCCGAAAACAATATATCTTTTTGTTTAAGGGTTGATTTGTTTTGACCCATCTTTTTTTAGGTTTGTAGGATATCTAAAACATTAATTTCAATATTCCAACAAAATATTAGTTCCTTATATATATTAAATATTTTGTTATTTATCAAAATCAAGACCAGAGTCAAAAGAATTATATATATATATAAAAAAAAAAAGACTTCCATAAAAAATCTTCTTCATTGCTAAATTTTTTTTATATCACTTTAAGATTTATATGGTTGGATTTTAGCTAGGCTGGACACTACAAAATAATAGTTGTAAGTCACGCAATGAGCATCAGCAATTAGATATGGTACCAGGATAAGTTTTTTTTTTTTTTTAATTGATGGAATGGTACCTCGAGAAGTTGATCCAATAAAACGATAGTATTTGAGCGTTTCAAGTGGACCGTTAATCACACATGGCATCAGTACATGGCCCTGGTAATCAAGTTTGTGAGACTACAAGTGCCCTAACATGGGGTTCATATGGGGTTCATAATTCCTAGGCTTTCTGGTTGGTTTGTAGGGAACTTTGACGCCGAGCCATGGAGAGGCAGCAAGGGTCCCCATGTCTCTCTCCAGCACGGTGTGGTAGATGAGTTTAGCTATGAAGAAGCGCAAATGAGTTTATCTTGGCATGGCACGTGTTTTGTTTGCGAGCCACAAATCAAGTAGGCCCTCATGCCAAAGAACTGATAGGAATTCATGGAGATCGACAGGGTGGTAGATTTAAAAGTTAATGACCATGGTAGGCTTTATTTAAGATATCCAAAATTTGCATTAGGTCCTGCCTCAAATTAGGCCTGAAGCAATGGAAGATTGTCTGCAGGTTGGTCCAATAGCATCCCCAGCCCTGAAACATGATCTTCGTTTGAGTAACGGATTCATAACAAGTGCATTGACTCCCATTTTTGGAGCCAAGATTCCACATATCATATAACGCCGGTGATACCTGGAGTAGAGGGTTAGGCACTGGGTGTACATGACATTTGTTGGCGTGGAGTCCCTGTACCGGCCGGTCAGAGCTGTTGCACTGCAGGACCGTTCCCTGGTTCACCTGTAAAACAGGTCCCTTACCGGAGTCGTTCCGGCAGGGGACACTCCGATGCCTAAGTCAGAGACGGGTCCCAGTTATAGAATGGGAAGATTCTCGAAAAGCAGAGGGAAAGCTCTTTGAATTTAGAGTATGCATGTATATATGTGTGCATATCTCTCTCGAGCATTTCTTCTTACCACCATTTATAAGAGGGCGCCTAGCCTGCGGATCCGTTCTTCTCCCAGCAATCACGGGGAGTTAATTTCTCCCATGATTGGCAATCGTGGGTTGTCATTGAGCGGTTCCGGCCAGACCGGAGGCGTGCAGCTGGAGTTGCGCGCCATGATCGTGGCATGGAGATAGTCGATAATAACCGTCGGTTACTGTTGCCTATCTGGGACGGATCGCTGATCCATCCTCAGATTTCCCCTGTTTAGGGAGATTCTCGTAATTGAACCGGAAATTTTTCCATCTTCGGATCTCCTCGGTCGGAGATCCTGTCTTCTGCATGAGTCGAGGACTTGGTGTTTACCAAGGGCCGGAGATCGTGTCTTCGGCAGGAACCGAAGAGTATGTCTTTGGAAGTCGGCATGGAGCCTGGTCTTCAGTTAAGGCCGAAGATGTAATCCGAAGGTTTTGCCTCCGGGTGTCATAGGCCGGTGGAGAGCCTTAGGTTGCTCATGGTTGGCCTGATCTTTCTAGGTCCGAAGTCGCTGGCTTGGAGGAAAGGTCTTCGGTCAGCTGAACCGGTGTTTAGTTCGTACTTAGACCGGGATTCCCCAACAGTTGCCCCCCTACTCTCAGTTTTCGAAGTGAAGGTTTGCCTTGAGAAGTGAGAGTACCAATGCTTTGTCATTTTCCTCCTGGGAGATAGTGTAGTTGATGACCATGAGATCTCTGATTGGACTGCTCATCATGACTCCTGGTTGATTTGGGAATTAGGCAATGGACAGCTGTCACTCCCTGGTTGGGGGAGAAGAAAAGAGTGAGCGGCCCTGGAGCCGTCTCTTCCTTTCCTGTTGCGTGGTGGTCCAGCCAATCTTTCGGTTGAGATTTGGTGATTGTGGCAGCTTCTCCCTGCCCGTTGGATGATGGATACGCTTCATCCTGGCCGCTGGTTCAAGATGGGTTACCTCCCTGGGTAATCCTTTGTCAAATCAACTTGGTGGGACTTCAGAGGCCCATGGTTTCCTTTTGGGAAGAGAGAAGGTATGGCTAAAGAAGCTTCTTCAACCTCATCTCATTCTTCGCTCAGCCTTCCCTGTTTTTGTCTACCAGTCTATTCCACAGGTAGAATCTTCCTTCTACCTTTTCGTTTCATTCTTTAATCATGCAAGAAACTATAGAAAGTCAGGGAGGACAAGTTGGGCCCTCAGGGGCCGGTGACGTAGTAGGTTCAGAGTCGGTCTCTAGCTCGGTTTCTCAGGGGAAGATGGCTCTTCTTCGGGAATGCTATCGTGTTCCCGAGGGGTTCTCTTTCGTCCTCCCCGCATCTGAGGAACGGATGAACAAACCTCCCCCCGGGTGCTTAGCCGTGTACGAGGATCATCTGAAAGCTGGCCTTCGATTTCCCCTGCACCCTTTCTTCATCAAAATCTTTCATTTGGACCAAGTGGTGCCAGTGCAGTTGATCCCGAACAGCATCCGGAACATCTGCGGGTTTCTGGTCCTGTGCAGCATCACAAACATAGAATCTAGGACCAACTTATTCACTGCCCTTTTTATACTCAAGAGGGATTTCCATAGCAATGGATGGTGGGTGATCGGCCTTCGATCGGGCCGTAAGGTCATCAAGGACATGCCCAGCACCATCCATGGGTGGAAACCTATTTTTGCGTTTGTACTGTCCATTGATCCATGGGGCTTCGACACTGTTTGGAAGAAGCCTCATTTAACCGCCAATGATGGAAAGAAGGTCATGGCAGCTGACCAGTCGGATTACGATCTTCTGATTAATTCGGAAGTCACCCATATCCTTGAGTTGTTGGAGGAGAGAAATCTCTATCTTGTGGGGATCAGCAAGTTCTCCGTATTAGGTATAGTGGCGGAGATTTCTGCCCCCCTTTCCCCCGGTTTTATTATAGCTTAGTCGACTTAAAAAAACTCTTCTGCTTGTAGGTGGCGGAATGAAGCCTGGTGTGAGCTGGCTCCGTCAGACTTCTGAGAAGAGGGTAGCTCAAGCCCCTCTCACAAGGTCGGCAGTTCGGAAGAAGGCCCGAAGAGATGGTCCTGAGGGGGATCGGAGCACCTCATCTTCTCGGGGGACCTCAGGGGAAGATGTGGTACCCACAGAAGGGGCCCTGTCAGGATCTCATCCAGTCGAAATTCCACCGGCGGTTACCTTCCCGGTTCGTACAATGGGGAGTCTACCTCAGGCGGCGGATGTGCCATCGCCTTGCCCCCCTGCAGTTGATAGGGGCAAAGCACGGCAAGTCAAGGGAGAGTTCGCTCATGGGGCTTCTCCAGCTGGAAACCGTTCGGCGAATCTTCGGAGCTTTTGCCTACTGGGGGACTACTGGTCCCTACCGTAGCCAGGTAGGTGCTAAAGAGCACATTGCTACCTCATGACTTAACAGTTCTCCGAAGTCGGAACCTTTCCAGGGTGTCCGATTCTGCTTTTTCCGTCTTGCAACAGGTATGGTCCTTGACGTCTCCTTTGCCCTGAGAATTGTTCGATCCATAACTCCATAGTTTTGACGCAGTTGGTCTATGACCTTACCTTTATGGAGGAGGGCCTGGAAAATGTTGACAGCATCATCCACGGTCTCAAGGAGGATCTCTATATTGTCAGGGCCACAAAAGAAGTAGCCGAAGAGTTGAGGTAGTTTATGGAGAACTGTCTTGTCCAGGTGAACGATGAGGTTTATGAGCTGAAGGGTAAACTAAAAAGTGCCCATTTGACAATAGCGGAGCAAGGTGCAGGGTGGAGGAAGAGCAGAAAGCGAGTCGACTCCTTGGAGCTAACTGTTAAGGAGAATGAAGAGAGGATAGAGAGTTGGACCAAGGCAGTAGAGGAAGCTGCCAGGAGGGCCGAAGAGGCAGTTCTGGAGTCCGAAGTTGCCAAGAGAGAGTTCGTGTCCTTGAGAAAGCAGGTGGATGATGCTGTAGTAGACTTCAGGAAGTCTTCACAATTCCAAGTTGAAATGAATGATGAATCCTTGTATGGCTACCAGCATGGCTTCAACGACGGACTTTCCAAGGTAAAGGAGGCCTTCCCCCACCTTGATCTTTCTGGTATCCCTCCCTTCAACATAGCCGAAGAAGAAGAGGAGGAGGAAGAAGAGGCCGAAGCCATGGGAGAGACCGAAGAGGCGCCATGTCTGGGAAAAGAGGCCTCTGCTTCAATCGAAGATCTGGGGGTGACCCCAACTCTGATCCCGGTCCAGGAGGAGGGTCAGGCTGGGGGAGTCCAAGCTAAAGGTTCTCCAATCCCAGCCCAAATCGATGAGATCCTTTCTGCACAGGTTGACAAGTTGCTTCAGTTCTGTGATGTTGGGTCTCCTCCTATTGATGTTGGGTCTCCTCCTATTGATGTTGAATAATTCGAGTAGCTTTAGATGTGTTTTCTTTTTTGTGTTGTCAATGGCTTTTGTATGACAACTTCTATAGATTTTTTAAGTAGCTTTTTCTTCTTCTGCATATGCTATGTTGTATTTTTAGATGTAGCTTGAACAAGTTTTACTGTCCCTTCTTCTATTTGATTGAACGACCATGGCCGAAGACCATTTGACTAGTAGTTGACGAAGATGAACTTCGGGATAAGTTAGAACTCCGTTGCCGAAGACTGTTTATGGTTGATTAGGCTGGTGTTACCTTCCTAGACCTGTTCATTTGGGTAGACAGGCGTCAACTCCCCGTCGACCAGTGATTAAGGAAGTTTGATTGCAATTCTTGTTGTCCATGCGGCGTATCGATATTCATACAGTCACGATTTCTTGCGCCTTGTGTACCGCCAGGTCTCTTTTTTCTAAAAAGGAGCCATTAATGTTGCCGCTGCACGATGGGAATTCCTCCGGATTCGAAGCGCCGGCAGTTGTTGTTTCAGAAATGACCCTCGAGGATCTTCTGGTTCTCGAAGCGTCGCTTGGACACGTGGCACTTTCAGATGTGGCTGGGAAAAGACGTGGAGCACGTCTCCCTGCAGTCGGTCGTGGGTGCAGGCTTTCTATAAATAGGACCTTGCCTTCTGCTGCCAAGGGTCACCATCCTCTCAGACTTCTTCCTTCAGTTGAAAATGAGGTTTAGCACCTCCGAGCTTCATCGGGCAGCGAAGAGGAGGGCCGTGACCCTAAGAGGAAGAGGAGTACGGAGTTCTTCAAACCGGGCGATGATGATGAGCCTCTCGTGGACCGTCTGGACAAAAAGGTCTGTATGTTGGAGGCTCAATTGAAGGAGGCCAAGGCCCAAGTTGCTGCTACAGTCGCGAAGGTGGAGGAGGCTAAGAAGGAGGCGGCGAATGCCATCTCAAACTTCAAGGCGTCCACTGCCTTCAGGAAGGAGGTCACCGAAGCGGCTCTGGACTCCTACCATCAGGGGTTCCAGTAATGCAGGGGGAAGGCCTTCATGTTTTATGACTTGAAGGGCCTGGACAACATCAAGCCCTCTTTTCTCTTTCCCGGACATGAGTTTGATTCCGACTCCGATGAGGGGTCGAATTATAGTTCGGATGGGAATCCCGGGGCCCCTTCGTCATCCCTCCAGAGCTCCCCTCGCTGGTACGGGAAAAAGTCGGTGGGAGGTTATTGAAATGTTTCCCGCAATCCTTCTACTACTACCTCCTTTTTTTTTTGTCCTCTCTTTGAGAGTTTCTTTTTCTTCTTTTTTTTTGTAAAAAATTAAGAAAAAGGAAATGAAACATCTTAACTTTCTTTACCTCTTCCCATGTGTTTCTTGCGATATGTTGTATCACGTTATGTCTAGAACGTAGATTCCTCGGACCATTTGTGACCTATAGGAAAGATGTGAGGTCGGTTGGACCGTTCTTGAAATGTCTGTTGTCGACAGGAAGGACGACAGTGGTCCTTTTAGGCACGTTTTTGGATTTACCGTAGGGTAAGGTGTTTACACCATCCCTGTGCACTTCTGTCATGATTAAGGTGGGTTGTTCAGGCCCGCCCTGGTGCGTCTTCGGATTTACTGTAGGATAGGTTACGAAAACCATCACTGCGCCTTCGATCTTCTTGGTGGCCTGACTAGGCCATCCGTTGCACTCGTCGGGCATACCAATAAAGCAAGTGGATCAGACTCTCCTTTGCGCAGTTGGTCGATTTCTCAGATCGGGCCACTTAGGCTGTTGTTGTTTAGTCGATGCAACAAGTCGTTCTGAGTTGAGTAGTGTTGAGCAAATTTGCACAAGAATTTTGGGAACTTGTTTATTGATAATATTTACAAAGGTTTTGTACATTCCATGGCCGGGATAGAGACTTCCTATCGAGGGTCTTGAGTCGATATGCTCCTGGTCGAATGACTTCTTCGACTTGATATGGGCCTTCCTAGTTGGAGGAGAGTTTACCCTGTTCTGTTGGCCTGGATACTTCTGCCCTTCACAATACCATGTCCCCAGTATCGAAAATCTGCTCCTTCACTCTGGAGTTGTAGTATTTGGTGACCTTTTATTGGTATGCCGTCATTCTTATCTGGGCCTAAAGTCTGGTGCTTGGTAGCAGATCCAGGTCGATCCTTCTATGATCGGAGTTCCCTAGCTCTTCGTAGTTGTCAATTCTCAGGGACTATAGGGAGACTTTGATAGGTAGTATAGCTTCGGTACCGTATGCTAGGTTGAACGGAGACTCGCCGGTGGCTGTTCTTGGGGTAGTTCGGTATGCCCAGATAACGATGGTCAGCTCTTCAGCCCAAAGTCCTTTGGCGGTGTTCAACCTCATCTTCAGACCATGGAGAATGGTCCGATTAGTTGCTTCGGCTTCTCCATTGGACTGTGGGTGGGCAACGGAGGTCAGTCGATGCTGAACATGATACCAAGCGCAGAAGTCCTTGAACTTCGGATTGTCAAACTGTCTCTCGTTGTCCATGATTATGACATGTGGGATGCCAAACCGGAATATAATGAAATTTTTTACAAAATTCTCTACCTTGCCTTCTGTGATCTGGGCTAGTGGTTCGGCTTCTACCCACTTTATGAAGTAGTCGATTGCCACAAGGAGGAACTTCCTTTGTCCAGAAGCTGGCGGGAATGGGCCAAGGATATCCATTCCCCATTGAGCAAAAGGCCAAGGGGCTGTCAGTTGAGTCAAGTGACTTGCAGGCTACCTCTGAACATTGGCGTACCTTTGGTATCGGTCACACCTTCGCATAAAGTCAGTCGAGTCCTTCTGGATGGAGAGCCAATAATATCCCTGTTGAATGATCTTGTATGCCAGAGACCTACCCCCCAAGTGATCACCGCATATGCCCTCGTGGACCTCTCTCAGGGCATAATCCGCATCCGTCGGTTCCAAGCATTTTAGTAGCGATTGAGAAAATGATCTCTTATAGAGGGTTCCGTCCAAGATGACATACTGGGATGCCATCCAGTGGATCTTCTTGGCCTCTGCCTTGTCTTCTGGTAGCACGCTCTCATTTAGGAATTTGATGATGGGATCCATCCAACTTGGTTCGGCGTTAATCTGGCGCACCTCCATAGTCTCTTCGGTAATACTTGGAATTTCAAGATGTTCAACAAAGGTGCGCCCGAGAGATTCTGGTGTCGTAACAGCCAGTCGAGACAATGCGTCCGCCTGGGAATTCTCTAATCGAGGGACATGGATGATCTCAAAATGCTCTAATTGAGAGGATAGGGCCGGTACCTTCTCTGGGTACTGCATCATAGTTGGATCCCTGGCTTCATACTCTCCTCTTACATGATTCACAACTAGTTGGGAGTCTAAGAAGGCTCGGAGTTGTTGAACTCCTAATCTTTTGGCGATCTGAAGTCCAACGAGCAAGGCTTCATATTCGGCTTGGTTGTTAGAAGCATGGAAGGAGAACCAAAGTGCATACTCTATGGTATGGCCGTCGGGTTCAGCTAGCATAAGACAAGCTCCACATCTAGTAGCATTGGAAGCTTCATCCACATGGAGCACCCAAACGGACTTCATCTCCTTCGGGACTTCATCTTCTGTCGAAGGTACTTCGTCTTCGAACCTCCAGGTGCATTCAGCCAAGAAATCAAAAAGCACCTGGGCCTTCATAGCCGATCGAGGCTGAAAGCTGATGTCGAATTCACTCAACTTCATGGCCCACTCAGCTATCATTCCTGAAGTGTCTGGAGATCGGAGAATGGCCTTGAGGGGCTGATCGGTCAGTACCACGATGGCGTGGGCATGGAAGTACGGTCGTAGTCGCTTTGCTGCAATCACCAGAGAGTAGATCAACTTCTGCATCCTCGCATACCGTGTTTCAGCGTCATGTAGAACCTTGTTGATGTAGTAGATTGGCTTATGGGATCCGTCTTCATCTCTCTGGACAAGGATCGAATTAATTGCTTCATTCGAAGCAGAGAGGTATAAGTAAAGTACTTCGCCTTCTTGAGGTTTGGAGAGTAGAGGCGGAGTTTCTAGGTACTTCTTTAGTTCTTCAAAGGCAGTGCAACAGTCTTTGGACCATTCAAATCCCTTTGACTGTCGAAGTACCTTGAAGAATGGAAGACATTTCTCAGCTGAACGAGAAATGAACCTGCTTAGGGAGTGAATTCTTCCTGTTAGCTGCTGGACTTCTTTTTTACAGGAGGGATGTCTCATATCCTTTAGAGCTTGGATTTTCTAAGGATTCGCCTCAATCCCCCATTTAGTGACAAGAAAGTCCAAGAACTTTCCCGAAGTGACCCCGAAGGCGCACTTCGCCGGGTTTAGCTTCATGCGGTAGCATCATAGAGCGCTGAATGTTTCTTCTAGGTCTTGGATATGATCCTTTCGATGGAGGCTTTTGACGATCACATCATCAACATAGGCCTCCATGTTTCTTCCCAGTTGCTTTTCGAACACCTTGTTGATTAGCCTTTGAAATGTTGCCCCGGCATTCTTGAGGTCGAATGGCATCATCTTGTAGCAGTAGAGACCTTTGTCTGTGACAAAGGCCGTCTTCTCTTCATCTTGGGGATCCATCCTGATTTGATTGTAGCCAGAAAAAGCATCCATGAAGCTCAATAGTTGATGGCCGGCAATGGCGTCGACCAGCTGATCAATCTTTGGGAGAGGGAGGCTATCTTTTGGGCAAGCCTTGTTGAGGTCTGTGTAATCGATGCAGATCCTCTACTTGCTGTTAGCTTTCTTCACCATTACCATATTGGCCAGCCATTCGGGGTAGTGGACTTCTCGGATGAATCCTGCTTTAAGGAGTTTGCCTACTTCTTCAGCCACAGCTTTCTGTCTTTTAGGAGCTAAGCTTCTTTTCTTCTGCCGGACCGGTTTATACCTGGGGGTAACTTCTAGCCGATGAGTGATTACTTCGGCAGGAATCCTCGACATGTCCGAAGCCGATCAGGTGAAAACATCAACGTTGTCTCTAAGGAAATGGATCAGCCCCGTTCTGGTTTCCTCATCAAGCGTACTCCCGATCTGCACAACTCTGGTGGGGTCTTCCTTTATCAAAGGTACCAGGACAGTTCTTTCTATGGGTTCACCAAAGCCTGTAGTTGTATCCCTCGGATCCAGCTGATCCAGAGTTGCAGAATCGTTGAAGTGCTTGTCTTGGATCATCAACACTGCTGTGCTGCTCTCTGATCTTCTCTAACTTCTCCGACACCATTCCTGGTGGGGAAGCGTACCAGGAGATAATGAGAGGACATTACAGTTCGAAACTTGTTCAAGGCGGGCCGCCCCAGAATGATGTTGTAAGCCAAGGGGGTCCGGACTACCGCGAAATTGATCGACAATATTTTTTATCGAGGTTCAGTGCCAAGGGTCACAGGCAGCACTATTTCTCCCTCGGCATGAACTTGATTACCCCGAAGCCAATGAGCGATATGGGGGATCTCCATAGTTGATGTCTAGGAAAATACATTTCAGAGAATGCATCGTAAATCAAGACATCAGTCGAACTTCCATTATTAACAAGGATTCGCTGTACATCATAGTTGGCCACAACGGCCGAGATTACAAGAGGATCATCATGCGGGAGCCGAACTCCTGCAAAGTCATCATCGGAGAAGAGAATAGCGTTGTTGTCCTTGAGTCGCTTTGGGACGTTGTCCTCATCCCTCCTCCAGTCGATAGGCCGGTGTATCACCCCCACACCTCCGTTAATGGGCCTTTGATTCAGTAGTTCGGCCTCTTCAGGAGGTGGCTGGGGAACAGTAGCTTCTGACCGAGGTCCTTGACGACCAATGTACCATCCCAAATATCCTTTCTTGATGAGATCCTCAATCGCATCCTTCAGTTGGATGCACTCTTCAGTATTGTGGCCATGGTCCCGGTGGAATCGACAATATTTGTTCCTATTCCTTACGGAAGAGGAAGCCTTCATGGGATGGGGCCGCTGGAGATAGTTTTCTTTCTCTATCTCCATTAGGATCTTTTCTCGAGGAAGGTTGAGGGGGGTATAGGAGTCGAATCTTCCCCCTGATGCCCTGGGCCTGGGAGGACTTCTTTGGCAGTCAATATATTTGCTGTTATTGTTATTGGAGATTGGGGGACCTTGTCCCCTCTTGTTCTTCTTTTTTGAAGGGGCTTCCCTTCGATCAGTTATCGGTTGGCTTCCTGCTCTTCAGCATCGGCGTATTTTTGAGGCCTCGACAAGAGCTCAGCGTAGCTTTTAGAAAACTTCTTATCCAGAGAAAAGGTAAGCCTGGATATATGAAGTCCCTTCTTCAGTGCAGACATGGCCACATGCTCGTTGAGATCGGGGATCTCGAGTATGGCCGCATTAAACCTGGAGATGTAGTCTCGCAGGCTTTCTCCTTCATTCTGGTGAAGGAGGAACAATGTATCCGTATTCCGGGAAGTCTTGCGGCAGGTCCTAAAATGCAAGACAAACAATTTCTCTAACTCGAAAAAAGAATCGATGGTACCTGGGCGCAGGCTCGAGTACTACATCCGAGCAGCTTTCTTCAAGGTAGCCGGGAACGCGAGGCAATACATCACGTCCGAAGCTTCTTGGATCATTATATTAGCCTTGAAACTGTCCAAATGGTCGAAGGGATCGTAGGTGCCATCGTAGGGTTCCATCTGGGGAACCCTAAGGTGCCGAGGAATGACTTCGACCATGATACGGTCGATGTAGGGTGGGCGTAGATCACCCACTATCAAGTCATCGGGATCCTTTAGATCCCACATCCTCTGCTCCCGTGCCCTCGCATTTCCGATTCAATGGCTCTAAATCTCCCATCGTAATCGGGAGTCTGCTTCGGTGCCCTCTCTACGGGAGTAGAGTCTTCGGAGGAGGGTGAGGGAGTTTGCCTAGGCCTTTTCCCTTTCTGCGAGGAATTGGCGGGCCTAGGCAGTCTAGAACTTCGGCTTTCAAGAGAGGGCCGAGAATGGGGGGAGAGATGTGTGGAACCCTCCCATGGGGCTCTCTTCCTTCGGGATCGAGAGCTATGTCTGGAGGCGGCCAGTGGATTTCCCACCGGAAAAGCTCTGTTCTAGAAATCTTGAACCATGGCTATAAGGTTGGTGATGTGGTTCACAAGGGCTTCAAATTGCTCTAACCCCACGACAACTGTGGGAGGTGGGACATCGTTCTCCCCTAGAGGTGCGCCCCCTTAGGATGGAGCACGACTTCGACTTATGGAGGCGATCTGAGTCTTTCCTCTCACCATCAGGAACTTCTTACTTCTCCTTATTTAGGAGGGAGCCTAAAGAGTGCTATGTCGTTTCCCCTTCCTGGCGTGCCAATCTATTGGCATGGAGTCCCTGTACCGGCCGGTTGGAGATGTTGCACTGCAGGACCGCTCCCTGGTTCACCTGCAAAACATGTCCCTTGCCGGAGTCAATCCGGCGGGAAACACTCCGATGCCTAAGTCAGAGACGGGTCCAAGCCACAGAATGGGGAAGATTCTCGAGAAGCAGAGGGAAAGCTCTTTAAATTTAGAGTATGCGTGTATGTATGTGTGCGTACCTCTCTCGAGCGTTTCTTCTTATCGCCATTTATAAGAGGGCGCCCGGCCTGCGGATCCGTTCTTCTCCTAGCAATCACGAGGAGTTAATTTCTCCCCATGATTGGCAATCATGGGTTGTCGTTGAGCGGTTCCGGCCAGACCAGGGGCATGGCAACTGGAGTTGCGCGCCATGATCATGGCATGGAGATAGTCGATAGTAACCGTTGGTTACTGTTGCCTATTTGGGACGGATCGCGAACTCATCCTCAGATTTTCCCTGTTTATGGAGATTCTGGTAATTGAACCGGGAATTTTCCCGTCTTCGGATCTCCTCGGTCGGAGATCCTGTCTTCTGCATGAGTCGAGGACTTGGTGTTTACCAAGGGCCGGAGATCGTGTCTTCAGCAGGAACCGAAGAGTATGTCTTCAGAAGTCAGCATGGAGCCTGGTCTTCGGTTAAGGTCGAAGACGTAATCCGAAGGTTTTGCCTCCGGGTGTCATAGGCCGAGAGCCTTAGGTTGCTCATGGTTTGCCTGATCTTTCTAGGTCAGAAGTCGCTGGCTCGGAGGAAAGGTCTTTGGTCAGCCGAACCGGTATTCAGTTCGTATTTAGACCGAGATTCCCCAACAATATCAAACAAGCCCAGAGACCACGACGAGAAGGTAGTAGGTAACATACCAGAAATCAACTAATCATACCGGAGGACTCAAATTGCAATTGTACACGAGGGAATACAAATAAAAGTCCAAGCTTACCATGCTGGGAGGATCTCACACTCAATTATTTCAGGTCGATTTGACTATTTTTTTCTTATTTTTTTGGTTTTAAAAAAAGAGGCTAGAAGGAGCCACACGGCTTTTATTAAATAATACAAAAAATAAAAAAGCAACTTAAGTGCGAGAACAAGATTGGTTACAAAGAAAATAGAGATCAAGAAGGCAATCTAAATGAATACCAAAATCTTCAAACGATGAAAAAGGTGGAGATTGCAGTTCGCATGACAGCTCTCTTAATTAATAGCTACCATTTCCATTGGGTGCTGATCTAAATTATTGTAGATAGATGCTCCAATTATGGTTCCAAATCCCATTCGAATTGATGCCTTCTGTCATTACTAATTCTGATGGCTGAATATAAAACAGTTGATGAGAAATTCAAAACCTCCCAGGGCAAGAAATTACTGCTCTTTGATTCAAGATCTCTTTCCCTGACTCCTAAAATGTTGCTTTTAATAAAAGGCTATACATCATGGCAAAAACCAATACCATCCGAACAGCTCCTTGTCTAATTTTGTTAGTGTATTCACTTTTTGTTTACCTTTTTCTTCGGTTGAGAATATGTGTAATTTAATATTCTTCAAAATTGTATGGAAGATTAAGCCATGCAATGTGGAAGATAAAATGCAAGGAATTGTATAGAAGCAATTTTTCCAAAAGGATCTGATCATGTACAGACATTGAATTGGGAGCAGTCAAATTTCTTCAATGCTTCTTGTCCGACCAGACTTCCACTCTTTTGTAGACTAGATTAGCTGCAAGATGTCTCTCACTAGAATAGTGATATATATATATATATATATATATGATAAGTGGGGGTCCTTCTAGAAATAAACCATAGTTTCATCTTTTTATAGACCACAATGACACATCTAAATTATTTATTAGATAAAAGGCACTGAAAGCCGTGATGAAAATTTTCTTGCCAGCCGATCTAAGCAGATGCTTTCATGTCGTAGATGAGTGGAAGGTGGACGGCACTAGCTGTTAACAAGGTCAAGGAGATTACTTTCTTGAAAGCAAACCAAACCTAACCAATCCCTGTACATGTTTTTTGGACCTCCATGAAAAGGGTAGACCAATTTGGAAAGTGGAAGGAAACAAGGGAAGAAGGTCAAGGGTCTAGGTTTAGAAAGGATGATTGATATTCTTTTACGATATGAACCATTGGATCATCTTTTACACAATTTTAAAGCTTTCCAACCTTTCTCTTCCATCATTTGTGTTGGCGTGGAGTCCCTGGATCGGCCGGTCGGAGCTGCTACGTTGTAGGACCGCTCCCTGGTTCATCTGCAAAACAGGTCCCTTGCCGGAGTTGTTCCAGCTGAGGATACTCCGATGCCTAAGTCAGTGGTGGATTCCAGCCACAGAATGGGGAAGATGTTGAGAATGGAAGAGAAAAAGAGCTCTTGGAGATTGAGAATATGTAATGTGCGAGATTATTCACGCGTACCTCTCGAGCCATCCTCCTTACCCATATTTAAAAGATAGCCTCCGGTCTGTGTCCCTCTCTTTTCCCGGAGATCATGGGGAGCCATTCACTCCCATGATAGTCGATCGTGGGTTGTCAATGAGCGGTTTGGCCAGATCGGAGGCGTGGCTGCAGGAATTGCGCGCCATGATCATGGTGTGATGAGTGTCGACTATAACCATTGGTTACAGTTTCCTTTTTGGAACAGATTGTAGTTCAAGCTTCGGGTTTCCCCTTGCATGGGCCGAAGGCTTGATACTTCCCCAAGGCCGGAGATCATGTCTACGGCGGGGACCGAAGTTTGTGTCTTTGGAAGTCAGTGAGTAGTTCAAACTTCGGCCAGGGCCGAAGGTGCTACTCGAAGGACTGGCCTTCGGATGTTGTAGTTCGGTGTGAAGCCTTGAGTTGCTTACAGTTGGCCTTCGCTTAGTCCGAAGTCCGTATCCGGAGAACCGGGGCTTCGACAAGTCGAACCGGAGCCTGGTTTGTAGCTGAACCAGGATATCCCAATATTTGCCCCCTACTCTCAGTTGTCGAAGCGAAGATCTGTCTCGAGAAGTGAGAGTATTATTACCTTGTCACTTTCTTCCTGAGAGACGGCGCTGTAAATGATTACGGGACCTCTATTGAGCTACCCATCACGATCTGAGAATTAGATGGTGGACAGGTGCCATTCCCTGATTGGGGAAGAGTAGGTGGCCCTGAGGCTATCTCTCTTCGTCCCGTTGCACAGTGGTTGAGGCAATCTTTTGGTCGGGATTTGGATAGTTGTGGTGGCTGTTCTCCGCCCGTTGGATGAAGGATAGATCTTATCCTGGCGGCCAATCATAAGTGGGTTACCTCCCAGTGTAAATTGTTGGCGTGGAGTCCCTGGATCGGTCGGTCGGAGCCGCTGCGTCGCAGGACCACTCCCTGGTTCACCTACAAAATAGGTCCCTTGCTGGAGTTGTTCGGCGGAGGACACTTCGATGCCTAAGTCAGTGGCGGATTCCAACCACAGAATGGGCAAGAAGTCGAGAGTGGAAGAGAAAAAGAGCTCTTGGAGATTGAGAATGTGTAATGTGCGAGATTATTCATGCGTACCTCTCGAGCCATCCTCTTTACCCATATTTAAAAGATGGCCTCTGGTCTATGGCCCGCTCTTTTCCATGAGATCATGGGGAGCCATTCACTCCCATGATAATCGATCGTGGGTTGTCAATGAATGGTTCCGGCCAGATCGGAGGCGTGGCTGCAGAAATTGCGTGCCATGATCATGGCGTGATGAGTGTCGACTATAACCGTTGGTTACAGTTTCCTTTTTGGAACAGATTGTAGTTCAAGCTTCGGGTTTCCCCTTGCATGGACCGAAGGTTTGATACTTCTCCAAGGCCGGAGATCATCTCTACGGCGGGGACTGAAGATTGTGTCTTCGGAAGTCGGTGAGTAGTTCAGACTTCGGCCGGGGCCGAAGGTGCTACCCGAAGGATTGGCCTTCGGATGTTGTAGTTCGGTGTGAAGCCTTGAGTTGCTTACAGTAGGCCTTCGCTTAGTCCGAAGTTCGTAGTCCGGAGAACCGCGGCTTCGATAAGTCGAACCGGAGCTTGGTTTGTAGCTGAACCAGGATATCCCAATAGTTGCCCTCTACTCTCAGTTGTCGAAGCGAAGATCTGCTTTGAGAAGTGAGAGTATTATTGCCTTATCGTTTTCTTCCTGAGAGACGGCGCAGTAAATGATTACGGGACCTCTATTGAGTTTCCCATCATGATCTGAGAATCAGATGGTGGACAGGTGCCATTCCCTGATTGGGGAAGAGTAGATGGCCCTGAGGCTATCTCTCCTCGTCCCGTTGCACAGTGGTTGAGGCAATCTTTTGGTTGGGATTTGGATAGTTGTGGTGGCTATTCTCCGCCCGTTGGATGAAGGATAGATCTTATCCCGGCGGCCAATCATAAGTGGGTTACCTTCCAGGGTAACCTTGAGTCAAATTAACCCTCTACGGGGATCCAGAGACCCTTACTTTTCTTTTGGGGAAGAGTGAAGGTCTGGGCAAGGAAGCTTTTTTAACCTCATCTCATTCTCTGCCCAAACCATTCTGGAGTACCAGTCTATTTTTCAGGTAAAACTCTCTTTCCCCCCCTTTGCTTCATTCCTTGTCATGGAAGAGACCGTAGAGAGTCAGGAGAAGCAGGTTGGACCCTCGGGGGCCGGAGATATATTAGGTCCGGAGTCGGTCCCCAGTTCGGTTTTTCAGAGCAAGGCAACCCTTCTCTGGGAACGTTACCGCATTCCTGAGGAATTTCCCTTCGTCCTCCCCGCGCCCGAGGAGCGGGCGAACGAAGCTCCCCCTGGGCGCCTAACTGTATACGAAGATCACCTGAAGGCTGGTCTTCGGCTTCCCCTGCACCCCTTCTCTGTTAAGATTTTTTGCTTGTACCAAGTGGTGCCAGCGCAGTTAATCCCAAACAGCATCAGGAACATCTGCGGGTTCCTGGTCATGTGCAGCATCGCCAATGTAGAGCCTAGGACCAACTTGTTCTCGGCCCTTTTTGTCCTCAAGAGGGACTTCCACAGCAACGGATGGTGGGTGATCGGTCCCAGATCGGGCCGCAGTGTGATTAAAAATATGCCCAGCACCATCCACAGGTGGAAACCCGTCTTTGTGTTTGTGTTGTCCTTCGACCCATGAAGCTTCGACACTGAGTGGAAGAAGCCTCGCTTGACCGCCAATGACGGAAAGAAAGTCTTGGCGGCCGACCAGTCGGATTATGATCTTCTGACCAACTCGGAAGTTGCTCATATCCGGGAGTTGTTGGAGGAGAGGAACCTCCATCGAGCGGGAATCAGTAAATTCCCCTCACTAGGTATAGCAGTGAAAATTTCTGCTCTTCTTCTTTAGGTTTTATTGTAGCTCCTTTAACTGAGGTGATCCCCTTTGCCTGCAGGTGGTGGGATGAAGCATAATCTGAGTTGGCTTTGCAAAACTTCGGAGAGGAGGGTGGCACAGGCCCCTTCCACCAGGTCTGTAGCTCAGAAGAGAGCTCGGAGAGATGATCCCGAAGGGGACCAAAGCACTCCATCTTCTCGAGGCATCTCGAGGGAAAATGTAGTGGTCGCGAAAGAGGTTCCAGCGAGGCCCTGCCCAGTCGAGACTCCAGCAGCGGTCGCCTCCCCAGTTGACACAACGGGGGGCCCACTTCAAGGAGTAGATGTGTCGCCAGTTTGCCCATCTGCCGCTGATAAGGGCAAGGCGCGGCAAGTCGAAGGAGAGTCCGTCGGCGGTGCTTCTTTAGCCGGAGGTCGCCCGACGAACCCTTCGGAGCTCCTGCCTATGGGAGAGCTGCTGGTCCCGGAGGAGGCCAGACAGGCGTTGAAGGGCACGATACAGCCCCGCAACCTGGCAATTCTCCAGAATCGGAGCTTTCACAAAGTGTCCGATTCCGGCTTTGCCACCCTGCAACAGGTATAATTATCACCGCCTCCCTTGCCTTGAGAGTTACTTGACCCTCAATTCTTTTTTCTCGATGTAGTTGGTCTATGATTTCACCTTCATGGAGGAAGGCCTGGGGAACGTAGATAGCCTCATCTACGACCTCAAGGAGGAGCTTCAGACTGCTAGGGCTGCCAGGGAAGTAGCCGAGGAGCTGAAGCAATCCATGGAGGACCGTCTTGTCCGGGTGACTGATGAAGTTCGCGACCTGAAGGGTGAACTGAAAAGCACCCACTCGAGGATAGCGGGACAAGAGGCGGGGTGGAACAGGAGCAGAAGGCAAGTTGAATCCCTGGAGCGAACTGCCAGGGAGAACCAGGAGAGGATGGAGAGCCTGTCCAAGGTGGCATAGGAGGCTTCTAGGAGGGCCGAAGAGGCGATCCTAGAATCCGAAGCTACCAAAAGGGAGGGCGAAGCCGCCAAGAGGGAGTCCGAAGCTTTGAGGAAGCAGATAGACAATGTCATGGCTGACTTCAAGATGTCTTCGCAATTTCAAATAGAAATTGATGAAGCATCATTGTATGCCTACCAGCACAGCTTCAATGATGGGCTTTCTAAGGTGAAAGAGACCCTCCCTCACCTCGACCTTTCGAAGATCCCTTCCTTCAACATAATTGGAGAGGAAGGAGAAGAAGCGGAGGAGGCCAAAACTGCAGGGGAGGTCGTGGAGTCACCATGTCTGTCGGAGGAGGATGCTACCTTAGTCGAAAACCCAGAGGTGATCCCGACCGTGATCTCGGCCCAGGAGGCGACTCAGGCTGGAGGAGTCCAGGCTGAAGGTTCTCCCGTCTCGGCCCAGATTAATGAGACTTTCTCCGATCAAGTTGATAGGTTGCTCCAGTCCTGTAGTGTGGAGCCCTCTCCTGTTGATGCTGAGTGACCTGGATCATTCTGAATGTATTTTCTTCTTTTTTTTACTTGTATTGACAATGAACTTTGTATTGCAATTTTTCCAGATCTTGGAATGAATTATCCTTTCTTTGCATATGCATTATTGTGCCTCATGTGTTCATGTGTAGCCTGAAACGGTTCTATCGTTTCTTCTTTGGCCTAGTCGAACGATAGCCTTCGAAGGCCATCCAGTTGGTAGGAGCTGGCTTTACCGTTCTATTTTTCGCCTAGTCGAATAGTCATGGCCGAAGGTCGTTCAGTCGGTAAGGACGAACCCGCGAACGGACCAGAACTCCATTGCGTTGCTTTCCTTCGGACGATTAGCTTGTCCGTTGGGGCGGACAGGAGTCATCTCCCGCTAATCAATAATTAGGGGGATTTGATTAGGATCACCGCTGTCCATGTGGCACATCAAAATTTGTACAGTCGCAATCTCTTGCGCCTTATGAGCCGCCGGGCCTCTTTTTTCCAAAAAGAGACCATTAATGATGCCGTCGCATGATGCGAATTTCTCTGGATTCAAAGCGATGGCGGTTGCGATCCTGGGGATGGCTTCCGAGAGATGTTCTGGTTCTCGAAGCGTCACCCAAACACATGGCACCTTCTCAGTCGGTCGGGAAAGATGTGTGACGTGCCTCCCTGCAGTCGATTGTGGGCGCAGGGCTTCTATAAATAGGACCCTGCCCCTTGCTATCGAAGGCCACCATTTCTGTTGGTGTCTTCCTTCCAATAGCCATGAGGTTCAGCACTTCCGAGCTTTATCGTGCAGCGAAGAGGAGGGCCATTGATCCCGAAAGGAAGCGAAGTCCGGGGCCAACTAGGCCCGTCGGCGATGAGGAGGAGCCTCTGGTTGACCATCTCGAGAAGAAGGTCCGCCTTCTGGAGGCTCGGTTGAGGGAGGCCCAGGCCCAAGTCACGGTGGTGACCGCGGCGGCGGAGGAGGCGAAGAAGGAGGCGGCAGAGGCCATCGCAAACTTCAGAACTTCTGTCTCATTCAAGGATGAGGTCGCCGGGGTGGCCCTGGACTCCTTCCACCAGGAGTTTCAGGAGTGTCGAAGGAAAGCCTCCAGGTTTTATGACCTGAAGGGCTTGGATAACATCAAACCCTCCGTTCCCTTTCCCGGCCACAAATTCGATTTCAACTCCGACGAGGGGTTGGACTCAAGTTCAGACGGGAACCCTGGAGGCCCTTCGTCGTCTCATCTGGTCTCTCCCCGACAGTATGGGAAAAACCCAACGGGGAGTTAATGCAAAATTTCCCAACCTACTGTTGCTGCTGTTGTTGCTTTTTTTTTTTTTATATGTCTCTCTTTTAGAGAGTTTTTCTCTTTTCTTATTCTCTTTATAGGAGAGTTTCTTTCTTTTTTCTTTCTTTTTTTTTTTTCTTTTTTTTTATGCAAGAAAAATTGAAAGAAATGAAAGATCTTTTGTGTTACCTCTTTCCGTGTATTTTCTGCGATGTGTTGCATCACGATTTGTCCATAATGTAGACTTCATAAATCACTTGCAGTTTGTAGGAAGAAGTAGGGTCCGTTGGACCATTCTGAGAGTGTTTGTTGTTGACAGAGAGGATGACAATGATCCTGTTAGGCACGTGTTCAGATTTACCGTAGGGTAGGTTACGAAAACCATCCCTGTGCACTTTCTATCATGATTAAGGTAGGCTATTCAGGCCCGCCTCGGTGTGTGTTCGGATTCACCGTAAGGTAGGTTACAAAAACCATCCCTGCACCTTTGATCTTTTTGGTGGCCTGGTTAGGCCATCCATTGCGCTTGTCGGGCATACCGATAAGGTTAGTGGATCAGGCTCTCCTTTGCGCAGTTGACCGATTTTTCAGATCGGGTCATTTGGACTGTTGTCGTTCAGTCGATGCAACTAGCCGTTATGAGTCGAGTAGGGTTGAGGAGCTTTGCATATGAGTTTTTTGGAACTTTTTCATTGATAGTATTTGCGAAGGTTTTGTACATTCCATGGCCAAGATAGGGTCTTCCCCTCCAGGGTCTTGAGTCGATATGTTCCTAGTCGAATGACTTCTTTGACTTGGTATGGGCCTTCCCAATTAGGAGAGAGTTTACCCTGTTCCGTTGGCCTGGATACTTCTGCTCTTCGCAATACCATGTCCCCCATGCGAAAAGCTTGCTCCTTTACCCTTGCATTATAATACTTGGCGACCTTTTGCTGGTATGCCGCCATTTTTATCTGGGCCTGTAGCCTGGTGCTTGATAGCAGATCCAGATCGATCTTTCTGCGATCGGAATTCTCAGGCTCTTCATAGTTGTCAATTCTCAGGAACTGTAGGGAGACTTCGATAGGTAGCACAGCTTCGGTACCGTAGGCTAGGTTGAACGGAGATTTGCCAGTGGCTGTTCTTGGGATAGTTCGGTACGCCCAAAAAACAGATGTCAGTTCTTTGGCCCAAAGCCCTTTGGCGGCGTTCAACCTTGTCTTCAGACCATGGAGGATGGTCCAGTTTGTGACTTCGGCTTCTCCATTGGACTGCCGATGTGCAACGGATGTCAGCCGATGCTAGATATGGTACCGAGCACAGAAGTCCTTGAACTTCGGATTGTCGAATTGTCTCCTGTTGTCCGTGATGATGACGTGTGGGATACCAAACCTGAAGATGATGGAATTTTTCACAAAACTCTCCACCTTGCCCTTTGTGATTTGGGCCAATGGTTCCGCTTCCACCCATTTAGTGAAATAGTCGATGGCCACTAGGAAAAACTTCCTTTGCCCTGATGCTAGTGGGAACGAGCTAAGAATGTCCATCCCCCACTGGGCAAAGGGCCATGGGGTGCCAACTGAGTCAGGTGACTCGCAGGTTGTCTCTGCACATTGGCATACCTCTAGCATTGGTCGCACTTCCGCACGAAATCAGCTGAGTCCTTTTGGATGGAGGGCCAGTAATACCCTTATCGAATAATCTTGTATGCTAGAGATCTGCCTCCCAAGTGATCCCCGCATATGCCCTCATGGACCTCTCTCAATGCATAATCTGCATCGGTGGGTCCGAGGTATTTCAGCAGTGGTTGGGAGAACGATCTCATGTAGAGGATTCCGTCTAGGATGACGTACTGAGATGCCATCCAGCGGATCTTCTTGACCTCTGCCTTATCTTCAGGCAGTTCTCCTTCATTCAGGAATTTGATGATGGGATCCATCCAGCTTGGCTCAGCATCAATCTGGTGCACCTCTGCAGCCTCTTTGGCAATGCTTGGAGTTTCAAGATGTTCAACAAAGGTGTGCCCGAGAGACTCCGGTGCTGTAGTCGCCAGTCGAGACAGTGCATCTGCCCAGGAGTTCTCTGATCGGGGAACATGAATAATTTCAAAATGTTCCAGTTGAGAGGATAAGGCCTAAACCTTCTCCAGGTATTGTACCATGGTTGGATCTTTGGCTACGTACTCTTCCATTAACTTGATTCACAACCAGTTGAGAGTCGGAGAAGGCTCGGAGTTGCCGGACTCCCAGATCTTTGGCGATCCGAAGTCCGGTGAGTAGGGCCTCATATTCGGCCTGATTATTGGAGGCGTGGAAGAGAAATGGAGTGCATACTCTATAATCTGGCCGTCAGGTTCGGCCAACATGAGTCCAGCTCCGCACCTGGTAGCATTGGAAGCTCCGTCCACATGAAGCACCCAGACGGATTTTATCTCCTTCGGGGCTTCATTTTCATCCGAAGAGGCTTCATCTTTGGACTTCCAGGTGCACTCGGCCAGAAAATCGGAGAGCACCTGGGCCTTCATAGCCACTCGGGGCTGGAAGCTAATGTCAAATTCGCTTAGCTTCACAGCCCACTTGGCTATCCTTCCAGAAGTGTCCGGAGATCGAAGAATGGCCTTGAGAGGTTAATCAGTCAGCACCACGATAGCGTGGGCCTGGAAATATGGCCGTAGCCGCTTTGTCGCAATCACTAAAGAGTAGATCAGCTTCTACATCCTTGCATACCGTGTTTCTGCATCAAGCAGGATCTTGCTGATGTAGTAGATCGGCTTGTGGGACCCGTCTTCCTCCTTCCGAACAAGAACTGAGCTCACTGCTTCGTTTGAAGTAGAGAGGTACAGGTAGAGGACCTCACCTTCATTTGGCTTGGAGAGCAACGATGGGGTCTCCAAATACTTCTTCAATTTTCCAAAGGTAGCGCGATAGTCTTCGGACCATTCGAAGCCCTTTGATTGTCAGAGTACCTTGAAGAACGGAAAACATTTCTGGCAGACTGAGAGATAAATCTGCTTAGGGAGGCAATCCTCCCTGTCAACTGTTGGACTTCCTTTTTACAGGAGGGATGTCGCATATCCTTCAAGGCCTGGATCTTCTCGGGGTTGGCCTCAATCCCTCGTTTGGTGACAAGGAAGCCCAGGAATTTACCCGACGTGACCCTGAAGGCGCACTTCGCCGGGTTTAACTTCATTTTGTAGTGCCGGAGAGCGCTGAATGACTCCTCCAAGTCGCGGATGTGGTCTCTTCGGTGGAGACTCTTGACGATCATGTCGTCAACATAGGCCTCCATATTCCTTCCCAGTTGCTTTTCAAACACCTTATTGATGAGTCTTTGAAATGTTGCTCCGGCATTCTTGAGATCGAACGGCATCATCTTGTAGCAGTAGAGACCTTTGTCAGTGATGAACGCCATCTTCTCCTTATCTTGCGGATCCATTCTGATCTAGTTGTAGCCAGAGAAGGCATCCATAAAGCTAAGCAACTGGTGGCCGGCGGTAGCATCGACCAGTTGATCAATCTTTGGGAGAGGGAAGCTATCTTTTGGGCAAGCCTTGTTGAGGTCTGTATAGTCGATGCAGATCCTCCACTTGCCGCTAGCTTTCTTTACCATTACTACATTAGCCAGCCACTCGGGGTAGCGGGCCTCTCTGATGAACCCTGCCTTGAGGAGCTTGCCAACCTCTTCATCAACAGCTTGCTATCTTTCGGGGGCGAAGCTCCTCTTCTTCTGCCGCACCGGCTTGTACCCAGGGGTTACTTCCAGCCGATGAGTAATCACCTCGACGAGAATCCCGGGCATATTCGAAGCCGACCAGGCGAAGACATCGGCATTGTCCCTTAAGAAACAGATCAGCTTCGTTCTGGTTTTCTCGTCAAGGGAGCTCCCAATCTGCACAACTCTGGAGGGATCTTCCTCTTTCAAAGTTATCGGGATGGTCCTCTCCATGGGTTCACCAAGGTTTGTGGTTGAATCCCTTGAATCCAGCTGATCTGGGGTAGTCGAATCTTTGAAGTGCCTGTCTTCAATCATTAGACATTGCCGTGCCGTCCTCTGGTTCCCTCTAACTTCTCCAACACCATTCCTGGTGGGGAAGCGTACTAAGAGGTAGTGAGAGGAGATCACGGTCCGAAACCTGTTCAAGGCGGGCCTCCCCAGAATAATGTTATATGCAGAGGGGATCTGGACCACCGTGAAGTTGATCGGTAATGTCTTTTGTCGAGGCTCGGAGCCGAGGGTTACAGGCAACACTATCTCCCCTTCGGCATAAACTTGGTTACTCCCAAAACCGGAGAGTGGTATGGGGTATCTCTGTAGTTGATGTCTAGGTAAACACATTTTAGAGAATGCATCATACATCAAGACATCAATCGATCTTCCATTATCAATAAGAACTCTCTGTACATCATAATTGGTCACTACGGCCAAAATTACAAGAGGGTCGTCGTGCAGGTGTCGGACTCCCGCAAGGTCATCATCGGAGAAGATGATGGAGTTGTTATCCTTCAATCGCTTTGAAACTTTATGTTCATCCCTTCTTCAGTTGGCGGGCCGGTGTATCATCCCTACACCTCCGTTGGTGGGCCTTTGGTTTGGCAATTCGGCCTCTTCGGAAGGTGGCTGGGGAACAATTGCTTCCGACCGGGGCCCCTGGTGATCGATGTACCACCCCAGGTACCCCCTCTTGATGAGATCCTCGATTGCATCTCTCAACTGGATGCATTCTTCTGTGTTGTGGGCGTGGTCCCGGTGGAATCGGCAGAATTTGTTCCTGTTCCTTGCGGAAGAGGAGGCCTTCATGGGATGGGGCCGTTGGAGATAGTTTTCTTTTTCTATCTCCATGAGGATCTTTTCTCGAGGGAGGTTGAGGGGGGTGTATGAGTCGAATCTTCCTCCCAATGCTCTGGGCTTGGGAGGGCTTCTCCGGTGGTCTGCATATTTGCCGCCATTGTTATTGGAAGTTTGGGGGCCTTGACCCCTGTTATTCTTTTTCTTTGAAGGGGGTTTCCTTTCAATCAAACATCGATTCGCCGCTTGCTCTTCAGCATCGGCGTATTTATGAGCCCTTGATAGGAGCTCAGCGTAGCTTTTGGGGAACTTCTTGTCCAGGAAAAAAGTAAGCCTGGAGGTTCGAAGCCCTTTCTTCAGAGCTGACATGGCCACGTGCTCGTCGAGATCGGGGATCTCAAGTGTGGCCGCATTGAACCTGGAGATGTAATCTATCAGGTTCTCTCCTTCATTCTGGTGAAGGAGGAAGAGTGTGTCCGTATTTCGAGGAGTCTTGCGGCAGGTCCTGAAATGCAAGACAAATAATTTTTCTAACTCGAAAAAGGAATCGATGGTATCTGGGCGCAGGCTCGAGTACCACATCCGAGCGGACTTCTTCAAGGTAGCCGGGAATGCCAAACAGTACGTCGCATCCGAAGCTCCTTGAATCATCATATGGGCTTTGAAGCTGTCCAAATGGTCGAAGGGGTAGGTGGTGCCATCGTAGGGTTCCATCTGGGGAACCCTGAAGTGCCGAGGAATGTCCTCAGCAATGATGTGGTCGGTGTAAGGTGGGCGCAAATCACCCACAATCAGGTCCTCAGGATCCCTCTGATCCCGCATTCTCTGCTCTCGCGCCCTTGCTATCTTTGATTCGATGGCTCTGAACCTCCCGTCATAATCGGGAGTCTACTTAGACGCTCTCTCCACTGGAGTGGAGTCTTTAGAGGAGGAGGAGGAAGTTTGCCTAGGCCTTTTCCCTTTTTATGGGGAATCGGCAGACCTAGGCAGTCTCGAAGTTCAACCTTCGGGAGAGGGCCAAGAATGGGGGGAGGGATGCGTTGAATCCTCCCATGGTGCTCTCCTTCTTCGAGATCGAGAGCTATGTCTAGAAATAGCCAGTGGGTTTGCTACCGGGAAGGCTCTGTCTTGAAACTCTTGAACCATGGCAGTCAGGTTGGCGACCTGGTTCAAATGAGCTTCGAACTGCTATGCTCCCAAAGTAACCGTGGGAGGTGGGACATCGTTCACCTCCGGGGGTGCAGCCCCCTGAGACGGAGCACGACTCCGACTTGTAGAAGCATTTTGGGCTTTTCCTTTTGCCATCAAAGAATTCTTTGTTTCTTCCCCTTGTCTGGGAGGGAGCTTAACAAATGTGAGTAAAACTCTCTCCCTTCCTGGCCTGCCAATCTGTTGGCGTGGAGTCCCTGGATCGGTCGGTCGGAGCCGCTGCATCGCAGGACTGCTCCCTTGTTCACCTGCAAAACAGGTCCCTTGCCGGAGTTGTTCCGGCGGAGGACACTCTGATGCCTAAGTCAGTGGCGGATTCAAGCCACAGAATAGGGAAGATGTCGAGAGTGGAAGAGAAAAAGAGCTCTTGGAGATTGAGAATGTATAATGTGCGAGATTATTCACGCGTACCTCTCGAGCCATCCTCCTTACCCATATTTAAAAGATGGCATCCGGTCTGTGGCCCGCTCTTTTCTCGAAGATTATGGGGAGCCATTCACTCCCATGATAATCGATCGTGGGTTGTTAATGAGCAGTTCCGGCCAGATCGGAGGCGTGGCTGCAGGAATTGCGCGCCATGATCATGGCGTGATGAGTGTCGACTATAACCGTTGGTTACAGTTTCCTTTTTGGAACAGATTATAGTTCAAGCTTCGGGTTTCCCCTTGCGTGGGCTGAAAGCTTGATACTTCCCCAAGGTCAGAGATCATGTCTACGGCGGGGACCGAAGTTTGTGTCTTCGGAAGTCGGTGAGTAGTTCAGACTTCGGCCGGGGCCGAAGGTGCTACCCGAAGGACTGGCCTTCGGATGTTGTAGTTCGGTGTGAAGCCTTGAGTTGCTTACAGTTGGCCTTCGCTTAGTCCGAAGTCCGTAGTCCGGAAAACCGGGGCTTCGATAAGTCGAACCGGAGCCTGGTTTATAGCTGAATCAGGATATCCCAACAATTTGTATGGATCACGATGCAAACATCGTGCTTTAAAAGTTATGCAACATGTATACGAGCGTCAGCACAAAACTACAACACGGAGTTCTACCGATGCATATAATTTGCACCGTGCTTTAAAAGTTATGCAACATGTATATGAGCCTCAGTACAAAACTACAACATAGAGTTCTACCGATGCATATACTTTACATAAGAAATGTAAATTCTTTAATAATAAATTAATGTTCATCTCTATTATTCTCACCGCCTATAGACATTAGCCAACGAGGTAATGGCAGGCGTGGAGGTTTGAAGCCAACGTTCTCACAGTTGTTGGCCAACGCATCCAATATGAACGTCTAGATGCTCATACATGTATAATTGATTATAACTTGGGTCAACCTTGCGTTGCTAATAATCAGGGCCAATATTCCTAACAGTCACATGGCTTTGGCTCTTGTAAGAAAAGTATTTTAATGTTTTATTCTTTAATTCTCTTTATATGGGTGGTGCTAGCCACCAATTTAAAACTTATAATCTTTTCTCAAGTTCATATTGACATATCAAACAAGGCAGGTTGTGAATTAATTTACATGCTAAGGAGCACTACTTGATTGCTAATTAAGAAAGTGAGAGAAAAGAAGTTAATTAGAAAAGAATCTCATTTTCTATTTTTTTGGCACGGTAAGATTTAGAAAGAGAAACAAAATGAAAAATAATGGACCAAGATTTTCTTCAACAAGCAAAATAGTTTTCTTCTTTAAAAAAAAGAAATTTTATAAGAAAAAGATAAATATAAAATAATGGTTCAACATAATCGTCTCCTAGCTTCTTTAATTTATCAAACTTTGTTTGTAATTTTATCTATCACTACAGTAAAAAACTAAATAATCGATGCTTTCTTTTGTAGCATCAGCAAGTAGTGCAGTCCTACCAACACTTTTAAAAAGTGCCGAGTTGTCAATGCCAATGCTTTTTAAATTAGCGCCATTAGGATTTTAGTTAGACAATGCTTTTTCATGTCATTAATTAACGATGCTAAAAAGTTTTATCAAGCTGATTTAGTTTCTAAATCCAAACCAGTATTCCCCTTCTCCCAATTGCCCTATCCCTAACCATGATTGCCACCTCCCCCTCCCCAACACTTATTGACCTCCATGCCCCTCTCTCCCTGGCCGTTGGCAACCCTCTCAATTGCTCGGACTCCAGTTGTCGTGCGATCCCCTCTCACCCCACCCCCAACCTCCCGACTACCCTTTGCCCCTCCCTTGCCAGCTACTAGTGCTTCTCTACCGACTCCTCTCGGCCTTCCTCTAATCCGACACTCGTCGGTTGCAACCCAGCCCCCTCTTTCTTCTTCTTCTCTCCTCACAACCATCCCATCCCTCTCCTCCGGCGGCCATCAACTATGACCCTACCCCTTCCCTCTTCTCCATCTTCTTCTCTCCTCATGACCGCCCCCTCCCTCTTCTCCTTCTCCTTCTTCTCTCGTCACAATTGCCCCCTTCCTCTCCTTTGGTGCTCATCAATATGACCCTGCACCCTCCTTATCCTTCTTCTTCTTCCCTCCATCTTCTTCTTGCCTCCCCAGATCTCATCCCACCATCGTTGCCCACAACTCATCAACCCCCGACTTGCGGCTCCTCTACACTACCCCACCTGCCCCGACTCGGCGCACCCCCCCCCATGCCTCCCCCACCTCTATTGCTTGTGGTTCCTTAGGCCCTCCCCCCACCCCCACCCCCATGCTGGTGCGGGCCCCAGACTCAGAAGAAGACTTCAGAGCTCCATCTGGATCTCTGATTAACCTTGCCCGAAGAATTAGGTTTTTTGGCTTGTAATAAGGGTTGACTTGATCAACTCAATTTTAGCTTGAGTCTGTATTACCTGCATTTTTATTTTGTTGAGTCATGTTGACTCAGTAGTGGTCTAGGGCTTCAACCTGGGGTGTTACATTTTCTCCCAAGGCCAAGTAAGTGGGCGCCACACTCCCAGCCACACTCCCAGCCATACGCCTGAGTCCAGGGGGCGCCACATCTCCATCCAGCAGGCTTTGGTCCCCACACCACAGGATAGCAGGTCCCTTCTCTCATGCGCCATTTAAGTAGAGAGCAATCAGGGATCCACAATTCAAGGGAGCGGCCCACAATTTTCCATAAGAACCAAGCTATGAAAAGAAACAAATTCTTCTTGGAGAGTACTTCAAGGGGGCGCCCATCCCATGCCAAAAATGCCCAAAACAAAGTTGGGAAGAGCCATAACTTGGGGAGAAAGAAAAGGAGGTGTCCAAAAAAAGTTGAGCCATGGAAGGAAGGAGATTTCTCTTGAAGAGCAAGGTTAGGAGGCACCCTAGTAATTCCAAATAAAGCCAGATATAAAAGGAAAGAAATTTCTCTTGAAGAGCAAGGTTAAGAGGCGCCCAAACACTTCCAGATAAGGCCAAACATAGAAGGAAAAAATAATTTTTCTTGGAGGTCAAGGCTAGGAGGCGCCACCCACTTTCCTTTTGAAGCCATCAATCAATTTTATGGAATTATTTGGCCGGCCATATGTGTAAGGATTGATCCTACAATCCTAATTTGCAGATCCCCTCCTTTAGTCCCACATGGGAAGATGTAAAACCCTACTCTCTTGTAAAGTCCTATAAATTAAAACCCCTTTGTAAGTTCTAATCAATCTGATGAATGAAACCAACTTTTTTTTGTCAGCAAACTCTGTGTTTTCTCTCTTTTGCACTTGCATCCAGGTGTTGAGCTCCGTGAGGGAGTAAATCCGGGTTCCCCAGGAACCTTGAGGAGGTGTGAGATCTCCAAACCCCAAACCCTAGGTTAGCCACTTCTACTCCAAAACCCTAGCCGCCCATCATCCACTTCAATCCACCAAACCCTAGCCTATCCCACCTCCCACAGCCTCTCTCTCCAAGTCCAGGCCGACCACCAGCATCCAGCTCCAGTCTGGATACTTCAGATCCATAGCTCTTTTCAGAGGGAGTCGAATCAGCCTTCAAGAGAATCCGGATCTCAGCGACATCAGCCTTCAAGTTCTTCGAACTGGTAAATCCTTCCCTGAGTATCTGAATCCATCACTTGTTTTTCTTCTTCCCAGATCTTGAGTTCAGGAGAAGCCGACCCAGCCACGAGACCAGTATTGGAGGATCCATTGCGAAGATAGCCGAATCCGAGAATCCAACAATCTGCTCGAGAGAGTTCTTCCACCCAAATTCTGTGAAGGTCACTGTCTGGTTGGTAAACCATCTCTTCTCTTTATTTCTGTCTGTTGAAAGTTCAGAGCGAAACCCTAGGTCTGGGAGTTTCTCAACCCCCAGCGATCCGTTACTTCTGAACTACTCTGATAACTTAGCTTCTTCTAAATTGTGCTTTCAATCCTTACCTAGTTTCCATCAACTTAGTTTAACTTTACTTTGAGTCAAAGCCAATTTCTGAAATATAAAAAAAAAAAAGAATTAATCTTAATTTTACTTCCACATACGCTTCTTTGTTCTTTGTTCTGCATCATTTTTGGTATCAGAGCCCTGTCTAGGGTTTCTATTTTGATTGCTTGCTTGAGTCTCTCTCTTTTTACTTTGTCTGCTCGAAGTAGACTCCCCAGGACGTCCGGTCCTAGGAACGAAGCGAGGTGCAAACCTCCTCTTCCCATTCCACGGGGTGTTCCTAGGGCAAGTAGGGGATCCGTTGGGTTACAACTTCGTAGTAGGAATTGTAAACGGGGAAGTACTCTGTTTTCAGTCCGTAACTGCCCTGTTGCAGGAATTGTTTCTCACTACAGGTAACTCCGAATTGCATGATTTTTATTTTGCTGGAACCATATAATTGAAGATATTTTATCTAATTTTCCTGTGATTTATTAGTTTTCGTGAAATTTCTGAGAGTTAAATTACTGCAACTCTATTTTTGCATTTCTGCAATTCAATTAATTTTGAGTGATCATCTCTTAATTCATCTTAAGGGCATTTGAGAATCTAAGATAAGGGGAGGAGTTGATAACCTCTCCTTAGCCCAAAATCACCACCCACTCATTCGAACCTAAGCCTATAATCTTAAAATTAATTAGACCTAATTTGCCCTAGTGGGCTAGGGACATCAACAAGTCGGGTCAAGGCTAGTGTTGAGTCAGTTTGTCTGGTTACTCTGTGTGTGCTTTGTACTCGGTGTCTAGAACAGTGGTTCAGGGATTCTATCCCGAAGGGCTTGTGTGCTGGTCCGCCTACCTGGCCAATCACTGATTGGTGTCTAGGATTGGCATCTAGGGACCTAACACTCCCCTTACACCTGCTTGGCTGAGTTCTGAGTTACTACAGGCTAGCTTGCCACTCTGATTGGGCATCTAGTTTGGGCTCTAGGTCTAGTTAGCCCGTAGTCGTTCAGTTGAGTCTCATTTTGTGTGTTTGCTTGCATCATGTCTACCCGTAATGGAGTGCCCTACCAACCTGGTCAAACCCAACCTGATTTAGAGGCCATGGTTAAGAGCTCTTACTGAGAGTATGAACAAATTGAGTCAGGATGTGACTACCACTGTTGCCCAGTTTAAAGAACAAGTCCATGAGAATTTTGCCCAGCTTAGGGATCGAGTCCAAGTACTTGAGGAACCTAGGCATCGGAATTGGACTCCTGACCCAGATTTTAATGTGCCTCAGCCTCACCCACACCAAGAGCCTAGAAGACCTTTATACAGAGATCCTGAACCTAATCATAGGAGGCCTGACCCAGAACCTGAAGATAGAGATGATAGGTTCATTCGGAACATCAAATTAGATGCACCCACTTTTGATGGTAGCTTAAACCCTAAGGTATATTCTGATTGGGAGGGTGAGATGGACCAGTACTTTGAGTGGTATGCCATGTCTGAGGAAAGAAAGTTCAAGTTTGCCAATATGAAGTTAGTACGTCAAGCTAGGTTATACTGGGGGAACATTGAGCTGACCACTAGAAGACGAAATGTAGAGCCCATAACCACTTGGCAGTGTATGAAAGAGAAGCTTAGAGACAAGTATCTACCCATTTCATACCAGCAAATTCTGTTAGACCAATAGCAGACTTTGAAACAAGGGAACCGATCTGTATCAGACTACATAACCACCTTTGATGAGTACCTGATGAGATGTGATGTGAGTGAAGCCCATGAGGTCACTTTGTCTAGGTTTAGGGCTGGACTTAGGGAAGACATTAAGAGAGAGTTATTTCTGAGAGAGGTTACTGACCTAGACCAAGCCTATCAGATTGCACTGAACACTGAGAAGTTTCAGAGAGGACCCATGCCTTCTAGGATTAGTGCCCCAATCCCAAGAAATGGACCTAGCCAGGTTACCCCTAGCAAGCCTAATCAGGGTATTCCCACCCCTAGGCCCATGGACAAAGGTAAGGCACCTGACACCCAGAGAACCCCTAGTATCATCTGTTTTAAGTGCCAGAAGCCCGGTCATATCTCCAACCAGTGCACAGCCATAGCTTGTTTTAAGTGCCATAAGGTAGGTCATGTTTCTAGCCAGTGCCCTCGTAGATCCCTTTATATAGAAGAGGGAGGAGAAGAGAATTCCGAGCCCAATGAGGAGTTTGAAGAAGAAGTTCATGAGGCCAGAATGAATTTGGTCGATGAGTATGAAGGAGAGGAAGAATCCACAGAGTCTGACCAATTAGGGGTTGTGAGATGCATCCTGTCCCAGACTAAAGTTCAGGAAGATTGGCGTAGGACTAACATCCTACAGACTTTCCTTAAACTAGGGGATAAGGTATGTAAAATCATCATAGATAGTGGGAGCTGTGTGAATGCCATTTCTACTAGCACTGTCAAAATGTTAGGCTTAACCCCAGTCCCCCACCCCAACCCCTATAAGGTTTCTTGGGCAGACTCTACCTCTATATCCATCCAGTCTAGATGTCAGGTCCAAATCCAAATGCAATTCTATCAAGAGAAGATTTGGTGTGATGTCTTGCCCATGGGGGTGAGCAGCATAATTCTTGGAAGACCTTGGTTATATGATCATGATGCCACCCTCTTAGGAAAATCCAACACCTGTGTCTTTAGTTTTAATGGGAAGAAAATCACAATCCATTCAGTCCCTCCTAAGGACAAGGTAGCTAAAGGACCCAATAAGGTCAGAGAGATGAAGACTGGGGTGAACCTAATTAGTGCTAAGGATCTAGAACAAGAAATTCATAGTGGTTCACCTATTTGGATGTTGACTGCTAAGGAACTTAGGACTTCCTACACCCTCAAAGCCTCCTTAGGAAGTTAAGCCTTTATTAGAAGAATTTGAGGATATTTTTCCGAGGATCTGCCAGACCACCTTCCACCTCTTAGGGATATTGAGCATTCCATAGATTTAGTCCCAGGAGCTACTTTACCCAACTTGCCCCATTATAGGATGAATCCATATGAGCATAAAGAACTGCAAAAGCAGGTTGGAGAATTGTTGAGGAAGGGGTTCATTAGAGAGAGTCTTAGCCCTTGTGCAGTCCCTGCACTTCTAACCCCAAAGAAGGATGGCACGTGGAGGATGTGTGTTGATAGTCGTGCCATCAACAAAATCACAATCAAGTATAGGTTCCCCATCCCTAGACTAGATGATATGCTAGATATGATGGCTGGTGCCATGGTTTTTTCTAAAATTGATCTCAAGAGCGGCTATCATCAGGTTAGGATTAGACCAGGGGATGAGTGGAAAACCGTCTTCAAAACTAAGGATGGTCTCTTTGAATGGGTTGTTATACCTTTTGGGTTGTCCAATGCCCCTAGTACTTTCATGAGGATTATGACCCAGGTACTTAGAGCTTTCATAGGAAAGTTTGTAGTGGTCTATTTTGATGACATCCTGATCTATAGTAAGACCCCTGCAGATCACCTAGGCCACCTAGTGTAGGTACCAGACTCAGAAGAAGACTTCAGGGCACCAGACTCAGAAGAAGACTTCAGGGCTCCATCTGGATCTCTGATTGACATTGCCCGAAGAATTAGGATTTTCTGGTTTTGTAATAAGGTTGACTTGGTCAACTCAATTTTAGTTTGAGTCTGTATTTCCCTGCAATTTAAATTTTGTTGAGTCATGTTGACTCAATACAAGTCCTAGTAGTGGTCTAGGTCTTCTCCAAGGTGCCACATTTTTTCCCAGGACCAAGCAAGTGGGCGCCACACTCCCAGCTACACGCCAGAGTCCAGGAGGCACCACATCTCCATCCAGTGTGCCTTGGTCCCCACACCACAAGAAAGCAGGTCCCTTCTTTCATGCGCCACTTGGGGGAGAAATCCATCAAGATACCTCAATACAAGGAGGAGCCAACTTCTTTCCAGATAAACCCAAGCAGGATGGCAAGAATTTTTCTTGAAGAGAGGATCAAGGAGGTGCCCCACAATGTTCCATAAAAACCCAAGTTATAAAAGGGAAGAGAGCATGTCTTGGGGAGAAAATCAAGGAGGCACCCAAAAGTTTCCTAAAGTGCCAAAGCCATGAAAGGAAGAAGCCTAAACTTGTGGAGCAAGACTAGGAGGTGTCCAAAAGAGCCAAACCATGAAGGGAAAATCCTTGATTCATGGAGAGATACTAGGAGACAACCCCATAACCTACCATTTGGAGCTGATTTTCAAGTTTTCTTGGAGCTTTTGGGCTGCCCACTCATGGAAGGAGTCTTGGGAAGAGAATTTGATGCCTAAAGTATGGGTTAGTCCTATTAGTCCCACATGGGAAGTGTATGAAATTTTATTTCTTTGTTATGTCTATATATTCAACTCTATGTAACTCTTGAAAAAAAAGATGAATGAAATCAATTTCTTTATGAGCAACTTTGTGTTTCTCTCTTTCGCACTTGTATTCAGGTGTTGAGCTCCGTGAGGGAGTAAATCCAGGTTCCCTAGGAACCTTAAGGAGGTGTGAGATCTCCAACCCTAAAACCCTAGCTTAGTCCACCCATCTCTACTCCACCACCACCAAACCCTAATTTTCCATCTTCATCCCATGGCCCCTCTCTTCCACATCGAAGCCGGTCACCAGCATCAGGTTCAGATCAACTGTTTCAACTACAGAGCCAGTTCAAAGGAGAGTCAGATCAGTATCAAGATCTCCAGAACTTCTACATCCAACAATCTTCATTTATTCCTCAGGTCAGTGTCTTTCTTTGAGTTTCTGGTTCTTTTTTTTGTTGTTCTTCTTCCAGATCCTGAGTTCGAGAAGAAGGCCAACCTTGCCATAGGACTACAATCCGAGGATCCATTGCGAAGATACCCCGTCTCCAAGGATCCTACAATCTGCTCGAGAGTGTCCTTCAATTGAAGCAACGAGAGATATCACAGTCAGGTATAAAACCTTCTCTTCTCTCTTCGTCTGTTTCTTGAAAGAGGAGTAAACCCTAGGTCTGGGGGTTTCTCAATCCCCAGCGATCCTACTTCTGAGTTACTCTGATAATCCACTCCTTTTAATTGTACTTTCTGTCATTTCTTAGTTTCTTTCAACATTAGTTTATCTTTCCTTTGAGTCAAAGCCGACTTCTGAAAATAAATAAAAAAAAAAGTATACATTAATTTTAATTTACTTCTGCATCGCATTATCTCTTTTGTTTCGCATCATTTTTGGTATCAGAGCTTCCATTCTGCATCACCACCTTAGACAAGTCTGCCAAGTTTTGAGGAATGATAGTCTCTACGGTAATCTCAAAAAGTATGAATTTATGACCAGTAGAATTATCTTCCTTGGTTTTGTTGTAACCCCTGACGGCGTGGCTGCCGATCCTGAAAAGATTAGGTCCATAGTAGAATGGCCAGAGCCGACCAGTGTGCATGAAGTCAGAAGTTTCCATGGCTTGGCTACCTTCTATAGGCGATTCATCAAGGGGTTTAGTACTGTAGTTGCTCCTATCACAGACTGTATTAAGAAGGGAGAATTTCAGTGGACCAAAGCAGCCCATAAAGCCTTCCTAGATCTTAAGGATAGGATGACCCAGGCACCCATTTTGAGGTTACCGGACTTTTCAAAGGTATTTGAGGTTGCCTGTGATGCTTCAGGAGTAGGTATAGGTGGAGTCCTAAGCCAAGAGAACCATCCCGTAGCATTCTTTAGTGAGAAACTTAATGATGCTAAGCTTAGGTATTCTACCTATGATAAGGAATTTTATGCGGTAGTGCAAGCTTTGCGTTACTGGAGACATTATTTGCTACCCCAAGAATTTGTGCTGTTTTCGGACCACGAGGCTCTTAGATTCTTGAATTCCCAGAACAAGCTTAACCCTAGGCATGCTAAGTGGGTAGAGTATATCTAGTCCTATACTTTTGTTTTGAAGCATAAGGCTGGGTCTGAAAATAAGGTAGCTGATACCCTTAGTCGTCGATCTTTGTTGTTGAATTTTGTTAGGGCTGAAGTCATAGGGTTTGAGCAAATCAAAGAAGAATATGAGTCGTGTCTGGATTTTAAGATTGTGTACCAGGATCTAACTCAAGGACCATCTAGTGAACATAAGGATTATTCCCTTTTAGATGGCTTTCTGTTCTTTAAGAATAGGCTTTGCATCCCTAGAACCTCTCTTAGGGAATTTTTGATTTGGGAAACTCATGCTGGAGGTTTAGCTGGCCATTTCGGAAAAGATAAGACCACCCTGGCTATTGAAGACCATTTTTTCTGGCCTAGCTTAAAAAGAGATGTAGCACACATTGTGGCTAGGTGTCGGACCTGCGCTGTTGCCAAACAGCGAAAACAGAACACCGGCCTTTATACCCCACTCCCTGTCCCAGATCGTCCTTGGCAAGATGTGAGCATGGACTTTGTGTTAGGTTTGCCTAAGACCCAGAGGAGGCATGACTCCATCTGTGTTGTAGTAGACCGATTTTCCAAGATGGCCCATTTCTTGCCTTGTTCCCAAATATTTGATGCGTCTAAGGTAGCCACCCTGTTCTTTAATGAGATAGTTCGACTCCATGGCCTACCCAAGATCATTATTTCAGATAGGGATGTCCGGTTCACCAGCTATTTCTGGAAAACCCTTTGGCATAAGTTAGGGATAAAACTTAAGTTTTCAACTGCCTATCATCCCCAGACTGATGGCCAAACCGAAGTAGTGAACCGTAGTTTAGGCAATCTATTAAGGTGTCTTTTTGGTGAAAACATTAGGAACTGGGATTTGTACTTACCTAGAGCTGAATTTGCATACAATGACTCAGTCAATAGGTCTACAGGTAAGAGTCCATTTGAAATTGTGCATGGTTACAAACCTCACACACCTTTTGACCTAGCTCCTTTACCAGTCCACACACGAGTCTCCGAGTCTGCCAAAGTTTTTGCACAGCATATAAAAGACTTGCATAAAGAAATTCATGCCAAAATAAATTTAAGTAATGAAACTTATAAGAAGTTGGCTGATTCTCAAAGGCGAGTCAAAACTTTTAATGAGGGAGACTATGTAATGATTAGGTTAAGGCCTGAACGGTTTCCTCTCGGAACCGTTAGAAAGTTACATGCTAGAGGAGCTAGACCATTTAGAGTAGTGAAGAGAGTAGGATCCAATGCCTATGTGCTCGAGTTGCCTCCAGAACTAGGCATTAGCTCCACTTTCAACATTACAGACCTAGTAGAGTATAGAGAGCCAGCTGTGATTCCCAGTGAGACTTTTGAACCTAATCCTGCTCTTGAGAGTGAACCCAACCCTGTGTGTCCACCAACAAACTGGCCTGTGAGGAAAGAGCAGATTGAAAAGATCCTGGATGATCAGGTTATCTCTACTCGTAATCGAGGATACCAAAGATACCTGGTCCGCTGGCAAGGAAGGCTAGATTCTGATGACTCTTGGATCTCCCGAGAAGAATTACAAGAATTGGACCCAGACCTCTTGGAGAGATACCAGAGCCAACTTGATCCATACTCGACAGGGTCGAGTTCCTCCCACCCTGGGAGAATTGGTGCGGGCACCAGACTCAGAAGAAGACTTCAGAGCTCCATCTGGATCTCTGATTAACCTTGCCCGAAGAATTAGGATTTTTTGGCTTGTAATAAGGGTTGACTTGATCAACTCAATTTTAGCTTGAGTCTGTATTACCTGCATTTTTATTTTGTTGAGTCATGTTGACTCAGTAGTGGTCTAGGGCTTCAACCTGGGGTGTTACATTTTCTCCCAAGGCCAAGCAAGTGGGCGCCACACTCCCAGCCACACTCCCAGCCATACGCTTGAGTCCAGGGGGCGCCACATCTCCATCCAGCAGGCTTTGGTCCCCACACCACAGGATAGCAGGTCCCTTCTCTCATGCGCCATTTAAGTAGAGAGCAATCAGGGATCCACAATTCAAGGGGGCAGCCCATAATTTTCCATAAGAACCAAGCTATGAAAAGAAACAAATTCTTCTTAGAGAGTACTTCAAGGGGGCGCCCATCCCATGCCAAAAATGCCCAAAACAAAGTTGGGAAGAGCCATAACTTGGGGAGAAAGAAAAGGAGGTGTCCAAAAAAAGTTGAGCCATGGAAGGAAGGAGATTTCTCTTGAAGAGCAAGGTTAGGAGGCGCCCTAGTAATTCCAAATAAAGCCAGATATAAAAGGAAAGAAATTTTTCTTGAAAAGCAAGGTTAAGAGGCGCCCAAACACTTCCAGATAAGGCCAAACATAGAAGGAAAAAATAATTTTTCTTAGAGGTCAAGGCTAGGAGGCGCCACCCACTTTCCTTTTGAAGCCATCAATCAATTTTATGGAATTATTTGGCCGGCCATATGTGTAAGGATTGATCCTACAATCCTAATTTGCAGATCCCCTCCTTTAGTCCCACATAGGAAGATGTAAAACCCTACTCTCTTGTAAAGTCCTATAAATTAAAACCCCTTTGTAAGTTCTAATCAATCTGATGAATGAAACCAACTTTTTTTTGTGAGCAAACTCTGTGTTTTCTCTCTTCCGCACTTGCATCCAGGTGTTGAGCTCCGTGAGGGAGTAAATCCGGGTTCCCCAGGAACCTTGAGGAGGTGTGAGATCTCCAAACCCCAAACCCTAGGTTAGCCACTTCTACTCCAAAACCCTAGCCGCCCATCATCCACTTCAATCCACTAAACCCTAGCCTATCCCACCTCCCACAGCCTCTCTCTCCAAGTCCAGGCCGACCACCAGCATCCAGCTCCAGTCCGGATACTTCAGATCCATAGCTCTTTTCAGAGGGAGTCGAATCAGCCTTCAAGAGAATCCGGATCTCAGCGACATCAACCTTCAAGTTCTTCGAACTAGTAAATCCTTCCCTGATATCTGAATCCATCACTTGTTTTTCTTCTTCCCAGATCTTGAGTTCAGGAGAAGCCGACCCAGCCACGAGACCAGTATTGGAGGATCCATTGCGAAGATAGCCGAATCCGAGGATCCAACAATCTGCTCGAGAGAGTTCTTCCACCCAAATTCTGTGAAGGTCACTGTCTGGTTGGTAAACCATCTCTTCTCTTTATTTCTGTCCTGTTGAAAGTTCAGAGCGAAACCCTAGGTCTGGGAGTTTCTCAACCCCCAGCGATCCGTTACTTCTGAACTACTCTGATAACTTAGCTTCTACTAAATTGTGCTTTCAATCCTTACCTAGTTTCCATCAACTTAGTTTAACTTTACTTTGAGTCAAAGCCAATTTCTGAAATATATAAAAAAAAAAAAGAATTAATCTTAATTTTACTTCCGCATACGCTTCTTTGTTCTTTGTTCTGCATCACATGCCTAGTAGCTACCCATGTCTCCTTCACACCATCCTGATGGAATGCAGTAGGCACTCCCTTCCCTCCTATTTTTTTTATATTATGCCTAACTCTTTTATATTATGCCTAGATTTGTTATGCATATGATTCATCAAGAAAAGTATGCAACATGCATTTTTGTGTTTAACTATATGTTCAATAATAGTACAGTGGTGCCTCGATTATTATAAGCCTTTTGCTATATAAAGCATCATTTCTTGTAATTATAGATTGGGTAAATGCTTATCTATTTATAAGTATCATAATTTTATTTTTTTTTTTCTCATTTGTGACCGAGCGGAGCAATCCAAGCGTGAAATAAATTAGATTTTTTAAAAAACTTAAAACAAGTATGTGCTAAATTTTAAAAGTGGTTAAGTAATTGTGTTGCAAAATATATATGCTGAATGAAACTATATATAATGCTTGAAATGAAAAGAGGTGAAGGAGAGTAAAGCATACAAATATAAATTTTTATAATGATTTGGTGTACACTAAGTACCTACTTCCACTCTCCAAGAATCTCTTGAAAATTTTACTATAATCCCTCAAGATTATAGTGATTTATTTCCTGGGATCACAAATCAAATCCTTGTTAGTTTTTTAACTTAGGCTCACTAACACAACCTTACAACAAGCCAACCCTAGGCTTGCAATCTAATTCAAAGGCTTAGAAGGACCTATCCCCTAGTTTCAATACACTTGAATCTTGTTACAACAAA
Organism: Areca catechu; assembly: GCA_021397845.1. Classification (NCBI taxonomy): domain Eukaryota; kingdom Viridiplantae; phylum Streptophyta; class Magnoliopsida; order Arecales; family Arecaceae; genus Areca; species Areca catechu. The sequence continues at coordinate 150,836,970 of CM038040.1, read as the reverse complement.
TAAACCAAAATACAATGTTTCAAGCATAAAAGAACTCTCTGAAAAAGCAAAAGAAAAGTTGATGAAGCTTGAGAAAGGTTGCTTTGAGTTATCTTCTTCAATGAAAAGCCTCAATGATTACTTGACTAATTGGTGGTTAAGAATTGAAGGTATACTTTTTAAGAATAAAGACTTTTGTTTGGAAGTTAGTTCTTGGAAGATTCTTTTTGGAAGTACTTGACTCTCTCCAGGATTCGTTTTCCCTTCAATGAGTTTGATGAGGAATAAATACACTTAAAGTCTTCAAAAAATAGTTTATGGTTGTTAAAAGATGAAAACTAGCCATTTAAACTCAAAAACCCATCTTTTTGTAGTTCTAAAAATATAGCTGTTATATGCTATCAAATTTACAAGAATCAATATTCACTCTGTAAGTCAACACTTGAGTTTTTTTGAGAAATGTTGCTCTCTAGAATCACCCGGTGATATCGATACTTGAGCATTAGCTGACCTTGTGAGTTGACACCTTTGTCAATACTTGAGATCCAGGTATCAATACTTAAGTTTGTTCTAACAATCTATAGCCTTCTATTATTTCCTGACTTCGATACTTGGGCATGAGTTGATTTTGTGAGTCAATACTTAAAGTTCTTAAGTCAATATTTGGCATGTTGGCTAAAAACTTTGCATGCCACTTTTCTAAAGATCAACATTTGAGATCCTTAAGTTGACACTTGAGTTGTGCCACTTTAAAAATATGTGCTAAACTCCAAATTTTGAAATCTTGATATATATCATTCCATTCCAACCTTCAATTATCTAATGAAACACTATTTTCTTGGCTTTTCCATATATGAAAACATCTCAAAAACATGAAATTCTTCTTGCTTAAAGGTTGATCCCTTTAATTAATCATTTAAAAACTTGATGGGTATCTGAAACGTTAATCTCATAACTCCAATAAAATATTAGTATGTCATATATACTTAGTATTTTGTTATTCATCAAAATCAAGGCAGGAGTCAACAATCTCTTATTTTTTGATGATGATAAACTTTAAATATATAAGCATAAAAACTTAAAGTATCAAAATATATAATCTTAAATATGAGCATTGGTACCAAAATGAGATTGATTTTCAATATTACTGATAATGTTCCTTAAATTTATCAGAGCATAAGCATATTGGAATGCAATTGATCATATAGGTTAAAGTATTATATCATGAACTTACGTATTAGATCATTAATATATTGAGTTCGTGAATAATCTTTTAAGTATCAATATTTCAAGTAGCTTATCCATGTATCGGTAATATATTAGTATATATGTTAAAGTGTTAAAGCAAATATATGGATGTAACAAAATATGCTATAATGTATCAATAAGTGCTACAACTATATCAGATGGAAGCAAAGGATGAAAAATAGATGTTAATTTTTTATTCTTCTCCCCCTTTTCATATAAATGAGCAATTCATTTTTATTTGCTTATATATCAATGCTTCTACTCCCTTTTTATCATCATTCAAATAATTAATGCTTTTACTTAGGTTTTTATTTAGAGCTAATACTTTGACTTTGTTCTGTTCTCTCATATTATTTTGAACTTTCCTTTATTTTCATTTTCTCTCCCTATTTATGTGCATAGTTAAGATATATCAATGCTTCTCCTCCTCTCCTTTTTTATTTTATATTGTAGCAGAGCATGAAGAGAAAAGGAAGGAATAAGATAGATGAGATATTAAAGCACAAGTTAGAAGGAGAATTGCATTCACAAAGACGATCATAAAAACACACACACACACACACATATGTTGAAAATATGTATTTCAATATAAGATTTGATGTTCTGCAAACATCTAAATATAATGGATGTTTAGCAGGACATTGACATAATCATGATACAAACAATCTTAAAAATATAATTAATCCTAAATATAGTACCTATGAGGCTACTCCTCAATAAATGGAAACTCTAGGATTATGGATGCCACAACCCTAAAAGTAGACCTAGAAGTCTGATGAGTCATACTTCTAATCCTATAGATGGACAAGAGCAATGAAACCTTGGGGTGTGGAATCCTATAGGCTTGGTAATCCTAGTGGACCAAGTTCCAGTAGGCTGAGTCCTAGGAGAATAATCATCAGGAGTTTGGTAAGAGGAGTCAAGTGCTAGGGTCTGAATTGATAGCTAGTGCTGATGGATGTGTTGGGGGATTTGTAAGGCTAGAAGATCTATAGGTGCTAGAGAAGACTGGTCTATAGGTGGTGGAGATGTATAGAGAATCCAGTAGAGGATCAAATGGACCTACTAGAGCAGTGACTGAAGCTAGGCACTATATGGTGGCCAATATCTCTGTAAAGCTTGTCTCCATCCTATCTTTGATTTGTCCCAAGGCACTATTGGTGTGAGTCATCAAAAGATGCAGCTCAGTCTACATCTGATTAATCTTGTGGTTAGTAAATGAACATCCTCTCTGACTATCCCAACCACTAAGCTGATCTGGTCCTCAATATCATCACTAGTCCAAGCTCTAGGCATCGTAGGAGTCCTCTGTATTGGCTAAGCTATCTCTGTATCAGTAGAAGTGGCTAGCTCAGCATGCTCCTCCTTAGTGTCAACATCAGGTGTCGACTTAGATGGTCCAGCCCAGTATCATCGCATGCTGGCTTGGAGGGTCCCTCCTTGGCTACTTGAAGCTCATCCTCGAAGTCAGGATCTACCTCTTATCTTGATCCTCTTCGAATCCATTACTTCCCACCTTCTAATATCCCATCCTATGAAGGGATCGGTTATCATAAGTGTCAATATGTAGAATCTCCTTGAAAGCCTCGCCCTTAAGAGACATGTCAAAATCTCAGAATACCCTCATCAAACCCATACCATATAAGGCAAGCAAAGTCATCTACTGGTAGCAACTCTTGCATCAAATGTCCTATAATACCAGGCAGGTTCATTACTATCCTCTGTACCAAAAAGGTCATCAATATCAGCTCCCTCTTAGTGACAAAATTAAATCTACCTATCTTTGGCACTAGTATCCGTGCCATGATATGATGGAGAAGCCTCACCTTGATCGACAACTGGTTAGCACTCATAATGGATATGCCATGTACATCTTCTCTCTATAATGCACCTAAAACTAGCCTATCTATCACCATGTAGTTAGCATCCATCCCTTTGATAGGGATCTCCCATTCTCAGCTAAGCATCTCAGTCATCACCAAAATCTGAACTTCCCTGACCATTTCTACCCAACCATCTCCTCCTTTAGCCATAAATCCATAAAACTCTCATATGAGATGTGGGTAGTATCTTTTGGACATCGAGCAAAATCTCACATCTTGCAACTCTAATCCAATACCTGATAGAAAAACCCTCTCTATTGAAGTAACTGAAGTTGATCCTGCACCCGCCTACAACATTCTTCCTGGACACTCTATCCATTAGTGAAAGAGGTGGTTGAGGCTATGTCACTCTCTACTCCCCTAAGTCATGGCAAGCTTTGAAGCACCACTTAGCTCCTATAGAGTCACTCAATCTAGCCCTTTTGGATTAGTGACTAATATATTTTCATGGCCCCATCCACAAAACCAGATGATCAAGATGAGGAAAAACTAAAAATGGAAGGTCTAGATTTCAAATCTGACTGTTTGAAGATAAGTGGAGAGTTTTTGAAAAGGATGGGGGAGAGGAAAAGGAAAGTAGGGTGAATAGCATGTCATGATCGAGCTCTTTTTAAAATAGATTTCTGTCAGTGAGTTGACACTTATGAATTACTCAAGTGTTGACACTTTGCTCAATTGATACTTGGATATTTCTCAAGTGTTGATACTTGGGTAATTTTGAAAAAATTAACAATTTTCTTTCAAGGACAGAAGTTCAAGGATATTTCAAGGATGGGCGGTTTGAAATGAATCAAAGAGATGATTTTCGATTATATTTGGATTGCTAAGTTCTAAAAAGTTGAGTTAGTATGAGAAGTCTATTCAAAGAGATCTATGACTCTGAGTTCTCTTCTAATCATGTAAAATCTATCTTCGCTAAGAGGTTTTATGAAAATATCTGCTATCAATCTATACAAAATCAAGCAATACATCATCATTTTGTACATGATCTCTTATGAAATGATGTCTTATCTTAGTATGTTTACTTCTTGAGTGTTGAATTGGATTTTTAGTTAAATTAGTTACACTTGTATTATCATATCTTAAGGGAGTTTTACCTAATTTAATACCAAAATCTTTAAGTTATTATTTGATCTACATGATTTGAGTACAACAGCTTTTAGCTACTACATATTCGACCTCACCATAGATAGTGCAATTGAATTTTGTTTCTTACTAAATCATGAGATCAAATTAACTTTAATAAATTGGCAAGTTCTATTAGTATATTTTCTATCTAACTTACACCTTACACCTAACCAAATCAGCATCATAATATATAAATAGCTCAATTGATGAATTTCTCGAATACCATAGATCAATATCAATAGTACCAAATAATTATCTAAGTATGCATCTAACAGCCAATAAATGAGATTTTTTAGGATCTGACTAATATCTAGCACACATGTAAATACTAAACATAGTATCTGATCTACTAGTAGTGAAATAAAGTAAATATCCAATAATATCTCTATAGAGTTTTTAATCAATATGTCTCATCTTTGTCAAGCTTACAAGAAGGGCTTATAGATGTCCTAAGAGATTTTGTGGTCTCCATCTCAAACTTCTTTAGAATCTTTTTAATATACTTAGTTTGGTTGATAAAGATCCCCTCTTTAGTTTGCTTGATTTGGAGTCTAAGGAAAAAACTTGCTCTCCCATCATGCTTATCTTGAACTTCCCCTACATTAGCTTTGCAAACTCTTGAAAAAGAATTTTATAAGTAGCACCAAAAATAATATCATCAACATATATTTAGACTACCAATAAGTCATTCTTTTTTCAAAAACAAGGTAATATTAGTATTTCCTCTTGTAAAACTATTTTTAAGTAAAAATTTTCTTCAGTCTATCATACCATGCATGTGAGGCTTGTTTTAAATCATAAAGAGCTTTATAAAATTTAAAAATATAATTTGGATAGGTGTGATCTTCAAAACCCAGTAGTTATTCAACATAAACTTGTTTTTCTATGTATCCATTTAAAATTGTACTTTTAATATCCATTTAAAATAGTTAAAATTTATGAAGCATACAAATACAAGTAATAATCTAATTGTCTCTAATCTAGTAATAGGAGCAAAGGTTTCATCAAAATCAATGCCTTCCTCTTGATTATATCCTTTAGCTATAAGCCTAGCTTTATTTCTAGTTACATCTCCATTTTCATATAATTTAATCTAAATATCCTTTAGTTCTAATTATTGATGTATCAGATGGTCTTTCTACTAGAATCCAAACTTTATTTATTTCAAATTAGTTTAATTTTTTTGCATTGTATTAATCTAATTAGGATCTTTTTCAACTTCTTCAATACTTTTAAGTTCAACTTGAAATATAAAAGCTATGTGATTACATGCATTCCTAAGAGGATCAAGTTCTTACCCTTTTTGAAAGATCACCTATGATTAGTTCTTTAGGGTATTCATGAACATACCTCCACTCTTTAGGTAAATCACTAGCTCTTGATGAAGGTCTTTGCTATTATTCTTTTTTTTTGTTTTGATCTTTTTTAAGCTCCTTGGAGGGTGCATTAAGAGTCAATTTTTCCATCCTTTGAATACCTATTTCATTATCAAAAATATCTTCTTTTTTTCTAAATAATTTATCATTAGACTCATCAAAGACAACATGCATAGACTCTTCAATAATAAGAGTTTTCTTGTTGAAGATCCTGTATACCTTGCTAGATATAGATATCCTAAAAGATAACCTCATCTGATTTAGCATCAAATTTAGTTAGATTATCTTTGCCATTATTTAATATGAAACAATGATAACCAAAAATATGAAAATATTTTATAGTAGGTTTTCTACTTTTCAAAAGCTTATAAGATATTTTCTTTAAAATTGAACAGATCAAAACTTGATTTAAAATGTAATCTACAGTGTTAATGGCTTCCTTTAAAAAATATCTTAGTAGGTCATTTTTACAAATCATGATGCATGCTATTTCTTTTAAAATCCTATTATTTCTTTCTACTATCCCATTTTTGTTGAGATATCCTAGGTGCAGAAAAATTATGATTAATATCATTTTCATTGTAAAAGTTTTTAAAATCATGATTTTCAAATCTCGTTCCATGATCACTACGAATGCAAATAATTGAAGTTTTTTTTTTCATTTGAAACCTTCTTATGAAACTTAGTATAGCTGGAAAATGTTTCATCCTTATATGCTAAAAATATGATCCATATAAAATGTGAGATATCATATACAATAACTAAACAATATCTCTTTCTATCTAAACTAGTGATCCTTGTTGGTTCAAAGAGATCCATATAAAGTAACTCCAAAGGTCTAGAAGTAGAGACTATGTCTTTTGATTTGAAAGAGGTTTTAGTTTGTTTTCCAAATTGACATGCATCATAAATTTTGTTCTTTTTAAAAGTAAGTTTTAGCAAATCTTTTATAAGATCATTTTTATTTAATTTTGAAAGTAAGTATATACTAGCATGTCCTAATCTATGATATCATAACCAACTAGTCTCATTGATTAGGCTTCCATTCAACTAGGCATTGATCATTTTGCATAGGAAGATTATCAAAATTCATCATGTAGATGTTTCTATGCCTATGTCCAATGAACATAATTTTATTGTCATTCAGACTAGAGATAATGCAAAGAGAAAAATTAAAAATCACTTAAAAACCATTATCATAAAATTAAACAATACTAAGTAAATTATATTTTAATACATCTACAAGTAAAATATTTTTTATATAAGTAGAGGGGGTGATATAGATTATACTAATTCTGTTGATCTTGCCCTTTTCATTATCACCAGAAGTTACTAATGTGGCAGCCACTGACATAGTACCCACATCTGACATAGAGGCCGATGAGGTGGTAGAGAGAGCCACTTGGCTTGCTCCATTCTAGGTGAGCTCCCAGCCAAAGTGAGCTCCTAACCAAGGTGAGCTCCCAACCGAGGTGAACTTTTTACCGAGGTGAGCTCCCAGCCGAGATGAGCTCCTAATTGAGGTGAGCTCCCAACCGAGATGAGCTCCCGACCAAGGTGAGCTCCCATCCGAGATGAGCTCTTGACCGAGGTGAGCTCCCAGCCGAGGTGAGCTCTTTGCTGAGATGAGCTCCCGACCAAGGTAAGCTCCCAACCGAGGTGAGCTCCCGATCGAGATAAGCTCCCAATCGAGGTGAGCTCCCATCCATGGTGAACTCCAAACTGAGATGAGCTCTCGACTGAGGTGAGCTCCCAACCGAGGTGAGCTCCCATCCAAGGGGAGCTCCTGACTGAGATGAGCTCTCAATTGAGATGAGCACTCAACCGATGTGAGCTCCCATCCGAGGTGAGCTCCCAGTCGATGTGAGCTCCAATTCAAGGTAAGCTCCTAATAGAGGAGGGCTCCCATCTGAGGTGAGCTCCCAATTGAGGCAAGCTCCCATTCGAGATGAGCTCCCACGCGAGGTGAGCTCCCATCTGAAGCAAGCTCCTGCTAGAAGAGAGCTTATGTCTAGTAAAGCTCCTGACCGAACCAAGCCCTCGAAGGTAAGAAGTTCTCTCCCTGACCATGGTAGAAGGAACAGCAGAAGGCAAGACACAACACCCGGAGGATAGATGCAAGAGAGGCCTAGATGGTGATGCAGAGGTGCGATGTCGCCATCTCCACTGGACTTGTTGCAAATCTCATGAAGGTGCATGCTCCACTAGGGCTCCAAGCTGTGCAACACACCACTCGCACTCCCTACCAAAGGAGTGCTCCACCAGGGCTCCAGGTCTTGTAACATGCCATCTGTACTTCTTGTAAGAGGAGTGCTACACATGGCTCTAGGCCCTATAGCATGCCATCTGCATCCCCTACAGGAGGAGTGCTCTGCCTGGGGCTCCAAGCCCTGCAGCATGCCATCGGCACCCCCTACAGGAGGAGTGCTCTGTCAGGGCTCCAAGCCGTGTGGCATGTCACCTGCACCTTTCATAGGAGATCACTCTACCATGGGGCAAGCTTTGTAGCACATCGCTTGTGCCCCCTGCAAGAAGACCCTCTCTTGGGAATCTTAGACCCTATCCAACGAGGCTCTGATGAACTTGTATCCCTTTTACAGGGAATGCTCTTAGAGAAGCACCTAACCGAGGCTCTAGATCCAGTCTGGCATAATTGACTTCTATATAACAGTAAGAGGTACCTCTAGTGAGAGGGGAGAGGAAGCAAAGGCAAATGGCTGAAGCAATGAACAACCCCTAGTATCTAGGAAACTCTAGTTTTCTATTCTCTTCTATCTCCCTCTACACTGGGGCATCCCAAGCCTCCATCACAAAGGGACTGTTCTCCTTGATCGCCTTACTAACTTGACCATTGGAGTGTTCCTGCTAGGATCCTCGACCTGGGTCTCCTTTTTTGCAAGATCGATGGACCACAAGGATGCAAGGACGAAGAGCTCGACATTCTCAAGGGAGGCCAGCTTCAACTAGACCCCACCAGAGCTCCAGGCTATGGTGATCTAGGTGACAATAGATTGGCACACCAAGAAGGGGATAGGAGGCTGATGCAGTCTACTTTAGTCACCAACCGACCTCTACCGATCTTAAGGTGATGACCCGTGCACGGGAGGATTATGTCAACTGCATGGGAGACCCATCCCATCGTGATGACCGACGTAGCTGGGAGGTGGAGCTCCTTGCCCTCCACCTTCGGTTGATCAATCCATGAAAATCACCATACTCGCATAGCAAGTTCAGGCCCTGACTACAGTGGTGCACCAGCTACATCACCAACATCGATCCCTGGCAACACAGTAGTAGCTAGGGGTACCTGTGGCCCATGCCACTAGCACCCGTACTAGCCTAAGACCCTTCCCCATCCTGGCATAAAACTATGGCAGTGGAGTCTGCTAGTCAATTCTCCAAGTTGAGGATGAGCTCCTCTCGCTTCGTAACCTGACCTTGTGATCCCCCGCTCAGTCCTTAAGCTCCTTGATGGTATCCTGGGAGTCCTCAAGCTCATCTCTAGCAACTTTACCCGCACCTCCAGGATGGGCACCAGGTCAGCCAGGGCTCAGGCCTTGGCCTCTGCAACCTCGACCCTAGTGCGGGACTCCACATCTTGCTTGACCAGTGCCTGGCAAGAGCCCCTCACTATGAGGGCATACTAGGCCACCTGTAATCAAAGTCAAAGAGGGTTAGCATGGAGTTCCGCTACCCCTTAAACTTAGAATTTAATTAAGCAGTGAAGGACTTACCATGAGAAATTGGGGGAGGACCCCAGTAACAGTCTCCTCCAGTGTTCAATCAAACCTCTCCCGGTGATCCTGAGGTTGTAAAATAAAACAAAGCAGCCTCTCCACTAGACCCACATCGAGCATTACTGACACGTTGGGTGGGATCATGGCGGTGGCCCTGAGTATCCCTAGAGGAGGAATGGAGGAGGTCGAGGGCCTGATAAGCACTGGATCTAGTGCCCGGGTCTCTATCACTATCGAGGGTGCCACAAGAGGAGTGTCTGCACCCTTAAGCCTTACAGTGATGCTTGCCTTGGGAGATGACAGCATCGACACAACCTCGATAATGGTGGAAGGGGGTTGTGTAGCCCACTCCCTCGATGTAAGGGTCCTGCCACCCGGAGGGACCATGTCTCCGACCTCCCATGCCACCGATGCCGGAACCTCTCCCCCCTCTACCTTTTCGGCTTGCCCCAATGGCTCCCCATGGGGCCTCTTTTCCTGCCTCTCGTGGGGCCCCCTGGTCGACGACCGCTTTCATGACATCTAGCAGATTCGGTCCATAGAGAACTTCACATATACATCATCCATAAGAAACTAGTTGGTCATCGAACAACACAAAGGAAAACAAACCTTAGTCCTTACCTAAGGACAATATTGGGTTAATGCCAACATTGAACAGATTTCACTCAGAGAGGTCTTGCCCATAGGGAATCTCTAAGGTGACGAGCTAGTTGTACACCTCTCAATCAACTGACTTCATTGAAGCATCCTAGTGGAGAGATCGATTAAGATCACTCCAGACCCAGTTGACACCTTTGAAGGAAGCAAAGAAGAACCAGGCTTTCCATCCCTTAATGGAGGAGGAAAGGTCGAACTAGAGGCCCCTTGGCCGAGGGGCAATGAACCACCAGCCTCTCTCTATCGGGTGGCGCTTCAATGTGAAGAGGGCCCTGAATAGAGAAATGTGTGCCACCACACCGTGAAAGTGGGACAGGACTATGAAGGAGCAAACCATCCTAAAGGTATTGGGGGTCAACTGGGCAGGGACCAACCTATAGTGGTCCTGGAAAGAAGGGATGAAGGGGTGAAGACGAAGCCAAAACCTAGCGAGGAAGAAGTCCTTATAAAGGGCAACTCTATCTAGCCCATCAGAGGTGACTTAATCATCTGAGCTTAGGGCTGTAATCTGGATGGATTCAGGAATCCTGTAGACCCCTCATAGGTGCAGGGCATCCGCCCTGGTCATCATCAAGGCTATACTCGATGGACCTACCAGGTCCTAGCTAGTAGAAGATGGTGGGGTAGGCAAAGTAAGGATAGCAAGGTTCGCCACCCACTGGGAACCCTGTTGGACTCTAAAGGTAACATCCTCCTCCTTGCTATCTGAGGGGGGAGGTCAAGGCGAGGATGAACCAATAGCTCTAGGAGGATGCTCAGGAGAATGGCGATGGCTATCGGAGGAACTCATTGGGGTGCTAAGCATAAGGCGAGAGAAGAAAGGACCTAAGGGCTCAAACTGGGGACACTGGAGGGAAGGAAGGAGGCAGAGAAGGACCAACCTAGGTGGGACTCCCGGTCACGGTCTTCTCTTGGTATGAGTGGTAGATCTCCCTCTATTTTTTCTTCTTTCCTCTCTAGAAATTTTGAAAGGATGCAAGATGGCAGCAATCCTTCTGAAAGGGATGCCAAAACCCCTTTTCAAGCCCATCACCAATGGTTAGACACCTCTTCCTCTTCCCCTTGGACCGATGGGATCATAACGCGTGTTGACACCCCTCATGCAAGCTGCTTTGGGCCATGAATTGTCACTCTGGGAGGAATGAGGTGTTATTGTAGATCATCACTTCACGCCCACATAGCAACCCCTCAGTGGTGGAAGAGGGGATTCGTGAATCATTGCAGGCTCGAATCATAAATCGCCATGCTAGTCGAGATGAAGACATCAGTGCTAGTCATTGCCCTTCATCCATAAGGTGGTCCCTCAAGGGTGGGCTGGTGATCTATGAACTGCCCTCCATATCAGCGGTGTCGATTTACTCCCTTCACCCAGGGCCTAAAGGTGCCCCAGACTTGGGGGAGGGGGCCATCTAATGTAGCAAGCCACTGATAAGGCACCCATATTTGACATAGCTAGCCGATGAGGTAGCAGAGAGCACCACCTGGCCAGCTCCCATTCGAGGTGAGCTCCCAACCGAGGTGAGCTCCTGACCAAGGTGAGCTCCCATCTGAGGAGATCTCCCAACCGAGGTGAGCTCTCGACTAAGATGAGCCCCCAACCAAGATGAGCTCCCAACCGAGATGAGTTCCTGATCAAGGTGAGCTCCCGACCAAGGTGAGCTCCCAACTGAGGTGAGCTCCCGACCAAGATAAGCTCCCAACTGAGATGAGCTCCCATCTGAGGTAAGCTCCTAGTCGAGGTGAGCTCCCAATCGAGGTGCGCTCTTAGCCGAGGTGAGCTCCCGACCGAGGTGAGCTCCTAGCCGAGGTGAGTTCCCATCCAAGGTGATCTCCTAGTGGAGATGAGCTCCTAGTAGAGGTAAGCTCCTAACTAAGGTGAGCTCCCATCCAAGGTGAGCTCCAAACAGAGGCGAGCTCCTGTTCGAGGTAAGCTCCCATCTGGGGCAAGCTTTATTCGAAGCGAGCTCCCAATCGAGGTAAGCTCCCATCTGGGGCAAGCTCTATTCGAAGCGAGCTCCTATCCGGGGCAAGCTCCATTCGAAGCGAGCTCCTAGTCGAAGAGAGCTTCAAACCAGTAGAGCTCCCAACTAGACCAAGCCTCCAAAGGCAAGAAGATCACTCCATGACCATGGTGAAAGGAACATTAGAAGGTGAGACATGACTCTTAGAGGATAAATAAGAGAGAGGCTTGGATGGTGATGCAAGGGTGCGATGTCGCCATCTTCGCCATACTTGTCGCAACTCTCATGGAGGCACATGCTCTACCAGGGCTCCAAGCCCTATAGCATGCTACCTGCACCCCCTGTTAGAGGAGTGCTCCATCAGGGCTCTGGGTCCTGTAGTATGCCGTCTACACTTATTGCAAGAGGAGTGCTACACTGGGGCTCCAGGCCCTGTTGCACATCATCTGCATCCCCTAAGGAGGAGTGCTCTACCATGGGCTCCAGGCCCTGTGGCATACCATGTGCACCCCCTGCAGGAGGAGTGCTCTGTCGGGGTTCCAGGCCCTATTGCATGCCACCTATACCTTTTGTAGGGGATTGCTCCACTAGGAGGCAGGCTTTGTATCATGCTTCCTGCATGCCCTATAAAAAGATCCTCTCCCAAGAACCTCGGACCTTATCCAACGGGGCTCTGACAAACTCGTATCCCTTCCATAGGGAATGCCCCTAGAGAAGCACTTAATCGAGGCTCTAGACCCAGTCTGGCAGAATCAACTTCTATATAACAATAAGAGGGACCTCCGGCGAGAGGGGAGAGGAAGCAAAGATAAAGGGCTGAGATAGTGAACAACCCCCTAGTATCCAAGAAACTCTAGTTTTTTATTCTCTTCTATCTTCCTTTACACAAGGGCATCTCAAGCCTCTGTCATAGAGGGATTGTTTCCATTGGTCGCCTTACTAACTTGACCATTGGAGCATCCCTGCAAGGATCCCCAGCCCGGGTCTTTTTTTTTTGCAGGACTGACCAGCCACGAGGGTGTGAGGACGAAGAGCCTGACATTCCCAAGGAAGGCCAGCTTCAACTGGGCCCCACTAGAGCTCTCTCTAGGCTATGGCGATCTAGGCAGCAACAGTTATATTATCCCCATCTAATACTTTGAGAGATGAGAATTACTTTAGATCTCCAGTCATATATCTTGAGCAACCACTATCAAGGTACCATAATCTTTTCTTCTCCTTGGTTGCAGGACACACCTACAAAATCAATTATATAGAAACTTTAAGTATCCAAACCATCTTGAATCCTTTAAGGTTAGTAGATATGGTTCCTTTTGGAATCCAAATTTTTTTATATTATCTAACTTCCTACGATCATATAAATAAGCCTTGTATCTTAGTCTTTCATAACAATGACAGGTAATACTAAACGATGTAGAAACAAAAAAAAAATAAAGTACTTTTGTAGCTTTTATTATTTATATCCCAAACTAGCTTTGTTAAAAACTGTATGTTGATTATTCAAAAGCATGTTGAGTTTTTCAGAACTATATATAAACTTTTTAACAAAAAGTTTCACTCTATCAAGATCTTCTTTCATACTTTTATTTTTTTTGCTTAAGACTTTGTTTTTTTCAAAGCTTTTCATTTAACAATGCTAATTTTTGCTTTTTCAAATCCTTATTTTTTTGAGCTAAGCTTTCATTAACTTTTGTTAGACCTTCCTTTTTATTAGTCAAGGCAAGATTTTGATTCTTCAATTCTTGATTTTTTTAGTTAACTTTTCATTATCTTTTGATAGTTTTTATTAGATAACTCAAAAACTTGTTTCTTCATTTCCTTATTTTTTACTCTTAGTTTCTTAAAATTATTCATAAGTTTAACAAAAGCTTCTTGTAACTCTTCAAATGTAAAATTACTTTTGGTTTTAGACCTTACCTCTTCCTCATTGACCATGAAGCATAGATTAGCAACCTCTTAAGTCTCTTCATCAAAGTTAGAGTTCTTATTCTTACTCTAAGTTGCCATCATTACTTTTTTTGAATTTTCATTTGGCTTTCTTGAGAAGGGGCAATCCATCTTGTAGTGGCATGATTTCTTGTATTCAAAGCATATAGGTTCTTCCTTCTCTTTCTCCTTTTCTTTCCTCTTGCTTGGCTCTCCTTTTTTAAGCTTTTTCTTGGAGCTATACTTTTTCTTCCTCATAAATCTTCTAAATTTTCTTGATATAAGAGCCATTTAATCATCTTCATCTCTCTCATCTAAGTCTTCATGAGATTCATTCTTGATAGTTGTAGACTTGAGGACAATAATCTTTTTCGTCTTATTTTCAGTTACTTTTTGCTTTAAAGATAACTCATATTTTTCGTCTTATTTTCAGTTACTTTTTGCTTTAAAGATAACTCATAAGTCATGAGTGAACCTAGAAGTTGCTTGATGGAAAGTATATCAATATTTTTGGCCTCTTGTATGGTAGTAACTTTTATATCCCATGAATAAGAAAAATATCTAAAAATTTTGTTCACAAGTTCAACATTAGAAATAGACTTGTCCAAACTTCTCAAATCATTTATAATATTAGTAAAGCTAGTGTACATTTCACTTATGGATTCACTAGGTTCCATCTTAAACATCCCATAGGTATGAATAAGTATGTTTATTTTGGTATTTTTTACTTGATGAGTAGCCTTATGGGTGACTTCAAGTGTATCTCAAATATTTTTGTTCGAAGAACAAGTGAAAATCTTATTAAATTTACTAGGATCTGATATGCAATACAATAAATTTATAGCCTTGGTATTCAATTTAGCTTGTTTTATGTCATTCTCATCCTAATAATCCTCAAGCTTGGGAACGAAAATGCCATCAACCATGATAATTGGTTTATGAGGGCCTTTTATAATTATTTTTCAAATTTTATTTTCTATGGCTTGAATGTAAATGTGCATGCATGTTTTTCAATATATATAGTTTGTTTTATTGAACAAAAGTGGATGGTTTGAAGCTTGCCCTCGATAACATAAGCACCAAATTGGGCTACAATTTGATTTTTAACTCTAGATCATTAGATCTAATTCATTGAATACCAAGATTTGATACCACTTGTTACCTAACAAAGCAATCTAAGAGGAGGGGTGAATTGAATTTTTTAAAAGCTTATAACAAGAATGTGCTGAATTTTAAAAGTGGTGAAGCAATTATGTTGTAAAAATATATGTGCTGAATGAAATTATATGCAATACTTGAAAAGAAAAGAGAAGGAGAAGAGCAAAACACACTAATACAAGTTTTTATAGTAGTTCAGTATACTCTAAACACCTACGTCCACTTTCTAAGAATTTCTTAGAAATTTTACTATAATTCCTTAAGATTACAATCGATTTGTTCTTCGAGCTTACAAACCAAATCCTTGTTGGTTTTCTCACTTAAGCTCACCAATATAACTTTACAACAAGCCAACCCTAGGATTGTAATCTAATTCAAAGACTTGGAAGGGCCTATCCCCTAGTTTTAATATCCTTGAATCTAGTTACAACAAATAAACTCAAATACAAAGTTTCAAGCACAAACAGCTCTTTAAAAAAGTAAAAAAAAGTCGATGAAGCTTAAGAAAGGTTGCTTTGAGTTGTCTTCTTTAATGAAAAGCCTCAATAATTGCTTGACTGATTGATGGTTGAGATTTGAAGGTACCTTTTTTAAGAATAAAAGCTTTTGTTTAGAAGTTAGCTCTTGAAAAATTCTTTTTGGAAGCACTTGACTCTCTCCAGCATTTTTTTTTCCTTCAATGAGTTTGGTGAGGAATAAATATATTCAATCTTCAAAAAATAGTTTATGACCATTAGAAGTTAAAAACTAGCCATTTAAACTTAAAAACCCATCCTTCTACAATTCTAAAAATATAGCTATTATATACTGTTAGATATGCAAGTATCGATGCTTTACTTTATCAGTCAATACTTGAATCGACACTTGAAGTCCTTAAGTTGATATTTGAGTTGTTCTAAAAAATGTTGCTCTCTGGAATCACCTTGTAACATTGACACTTGAGCATGAGCTGATCTTATGAGTCGACACTTAAGGTCTAGGTATCGATATTTAAGTTTGTTCCAAAAATCCAACCTTCTATTATTCCCTGTGACTTCGATACTTGGGCATGAGCTAATCTTGTGAGTCAATACCTGAGTCGAACTTGAAGTCCTTAAGTTGATACTTGGTATGCTAGTTGAAAAGTTTTGGATACCAATTTTTTGAAGATCGATACTTGAGATCCTTGAGTCAACACTTGAGCTATGTCACTTCAAAAATATGTGCCAAACTCAAAATTTTGGAATCTTGATATGTATCATTCCATTATAAACTTTAATTATCCAATGAAACACTATTTTCTTGGCTTTTTTATATATGAAGACATCCCAAATTTTTTTTTTTTTTGCTTAAAGGTTGATCACTTTAATTAATCATTTACTAATTTAAAGGATACCTGAAACATTAATCTTATAACTTTGATAAAATATTAGTACCTCATATATACTTAGTATTTTGTTATTTATCAAAATCAAGGCCGGAGTCAACATCATTACATCAATATTGACCTTATAATTTTTCTTGTTTTGGATAAGTTGCAAGTTTGGTCATTTTTATCCTACAATGGATAAAAGTTGGATAAATAAATCAAAGAATAGTAAAAAATATTTAGATGGAGTTAATGATTTCATTAAATTTTGTATGAAAAAAAGTAGTTTGAATGAAAAAATTTTATGTCCATGTGCGAATATGTAAATAGTTCTTCTTTAGATCCATAAATTGTTGAAGAACGTTTAGCATGTATTGGTTTTTTAAAAGGTTATACTGAGTAAATTTTTCATGGAGAGTCTATGATGCCACCATTATGTAACCAACCCTTGTATGATTTTGGATCCACTAACCTACAAGAGAATCCTGTACAAGATGATAATATGAGAGATTTAATCACAGATACTTTTGGACTTGGTGTTCAAAATTTAAGAGATTCCAGTAGTACATATGGAGTAGTTGGATATTTGAGGAATCGATATTTATGGAATGTATGCTTGTCGAGGAGCCTATACATCTATCTAATGATGAGATAGCTTGGTATTATAACTTAATAAAATATGTAGCTAAAAAATTATATCCGAGTTCTATGAAATTTTTTAAGATTTCTTTTATTGTATATTTATTTCATATAAAATATTTAAAATAGATGGTTTGAAAAATGTTTTACCATGCTTCTTAAGTTATTAAAGGATGCTTTTTCTAGAAAGCACTAGTTTACAATCATCTTATTATGAAGCTAAGAAAATAGTAAAAGAATTGGATCTTGCAAGTAAAAAGATTTATAGTTGTTCGAAAGACTATATATTATATCAAGATAAAAATACTGATCAATAGTCATGCAATGTATGTAGATCTTCATAATGGGCAACATATAAAGAAGATAAGAATGACATATTGAATGAAGTGGATGCAACATAGAGTACAAAGAAACTAGTGAAGGTATTACATTGCTTTTCTCATGCCTAGATTGATAAGGAACTATGTATCATCAAAAATAGCTTCATTAATGAGATGGCATGATGAAAGATATGTAAAGGATAGAATGTTGAGACATCCCATAGATAGTCTAGTCTTGAAAGCATTTGATTATATTCATCTAGGTTTTGCCACCGATATTTATAGTGTTAGTTGGGTCTAGCTTCTGATGACTTCAATCCATTTCAAACTTTGAGTTCTACCTATAATACTTGCTAGTTATTTTAATACCTTAAATTTGCCACCATGGATGTGCATAAAATAATTTTCACTTATTTTGTTATTCTAGGAGATAAGGGTTCAGGCAATGATATTAATATTTTCTTACAACATTTAGTAGAGCAATTGAAACAATTATAGAAGGTTATCGATGCATTTGATGCTTCTAACGACCAAACATTTAGATTATAGGTAGCTTTGTTATAGACTATTAATGATTTTTTAGCATATGCTTATTTATTTAGTGGGAGTACAAAGGTATGGTTTGCATGTCCTTATTATGGAGACTCTACATATTCAATTTAGTTAAAACATGGAGAAAAGTTTTGTTACATAGGACAGCATTAATGGTTGGAAGTAATTATTCATTTCAATTTTAGAAAGGTTTGTTTGATGGTACTATAGAATTGGGATATGCCCCTATTCCACCATCTGGAATTGATATTCATAGACAAATGGATGGCATCAATTATAGCCATGGTAAGATCTTGAAGTCCTCTAAAAAAAGAAGGAAGGATGTTCAAAGCTTAATTCATGAAAGATTATCATAAGATGTCAATAGTAGTACTGTAGATGTAGAGGTGTTTAAAGATCCTGACAATTTTTTCAAATATGAAAATGAGGAAGATACACAAACAACATATATACAATAGCTTAGTAAATAGTTATCGAAGAGAAAAAAGTATCTTGTTTGACTTACTTTATTGGAAATATAATCTTATTCAGCATAATTTTGATGTCATGCATATAGAAAAAAATGTTTGTGATAATTTGCTTAGAACATTATTAAACCTTAATGGAAAGATCAAAGATAACATGAAGGCATGTCTTGATTTAAAAAAATGGGTATCCAATAGGAGCTTCATCACAAAATTCTTGCTAATGACAGAATTCATTTGCCTTATGCATGTTACTTAATATCTACTCAAGAAAAGATAAATTTTTGATTGTTTTGAAAAATATCAAAGTACCTGATAGATATGCATCAAATATTTTATGATATGTATATCTACAAGATTGAAAAATTTTAAGTCTTAAAAGTCATGATGGTCATATATTGATGTAAGTATCTTTCCACTAGCTTTAAGATCGTCAATGCTGAAACAAGTTATTGTAGTTGTACTATGATTATCATCATTCTTTAAGGTATTATGTTCATTATTGATCCTCACGAGCTTGATCAATTGGAGTTTGATGTTATGATTACACTTTATCATAAAGAAAAGATTTTTCCTCCTAAATTTTTTACTATTTTGGTATATTTACTCATTCACCTATCTTTCGAAGTTAAACTTGATGAATTGACACACTATAAATGGATGTATTCTATTAAAAGGTATTATGATAAGCCTTTATTAGAAGTGTTGCAGACCTTACCATCATGGCCTGTAGCTATGAGGTGGCGCCAGATGTCTGCCCCTTTTCTCCAGAATCCTGGAGTTCCCAGACCTGTAAATAGAGTTAGAGACCCGGGCCGGGGATCCCAGCGAGGGCACTCCAACAATCAAGTCAACGGATGGCAAAGTGGAATAGATCCCCTAAGGCAGATCCCACTTCAGTCACCGTGCTTAGAGGAGTTTTTAGTAAAGGATTGAGTAGAAGAAAATGAGGGGGAGTGGTGCTTGAGCTGCGGGGTCTGTGCTCGCGAGACTCACTCTGAGAGTCCTTTGGGAGCCTCCTATCTTCAAGTCACTCATCTCGGTACTTTGTGTGCTTGCCCTCTTTCTATTGCTTACCTTTTCTCTCGTCCGTTGGTGCCTTTGTAGATCACTGATTGCTTCAGTGCCTCGATTTTCCCTCTTTGGGGGGTTTAGGGGTCAACGATGTCCGTTGGCCGCTTTCCCATGGTTACTTTCTCTTGTAGTTGGGAGTTAAGTTGTGAACATGCTTCGCCCGACGTGTTGTCATGAAGGGTAAACTAGGCTGAACTTCGATTTGGATGCAGCCGTCCTTGGGCCTGAGACCCTGAACGTGGCCTTCTCCTTCGGGGGGTCTCAGGTGGTCGGCTACAGGATCTGACATCTTGATCATGGTGCTTTTTCCAAATTAGTGCGAATGAGGTTACACACACCATTACAGATTTGGGGCACCGTACTAAGCACGCCGCACTGCGCGCGTCTGCTTCGGTGATAATCTTGGTATTGGCACTTTCGTCCTTCCCGATGCTTCAAAAGAGAGGGCTCGACTTCGACCGAGGTGGGCTCGACCCTTAGGGAGCCACCTGGCGAAGGAGCGGAGGAGGGATCGACTCCGACCGAGGTGGGCTCAACCCCTGGGGAGCCACCCGGCGGAGGAGCAGAGGTGCGCTCTACTTCGATAGAGGTGTGCTCGACCCTTGGGGAGCCACCTGGCGGAGGAGCGGAGGTGCGCTCAACTCCGGCCGAGGTGGGCTCGACCCTTGGGGAGCCACCTGGTGGAGGAGCATGGGTGCGCTCGACTCCGGCCGAGATGGGCTCGATCCTTGGGGAGCCACCTGGCGGAGGAGCGGAGGTGCGCTCGACTTTGACCGAGGTGGGCTTGACCCTTTGGGAGCCACCTGGCGGAGGAGCGGAGGTGCACTCAACTCTGGTCAATGTGGGCTTGACCCTTGGGGAGCCACCTGGCGGAGGAGCGGGGTTTCCAAGCTCAAGCCGAGGTGGGAATGGCCATCGATTGGGGCCACTTGGTGGATGAGCTTGAGAGGAAACTTGACGTGGCACCATCTGCCATCTGGCTGCCAGCTGGATCCGAGGTGTACTCCACATCAGCGGTCTTACCATATCATTTGCCCCCCACTTCCAAGTCCCATCGAAGCATCGCAGCTGGGACGTGGGGAGTTAATGCAGAGATGACATGGGAGAACAAAAATCTTGTGCAATTATTGCCACAATTGCCGCCGCTTCGCATGTCACACCCAAGGTCCAATGTGCAGGCACCACGTCCCCAATTTTGATGGACCATTATTGCACCGTGCTAGACTCGAGGTGGTTTTCAGCAAATCGAAGCATCGTCGCCGGGCACCTTCACACGTGACACTCATATGATGGCGGGGGCAAAAAAGAGATTGTACGGCCACTGTTAATTGGTTTTGAAAAGAGAGGGGACTTTTCGGAAACGAGATCTTTTGATTTTCTTGCACCTTGCCGGTGGTTGCAGCGGTCCTTCTTCTTCTCCTGGGTCTTTCTTTGCCAAAACAATCAGGTGAGTGCCATGCGATCTTCTCTTCCTCTTCCGCTTCTTCTCAGACTCCAATCCTTCCTTCTCTTTTAGGTGAACCGGACCCTTCTCTAAGTTTTCTGTCCCCTTTCCCTTCTTCTCAGACCTTTCTTCTTCCAATAACTCCTTCGGGTTGACATCCTCGTTTCTCCACCAACCCGAACGAGGCTGGTCCCTCCTGGCTGAGAACTCCATCATCCTCTTCATCGGAGGATGAAGTTCCTCTCGATGTCCGTAGGCGACTACATCCTAACGGTGTACTTATCGGAGGCCCTAAGGCCCCTAGGGTCCTTCTCTTGTCCCTATTCTTCTTCCTGCCTCTGCCGCTATCCCTCCGATGGTAGAGGCTTCTTCTGGTCCCTCTGGCTTCGCCTCGACGATAATCAAAGAAGATCTTTCTTCAACTCGGGACTTTTTCGGGGTCCCAAATTCTATCCAGCTCTCGCTCCCGAGACCCGGGGAGCGAGTTACCTCGAGCGACCCTGGCGGTTGCTTTCTATGAAGACTTCCTTATCGGTTGTCTTTGTTTTCCACTCCACCCTTTTTTTTCTTTCCTTAGCCACTTCCGTCTTGTTCCGACCCAGTTGGCTCCTAACGCCATCAGGGTCATATTTGTCTTCATCGTCTTCTGTAATTTCCATGGGTTTGTTGCCCGTTTCTCGTTGTTCGGGGCGTTGTTCATCCTGAAGCACCTTTCCACCGATGATGGATGGTAGTACCTCTTTCCTCAGCCCAAGTGCCTCCAGTTCGACCTCCCCACGTCCATCAAGGGATGGAAGAATCGATACTTCTTTGCCTCGGTCAGGGATGTTGATTGGGTCTGGAGTGAGCCAGACTGGTCCCCAAACTGAATTTCCTAGTGTTGACTCCGTTATTGATTTTGATGATAAGCAAAATGGTTAAGTATAAAGTTGAGTACTAATGATTTTCTTGAAGTGTGTTTTTGTTGAAAATGTGCTCTCAAAGTTGAAGAAATTTGTTTGTTTGAAGAAACCAAGTTTGGATGAAAAGAATTACTCAAAGAGGACTTGGAAAGTCGAAATTTGCTTGATTAGATATTTGAGTTAAGTAGAAATCTATTTCAGCTCAAGTTTAGACTTTTCTGTGAAGAATTCAGTGAAGTATCGACTCAAAGTATCGATACATGATACTAAGTGTCGACACATGGAGGTGAAGTATCAACTCAAGCTGGTATGCAAAGTATGTTTCAGATAGCATGGTTGAAGTGTCAACACATGGACCTGAAGTGTCGACTCAAAGTGTCGATATATGGATCAGCTCATTGCCTGAGATTTTCAAGCCATAGAACTTGCTGAAATTGAAGAACTATAGAAGTGTCGACACATGAAAGAGAAGTGTCGACTAACCTGAGAAAGTGTCGACACATCTGAGATTTTCAGAGAACCAGATTGAAGATTTTTGAACTAAGTGTCGACTCAAGAAGTTCAAGTGCCAACAAGAAGTGTCGACTCACAGCCTGAAGTGTCAACACATGAAGTTCTGGGAACAGTAACGACTAGTTTTTCAAACATATAACTCGACCCTTTTGCCCTCCAATGGCTAGTTTTTCAAGTCTAACGGCTACAAACCTATTTTGAAACCTTGGGAGGTATTTATATGTTCCAAATCAAATCAAAAGGGTAACCATTAAAACCATTGATGAGAAAGAAATAAGAGCATCCAAGAGAGAAGAAAAGAGAGCTTTAATTCCTATTCTTTAAAGATTCAACCACTCTCAAGCAAAAGCAACCTCCAAGCATTCAAGAGCCTTCAAGAGCATTGCAGATCATCCATTCTTGAGCATTCAAGAGGCTTCAACAAGTTCAAAGCATCTCTAAATCGAGCTTCAAAGAGATACCCGCTTTTGTTTTAGAAAGCTTACTTTATTTCATTACTTCAAATTATTATTTGTTGTAAGGGTTCTTGGTTAGCCTATTGTAAAACCAAGGAAGATTATTGGTGAGCCTTTGAAAATCAATTAGGTTTGTGGTTAGCCCACAAAACCACTTAGGTTCTTGGTTAGCCTGGAAAACTAAGGGAGGTTAGTGGTGAGCCTTAAAACCATTTAGGTTCTTGGTTAGCTCGTAAAACCAAGTAAGGTTTTGACTTGTTAGTCTTGTGAAAACAAGTTGGGTTTTTGATTAGTGAGCCCGCAAAACTGATCAACTATAATCGGTGTGATTATAATGAATTCCCAAGGGATCTTGGGGAGTGGATGTAGGTGTATTGGTTAGCACCAAACCATTATATTTCTTGATATTTGTGATTGATTAATCTCTCTACTTGCTTTTCATTTATTGCTCTTTATTTTTGCTGCACTTTTATTTAAGAGCATTACAATTGAATTCATAGTACCTTGCATAATTAATTATTGGATTGGTTTGCTTAGCTTTGCATTGCATCAAGTAAAGTAATTTTTTTTTAGACCCAATTCACCCTCCCTCTTGGGTTGCTTACTGGGCAACACCCAGGTTGTGTCGGCCGATCGAGAGGCCTTCTCCCAGTTGCTTAGTGATGAGCTCCCCTCTCTTGAGGTTCTATTCTCGAAGTAGAACTTGTTCGAGGCCGGGATTAGCCTGATTCAAGGGATTGGTGAGGCTCCATGCCTCTTTCTTTCTTTTTATTTTTCTTTCTTTTCTTTTTTTTTCTTTGGCCGATTCTCTTTTGATCTCTTCCTTTCTCAGGGATGAAGTTCTCGGTGGATAGCCTGATGGAGTTAGCTTGAAAGAGAAGTGCTTCGACTGGGGCCTAGGACACGTACCAAAGAGGGCCCGTGTAGAAACGGTCCAGAGACCTAGGCCCACCTCGACCTCAGAGCAGAGGGCAGAGGAACCGACTTCCCGGCCACCTTGGCAGCAGATTCCTGCCCTGGAAGTCATCGACATCGACAGGGGAAGAGAAGAGGAGCGATCGGCGTGTTCGCCTCCTCCAACAATCATGGCGACCAGTGCTCCAATGATGGTTGTGATGGTTGTAGCGGCCCCGCAGCCCACTTCTTCGTAGGCCAAGGGCACCTCGATGTAGCTGGCCTCAGAGCCCCATCATGCACCGACGGGGATCCCGATAAACTCCTCCGTCATCTGTGATCAGGGCTTAGCAGAGAGGATGATGGAGTACGTGACCCAACCTCGGGACCGCTGCTTGAGGGGAGGCAAGGACTACTCGATGGCCCTACTTGGGATCCTCCCCCAGCTCTTCTCAATGAGTATCTAGCTCCCCCTTTAATGTTCCAGTTGGATCTTTAGAGAGTCTGACCTCTAAAGGAGAAAAAAAAAAAATAGCACGAACGTGAAAGCATTCACATTCGCTGCTGCCGACTTCTGCACCGCACGAATCCCAGAGGTGCACGATTCTCAAAGTCTCACGAATCTCAGAGCACTGATCTCAAAGCATTGGGATTATTAAATTTGATTTAGGATTATTAATCATTTCTTTTTTGGTGATTCAAGTCCAACGGCTTCTGATCCACCTCACTCGCGAACCGCTGGTTCGGTATTTTGGACAACCTCGAGATGATCTTACTCTTCCAAATTTTGTGAGGTTCCATGTTTTTGGGTGAGATCCATCTTATTAACCTGACCCAATCAATTGCTGGTTTTATTTCTATTTAATTAGATTTAATTTAATTAAATTGGGCACCCTAATCTAGAGATCGTTTCTTAACGATCAACGGTCCGAATCAATTAATTTTTAGGTCTAGGATTTGTCGGTCCGTCCCGCACCAGTCTTGGTATCAGAGCGTTCGGTACCACATCACGCGGGGATTGGTTGTGGCCTGCGGATGAGATGGCCTGCCTTGGATGGAGCACAGGCTTCCATGGGGGCCCGCGGCTTAGGCCGCGGGGGTCCTTGGCTGGGGTTGAGTGACCAAGGAGCGCTGCTGGTTCTGCAACTGCCTCACAATCATGGTCAGTGCCTGCATCTGTTGGACAAGTGCAGCATACTGGCCGTCTACCGAGGGTAGTTGAGGAGGAGCGGGGAGTTCCCTCTCCGAGCTACGTGGGCTCGGGGGAGAGGGGTTGTCTCCCGCTCGGCTGGTGGAAGCTTCTTGTCCGTGAGTCACCACCATGCTTCACATGGAGCTATTCTCAAGCTCATGGGGGGCTTGTTTGTACAGGGGCTTTTCTCCCCTACCTAGCATGCCAATCTATCACCGACCTTACCATCATGGCTTGTAGTTGTGAGCTGGCACTGGATGTCTGCCCCTTTTCTCCGGAATCCTGGAGTTTCCAGACCTGCAAAATAGAGTTAGAGACCCGGGCTGGGGATCCCGGTGAGGGCACTCTGATGAATAAGTCAGCGGATGTCAAAGAGAAACAGATCCCCTATGGTGGATCCCACTTCGGTCACCGTGCTTAGAGGAGTTTTTAGTAAAGGATTGAGTAGAAGAAAATGAGGGGGACCGATGCTTGAGCTGCGGGGTCTGTGCTTGCGGGACTCACTCTGAGAGTCCTCTAGGAGCCTCCTGCCTTCAAGCCACTCATCTCGGTACTTTGTATGTTTGCCCTTTTTCTGTTGCTTACCTTCTCTCTTGCCCATTGGTGCCTTTGTAGATCGTCGATTACTTCAGTGCCTCAATTTGCCCTCTTTGAGGGGGTTTAGGGATCAACGATGTCCGTTGGTCTCTTTCCCGAGGTTACTTCCTTTTGTAGTTGGGAGTTAATTTATGAACATGCTTCACCCGGCATGTTGTCACGAAGGGGGAAACCAAGCAAAATCTTGATTTGGGTGCAGTCACCCTCGGGCCTGAGACCCTGAACGCGGCCTTCTCCTTCGGGGGTCTCAAGTGGTCTGCCATAGGATCTGACATCTCGATCGGGGTGCTTCTTCCAAATTGGTGCAAACAAGGTTATGCACACTGTTATAGATTTGGGGCACCGTACTGGGCATGCCGCACTGCCCGCGTCTACTTTGGTGGCGGTCTTGGGGCTGGCGCTTTCGTCCTTTCTGATGCTTCGAAAGAGAGGGCTCGACTTCGACCGAGGTGAGCTCGACCCTTGGGGAGCCACCTGGCGAAGGAGCGAAGAGGGCTCGACTCCGGTTGAGGTGGGCTCGACCCTTGGGGAGCCACCCGACGGAGGTGCACTCAACTCCGACCGAGGTGGGCTTCACCCCTAGGGAGACACCTGGCGGAGGAGCGGAGGTGCGCTCGACTCTGGTCGAGGTGGGATTTACCCTTGGAAAGCCACCTGGCGGAGGAGCAGCGGTGCGCTCGACTCCGACCAAGATGGGCTCGATCCTTGGGGAGCCACCTGGCAGTGGAGCAGAGGTGCGCTCAACTCTGGCCTAGGTGGGCTCGACCCTTGGGGAGCCACCAAGCGGAGGAGCGAAGGTGCTCTCGACTCCGGCCGAGGTGGGCTCGACCCTTAGGAGCCACCTAGAAAAGGAGCGAAGGTGCGCTCGACTTCGACCGAGGTGGGCTCGACCCTTGGGAAGCCATCTAGCAGAGGAGCGGGGTTACCGAGCTCAGGCCGAGGTGGGAACGGCCATCGGTGGGGGCCACCTGGCGGATGAGCTCGAGAGGAAACTTGACGCGATGCCATCTACCTATCTGGCTGCCAACTGGATCCGAGATGTACTCCACATCGGCGGTCTTGCCATATCAAGAAGCAATGCCATATTGATATTCAATAAAATTTTAATTCTTTAAGGTGTCTTATGCAATTAAAAGATTATATACAAAACAGAGCCGATCCTAAGGGCTTGATTATTGAAGGATATATTGTTGAAGAGTATTTGATATTTTGTTCAAAATATCTTCAAGGTATAGAGATTATTTTTAGTAGAACTCAATGGGATAGTAATTTTATGGAGAATGCAGAATTGTATAAGGTCTTAGCTGCTAGAAGAATCTTGGAAAAAATTGAAAGTTTTATACTTATTCAAAAATCTTTAGCACAAGCATACCATCATATGTTACTTCATAATATCAAACTATCACAAGTTAATATATTTAAGATATAACAAGTTAAATATCATATCAGATATAATTTATCTAATTAAAATAATTATATTTTATATAGTAAATTTTTTATTTTTGAGTGATAAGAATCATGGCATTCATCCTAATCCAAGGATTGAACAATGATGATTGGTCAAGTTATTTACTACATGGCTTTTTAATTAGTTTGACATATATATAAGGGATATATTGATTTTGGATATATATTTATTATCGAATATCTCATCAACATTTCATGTTATTTTTTTAGGTATCAATGATAATAAAGATATATTATTCAGATAAATTAATAGTCTTGGCCTGAAGAACTAACAAAATTGTAAATAGATATTATGGTTTCATAATCGATTACTTTAAATTCTATACTAAGGATTAGAAAAAAAAATTCAAAAAAATATAGAATAGTAGTATTATGATAGAAGTGGATGGAAAAATCTATTATGGTGCACTTAAAGATATTAATGAGTTGGGTTATTATGAAACTTTTTAAGTAGTATTAGTTAGATATGATTGGATAAATATAAATTTACTAAGTGGTTTGAAACAAGATACAAATGGATTTACTCTTATAAATTTTTCAAGGTTGATATATACTAGTGTCTTATTAAAGGACGATTCATGCATTTTTTCATCTCAAGCTTGTAAAATATTTTTTTATACAGGATACAAAAGATAAAGATTATGATACTATCATCAAAATGAAACTTAAAGACTTATATGATATGGAAATTCAACTTGAAGACGAGGATGATGCCACTTATACACAACTATGCCTTACAATTTTGTGCCTAGTTGATGATATAAATGCTACAGTGACTTTGGTTAGCACAAGATTTGAAGAAGATACTATTGATTGATTATTACTCATAATAAATATTTATGATGTATATAATTTACATTCATTATTGTGTTAAATTATTATTTATATTATTTTTTTGACTTTATTTATGTAAATGCTAGGTGATATCATGGCTCATAGGAGACGATATGCTGGTGTGGAGTTCTAATATTCATAGATAGAGGTCGATACCTCTTCTTCAGCATAGCAATCCAAGGCTAGTACTTCTTCTACATTGTAGCTTGAGGCATTTTCATCATTTTTAGGATAGCACGATCCTCCCATTGATTAGATAGATGATGAGCTACAAATTTAAGATAATTTATCTTTTATTTAATTTGATAAAACTTTATTATACTTCCTATTATTTTTTATTTTTATATATTTTTTATAGATGGATAGAAGAGAGTGGGATCCATACTTGTACGAGATATGTGACACATGCATGAGGGCGAGAGGATTGTAATGGAGTACAATCAGCTGAGATAGCTAGTCAAAAAAGCTGCTAGCTTATTGACTTCATTTTTTAGAATAGTCGTGTAGAGGCCTTTGCTATATCTCCTCAACTATTCGAAATGGAATGACATGCTTCCAACATACAAAGTTCCACTCTTATGACTTGTATATGTAAAAATTGAATCTCATATTATATATTAATTATTAACTACTTCTATTATTTATTTAATTTAATATTTATTTTGTTTTTAGAGTAAGTTTGTACTCCCTCCATCTAGTCATGACTTTGTATTGAAATCTCTCAACCATAAATAAAAAAAATATAAGGCATATTTGAAGAGGGATACAAAAGAGTGGGTTTGACAGAGAGGGAGGTTGCTTGTAATTGTCCTCATGATGTAACCCCTCATCAATGGATGAAGCTAGTTTATTGCTAGTTCTCCGAGAGGGCACAGTTTTATTACTTTCCTTTAAATATCTTGTGAATATTTTCAATTTATATTGCAAATTATACATATATACTTTCCTCTCAGGATATAACAAATTGTTTATTTTGCAAACATATTCTGATATTGGTGAGCTGCATGAGCAACTAAGTCTATTTCTTATATATTAGAGTCTAAGAGTTATGTACGATTCAGACAGGAGTTCATATATTCTTTATACTACAAACTTATACTTTTTATATTGAAATACTTGTACATTTTAATGAAACTAACATTATGTATTATGTACCATGCATGTATCATGATACTTATATATTTTGTTGAAATTGTTAGAAGTATTTGCTTAGCATTATAATTTTTCCTCTAGATAGATGAGCATGGAGAAAACCTGGTGAAGTTTTACTGGATGACTCATACTCATCATGATAGCACTTTTGTCCGACATGAGTCGCGAGATATATATATTACTTTATTAATAATATATTTTGTGCAATGATTTTAGTTTGATTTTGTTATCCATTAAGATATGACTTTTATTTTCAAAATAAATGTAGGAGATGGCTACAATTTTTATTACAAAGCATGTCAATGAGTTCGCAGCATCTACATAGAGCAATCACATTGAGATCGCGATGTTCATGGAGTTAATGGGACCAAAACACTATGATTGAGTGAGGGTTTATGGAGTTGGAATCTTCCCTACTCAGTTATTTGCAATGAGTAAATATACTCAAGATACTAAAGATGGTGCTCAAGACACACATTTGCAAACTTGAAGCAGAGATAAAAAACATGAGATAGAGTCATGTCATAGATAAAGTAGAGATGCAGACCATGAGGGAGCAGCTTAAGTAGCTTATATCTATATTACAGATATATACGCCATCTCAAGTAAACACGCATATCATTAAATATACATTTTATATAAAATTAATGATGTATAATACATTGTGATATATGGATTTATAACTCAAGCTTTTCATATATTTCTTTTAAGCTCCTAGCATATCAAGCACTCATGGAGAGGATGATGACCATCCTCCTGCAGATGATTGACATCCATATTTTTTATTTTAGCTCCATATTTGGTATATGTTTTCATTTAGTTGAACTTTAGATTGTAATGGACTAATATCAACAATTTATCTATATATATAACTTTGATACTATTATATAGATTTGCTATTGATGCTTGGTTTTATTATGAGTAGTGGCAATTGGAATGGTTTTATTGTTTAAATAATAAAATTTGAACATATATTTTTGCATTAAAAATTATATATATATTAAAAAATCAAGTTTATCAATGCTTTTAAGCATCATCAATTAGTCTAATAACAATGCATTTAAGCATTGTCAATCAAACTAATGACAATGCATTTAAGCATCGAATTAAAGCCAACATGTTAAAGTGTCAGCAAATCCCAACCACTGACCAGCCATTGCCGATGTTTTTACATGCCATAACTAGCCAATACTTTTTAAAAGCATTGGCATATACCATGTCTGGTCTTGTCATTACTGATGCTATAAAGCATCAGAATATTTTTTAAGCTGACACTTCAAACTATTGGCATATTATGTCCCAATGCTTTTTAAAAGCATTGGAGGGTTTTCTCTCCATGCTTATATATGCAATGCTTAGCCGACACTATATAAAGCATCTGAACATTTACTATCCATGCACTGATGCTATGTAAAGCATCAGAACGTTTACTATCGATAAATTTAGCATCAGAAAAGTCTTTATGAGCATGATCTTTTCTTCCTTTTTCTGTAGCATGTGTTAAGCAAATATTTCTTTTTGCTTTCACTATCTTAGCAACAAAAAAAAGAATAGATGGAGCAACAGTGATTGGTATAATTTCATACAGATTTAGCACAATGTGATCAACTAATGGGAAAGTTTAGATAATTGGAAAAAAATTATAAGATCCATTGAAGCATGGAAATAACTTAAGGAAAATAAAACAAATGGTTTGGTTGAATCACCGAGACATGTAAGAATGCCTGAAACAAGCAGTTGCCCAATAAATCGAGATGCATAGATCTTACATCATCTTGCTTTGAGTTAAAACCATTTTAAAAGGAACCTCATGTGAACTTTTGCTTCTTTTAGCTCATGTTGATTGCTAACATTTAATGTATATGGACAAATGAATTACACTCACCTTGTTTCTTATGAACTAGTGAATATAGGCAGACATTATTAGTTGAAATTAGAAAAAAAAAAAAAAAAAAAGCCATTTTATAACTATGTCCATTGCAATTTTTACCACTGCATATTTTATTGGATGCTAGTATTAGAATTAATGGTCACTACCATTGACACTTCATCAGAAACTCCTCTATAAATATGTGACTACCCTTCTCATTTTGATGGAAATCATACATTAATTTTTCTTGATTCTCTCAGCATCATATTAGATAGATATGGGTAGCTATGATGAAAATCATATTATGAGTCTCTTGATACCAAATTAGATAAATATGACAAGCTATGATATGGCCAGATATGTAATCAAGACGTATTCTGTTAAAAATCATAATTTTGATTCTCTTGACATCAAATTAGATATGGTCGGATATGAAATTAAGACATATTTCATTCCTTAATCAAATTTTACCATGTCTCCTGTTAAGATTGTAAATAATTATGCAGATTTTCTTTACATCAAATCTTGTACAATTCCTTCAATTCTAAGATATTAATCTTATATGAGAAGTATGTAAACCCATTGTCATGGCTAATGAAAGCAAACCTTTTGGATGCAAATTTTTTTCCTAATACATTTTAACTACAAATTTCTTCTTTAATATGGCATTAAAGCATGAAATTGCTCTTTCCCTTCTTTCTCTTATATTCTTCCTACATCCATAATTTTTTTGCCCCTTCCAAGGTTTATCAAACTTTTTTTAAAAAAAATACATCTTTTACGTGGTTAATCTTTTTCTCCCAACATCATGATAGAAAGTTATGTATCTTCTACTATCTTTCATTTTTTTTACTTCCATCCAAGTTGATCAAAATGGCTTTCATTATACTCCCACTACCGTGCTTCAATCTTTACACATAAGCAACATGCCAAGCTGCTCACATTGATTTTCTTCTTTTCATCATGCTTTTCTTGCTACCCTTCTATTTTAGAGCCTAGAACCTTTTCACAGGCTATCAAATCCCCATAGTGGTGATAAGATCGGGCAATGGAGAAACAAATTTAAGTCCTTGAAGCAAATCATATTTAGACCATTACCACTCTACCTTCTAGAAAACATCTCATTGGTTGCAAATAGATGGATAAGGTTAAATATAAATTTGATGGTACTATCGAGTGATATAAGGCCAGACTTGTGGCCAAGGGATTTATATAGCAGGTTGTGTCAACCATCATAAGAGCTCGGATCTAGTTGCAAAACTTATAATAGTTCGGTATTTACTTGCCATTGCTACAATTTGTGGTTGGGATCCATATCAATTTGATATCAATAATATATTTTTTACCTGGAGAACTTTTTGAAAAATTCCATAGGTTATTCTTTCCAAGAGGAGAATCAAGTTTGTAAATTGAACAAGTCATTATATGGCCTCGAACAAGCTAGTAGAAATTTGTTTCAAAAACTCTCTCAAGCCCTATTTGATATTTGTTTCTCTTAGACTTGTGTTGATTATTTCATTTTCTTTCACATTCAAGACACATCTTAACTTTTCATCTTAGTTTATGTTTACAATATCATCCTAACATTTAATGATATTATGACTATTAATGCAGTTAAGTCCTATCTCCGCTCCAAATTTCATATTAAAGATTTAGGATTCTTGAAATATCTTTTGGGTATTGAGGTTTTCCAATCTTCCAAAGGCATCTTTCTTTTACAACAAAAATATACCTTGTACGTTTTAGAAGATATAAGTCTCTCGGGAGCCAGAACTACCGATCGAGAAACCTATGGAACAACATCTAAAGTTTACAGATGGTCCATTGCTTGATGATACTTTTTCCTACCTACCGCCATTTTGTTGTTCGACTCATCTATCTTATAGTCACTAGCCTAACATTGTTTACTCAATTCACATTCTTAGTCATTTATGCATCAACCTCGCAAGCCTCACCTTGATGCCGCTCTCCGCATACTTCACTCTCTCAAAGGCACTCCAAGGCAAGACATTTTTTTTTCTTCTTCTAACTCTCTTCATCTCATAGCTTCTTGTTGGATTAGAATGATTTTTTGCATGCAAAAAAATTGGGTATCAAAAAACCTTAGAGTGGAAGCTAATTTGAAAACGCTTTTCAAACCAAAGCATGCAAGATCTAATCTCAAAATTACTTAGGATCTATTTTAACATACTGAAAATAAAATGCATCAGATCTGAGATCAAAAATAAAATAAATCATCGATCAAATCACCTACTTGCTATGCTACTCCATCTTCTTCATCAGATCGAATCTATGGATGTCCCGGGTTCTCATCATAGTTATGCAAGTGCTCAGCATCTACAGGTATCCATACAAAGATGACATTGATCAAGAGCTCCAAGGCCACCAAGGAGCTAGCATCTTACATGCCTCACTCCTTGGACATGGATCTAATTCTCTTCTTCAAAAACTAAAAGAAGACAATCTAATAGAAACTCTACACGAAACACTTTCATGCTGATTCAAGGGAAAAGGAAGGGAAGATGCCTAGGATGGAAAAAACATTTTGTTCCTCCTTTTCTCCTCTCTCTTAGATCTTTCTTTTTCTCTCTTAGATGTGTGGAAGGAAGGAAGAAAAAAGGTATGGTGCTGAAAAGAAGAGGATGTGCCATAAAATTCTTGTGTGAGGAATTCAAATGTGTGCCAACCCTCTTTCTTCTCATAAAACCTATGACCAAACCAAGTCTCCACGCCACCTGAACCTCTAGATAAGATCATATCTTATCTAATTCAAATCATATTCAAATGAGGGGGGATGACAAGAAAGACTTTTGCTTGGAGGAATTGAGATCTAGTGATAAGGAAGCATTGTCTAGAATTATTTGTGTGCTACCTTTCTTCCACACATAAAATCCATGCCAAAATAAGGAGTCCACACCCATAAGGTGATAAAAATTAATCCTAAATGAAATTCTAATCAAATTAGAATTCAAATAGGATAGAACTTTCTCTAAACAAGAGAGAGAAACCTAGAGAAAGAGGGGCACCACCATTAGTGTGTGTTGGCACACGCTCTTTCTCATTTGTGCATGCAAAAAAGGAGCGGCGTTGTTTTAGAACCCCCTCTTCTTAATTAGCATGAAAATGAAGAGAGAGGTGAGAGAGTCCCAGTCCAACTGAGATCCTAGCTTCCTATCCTAATTGAATTTTAATTTGGATTATTTCAAATCCAATTCAAACCGGTTCGAATCAAATTCGATTCTGTCAATCCTAATGTGATTAGAACTTTTATTCAAGCCCTACTTGGATAATGAAATCCAATTAATTTCAAATTAGATCAAGCCTAAATAAATTAAATCTAATTTAATTCAATTAAAACTTGATCCATAATTTAATTAAGCGCAATTATATTGTAATACTTGTAATTAAGTTTCTTTACTAATAATTAGCAGTTTCTAAATATATAACCCTTACATATTGATCTAAATAATTAATCCAATTAATAATTTGATCAAGATCCAACCGATTGATTAGGTCAAGCTCCTTTTATGTGTGACCGAACTGGTTCGATTTTGTTTAGTAGTGAGACAAACCATAATCTGTATATAGTATCATTGAAAATCATTCTAATGGGGTAGAATAATTTCAACTCATTTCAATAAGGATCACTGATTCAAAATGATCCTAGTGAGTTTTCATAATCCACCAGTGATACCTAACAGCATGTAGTGGAAACTTAACAAAATAAAAAAAATCAAAATCTCTAGATATAGTTACCATGTGATTGAGTTCTTCTATTGAAAGTCCCGATAAGATATATGTCATAGAAACTCATCAAATCCTAAGCATCTATCATATGCAAGATTCAATTAACTCAAAACCAAATTGTAAAAACTTATGAAAACTCTTTTTCATCATTTACATTTTCCTGGCCATAGTCTTAAGGACTTAGATTCTTAAATTACATAGAACTACTCCTTAACTACTTAGATTGATAGATTTCATATAAGTGCACACCTTACTCTGATAATGAACCTACTATAGCCAACATATACTATGAGGACCTAAATGGTTAAGAGACCAAGTTTATGTGCAGTCAAAAATTGCAATCCCATTATGAGTAGTCGAGGTATCATAGGTCAAAGAACTACTCATATAATTATAGCATTGAGAAAGTCACTGATGAGTAAGTAGACATCCAAGTAACTTTTTGTATTGGTCATGCTCAGTACTGTTATTTTCTAATAACCATTTGCACTCTCATTTCAGTATTTCTATACTGTAGACTTGAGATTTGTTTATCCAAAGAAAAGTGATCCGTGCACCAATCTAACTAGATCAATCATCATCTTCATGACAATCCTATGATTGGGAGCAATTTAGGAATTAATCTAATGACACATATCTTAAACTCTCAACTCTTGAGAATATGCATTATCATCTATTAATTTCTTGGATGATACATAGATATATAGATATATGTATGGTCAAAATAACCCAATTTAGAATATTAAATATAAAATTATATTTTAGAAAAAAAATATGTGTCTACTAGATTAACTTTCTGGATATATATCTAACAATCTCTCACTTGCACTAAAGTCAATCAATCATATACCTCAGCTCCATCTTCTTAAGAAGGTCTACCATATCTCATGTAGAGTTTACTCTCTATACCTTAATAGGGTAGTCGCGAATAATGCTATCATTGCTCTATGTATTCAAACTTCTAGTGAGATCTTAGTTCCTTAGCAAAAGCTATGGCCCATTGTTATTATAGTAGGGTGTTATATCATCTGATAACATCACACTCATTTCTACAATAATCTTTTAACCAAATACATCTTTACGTTCTTAGAAGTGATGTTGCAATTAGCTTTTCTGGTCAAACCTATAATGGTTGGTTCTTAGGAACTCTTTTAAACCACCATTGTACAAGAGCACATCTTATATAGACCTTCTAACATAAGATACATAGTGTTTATGTATGTATCCTTGTTCCCATAATTCTCCCACTCTAAAAATTTAAAATATATCTTTAGTATATCTCAAGTATTAAAGAGTATATTTATAGTTACTCAATACTCATAGCCTAGATTCAACTGACATCTGCTCGTGACACTAACAGCAAAAAATCAGGTCATGTGCATTACATGGTTTATATGAGACTCTCTATAGCCAAAGCTCAAAAGAATCTGGCTCATATACCAAACCTCTTTAAATATGTTGGGCACATCTTATTGGAGATTAATTCCCTGCAAAAAGAGTAAAATCCCTTATTAGATTCTCAATGCTTAACTTTTTCAGCACTTTCCCCTATGATAGGTAGCATCCTCCTAGATCTATTTCTATAAATCTATATTCTAAATGTAGGATGCTTCTTAAGGTCTTTCATGGAGAATTTTCTAGACAACAACAACTTAACTCAAGTCAGCATGGGAATCACGTTCCTAATAGGAGTTATCCATGTACAATATAAGAAACTTGACAGTACTCTCACTGACCTTTTATAAATATATAGTTTCTCTTCTTATTCTTGATAGAATAAAATGGTTTGATCATGTCATTAAAATGAGTATTTCAATTTTGAGATACTTGCTTCTATCTATTTACATAGACCCTTTGTAGTTTGTAGACCTTGTGGTCTCCATCACTTTCCTTCTACCAAATCTTATCATGGTAAATTGCAACAACAATTAGTATAAATTTCAACATGGTCACAAGTGAAAATGTCTCTTAACAATCAATGTCTTGTCATTGACTATAACCTTTCTCCATAAGCCTTACCTTATAGATCTCTACCTATTTTTTTATAGATAATTTGCATCCAATAGGTACTATACCTTCTAGTAGATCTATTAAGGTCCATTCTTGGTTAGAGTGTATGGAGTCTGACTTCATGGCATTCAACCATATCTTGGAATTGATGTCTAATATTGTGTTATTATAGGTTTTGGGATCATCTCTATGTTTCCTATCTTCTATAAGGAATATTTTCTTTATATCCTCTATAATCATACCCATGTACCTTTTAGGACTGGACATCCTACTAGATTTACTAGGTGAAGGAGGAACTTACATGCACCAGCTCTATTTGAATGGGTTCTATAGGTCTTATGGCTTGTTACTCTTCAAAGACTCTCTATTTGAGCTTTATTATCCTTTTACTACTATATTAGGATAAATTATTTAATCATAAATGTAGATTTTAGGTCACAAGAATTTGTGATCCACTAGGAAGTAGTGTCTTAATAACTTTTTAGGATACTCAAACAAGATATCAAAAACCTAAACTTTAACTTGTTTGCCTGTAATCCTTTGATATAGGCCGAACATCCCATAAAGTTAAAATAATCAAGACTCGGTTTCTTACCATGCAATATCTTATATAAGTATGGTAAGAAGTATTTAGAGGGAACCTTATTAAATAGATAAGTTGAGTCTTGTCCTTAAAGATAAATTAGTGATTCTCATAATGAATTGAACAATA
The DNA here is from genome assembly GCA_021397845.1 of Areca catechu. Lineage (NCBI taxonomy): Eukaryota > Viridiplantae > Streptophyta > Magnoliopsida > Arecales > Arecaceae > Areca > Areca catechu. Next base: position 150,799,731 of record CM038040.1, on the reverse strand, counting down.
TCTAAAAAGGTTCAATTACTATACTCAGATATCCCATTGAGCTAAGATGTAAGAGGAGTCCATTGTGAGACTATTCCAAATAACTCAAGATGATTCTAAAATCCTCTATTAGCCCCAATAATTCATTTTGATGAATAATAAAATATTTAAGTATATGATATTACTAATAAGTTAAATGAGTTAATATTTCAGAAAATGTTAAAGGTAACGACTACTAATTTGAAATATAAGTTTTTGAAGCTCCAAAAGGTATAAAAAGTTAATGAAAATCATGTAAAAATAGTGTATTGGGACATAGAGTATCAAAGTTGTAGCCCAATATAGAAGAGTTGCAGCTGGCATGCTATTGAGTCAACTCAAATGAACCCTAAGTCGACTCTACAGGGGTAGTTGATTATACAAAAGCTATTAATTTTGGAAGCTAACTTAAATGATAATTGAATCAACTTGGATGGAAATTGAGTTGAACCCATGGATCTGAATCGACTCAATAATAAAAATTAAAAGGTGATTTTTGATAAAAGAAGACTGAGTCAATTCAATAGAGGACTGATCCAACTCAAATGGAATCTAATTCGACTCAACAGTGATTCAAGTAACTTGAGGACTATTGATAAGCATAACAGATAGTTATATAGAAAGTTTAGAATGGCCCAATTTTGAATGTAATGGCTCTATTTCATTCTCTAATAGCTAGAAATAGTCATTTTAATCTTGGAAGCATATTTAAAGCTTATCAAACTAATTGACGAACAACAACAAAACTCAAAATATTTCAAGTGCCATAAAAAACAAAGAGATAAAGCCAAAGCATTGGTTTAAGAGCTTTAACTCGCAACCACTTGAAAAAATTCCTTCAATCATTGGCTTCTCAGCAAGAAGATAAGCATTGAAGCTTCCATAGATTCCTAAAAGTTTCTCTTTTTTCATGCATAAGTTTTTTATTCTTGCTCTTTTCAAGGAGCTTTGTACTCTCATTGTTTCCTTCTTATTTCTTATTGCCTACTTCAATTAAAGATTGAAGTAAGATGTATTTAGGCCAAGGTTAGCTGAAAGGGTTTTTGTTGCCCAGGTGGCTTTTCCAAGAGGGGGTGAATTAGGAATTTGAAGATTTTAACAGATATGTGCTCTTTGAAAACTTCTTTGAAGTATTAGGTGCTGTGATTTAGATAATTAAAGCAGAAGTAGAAGCAACTAGAAAAATCACAATGCAAGCACAGCAGGTTTATAGTGGTTCGGAGCACCCCAGCTCCTACGTCTACTATCCAAGATACCACTTGAAATTTTTACTATATTCTAACAAGAATACAGTATGATTGTTTTACCGAGATCACAATCCAAACCCAACACCCTTTGGTTTTTAAACCGGGCTCACCAAAGAAACCCAACACTTGGTTTTAGCAGGATTACCAAGAACCCAACACTTGGTTTTACATAGGATCACCAAGAACCTATTTGGTTTTTAAACCGGGCTCACCAATAACCCAACACTTGGTTTTAAATAGGCTAACTAAAAACCTATTTGGTTTTTAAACCGGGCTCACCAATAACCCAACATTTGGTTTTACACAGGCTAACAAAAAATCTATTTGGTTTTTAAACCAGGCTCACCAATAACCCAACAATTCAAAAAAAGAATTGAAAAGAACAAGCAACAAAATGAAAAACAAATGTTATCTAATGGTTGCCAATGTAGCTTGAGAGAATCACTCTTAATCGCACTTCAATGCACTTCAAAGGCTTCTTCAACTTCTTCAAAGTATGCTTCAAGCTTCAGATAGGAGTTGGTGAAGACTTGAAGACTGACTTGAATGCTCTCTTTTGTGCTCTCTTGCTCATAAGCTCAATAAATGCTAAACTAAGCATTAACCAAACATTAAACATTCAAAAGTTGTCCTAATCCCTCTTTTATAGAGTCTTGTACTCTTCTCAGATGGTTTTAGTCATTGTAGCCATTGGGATGTGACATTTGACCATTGGAGCACTTTTCAAATTCAAAAATAGTATTCTAGAACTAGCCTTTATCTACCTGGAATCAACCTTCAAGTCAGCTCGGATCTCTTGAGTCGGCTCGGATCCTCAAAGAAGTTCTGGTCGAGTCACATCGCTTCATTCAGGTCGGCTCGGTTTCATAGTATTTTTTTTTCTTACTCTGGAAGAGTTGGCTCGGATTCACAGGTCTTCAAAACTGTACTCTGAAAGAGTCGGCTCACCTGGTTATTCTTTCAGAACTGTTCTTTCTAGACTCTGAAGAAGTTGGCTCGAACTTCTGAAGGGTCGACTCGGATGTCTGACTGAATGATAAAGTCAGCTCAGACTTCCTTCGGGTTGGCTCGCCAGTCTGATTTAGGAAATGGTACTCTGGATGAGTCGGCTCGGGTTCCTTTAAGTCAGCTCAGATATCTACGTGCTAGAACCCTTCATGCGTGCCATGAACAAGAGTCAGCTCCCTTTACTCGAGTCGGCTCGAATGAGTTTTACATGAATTCTCAGATCTTCTCCAGAAATCATCCAACAAGTCTTCAAACATTCAAAACACTCTCCAACTCTTCTAACAACAATTTCTAAGAAATTTTAATCTTGAAAAACAGTTAGAAGTAACCCATTTTCATGATCTTTACTTTACTTTTTCTTTGGGCTCTTCTATACATGACATACTTACAACACAACTTATGACAAAAATAAAATTGTAGGAGTTGTAGCTGAGCAATGAAATCATCCTACAAAAACTTGTAAAGCACTTGGAGAGATGTTAGTAAAACAAATGCATGCTCCAATATTTTGTTATCATCAAAATCATTCAAGGGGTCAATAATCTCTCCCTTTTTGATGATGACAAAACACCAGGCATGGAAAAACTTTATAATTACATGTATGAGTATATTTGAAGTTAAATATTAACATGTATCAGAGCTTTTATATTGAAAAAACTATACATGTATCAGAGCTCTTATATGTATTAGAGTATCAAAGCTTGTATATAGACAGAGTATCAGAGCACTTTGAAAAACATTATATATCTAAGCTTTTGACCGAAAAGGAATCAATAAGTATCATTGTACACAGTTGTCAAAAGCAATTTTAGCCAGAATCATGTCAGGGTTATAGCAAATTCTTAATGTATTCAAAACAAATTGCAAGTTTATCCGAGCAAAAGTAAGCAAGATACAATATTTGTATCAATCTCCTCCTTATTTGTATATTTTCCATGCACAATTATACATACTCCCCATTTTTGTCAATAATCAAAAAATGGTGGCCAATTAAGATCAATCTCCCCCTTTGTTAAATACACAAAGCTTGTTTTTGAAATAGAATGAGAAGATTGAAAACATTGTTTGAGATAATTTAACTTTTAAATACATTTGACAATCATCAGAGCTAATATATCATTGCAAAGTATTGCACATACACATTTCACAAACATATCGAGTAAGATAAAGAAGCTTTCATTTCATTCACAAAATTCTCAATACAAATTACAAGCAATAGTCTACTCACTATCACTAGTTGATGGTCCAGGTGGTGGCATGGAAGAGATAGGTTCAATAAAAGGTGGCTGAGAAGCCTCAGGTCTAAGATTTGGTACAGGCTACCTAGAATATGGTGTAGGCTAAGTAGGAGAAGGTGTAGGCTGAGTAGGCTGACTAGGAGGTGGTGCAGGCTGAGACTGTCTAGAAGCAAAGGAGGCTATAACAGTAGTCGTGAGCTCGGTAAGGTTCACCCAGATAAAACTAAGCTCTTCTTCCATCTTCTTTATCCCAGTGTTAAGTGCAACCAGTTCACTTGCTTGGGCATTTGCAAATGCCTCTGCAGAACTTCTAAATCTCCCAAACTCTGATCTCAAAATGCCAATTCCTTTTGTGTAGTCATCTTCCATTTTTCTTGTAGCCTCTAGTGAACCCATTTTGAATCTTATCTCTCTTAGTTCAGCTCTGAATTCTTCTATGCTTTGGTCAACAGATTTTTTGATATCATTAGTGGCTGTCATGAGAGAATCAAATATAGGCTTCATGTCAGTCTGTGGTGCAGGTCTGGTAGACTCAATGATGTCATCTTTGGAGTGCAATTATCTAACCTCACCACTGATCTCATCAAGTCTGCTATCGACTATTTGGTGAATCTCGCCAAACATCGAACTCATAGAGCTGGTTAGGGTCTCAGTGAGTGATCTCATCTGGTTTGTAATAAAGTGCTGAGACACTGAAACACCTGAAGGATCAACAAATGGTCCTCGAGCAAAAGTTGCTAGTGGAGAAGCTGGTGATGGAGAGATCCTGGGACTCCCATATGCTGTATGCTCAGTCTCCACAGCATCATCAGTAGAAGGCTCAATAATAGCAGCAGCAATCTCATTAGCAACAGGGATAGTGGCAGTGGCAGTAATCTCTTCAAGGGTGGAAGGACCCGCAGTAGTACCAGTGATAATCTCCCTGGGCAGCTGCTCATCATCATCATCCTCATCATCATCGCTGCTGGAAGATCCTATAGCTCTCACATATGTTCCCTTTTTCCTCCATGCTCCTTCAGTAAGCTGATAACCCATACGTTCCAAGGATTTGGAGGTGTAGGTATCTGTATGGTGAAGGGGTCTACCATCTTCACCATCAAGGTTTACTCTGGAGGCCTGGAAGAATAGGGAAGTATCATACCATAAGGCAAACATGCCTTTACCTTCCCGACAGCTTCTTTCATTTGCATGAGCATGATGTGGGGTAAGTTGAGGGCCTCCTCCTTAATGACATGTCCCATAAAACTTAGATCCTTCTCACTAACCCAATCAAATCTTCCAGTCTTCGGGAGAAAGATCCTGCCAATAAAATTATACAACAGTCTCATCTCAAGGGACAATGTATTGGCCATTACATTGCCAATACCACTCACATCCTCTCTGTTTAAAATTGTTTCGAGGGTCTTCTCCTTGTCTTTCAGAACTAAGTGTTTCAAGCCCTTATTTGGCATCTCTAGTAAGTTGCACAGCCTTTCTTCAGTGACAATGACCCTTTTTCCTTTAACTGTAGATTCAACATGTTGTTCCTCTAATCTCAAATTTTCATAAAAGGCCCTTACCAGATTCGAATAGGTTGGCACATTTAGTGAGCAAAAGAAGCTCCATCCTTGATCTTCAATTAGATCCCCAATTTGTAACCCTAGTTCTTTTAGAAATGTGAAGATAATTCTTCTCCCGCTTGTCATTGGTCGATTTGACATTGAAACCGGTTGTCTCGGAGAAGAGGGAGCTGCCATTTGTTCCATTTCTTCTTCTTCTATTTCCACGGACCGAGTCGACTCTTGTTGCAGATGCTTTGTTCTTTTTTCCTTCTCAAAAGATGGTACGACCCTTTTTGATCTCTTTCCGATGGCCATTTTTGGAGCCATTACACACACAAGGGAAGAAGATAAGAATCGGAGCTCGAAATAGAACATTTTGGAGGAGTGGAAGTAAAGTTCAAGTGAGAAACACAAGTTTTGAGCAATAGCAAAAAGCTAAAACAATAAGAAAAGGTTCTACGACTCTATTAAAAAATAGCTTGCCCGACATCCGAGTCGACTTGGCAAGCCCTAATTTGCTCAAGTTGCCTTGAGCAGAGATCTACAGAACTTATCAGAAATTTGAGTTGGCCTGACTTGAGCATTGTAGCTCGAGTCGACTCGAATAGCAACTCTCCACAAGAGTTAAAAAGATTTAGAAATCAAATTTAATTCTAGAAAATCACAAGGAGAGATGGTCAAAGATCTTGGTTTGATATAGGAGGCTTTCTAGATAATTTTTTCTTAGTTTTGAAAAGATTAGGTTGAGAAAATTTCATAAAATAGGTCACAGAGTCCTAATTCTTCTTTAATCATTTCAAATCTATCTTGATTAAGCAGTTTAGTGAAAATGTCAGCAAGTTAGTTTTCAGTTGGAATAAATTCTAATTCAATGTCACCATTCAAAACATGATCTTTTATGAAATGATGCCTAATTTCTATGTGCTTAGTTTTAGAATGCTGAATTAGATTTTTTGTCAAATTTATAGCACTTGTATTATCACATTTGATAGGCATTTTAGATTGTGTAACACCAAAATTTTCTAGTTATTGTTTAATCCATAACACTTGTGCACAATAACTCCCTGCAGCAACATACTCTACCTCAGTAGTAGATAGTGCTACCGAGTTTTGTTTCTTACAATACCATGAGATTAAATTCAATCCTAGAAATTGGCATGTGATGCTAGTACTTTTTCTATCAATTTTACAACCAGCATAATCAACATCTGAAAATCTAATTAAATTTAATGAAGAATGCTTTAAAAACCAAAGACCTAGATTACTAGTTCCTTTTAGATATCTTATAATTCTTTTAATAGCATACATATGTGATTCTTTAAGATTATATTGGAATCTAGCATATACATATACACTAAACAAGATATCAGGTATACTAGCAGTTAAGTACAACAATGATCCAATCATACCTCGATAGAGCTTTTGATCAATGTTGTTGCCATCTTCATCTTTATCCAATCTGCAGGTATGACTCATGGGTGTGCTCATTTGTTTGCTTGACTCCATACCAAACTTCTTGATAATCTCTTTGATGTATTTGGCTTGGTCTATGAATATCCCTTCTTTTGTTTGTTTCACTTGAAGTCCAAGGAAGTAGTTCAGTTCATCCATTAGACTCATTTCAAATTCTTCCTGCATCAACTTAGCAAATTCTCCACAAAAGGTTTTATTAGTTGCACAAAATATAATGTTATCAATATAAATCAGTACAACTAATATATCATTATTTTTTTTTATGAAAAGAGTTTTATCAACATTTTCTCTGTTAAATTATTTTCAAGCAAGAAAGTGCTAAGTCTATCATACCAGGCTTTAGGTGCTTGTTTCAAACCATACAATGCTTTATTAAGTTTAAAAACATGATTTGGAAAAACATGACTTTCAAAACTTGGTAGCTGTTTTACAAAAACTTGTATATATATGAAACCATTTAAAAAAGCAAAAGCACTTTTCACATCCATTTGGAATAGTTTGAAATTCATGTAGCAAGCAAATGCAAGAAGTAATCTAATGGCTTCTAGTCTTGCTACAGGTGCATAGGTTTCCTTCCTCTTGATTGTATTATTTAGCTGCCAACTTTGCTTTGTTTCTAACTACATTGCCTTGTTCATCTAACTTATTTCTATAGACCCATTTAGTTTCTATGATGGGATGGTCTGATGGTCTATCAACTAAAGTCCACACATTATTTCTTTCAAACTGTTTTAATTCTTCATGCATGGCTATCATCTAGTTTGGATCATTTTCAGCTTCTTCTAAGGTATGGGGTTCTATTATGCATCTCTTTGTGATGACCTAGTCCTAATACCTTGTGAAGGATCACCAATAATTAAATCTCTTGGATGAGAGGTTACATACCTCCATTTCCTTGAAGATTAGCATGTCCTTATTTACCATTTCTTCTCCTTCTTGAGTTGGTATTTCTTATATGCTCATATCTTTCATTTTCTTTTATAGTGTACCTGCATCATTATCTATGCACTCTTCTTTCTTAGAAGTTGAGAGGTTAGTTTCATCAAAAATAGCATACATTGATTCTTCTACAGTTAGAGTTCTTTTATTAAATACTCTATATGCTTTGCTATATAATGAATAACTAAGAAAAATTGCTTCATTAGACTTAGCATCAAATTTTCCTAGATTATCCTTACCATTATTCAGTACAAAGCATTTACAGCCAAAAACATGAAAGTAATTGATATTAGGTTTCTTTTCATTCCAAAGCTCATAGGGTGGTTTTTCTTAAAATTGGATGAATTAAAATATGATTTAATATATAACAAGCATGTTCACCGCTTCTGCCTAAAATTACCTTGGAAGATTGCCTTCACATAATATTGTTCGGGTCATCTCTTCCAATGTCCTATTCTTTCTCTCTACAATACCATTTTATCGTGGTGTTCTAGGAGCGGAGAAGTTGTGATCAATGCCATGCTCTATGCAATAATCATCGAAAAATTAATTTTCAAATTTAGTGTCGTGATCACTTTTGATAGATATGATTGAAAGATTTTTTTCATTTGAAACTTTCTTATGAAATTCTTGAAATACTTTGAAAGTTTCATCTTTGTATGCAATAAACAAGACCCATGTAAATCTAGAAAAATTATCTACTATCACAAGTGCATATTTCAACCATCTAGGCTTGTGGTCCAAGTCGATCCAAATAAATCTATGTGAAGTAGCTCAAGGGGTCTAAAAATTGAAATCATATTTTTGGATTTAAAACTTCCCCTAGTTTGTTTACCCATTTGACAAGCATCACAAACATGCTTAAAGTCTACTTTAAAGTTAGGCAAACCTCTAACTAGATTCTTATAAATTAACTTAGCAATAGTATACATGCTAGCATGACCTAATCATTTATGCCAAAGTAAACAAGACTCCTTGGCCTTAGCATTCATTGCAACCAGACTGGAACTACTAGATATAGCTAAATCACTAAGATCTACCATATAAATATTTCCAAGTCTATGTCCAGTAAATTTATTGCTAGAATCAATAAAGTTTGTTATAATACACATAGATGATTCAAAGGCAACCTTGAAGCCTTTATCACATAATTGACTAATACTTAACAAATTATACTTTAATTTGTCTACTAGTAGTATATTTTCAATAAAAGTAAGGGGGTTATTTTGATCTTACCGATTCCGATTATTTTTCCTTTGTCATTGTCTCCAAAAGTAACTATACCTCCTTCTTTCATTTCTAGGGTGATGAATGGATCTTTGTCATCCATCATATGTCTTGAGCAACCGCTATCCAGATACCATTTTTTCTTTAATTTCTGGGCTGCAAGACATTCCTGCAAAAAATCAAAAATTTCTTTTAGGTACCCAAGCTAACTTGGGTCCTTGCAGGTTAGCGGTGGTGGTTCCTTTGGGAACCTAAATCTTTCTTACTTTACTCTTAACATTTCTAAGAATATTGCATTGAAAGGCCTTATGTCCTAACCCTTTACATACATAACAAACAATTCTAGAATCTTGAAAAGATGTAAATTTTGAAGTTCTAGATGTAGAAGCATGAGATGCAGATGTAAATCCATTCGGCTTAAAAGACTTTTGAATTGTTGTCTTAGGAATATACTTTGATGCTCTATAAATGGATACTGAAGGATTTGACACAAAAACTTTTTGAGATAAACCTTTTGGAACAAAAGCTTTTAAAGTTACAAAAGTAGTATCTGAAATTCCATTTGAATTAGAAGAATTGAAACCAATTCTAGCTTTATTTCCAGAAATTCTTTGGTCTTTTAAAATTAACTCAAGCTTGTTTAAAGATAAAATAAGTTTTTCAACTAAGGGCTTGAGCTTTTCAACCTTCTTTTTTAAATCAGAATTTTCATCAATTAAAGCTTTGTTTTTGTCAAGAAATGTATTTTTCTCGATTTCCAAAGCCTTGTTGTTTTTAGAGAAGACACTTAACTCTTTATGCAATAAATTATTCTTTTCTAAAATCTCTTCCTTCTCTTTTAGTAAAGAATCATTTATATTCTTTAAAGCTCTAATCTTTACTCTAGCCTTCTTAAATTCCGATAATAAGTCATGAAAAGCATAATTTGGTTCATTAAAAGTAAATTCTATTTGAGGTTCGGGGGACGTTACCTCATCTTCGAGACCCATAAGACACAAGTTAGCAATTTTTGTGGTCTCTTCTTCTTCCGTTGAAGTTAACTCCTCACTATCGCTCCAAGTAGCAACCATAGCTTACTTCTTTTTCTTCTTGAAAGTTTTCTTTAGTAAAGGACAGTCGGGACGAATATGCTTTGACATCTTACATTCATAGCATGTGGGCATTTGTTCCTTTTCTTTCTCTCTTTCCTTGTCCTTGTCCTTACTATGTTCCCCTTTTTTATGAAATTTTCTAAAATAGCTTCCTTTCTTATTTTCCATAAATCTTCTAAATCTCTTCACGACCATTACGATGTCTTCATCTTCCATGTCATCTTCGAAGGAGCTGTAGTCATCTTTCGATTCCTCATCTTGTTTCTTTGAATCTAATGCAGCTTTAAAGATAATTGTTTTCTTCTTCTTCTGATCATCATCAGTCTTATGCTGCATGGCTAGTTCATGTGTGATAAGAGAACCCATCAGTTCATCCAGAGGTAAAGCATTTAGATCTTTTGCTTCCTGGATGGCAGTCACTTTGGGATCCCACTTATCCGAAAATGATCTAAGAATCTTCTGTACTAAGTCAGCATTTAAATAGACCCTGCCAAGACTTTTCAAACTATTAATAATATCTGTAAAGTGAGAAAATATAGCAAAGATAGATTCATTTTATTCCATTTTAAATAACTCATAATATGTACTAGAAGATTAATTTTTGAAGTCTTTACTTGGAAAGTTCCTTCGTGGGTCACTTCGAGTTTATCCTAAATTTTTTTTACAGAAGAGCAAGTGGAAATTCGATTGAACTTGTTAACATCCAAAGCATAATATAATAAGTTCATGGCTTTGGCATTCAATTTCTTCATTTTCATGCCGTGTTCATCCTAATCCTCTTTGTTGGCTCTGTCCCATGATTTTGATGAATAACAAAATATTGAGCACATATTTTATACTAATGATTAATTATAGTTGAGAGTTTTCAAGAATCAAGCACCTCAAATTCTCAAAGTTAGAGTATCATGGCATGCTTTGGCATAAAGCTTTTTTCATGATTTAAGAAGTCTTCTCCATCAAAAAAGGACACTAATAAGTTCAATTATTGTTTATATATGCTGGATTTAAGTTTCATTAAAAATCTTTATGTTTTTGGCATATTTGGCACTTGCTTTTGAAAATTGCAGATTCAAGTATCGATACCTGGGAGCCCAAGTGTTGACACTTCAGCATTTGGTATGCAGAAATTTTCAGTGGCATGCCAAGTATCGACACTCAGAACTCAAGTGTTGATACCTAAAACTCAAGTATCGATACTTAAGTTCCCAAGTATCAACTCAAGGCCTGAGACTTTTTGCAAATACAGAACTTGCCTCTAGAGAGTTTTTCTATCAAGTGTCGACACCTGAGAATCAAGTGTCGACACTTGAAAGTTCAAGTATCGATACTTGGAAGCCAAGTATCGACACTTGACGGCCAAGTGTCGACATTTGACAGTCAAGTGTCGACACTTGGGTTATAACAACTTCAACATATTTATTTTTTGACAGCTTGATTTGATGATTTTTAACTCCTAACGGCTAGTTTTTGATCTCTAACATTATAAAATAATTTTTTAGATGTTTTTTATTTATTTAAGCTTCACCAAACTCATTCATGAAGCAAGAGAACAAAGAGAAGAAAGGAAATATCCAAGAGTTAAAGCCATTCCTTAAGAACTCCACTTCCAAAAGCTAAAAAGGAGAGATTCTACTAAAAAAGGCTACATTCCTCTCATTTCATCTTTCCAAAAGTGTTCTTAAAAAGATTCCAAGTCAAGTCACATCAACTAATCATTCAAGAGCTTCAAAGATTTCTCATTCCACTCTAAGAAGAGAGTTTACTTGTGTTTAAATTCTTGTACTCTGAATTTATTATTATTTTGACCTAGCTTTCAAAGGTTTCTTGAAAGTAGGTTGTTGTGGTTGTTGGTGAGCCAAGGGGACAAAATCAACTAGGGTTGACTTATGAGCTCGAAGACAAAACAAGTTGTAAGGTTTGTTGGTGAGCCTAGGTGACAAAACCAACTTAGGTTTTGACTTGTGAGCCTTGAAAAATAAGTCGACTATAATCTTGGAGAGATTATAGTAAAAATTCTCAATGGGAGCTTGGAGAGTGGATGTAGGTGCTTGGAGAGCACCGAACCACTATAAAATTTGGTGTTTGTGTGTGATTATCTCTTCTTTACTTCTTGCACTTTATTTTCTGTACTTTAATTATTGTTTTTTTGCTGTATATACTTAAGTGCATTGATAACATTGTTCATAAACACCACAAGGCATGTACATAATTGTTTTAATTTTTTGAAAGGCCCAATTCACCCCCCTCTTGGGCTCCATTTCTGGGTAACAAGTAGTATCAGAGCGTCGGTACTCTCTTGTAGGTCCAAGGATCTTGAGTAAAAGATCATGGCAACCCCAATAGGTATGGGTGTTGTTGAAGGTCAAGCTTCAAACCGTCCCCCACTATTTAATGGCATGAATTACATGTATTGGAAAACTCACATGCTCATATTCATTCAAGCCATTGATTATAATCTTTGGAGGACTATTATTAAAAGTCCTCATCAGCCTACTATATTGGTTAATGGCATTCCTACTTCCAAAATGGAAGATGATTGGGATGAGAATGACATTAAGCAAATAGAGCTTAATGCGAAGGCCATGAATCTATTGTTTTGCTCTTTAGATCCGAGTGAATTCAATAGAATTTCTAACTGTCTCTCCGCTAAGAAAATATGGGACACACTTGAGGTACCCATGAGGGTACATACCAAGTGAAAATAACTAAAGTTAACATGCTCATTCACACATATGAAATGTTCAAAATGGAACATATTGAATCTATAAGTGAGATGTATACTAGGTTCACAAATATTGTGATTGGCATGAGATGCTTAGAAAATATTATATCTAACGGTGAACTTGTAAATAAACTTCTCAGGTCTCTTTCGGCTTCATGGGATGCAAAGGTGACTGCAATAAAAGAAGCCAAGGACGTCAATACTCTTCTTCTCGAGCAATTGTTGGGCTCATTGATGACATATGAGCTTTCATTAAAGCAAAAGAATGTGGATGTTGACAAGAAAAAGAAAGTGATTGCTTTCAAGTCAACTAATAAGGAGGAGTCAAGCGATGAGTCCGAAGAAGAAGATGAAGAAGATGAGACGGCTCTCATGGCTAGAAAGTTTAGTAGGTTCATGAGAAAGAAGAAGTACAACTTCAAAATGAAACCTCTAAATGGAGAGCCTAGCATAAAAAAGGAGAAAGAAAAAGAGGAGCATCCCACATGTTTTGAGTGCAATAAACCGGGCCACTTCAAGATGGACTGCCCTGTACATAAAAAAAGTAGAAGAAGATTAAGAAAGAAGGCTATGATGGTAACCTGGAGTGACAGCGAGGACTTCAATTCTGAGGAAGAACAACAAGAAGTTGCAAACTTCTGTTTGATGGCTGATCATGATGAGATATTTTCTGAAACTGAAAATGAGTTTACTTTTGATGAACTGCATGAGATTTTTGATGAACTAGTTATTAAATTTCAAAAACTAAAGTCAAAACATAAAGAACCAAAAAGGCAAAACTTAGATTTAGTTAAAGCAAATAATAAGTTTTCAACTGAAAATGATAGCTTGCTTCTTCAAAATAAAAAGCTAAATGATAAAATTATTACCCTTGAAAAAGAAAAGGAAGTTTTGAAAAAGAAAAACTTTTATGTGTCTAATGAAATCTCTTCAAAACAAAATAAAGAGATTTTGAAAGAAAACAAAAAGTACAAAGAAGAACTTGAAAAATTAAAACCTTTTGTTGAAAAATTTACATACAGTTTCGAGAAATTAAACATGCTTTTAAACAATCAAAGGGCTATTTTTAACAAAGCCGGTTTAGGTTTTAAAGTTCAAAAATAGCAAAGATTCTTTAAGAATTTCTTTGTGCCTGCATCATCTTCTATTACTTGCTATGCTTATGGTATTGTATGACATAAATCTTACCTGTACAATAAAAAGAAATTTAGCAATATTAAGAAAGTTTGGGTTCCAAAAGGAACCATTACCACTAACTTGAAAGGACCCAAGATGACTTGGGTACCTAAAGTCTCCACCTGATTTTTATTATAGGTGTGCCTTGCAACCAACAAAAGAATGATGCGGTACCTCGGCAGTGGTTACTCAAGGCACATGACTGGAGATTTGGAATAGTTCTCATCACTTGAATAGTAGAATGGTGGTAATGTAATATTTGGTAATAATGGAAAGGATAAGATTGTCGAAATTGGTAAAGTCCATATCACCCCTTCTACATACATTGATAATATATTGTATGTTGATAGTTTGAAACACAATTTACTTAGTAACAGTCAATTTTGTGACAAAGATTTTAAAGTGATTTTCGAATCTTCAATGTGCATTGTTTCTAGTTTAGATGACAATGATATCAAGTTCATTGGTCATAGGCATGGCAATATTTATATGGTTGATCTTGATGATCTTCCTGTTCAAAATGGTCAATGCCTAGTGGCAATGGAAGCCAAGATTAATGAAACTAGTTGGCTTTGTCATCGTAGACTAGGACATGCTAGCATGCATTTGATTTCAAAACTTAGCAAAAAGAATTTGATAAAAATTTGCCTAAACTTAGTTTTGAAAAAGACAAGATTTGTAGTGCTTGCTAACTTGGAAAACAAACCAAATCATCTTTTAAACCAAAAGGAGTAGTCTCTACATCTAGACCCTTAGAGTTGCTTCATATGGACCTCTTTGGGCCAACTAGAACATCTAGTTTGGGAGGTAAGAAGTACGGTCTGGTTATTATAGACGATTTCTCATGTTTTACATGGGTCATGTTTTTAGCATACAAAGATGAAACATTTTTTGCATTCATTAGATTTCATAAAAGAGTTTCAAATGAAAAAGGTGTCTCAATTGTATCTTTAAGAAGTGACCATGGAACCAAATTTGAAAATTCTAAATTTGATAAGTTTTGTAGTGAAAATGGCATTCATCATAATTTTTTTGCACCTAGGATACCTCAACAAAATGGGATAGTAGAAAAAAAAATAGAACTCTTAAAGAAATGGCACGCACCATGCTTTGCGAAAATGACATGCCTAGATATTTTTGGACGGAAGCCATAAACACTGCATGCTATGTTTTGAACCGTGTTTTAATCCGATCGATTTTAAAGAAAATACCGTATGAGCTTTAGAATGGTAGAAAACTTTCAATCAAATATTTTCGAGTTTTTGGATGCCGTTGTTTCATCTTAAACAATGGTAAAGATAATTTAAGCAAATTTGATGCCAAGTCAGATGAGGGTGTCTTTCTAGGCTACTCTACATCTAGCAAGGCATACAGGGTTTTCAATAAAAGAACTCTTGTTGTTGAAGAATCCATACATGTTGTATTTGATGAATCTAATCAGAAATCTTTTAGAAAAGAAGATGTACTTAGTGATAAAACAGGTACCAAAAGAACTGAAGAGATGAACAACAATGAAGAACCTATCAAGGAGTAAGAAGATGATCAAAATAATGAAAGAGATCAAGCACAAGGTGATGAAAACATATCTACAGTTGATCCTCTACCTAGAGAATGGAGGTATGCTCATGGACACTCCAAAGAACTTATCATTGGTGATCCATTTAAAGGTGTAAGTACTCGATCATCTCTTAGAAATGTTTGTGACTATTTTGCATTTATATCTCAAATAGTACCTAAAACTATTGAAGAAGCTGAAAATAATTGTAATTGGGTTAATGCTATGCAAGATGAACATAATCAGTTTAAAAAAAATAATGTTTGGACTTTGGTAGATAGACCTTCAAATGTTTCAATTATTGGCACAAAATGGGTTTTTAGAAACAAACTTGATAAAAATGGAATTGTTACTAGAAATAAGGCTAAACTAGTTGCCAAAGAATACAATCAGGAGAAAGGGATTGATTTTGATGAAACCTTTGCTCCTATTGCTAGACTTGAGATAATTAGGCTATTGTTGGCTTTTGCATATGTTGGCTCCACCCAATGATTTTGATGAATAACAAAACATTGAGTGCATATTATATTCTAATGAGGATTTCAAGTTGTGAGTTTTCAGGAAGAAAACACCTCAAAATTCCAAAAACTTATGGTGTATGGCATGTAATGGTACGGAGCAATTCTTACATATCCGGGCATCCTCTTCATTGAAAAAGGGCATATAATTGTTTAACTATTATGTGTTTATGTATTCATGAATTTTATTTTTGTTTTCGAGGCATTTACACTTGAATCTGGATGTTTTCAGTCTCAAGTGTCGACACCTGGACAGTCAAGTGTCGACACTTCAGCACTTGGCACGGACAAAAATCCTTGGCACGCCAAGTGTCGACACCAAGTGTCAACACTTAGGTTCAAAGTGTCGACTCAAGGCCTGAGATTTTTGAAAATACAGAACTTTGCTGTTTTGAGGATTTTTGTGTTAAGTGTCGACACCTGTGCATCAAGTGTCGACACTTGAATGTTCAAGTGTCGACACCTAGAAATCAAGTGTCGACACTTTACAGCCAAGTGTCGACACTACAGCCTGACAGCTCTAACGGATCTATTTTTCTGGCTTGCAGAAATTGGTTTTCAAGCTCCAAATGGCTATTTCCAATGCTCCAATGGTCACAAACCATTTTTAGAAGGTTTTTGGTGTATTTAATCTCCACCAACCTCATTTTAAAGCAAGAGAAAGCAAGAGAGAAGTGAAGAGAAGTCTATTCAAGAGCATTCAAGTCCACTCAAAAATCATAAAGCCAATATTCTCTCCAAACATCAAATCAAAAGTCTCTTCTAGCTTGATTCCACTGAAAAGCCTACAAGCTCAACCTTACTTCATTCCAAAAAGAGGTATCTTGAAGAAGAGTGAAGACAAAGCATCCTTTTGAGCTTCAAAGATTCCAATCTACTCTTGAAGAGAATTTGTTGTAGCTTTTAAATTTCATATCTGTTTTAATTGTGATTTGACCTTGCTTTCAAGGGTGTCTTGAAAGAAGGTTATTGTGGTTTGTTAGTGAGCCAAAGGGACAAAACCAACTAGGGTTAACTTGTGAGCCCGAAGACAAAACAAGTATTTAGGTTTGTTGGTAAGCCTAGGTGACAAAACCAACTTAGGTTTTGACTTGTGAGCCTTGTGAAAAACAAGTCAACTGTAATCTGGTGTGGATTATAGTGGAATTCCCAAGGGTGGCTTGGGGAGTGGATGTAGGTGCTAGGTTTGCACCGAACCACTATAAACTTTGTGTTTGTGTGTGATTGCTCTTTTCCTCTCGTACTCTTTAATTATTGCTATCATCTTGCATCAAATTTATTATTGCTCACAAGCACCACTGGACCTTCATTTTATTGTGTTAATTTTTTAAAAGATCCAATTCACCCCCCCTCTTGGGCTCCATTTCTGGGCAACAAGTGGTATCAGAGCACCGGTACTCTCTTGTAGGTCCAAGGATCTTGAGTAAAAGATCATGGTAGCCCCAATAGGCATGGGTATTGTTGAAGGTCAAGCTTCAAACCGACCCCCACTTTTTAATGGCACAAATTACACATACTGAAAGACACGCATGCGCATATTTATACAAGCTCTTGATTATAATTTGTGGAGAACAATTGTAAAAGGTCCTCATCAGCCTACAATGATGATTAATGGCATTCTCACTCCAAAAATGGAAGATGATTGGGATGAGAATGACATTAAGCAAATTGAGCTTAATGATAAGGCAATTAACCTTTTATTTTACTCTCTTGATCCTAGTGAGTTTAATAGAATATCAAACTGTCTCTCCGCAAAGGAGATTTGGGACACACTTGAGGTTACCCATGAGGGTACACACCAAGTGAAAACCACCAAGGTTAACATGCTAATTCACACATACGAAATGTTTAAAATGGAACCTACTGAGTCTATCAGTGAGATGTATATTAGGTTCACAAACATTGTGAATGGCATGAGAAGTCTAGGAAAAATAATTTCTAACGGTGAACTTGTGAATAAACTTCTCAGGTCTCTACCAGCTTCATGGGATGCAAAGGTCACTGCAATTGAAGAAGCTAAAGATGTCAACACTCTTCCGCTGGAACAAGTGTTGGGTTCCTTGATGACTTATGAGCTATCCCTCAAACAGAAGAACGGAGAGGTGGATAAAAAGAAGAAGATGATCACGTTCAAATCTACTACTAAAGAGGACTCAAGCGAAGACTCTGAAGAGGATGACGAAGAAGATGAAACGGCTATGTTAGCAAGGAAATTCAGAAGGTTTATGAGGAAGAAAAAGTTCAACTACAAAAAGAAACCTCTGAAAGGTGAGCCGAGTAAGGAAAAAGACAAGAAAAAGAAGGAGGAGCAGCCCACATGTTTTGAGTGTAAGAAACCCGGGCATTTCAAGGTAGACTGCCCCTTGATAAAGAAAAGCAGAAGAAAGCTGAGAAAGAAAGCCATGATGGTAACCTGGAGTGAAAGTGAAGACTCCAGCTCTGAGGAAGAACAGTAGGAAGTAGCAAATTTCTGTCTGATGGCCGATCAAGAAGAGGTATGTTCTGAAACCGAAAATGAATTATCCTTTGATGAGCTTCATGAGATTTTTGATGAACTAGTCATAGAATTTCAAAAATTAAAGTCAAAACATAAAGACTTAAAGAAGCAAAATCTGGAACTAGCTAAAACAAATAACAATCTTTCAAATGAAAATGAATACCTTTTAATACAAAATAAAAATTTAAATGATAAGATTATGGCTCTTGAAAAAGAAAAGGATATATTTGAAAAGAAAAGTAACTTACTTTCAAATGAAAAATTGTCAAGACAAAGCAAAGAAATTTTAATAGAAAACAAAAGATATAAAGAATAAATCGAAAAACTAAAACCTTTTGTTGAAAAATTTACTTACAGTTCTGAAAAATTAAATTTGCTATTAAATAACCAAAGAGCAGTATTTGACAAAGCTAGATTAGGATTCAGAACTCATAAGAAACAGAAACTCTTTAAAAATTTCTTTGTGCCTGCATCTTCATCCATTACATGCTATACTTGTGGTATTAAAGGACATAAATCTTATATGTGCAACAAAAGAAAACTAAATAACACTAAGAAAGTTTGGGTTCCAAAAGGAACCAATGCCACTAACCAAAAAGGACCCAAGATGGCTTGGGTACCTAAAGTCTCCACTTGATCTTTATTGCAGGTATGCCTTGCAACCAACAAGAAAAGAATGTGGTACCTAGATAGCGGTTGCTCAAGACATATGACAGGAGATGTGGAGTAGTTCTCATCACTCACATATCAAAATGGTGGCAATGTAACCTTTGGTGATAATGGAAAGGGCAAAATAATCGGTATTGGTAAAATCCATATCACCCCTACCTCTTATATTGATAATGTTTTATATGTTGATGGATTAAAACATAACTTGCTTAGCATTAGTCAATTTTGTGACAAAAGTTTTAAAGTTATTTTTGAATCTTCTTTGTACATTGTTTCTAGTCTAGATGACAATGGCATTAAGTTCATCGATCATAGGCATGGCAATATTTATATGGTTGATCTTGATGATCTCACTATTCAGAAAGGTCAATGTCTAGTGGCAATGAAAACCAAGATCGATGAAACTAGTTGGCTTTGGCATCGTAGACTAGGACATGCAAGCATGCATTTAATTTCAAAACTTAGCAAAAAGAATTTAGTAAAAGATTTGCCTAAACTCAATTTTGAAAAAGATAAGATTTGCAGTGCATGTCAACTTGGAAAACAAACAAAATCTTCTTTCAAACCAAAAGGAGTAATCTCTACATCTAGACCTTTGGAATTGCTTCATATGGACCTCTTTGGGCCTACTAGAACATCTAGTTTGGGAGGTAAGAAGTTTGGTCTAGTCATTGTAGATGATTTCTCACGTTTTACTTGGATTATGTTTTTAGCACATAAAGATGAAACATTTTCTGAATTTATTAGATTTCACAAAAGAGTTTTAAATGAAAAAGGTGTTTCAGTAATATCTTTAAGAAGTGATCATGGAACTGAATTTGAAAATACCGATTTTAATAAATTTTGTATTGAAAATGGAATTCATCACAATTTTTTTGCACCTAGGACACCTCAACAAAATGGGGTAGTAGAAAGAACAAATAGAACTCTAGAAGAAATGGCATGCACCATGCTTTGTGAAAATGATTTACCTAGATACTTTTGGGCGGAAGCCATAAATACTGCATGCTATATTTTAAATCGAGTTTTAATTCGACCAATTTTAAAAAAAAACCCTTATGAGCTTTGGAAGGGTAGAAAACCTTCAATCCGTTAATTTTATGTTTTTTGATGCCATTGTTTCATCTTAAACAATGGTAAAGATAATCTAAGTAAATTTGATGCCAAATCAGATAAGGGAGTCTTTCTAGGCTACTCCACATCTAGTAAGGCATACAGGGTCTTCAACAGAAGGACACTTGTTGTTGAAGAATCCATTCATGTGGTATTTGATGAAACTAACCAAAAATCTTCAAGAAAAGAAGATGTACTTTTTGATGAATCAGGTAGCAAGAAAACTGAAAAAATAAACAACAATGAAGGACTTACCAAGGAACAGAATGATGATCAAAACACTGACGGAGATCAAGCACAAGGTGATGAAAATACATCAACTGTTGATCCATTACCAAAAGAATGGAGGTATGCTCATGGACACCCAAAAGAACTAATTATAGGTGATCCATCTAAAGGTGTAAGTACTCTATCATCTCTTAGAAATATTTGTGATTACTTAGCTTTTGTATCTCAAATTGAACCTAAAACTATTGAGGAAGCTGAATGTGATAGTAATTGGATAAATGCTATGCAAGATGAACTTAATCAATTTAAAAGGAACAATGTTTGGACACTAGTGGATAGGCCTTCAAACACATCAATTATTGGCACAAAATGAGTTTTTCGAAATAAACTTGATGAAAATGGAATAGTAATTAGAAATAAAGCTAGACTAGTTGCCAAAGGATACAATCAGGAGGAAGGGATAGATTTTGATGAAATCTTTGCTCATGTGGCTAGACTTGAGGCAATTAGGCTATTGTTGGCTTTTTCTTGTTTCATGAATTTTAAACTATATCAAATGGATGTTAAAAGTGCCTTTTTAAATGGATTAATTGAAGAAGAAGTTTATGTTGAACAACCCCCTGGTTTTGAAAGTTCTGAATTTCTAAATCATGTTTATAAACTTCATAAAGCTTTATATGGATTAAAACAAGCTTCAAGAGCTTGGCATGATCGTTTAAGCTCCTTTTTGCTAAAAATAATTTTGCTAGAGGTAATGTAGATAAAACTTTGTTTTTAAAGAAAAAGAATGATGATCTCTTAGTAGTACAAATCTATGTTGATGATATAATATTTGGTGCTACTAATGAATCTCTTTATCAAGATTTTGCAAGATTAATGCAGGGTAAGTTCGAGATGAGCATGATGGGAGAACTGAATTTCTTCCTCGGACTCCAGATAAGGCAAACCAAAGAGGGGATCTTCATCAACCAAACAAAATACATAAGAGAAATACTCAAGAAGTTTGGGATGGAGAACACTAAGCCATTAGGTACCCCTATGAGCTCTACATGTAGACTTGACAAGGACGAATCAAGTAAGTCTATAGACCAAAAATTATATCGTGGCATGATTGGTTCATTGTTATATCTTACTACCAGTAGGCCAGATATCATGTTTAGTGTCTGTATGTGTACTAGATATCAGTCCAATCCTAAAGAGTCTCATCTTTTGGCTGTTAAACGCATACTTAGATATCTATCTGGCTCAATTGAAATTGGTTTATGGTACTCTAGAGATTCTTCATTTGATTTAATTGCTTATTCTGATGCTGACTTTGCTGGGTGTAAACTTGATCGTAAAAGTACTAGTGGAACCTGTCAGTTTCTTGGAGTAAATTTGAAGCAAGAAACAGAACTCAGTTGCTCTATCTACGGCGGAAGCCGAATATATAGCAGCTGGGAGCTGTTGTGCTCAAATCCTCTGGATCAAACAACAACTCGAAGATTTTGGCATTAAACTAACTAAGACACCCATAAGATGTGACAATACTAGTGCAATCAACCTATCTAAAAATCCTGTGCAACATTCAAGAAGTAAATACATTGAAATAAGACATCATTTCATAAGAGATCATGTACAAAACTCTAATGTAATTCTTGATTTTGTTTGTACTAATGATCAGTTAGCTGATTTGTTTACAAAGCCTTTGAGTGAGGATAGGTTCTGTCTGATTAGAAGAGAGTTAGGTGTCATTGATCCATTCTCCTAGAACTCTCTTAGTATCTTTTTACCTAAATCCTAAAGCTCAAAACCTATTGATTAAAACCCCAAACTTTGTCAAAATTTTTCCTATTTTTTTCGAATTTTCTC
The DNA here is from genome assembly GCA_021397845.1 of Areca catechu. Classification (NCBI taxonomy): domain Eukaryota; kingdom Viridiplantae; phylum Streptophyta; class Magnoliopsida; order Arecales; family Arecaceae; genus Areca; species Areca catechu. The sequence goes on along the minus strand of CM038040.1, from coordinate 150,777,620 downwards.
AAATTTTTGGCTAAGTGTCGACACTTGGAAAGTGTCAAGTGTCGACACTTGACCAAGTGTCGACACTTGACAAATCCGAATTATCGACACTTGCGAATCTGAAACTGTTTTAAACAGACCGAACAAGGGTTTTTTGAAATTTTCTTCTCCCCTGATTTCTTGGAACAGTGGTCTCCTCTGTCCAAATCCGTCCTTTCACCCCTCAATCCTTCACAAATCAGGTATTTCTCCTTTCTAATTTCATTTTATTTTTCTTTGTTTTTTAATTTTGTTGTTTTCGAACCAAACAACCGTGTTTTGGATTTTCCAAATATTTTTCTTGAATCTAACCGGATTTTTGCATGTTTTAATGAATTTCTAAAACTCCATTTGAGGGAATAATGTTTTAGATTTGTTTTTCTCGGATTTCCCTCATCTTTTGGCCGTTTTTCACCCTTTTTCGCAAAAATCACTGTTTCATCAATTTTGGGCAAAATAAAATGGGTTTTCATCTAAATTAAGTTTACTAAATTTATTTATTGACTGTTTGGAAAGGTTTTTTGTAATACATTTGCGACATTTTCGTCTATTTGCTAAAACCCTAAGTGTTTAGATCCAAATCCCACATGTTTTTATCTTTAGACCTTACAAAAAATTATTTTTCCAAAGATTCAAATGTGTTCTACCTAACAAAAATTTTTCCTACAAATTTTGCTCAAAAATTTGTTATTTGATCAAAATTTATTTCAAACTTTGTTGATTCTGGTTTTCGAAACCTATCTGAACCTTGTGTTTCTAATCTTACCTATGGCCAGTCCTTTGTTCTAAACCTTTCTTCCTTCTTCCTGGTCAGTTGGCTGTAATGGGTCCTAGGAAGAGACTTGCAGTTAGGGCGAGGCCCAGTCATGGTACTGAGAGGAGATCGAAGGCCAGATTTGATCCTGCACAGCCGAGCAGTACAGCCTCACCGAGCTCCCCCCTGCAGAGAGGATGGTAGGGAAGTCTGTAGCTTCAGGGAGGAGGGTTGACTTGCAGTGCTTCGACAGGAACCACTTTGGTATTAGGGAGATACTCACAGATGCAGGACTAGTACCCTTCTGCACCATGCAGGAGAGATACTATCCTCACCTAGTGAGGGAGTTCTACGGTGCACTGGATTGTCGACGACTATTGTGGACGACATCCGTCAGGGGTGTTCAGATCTCTTTGACTGATGAGCTGCTGAGCCGTATATGGGAGATACCCCGGAGAGGAGTCTGTGCCTTTTCTGTAGATGATAGAGAGGCAGCATTCAGGTGCATCCTTGAGCGAGAGGATGTTCGCGGTATTTCAGTGGTTACCGCGAACCAGTTATCATTAGAGATGCGCCTGCTGCACCATATTACTGCACGGATCCTACTACCGAAGACTAGCAGATTCGATTTCATCACCGAGAGGGAGCTGATGGTGATGACCAGTCTGATTGAGAGGAGACAGCTAGATATACCCACCTTGATGCTGTCACAGATGCATGATGCTGCCACTCAGCGCCGACACTGTTTGCCATACGGCATGGCACTGACCCGTCTTTTCAAAGCTTGTGGAGTATCATTGGAGGGGGAGATCCCCAAGGAGATACTGCACATGGATGTGTACGATGAGAGGTCATTGCACCAGATGGGATACAGGATAGTTGGAGGTCGATGGGTTCGCAGAGAGTCTGGCCAGGAGCCAGATAAGGAGGACGAGTTTCGAGAGGCTGAGGCTGGACCATCTGAGCCAGCAGTTCTTCCTCCAGTAGATGTACCATTGACACAGGCAGAGCACCTGTCTCCTGATGCTTCAGCTCCTCCACCACCATCTACAGGACTATCTTTTGAGGAGCATGCCAGAGCACAGTTCTCAGAGATCAGAGGTGAGGTGACTCAGCTACGTAGCGAGGTCGAGCTTCTACGAGCACATACTACCTCGGAGCATGCTGAGATTCGCAGATCCATGGAGGAGGGATTTACTCACATTGAGAGTCTGTTGAGATCATTTATACCCCCTGCAGCACCTGCACCTGCTCGATCTGACGATGATGACGATGATGATGATGATGGCGATGATCACCAGAGCGACCATGCTGATTATGCTGAGGGTGGTGATCAGGATATTGACAGAGCTACAGAGGTAGTGGGCACTGACAGCGACAGTGTGGGCGGTGCCGATGCTTATGAGGTGGTCAGTCGAGATCCTCCTACTACACCAGCTCCTACTACTGCCATGGTTGACTTCTCACCGAATCTTATTGCGCCAGCTGATCGTGTTTCACCTCCTTCTACTAGATCTTCTAGGGTTGTACCCGCCTTTGGTCCTGCCGGCCGCACTAGGAGTCTTAGAGCTTTAGCACCTCCTAGGGCATTAGCCACCAGATCTAGGATCAGTGCTCCTTTCAATCTTGATGTTCCATCTGATGAGGATTAGCCTCACAGATGTCTATTTGCTACATGTTTGATACATATTTGACTCTGATGATATATGTATGTTTCAGCTCTTTTGTACTGAAAATTTATCTTATATATATGTGTTTCTGTTCAGTACTCTGTTATCTTGAAGATTTTGTGCTTCAGTTTACTATTCTTTGGCTCTGATACTGTTTATAATGATATATTTTAACTCTGATACTCTTTGATATTAGCATAATTTCAGCTATGATATTTATGTTATTTGTTTCTCTACTATTTTTTTGTATCCATGCTCATTGTGAGGGGGAGGTTATTCCCCTTTCTTATGATTGACAAAAAGGGGGAGAATAAGTATTGATTTTGATTTTATTGAGAAAAAGGTGTATTGTATTGATTATATTGATTTCACCTTGCAAGAATCTTTGAAGTTTACCTTAATAAGAAGTATCTAATTAAGGGGAAGATTGTTTCCTCCTATCTATAAAGTTTTTGCCTCTATTGTGACTAAAATTCATATTTATAATGGTTAAAGTTTGAACTATATTGCATATTGCCTCTTTTTCTCAAGGTTTTGTCATCATCAAAAAGGGGAAGATTGTTGGCTCCACCCAGTGATTTTGATGAATAACAAAACATTGAGTGCATATTGTATTCTAATGAAGATTTCAAGTTGTGAGTTTTCAGGAAGAAAGCACCTCAAAATTCTAAAAACTTATGGTGTATGGCACGTAATGGCACGGAGCAATTCTCACAAATCCGGGCATCCTCTTCATTGAAAAAGGGCATATAATTGTTTAACTATTATGTGTTTATGTATTCATGAATTTTATTTTTGTTTTCGAGGCATTTACACTTGAATCTGGATGTTTTCAGTCTCAAGTGTCGACACTTGGACAGTCAAGTGTCGACACTTCAGCACTTGGCATGGACAAAAATCCTTGGCACGCCAAGTGTCGACACCTATATTCAAGTGTCGACACCAAGTGTCGACACTTAGGTTCAAAGTGTCGACTTAAGGCCTGAGATTTTTGAAAATACAGAACTTTGCTGTTTTGAAGATTTTTGTGTCAAGTGTCGACACCTGTGCATCAAGTGTCGATACTTGAATGTTCAAGTGTCAACACCCAGAAATCAAGTATTGACACGTGACAGCCAAGTGTCGATACCTGACATCCAAGTGTCGACACTTGCAGCCTGACAGCTCTAACGGATCTATTTTTCTGGCTTGCAGAAGTTGGTTTTCAAGCTCCAAACGGCTATTTCCAATGCTCCAACGGTCACAAACCATTTTTAGAAAGTTTTTTGTGTATTTAATCTCCACCAACCTCATTTTAAAGCAAGATAAAGCAAGAGAGAAGTGAAGAGAAGTCTATTCAAGAGCATTCAAGTCCACTCAAAAATCATAAAGCCAATATTCTCTCCAAACTTCAAATCAAAAGTCTCTTCTAGCTTGATTCCACTGAAAAGCCTGCAAGCTCAACCTTACTTCATTCCAAAAAGAGGCATCTTGAAGAAGAGTGAAGACAAAGCATCATTTTGAGCTTCAAAGATTCCAATCTACTCTTGAAGAGAGTTTGTTGTAGCTTTTAAATTTCATATCTGTTTTAATTATGATTTGACCTTGCTTTCAAGGGTGTCTTGAAAGAAGGTTATTGTGGTTTGTTGGTGAGCCAAAGGGACAAAACCAACTATGGTTAACTTGTGAGCCCGAAGACAAAACAAGTATTTATGTTTGTTGGTAAGCCTAGGTGACAAAACCAACTTAGGTTTTGACTTGTGAGCCTTATGAAAAATAAGTCAACTGTAATCTGGTGTGAATTATAGTGGAATTCCCAAGGATGGCTTGGAGAGTGGATGTAGGTGCTAGGTTTGCACCAAACCACTATAAACTTTGTGTTTGTGTGTGATTGCTCTTTTCCTCTCGTACTCTTTAATTATTGCTATCATCTTGCATCAAATTTATTATTGCTCACAAGCACCACTGGACCTTCATTTTATTGTGTTAATTTTTTAAAAGACCCAATTCACCCCCCCCCTCTTGGGCTCCATTTTTGGGCAACAGCATATTTTATGGATTTTAATTATTTCAAATGGGTGTCAAAAGTGCATTTTTGAATGGTTTTATCGAAGAAGAAGTTTATGTTGAACAATCACCCAATTTTGAAAATCATGAATTTCCAAACCATGTTTTTAAACTTCATAAAGCTTTGTATGGGTTGAAACAAGCTCCAAAAGCTTGGTATGATCGTTTAAGTTCTTTCTTGCTCAAAAATGATTTTCTTAAACGTAATGTAGATACTACTTTATTTTTGAAAAAGAAGAATGATGATCTCTTAGTAGTACAAGTTTATGTGGATTATATCATATTCGGTACTACTAACGAATCTCTTTATCAAGAGTTTTCAAAGTTAATGCAGGGTGAGTTCGAGATGAGCATGATGGAAGAACTTAACTTCTTCCTCGGACTCTAGATAAAGCAAACCAAATAGGGGATTTTCATCAACCAAGCTAAGTATACAAAAGAAATACTTAAGAAGTTTGGGATGGAGAACACCAAGCCTTTAGGTACACCAATGAGCTCCTCTTGTAAGCTTGACAAAGATGAATCAGGTAAATCTGTTGACCAAAAGCTTTATAGAGGTGTAATAGGTTCATTGTTGTATCTAACTGCTAGTAGGCCAGATATTATATTCAGTGTTTGTATATGTGCAAGATATCAGTCTGCTCCTAAAGAGTCTCATCTTTTGGCTGTTAAACACATACTTAGATATCTGTCTGGCATAATTGATATTGGTCTTTGGTAATTTAAAGATTCTTCATTTAAATTGATTACTTATTTTGATGCTAATTTTGCTGGGTGTAAACTTGATCGTAAAAGTACTAATGGAACCTGTCAATTTCTTAGAGTTAATTTGATTTCATGGAGTAGCAAGAAATAGAATTCGGTTGCTCTATCTATGGCAGAAGTCGAATATATAGCCGTTAGAAGCTGTTGTGCTCAAATCCTAATGATCAAACAACAACTCGAAGATTTGGGCATCAAACTAATTAAGAGACCTATAAAATGTGACAATACTAGTGCAATCAATCTAACTAAGAATCTTGTGCAACATTAAAGAAGTAAACATATTGAAATAAGATATCATTTCATAAGAGGTCATGTACAAAACTCTAATATGATGCTTGAGTTTGTGTGTACTTATGATCAACTAGCTGCTATATTTACCAAACCCTTGAGTGAAAAGAGAATTTGTATGATTAGAAGAGAGTTAGGAATCATTGACCCATTCTCTTAGAACTCTCTCAATTTTCACTTTACCTAATTTATTTTTGCTCAAAATCACTTTTATTAAGTCTCAAAACTTTTCAAAATATCCCTTGAATTTTTGAAAGTTTTTCTGATTTTTTTTTTTGGAAATTTCTTGCCGAAGTGTCGATACTTAGATTTTGCGAAGTGTTGAAACCTGACCAAGTGTCGACACTTGAGAAAATCGAAGTGTCGACACTCACAAAAATTTTAGGTTTTTTAGAACTTCACCGAATCACTTTTTATTTGATTTCTTTCCCTCCACTCGAACCCTAGTGGTCACCTACTATCCTCTAACCTCCGGAAAAGTGATTTTCCCCCATTACCCATTCGATTCAAGGTATTTCTCTCACTCTTCTTTCTCATTCAAACCGTGAATCCATGTTTTCTTCAATTTCATCCATTTTATTTTATTTAAATCCTGTTTTTTGAAGTTTTTGGATTATTTTTTTCCTTCTTAATCTGTGGTGAATCATTTTATTGCTTTTTCTCTTGGATTCTTCCCTATTTTGGACTGTTTATGTCCGGTTTTTACCTTGTTACTGTTGCATTGAAGGTTCTTGGTCGAAAACCCTATTTTTCTTGGATTTGAGTTCAGATTTCTTGGATTTCTCTCTTTTGGATGGATTATATGTTTGATTTAACAATTTATGCCTCATTTTGCCCCTTATTCCGCATGATTTCACTGTTAAATGAAAGTATTTGGGCCAAAATCAACCTTTTGATGTTTTTCCTTGTTTAAACCTATTTTCTACCAAATAAAAACTTAATTTCACTTAGCATTTTCCGATTTCACTATTTTATCAAACCTTTACCCTTCGATTTCATGATTTTTTGGTTAATACCAAAACTAAACCTAACTATTTGCTCTCTTTTTCCTTTTAAATCAAACCCTATTTTTTATGTTGTCGATTTGATTCAAAACCAAGCCTTTATTTCTTTATTTCTTTCAATCACATTCTCGACAAATCCTCTATTTCTGACTTGATTTCCCCTATGTTATCCTTAGACCAAACTCTTTCATTATGTTTACTCCTTTTCTTCCTTCCTTCCTTGCTTCAACTGATAGATATGGGACCTAGGAAGAGATTGGTAGTTAAGAGGAAGTTTGGATAGAGTTTCGCAGAAAGGAGATCGAAGGCTAGGCAGGATAGTGGTCAGGGTAGTAGTTCAGCAGCCCCCGGGTCACCTCCTATAGAGCGGATGGCAGGGAAGGTTGTAGCAGCTGGCAGATGGGTGGACCTTGATTTCTTTGACCGGCAGTACTTTCGCATTCGGCAGACTCTTCAGGATACGGGTTTAGTCTCCTTCTATTCGATGATAGAGAGGTACTATCCCCATCTCATCCGCGAGTTTTATGGTAGCTTAGATTGCAGCAAACTCTTGTGGCATGCGATTGTCAGAGGTGTGAGGATTCCTGTAGACGAGTCTCTCTTGATCAGATCGTGGGATATTCCACATAGAGGCATTGTGGCTTATAGTACTGAGGATCATGAGGAGGCCTTTCATTGTGTACTTAAGAGAGAGGATGTTAGTGGAGTGACAGTGGTCACCGCGAACCAGTTATCTATTAAGATGAGGCTTCTTCACCACATCATCACTCGCATCCTACTCTCGAAGACTGACAGATTCGATTTCGTTACAAAGGGGGAGCTGATGCTTATGGTCTGCCTGTCTCAGAGGACTGTGGTTGATCTCCCGACATTCACGCTACTCCAGATGAGAGACGCAGCTACCTAGAGAAGGCATTGTTTTCCATACGGTATGGGATTGACACGCATCTTTTGGGCTTACGGTATACCTTTGGAGGGGGAGATCTTCAAGGAGATCTTACATATGGATGTTTATGATGAGTGATCCCTACACCGGATGGGTTACAGATTGGTTTATGGATGCTGGGTTCGTAGGGAGTCTGGTAAGGAGCCAGACGAGGAGGACGAGCTGAGGGAGGCCAAGGCTGGGCCATCAGGGCCAGTTGTTACACCTCCTCGAGTTGCACCAATGTCAGAGCCTGAGCCAGTTATTCCTGTACCTGAAGCTACCCCTTCTGCTCCTCCTCTATCTTTTACTGATATATCTTTTGAGGAGCACGCTCGCCAGCAATTTACTGAGCTTAGGAGTGAGATGGTTGGATTGAAAGCCCGCACCACATAGCTCCGGATCGAGATTGAGAGCCTTCGAGCTCATACTACTGAGGAGCATGCCAAGATTTGTAGATCTATGGAGGCCTGTTTCACCCGTATTGAGGAGATGCTGCGAGCCCTATTACAGTCAGGGACATCTGGTCCAGCTGATCCTCCACCTCCTCCACCCTCTGCTGGTGATGATCATAATGATTCCCTTGATGGTGATGATGCTAATGGTGGTGATGACGGCGGTGATGCAGATTGTGGCACTGATAATTCTGGTGATGGCAGTATGGATGGCAGTGTAGATCTTGCTGGGCATTATCAGATGGTCAATAGAGATGCTCCGACACCAGCTACTCCTGAGGTCCCTCCTCCAACTGATGTGATCGATTCCACTCCTGACTTTGTTACTCCAACTGAGACACTTCCTCCCCTATCGACCAGATCCTCTAGGGTTGTACCCGCACCTAGACCTTCTACCCGCACTAGGAGCCATAGGGTTCTAGCCCAAGGACCTCCTAAAGCCTTAGTACCTAGGTCCAGGATTAGTGCTCCTATCAGCTTTGAGCTTCTATCTGATGAGGAGTAACCTCTCATATGTTTATTACTCTTTGATGTTGTATTAGCTTACTTGTTTATTTCACTGTACTTGGTATCATGTTTACTTTATGTATCTTGTTTCATGTTTCAGATTTGATGTATCTCTAACAGCACTTTTTGTATCTGAAAACATTGATTATATATATATATGGGTGTTTTAGTATCATTTATGTGCGTAATGAACTTTGTATTTGTCTATGCATTTGCTCTAATGCTTGTTGGATCTCTTTTCAACTCTAATACCAACTTTATCAAGACCTAATGCATTGATTCAGGGGGAGCTTGCTCCCTTTTATGTTGTATGTTGACAAAAAGGGGGAGTAGTAAGCATTTTCTTGAATTTTTTGAATTGTCTCTTAACTTAACTCCCTTAGGGGGAGAGTATGATGTCTTTAATATCTATCGAGCACATCTCCTCCATTGAATTGCATCATAGAAGTTTCAAGTTCATACTTATGGGATACATTGTCAAGATTGAATTTAAATGCTTATTTACTCAAGATTTTGTCATCATCAAAAAGGAAAAGATTGTTGGCTCTTCCCCATGATTTTGATGAATAATAAAATATTGAGTATATATTTTGTACTAATGATTAATTATAGCTATGAGTTTTCAGGAATCAAGCACCTCAAATTCTCAAAGTTAGAGTACCATGGCACGCTTTGGCAAAAAGCTTTTTTCATGATTTAAGAAGTCTTCTCCATCAAAAAAAGATACTAATAAGTTTAATTATTGTTTATATATGCTAGATTTAAGTTTCATTGAAAATCTTTATATTTTTTACATGTTTGGCACTTGCTTTTGAAAATTGCAAAACCAAGTGTTGACACCTGGGAGCCCAAGTGTCGACACTTCAGCATTTGGCATGCAAAAATTTTCAGTGGCACACCAAGTGTCGACACTCAGAACTCAAGTGTCGATACCTGAAACTCAAGTGTGATACTTAAGTTCCCAAGTATCGACTCAAGGCCCGAGACTTTTTGAAAATACAGAACTTGCCTCTAGAGAGTTTTTGTGTCAAGTATCGACATCTGAGAATCAAGTGTCGACACTTGAAAGTTCAAGTGTCAACACCTGGAAGCCAAGTGTCGACACCTAGAAACCAAGTGTCGACACCTAACAGCCAAGTGTCGACACCTGACAGTCAAGCGTCGACACTCGGGTTCTGACAGCTTCAACGGATTTATTTTCTGACAGCCTGATTTGATGGTTTTTAGCTCCTAATGGCTAGTTTTTAATCCATAACGATCTAAAATAGTTTTTTTGGATATTTTTCATGTATTTAAGCTTCACCAAACTCATTCATGAAGTAAGAGAACAAAGAGAAGAAATGAAATATCCAAGAGTTAAAGCCATTCCTCAAGAACTCCACTTCCAAAAGCTAAAAAGGAGAGATTCCACTGAAAAAGGCTACATTCCTCTCATTTCATCTTTCCAAAAGTGTTCTTAAGAAGATTCCAAGTCAAGTCACATTAAGCAATCATTCAAGAGCTTCATAGATTTCTCATTCCACTCTAAGAAGAGAGTTTGCTTGTGTTTAAATTCTTGTACTCTGAATTTATTATTATTTTGACCTAACTTGCAAGGGTTTCTTGAAAGTAGGTTGTTATGCTTGTTGGTGAGCCAAGGGGACAAAACTAACTAGGGTTGACTTGTGAGCCCGAAGACAAAACAAGTTGTAAGGTTTGTTGGTGAGCCTAGGTGATAAAATCAACTTAGGTTTTGACTTGTGAGCCTTGAAAAACAAGTCGGCTGTAATCTTTGAGAGATTATAGTGAAAATTTTCAAGGGAAGCTTGGGGAGTGGATGTAGGTGCTTGGAGAGCACCGAACTACTATAAAATTTGGTGTTTATGTGTAATTATCTCTTCTTTACTTCTTGCACTTTATTTTCTGCACTTTAATTATTGTTTTTCCGCTGCATATACTTAAGTGCATTGATAACATTGTTCATAAACACCACAAGGCATGCACATAATTGTTTTAATTTTTTGAAAGACCAAATTCATCCCCCTCTTGGGCTCCATTTCTGGGCAACACTCTTCGGGCTTTGGGACATCCATGCCATCATTTTTATCATGGGTATTTATGGACCCTTAAGAATGACCTTCCACAATTGAAAATTGATAGCTTGAATGTATAGCTTCATTCAAGCTTTCTAATATGAGTAATTCATGCCAGTGAACAGTGAAGGTCTATTAGTAGATTGGCCTTCAGCCAAAAAAGTACTCGTGAGATGAGCCATCAATCTTTACTCTAATTGTATTCAGAGATACTGCTCTGATACCAGTTTTGTCCAGGTGGCTTTTCCAAGAGAGGGGTGAATTAGAAATTTGAGAAATTTAATAGATATGTGCTCTTTGAAAACTTCTTTGAAGTGTTAGGTGCTGTGATTTAGATAATTAAAGCAGAAGCAGAAGCAAGTAGAAAAATTATAATGCAAATACATCAGATTTATAGTAGTTCAGAGCTCCCCAACTCCTATGTCCACTATCCAAGATACCACTTGGGATTTCTACTATATTCTAAAAAGAATACAGTATGATTATTTTACCGGGATCACAATCCAAAACCAACACCCTTTGATTTTTAAATCTAGCTCACCAAAGAAAAACAACACTTGGTTTTAGCAGGATCACCAAGAACCCAATACTTAGTTTTACACAGGATCATCAAGAACCTATTTGGTTTTTAAACCGGGTTCACCAATAACCCAATAATTGGTTTTACACAGGCTAACCAAAAATCTATTTGATTTTTAAACCAGGATTACCAATAATCCAACACTTGGTTTTACACATGCCAACTAAAAACCTATTTGGTATTTAAACCGGGCTCACCAATAACCCAACAATTTAGAAAAATAATTGAAAAGAACAAGCAACAAAATGACAAACAGATATTGTCTGATGGTTGCCAATGTAGCTCGAGAGAAGCCCTCTTAATCGCACTTCAACATACTTCAAAGGCTTCTTCAACTTCTTCAAAGTATGCTTCAAGCTTCAGATAGGAGTTGGTGAAGACTTGAAGACTGACTTGAATGTTCTCTTTTGTGCTCTCTTGTTCACAAGCTTAATAAATGTCCAACTAAGCATTAACCAAGCATTAACCATTCAAAAGTTGTCCAAAATCCTCTTTTATAGAGTCTTGTACTCTTCTCAAATGGTTTTAGTCATTGTAGATTGTTGGGATGTGACATTTGTCCATTGGAGCACTTTTGAAATTCAAAAATGGTGTTTTGGAACTAGTCGTTATCTACCTGGAATCGACCTTTGAGTTAGCTCGGATCTCTCGAGTCGACTCGGATCCTCAAAGAAGTTCTAGTCGAGTCTCCTTGCTTCATTCGGGTCGGTTCAGTTTCATAGTGTTCTTTTTTCTTACTCTGGAAGAGTCGGCTCGTCTTAGTTCGAGTCAGCTCGGATTCACAGGTCTTCAAAATTGCACTCTTAAAGAGTCGGCTCGCCTGGCTATTCTTTTAGAATTATTCTTTCTAGACTCTGGAGGAGTCGGCTCGAACTTCTAAAGGGTTGACTCAGATGTCTGACTGAATGATAGAGTCGGCTCGGACTTCCTTCGGGTTGGCTTGCCAGTCTGATTCAGGAAATGGTATTCTGGATGAGTTGGCTCGGGTTCCTCTAAGTTAGCTCGGATATCTATGTGCCAGAACCCTTCATGCGTGCCATGATCAACAGTCAGCTCTCTTTACTCGAGTCGGCTTGGATGAGTTTTACATGAATTCTCAGATCTTCTCCAGAAATCATCCAGCAAGTCTTCAAACATTCAAAACACTCTCCAACTCTTCTAAGAAATAATTTCTAAGAAGTTTTAAGCTTGAAAAATAGTTAGAAGTAACCCATTTTCATAATCTTTACTTTATTTTTTCTTTGGGCTCTTCTTTACATGACATACTTACAACACAACTTATGACAAAAATAAGATTATAGGAGTTGTAACTTAGCAATGAAATCATCCTACAAAAACTTGTAAAGCACATGGAGAGATGTTAGTAAAATAAATGCATGCTCCAATATTTTGTTATCATCAAAATCCTTCAAGGGGTCAACAGTTTTGGATTATGAGCCCCAGAAAAAATTGTAAGGATTTTAGATTATAAGCCTGTTAAAATAATCCAACTAAAATCTTTAAAAGGATTATAGTAAAAAATCTCAAGGAAAGATTTAAGGAGTGGATGTAGGTACTGAGGGCACCGAACCACTATAAAATTACTTATGTTTATGATTGCGTTCTTGTTTACTTGCTTTACATTCAGTATTCTATTTTAAATTTATTTCAGCATATACACATCTTCTAAGGTATTCTTTTCCTTGATTTGATCGAAGAACCTTAAGAAGTTTTCTCATTTTATATCTATGCTTGTTATATGAATTTCTTGAACTTTTTAAAAGCTTCAGATATACTAGTAAAGATAACCTCTCTGGCATGCATATCAAATATGCTACACACATCAGTATATACCAAGGCAAGTATACTAGTGGTCCTCATCCCTTATCATACAAAAGGTCATTTGATCAATATTCTTCAAGATAGGATTCATAAATTAGAAATGACTTGATAATCAATTAGCTAAAAAACTCATGATCATAGGATCTCTTAGATCCCACAACACTCACTAACTGCACAATTAGAAGTAAAAGAAATTATAAGATAATTTTAATTTTGAGTAGCTAACATATCTTCCAAAGATGTGTCCTTATTCTTCAATGATTCTAGGAATATGGGATAGTTCCTATGGCTATTAACTTTAAAGTGAAAAGGATAGTTCCCATGGCTATTTACTTTAAAGTGAAAAGACCTTTCCATTGTTAATGGCCTTCTCTTTGAAAGATTCCTTTTAATGCTTGCTTTCGATTTTATACTTCTTCATAGGCCTATTCTCCCAATTAGACTTTCCTTTTGGAAAAGGAAGTCCACTCCACATCAAGAAGCATGTCCTTTAGACCTTTCAAGATCTCTTTAATAGTCACCAACATGTTGATCTTGTTTTCTCAATCTTATACAAATGGTAGTTCATAATAAATTGTTTATATGAATTAAAAAGCGACTGATGGATCAAATCCTTATGTAATCATTATGCATCATCATGCCTAAGCTTCTCAAGCTTCTAGTCCTTAATCATTATCAAACAATGATCATGGATGGATTGCACTTAGATCAGCCATCAGACAACTTGGTAACATAAGGTAGTCCTAGTCTATTATAGTAGTCAGCTTGTTTAATCAATCTTCAAGTTGAGCTAGTCATTTATAATAGATTTTGGTTAATCGATTGGTCTAACAATTAAGAGGGTTAGAAGCTATTATTTTAATCCACAAAGAGTAAAGATTCTAATTAGATATTTATATTAATCTTAAATTTATTCTAGGAACTTTAAAAAATAAATTAAACTTTCACTATTTTCATGGATCTCTCATACTTTCCAATGGAGATGCAAAAATTTTTACATGACTAGGATTCCTAGTAGATTCTATAGTCCCACTGATTTATATACACTTCACCTAATAGTTATTGATGATACACAAATTAATGAGTAGATAATGCTTATCCAATACTTCTCAAGTATGTTGTAGCAACTCGATTTCTAAGTCATGTAGGCTCATCTAATAATTATTACCCATATTTTTTAGTTAATTTAGATCCACCGTTCAATGAAAAGGTGAAGTCATTATTGGATCCCTTACCTAATAGTTATTGGGTCCAATCCTATCTTCATCCTACATCTCATGTTAGTAGAGTGGTTATGCCCTCCTGCTACAACTAAATCACTATATCTAGTCGAGAACAATCAATACCAGAAAGATACCCACATCTCTCAATGGTGGAAGACTTATGACTTAATATGTATGAAGAGATTTGGATCAGATCTCGTCTTAATTAGCCAGCATAATCTCATATCTGACTAACCTGGTTTATATCAGTACAATCTTATATCTGACTAACCTGGTTTAGGTTACATCTTAATTAGTTAGTACAATCTCATATATGATTAACCTAGGTTAGGTCAGTACAATCTCATATCTGACTAGCCTGATTTAGGTTAGCACAATCTCATATTTGACTAACCTAGATGGCATGGATGAACTTGAATCACTAAGCAATCTTATTCAAGATATAATCGATCAAGTTGGCCAGATAAGTGAGTTTGGTAGGAGACTCCCTATTGCTTGCCTTAGATACCGTTGGATTGACCAAGTAAGCATTGATCCTAATTAAGTAACCACCAATTGAGACTTACCTTAGGTATCAATTGGTTAATTAGTTTTGAATAGTCAGCCTAAGTAACTTGGGCTTGAGCCACTGAGCTAAATTAGGTCTTAACCGATTCATATTTGGATGTCAATTAATTTGACCAACTATAATTAGTAACTCAATCTTGAGCCCCTTTGACCTTAATCGTAATAAACTATTAATTAGATTTGATCAACTACTCAATAATTGAAAGGGTTCTACCTGACTAATTAAAACATCCTAATTGTAGTCAAAACCAAGACCTAGTTGTTTTATCCATGTCCATATCCACATGCTTAACTTAAAAATCATATTCTAAAACTATTTTTGGATCTTGTTGAAGTGCATGAAATTAATGGCTTATGATCTTAAAATAGTTTTAGACATAAACCTAGAGCTATATATCACATATGTGGATATCTTAGATCTAAAAACTATCTAAACATATATTACATATATGAGTTTAAGATCTAAAGTATAAAGAAGCACATATCACATATATAAGTTCAGATCTAAAATTACATATCAAACTATTTTGAAAACTCTTTTAAAAAATCATTCATATTATACTAGGACAACCTTTGCCAGGACAACATTATGTCGGTCTGATGTGAACAAAACCATATTAATTTCAGATCTAAAATTAAGAAACATATATCTCATATATGAGTTTTCAGATCTAATATAATTGATTAAGTTGATTTGAAAATACTTTTCAAAATCGATCAACTTCATATTAGAACAGCCTTTACAACATAAAGGGCAAACCTTCTTCTAGGATAACCTTATGTTAGTCTGAAGTTGATTTTAATCAATCTTATTTTTAGATATGAAGATGAAATTAGATTTGATCTTGCATGTTAACTCATGGCTCTGATACTACTGTTGGATTACAATGATTTTCACGTGGAAAATTTAGGTTTCAAAAAATCCTAGCGCAAAAGCTGATTTGAAAACACTTTTCAAATCAAAGCATGCAAGATCTAATCCTAAAATTACCTAGGATCTATTTTAAAATGCTAAAAACAAGATGCATTGATTTGAAATAAAAAATAAAATAAATCAGTGATCGAATTACCTACCTATTGCACTACTCTATCTTCTTCACCAGACAGGATCTATGGATGTCCCTAGTTCTTGTCGTAGCCATGCAAGCACCCTATCTTTATAAGCATCTACATGAAAATGACACCAATTAGGAGCTTCGAGGCTACCAAGGTACTTGCATTTTGCAAGCCTCACCCCTTGAACTTGGATCTAATCATCTTCTTTAAAAACTAGGAGAAGACGATCTAATAGAAACCCTACATGCATGAAACCCTTTTGTGCTGATTCAAGGAAAAAGAGTGGAAAGATGCCTAGGATGGAAGAAACCAATTCTTCCTCCTTTTCTCCTCTCTTAGATATCTCTTTTTCTCTCTTAAATGTGTGGAAGGAATGAAGAAAGAAGCTTGGGCATTGAAAAGAAGATGTTGTGCCACATAGTTCTTATGCGAGGAATTCATATGTGCGCCAACCCTCTTTTTTTTCATAAAACTTGCAAACAAACCAAGTCTCCACACCACCTGAACCTCTAGATAAGATAATATCTTATCTAATTAAAATCATATTCAAATGAGAAGGGGTGACAAGAAAGATTTTTGCATGGAGGAATTGAGATCTAGCACTATGGAAGCATTGTTGAGTCTTATTTGTGTGCTTCCTTTCTTCCCTGAATAAAATCCCCGCCAAAACAAGGAGTCCATGCCCATAAGGTGATAAAAACTAATCTTAAGTCAAATTCTAATCAAATTAGAATTCAAATAGGACAGGACTTTATCTAAATAGGAGAGAGAAACCCAGAAAAGGAGGGGCATTGACTTTTGGTGTGCCCTCTTTTTCATTTGTGCATACAAAAAGGAGGGGTGCTGAAATAATTGGCATGAAAATGAAGAGAGAGGCAAGAGTGTCCCAGTCTAATTAGGACTTTAGCTTCCTATCCTAATTGAGTTTTAATTTGGATTTATTTCAAATCCAATTTGAATCCGATTTAAATCAAATTCGAATCTTGTCAATCTTAATCTAATTAGGATTTTAATCCTAATCTGATTAGGATTTTAATCCAAGTCCTACTTGGATCATAAAACATAATTAATTAACCTTAAATTAGGTCAAGCTAAAATAAATTAAATCTGATTTAAGTTAAATTAGGACTTGATCCATAATTTAATTAAGCTGAATTATAGTGCAACACTTGTAATTAAATCCCTTTGCAAATAATTAGTAGTTTTTAAATATATAATTCTTACATATTGATTCAAATAATCAATCCAATTGATAATTTAATCAAGATCTAACCAATTAATTAGGTTAAGCTTTTTTTGTATATGATCCCATAGATTTTATTCTATTTAATAGTGAAACATTTCATGATCTTTATTAGAGTATTATCGAAACTCCTTTCAATAAGTTGGAATGATTTTAACTCATTCCAACAAGGATCGTTGATCGAAACAATCCTAGTGAGTTTTGACAATCTTTTAGTGATGCTTAATAGCATGTAGCAGTAACCCAATAGAATAGAAAAATCAGAATCCCTAGATATAGTTATTGTGTAATTGAGCTCTTTTATTGAGAGTTACGCTAAGATACATGTCATGAAAACTTATCAAACTCTAAGCATCCGTTATATACAAAATTCAATTAGCTTAAAGTTAAATTGTGAAAACTGATGAAAACTCTTTTCCATCATTTACATTGCTATGACCATGATCTTAAGGACTTAGGTTCTTATATCATATAGGACTACTTCTCAACTATTTTAATTAATAGATCCCATATAGGGTGCACACCCTACTCCTACAATGAACTTACTATAGCCAACATACATTACAAGAATCCAAATATTTAAAAGATCAAGTTTATAAGCAGTCAAAATATAGTAACTCCACTTTGAGCAGCCGAGGCACTGCATGTCAAAGAACTACTCACACAACTACAACATCGAAAAAGTCATTGATAAGTAAGTAGACGTCTAAGTGACTTCTCGTGTTGGTTAGGCTCAGTACCATTGCTCTTTACCAACTATATGCACTCTCGCTTCAGTATCCCTATACCGTAAACTCGAGACTCGTCTATCCAAAGAAAAGCGATCTATATACCAATCTAACCAGATCAATCATTGTCTCCATAATAATTCTATGATCAAGAACAATTTAGAAATTAATTTAATGATATATGTTTTAAATTCTTAATTCTTGAGAATATATGTTATCATCTAGTAATTCTTCAAATGATACATGGAACATATACAATAAGTATGGTCAAAATAACTCAATTTAGAATATTAAATATAAAATTATGTCCTAAAAAATATATATCTACTAGATTGGTTTCCAGGGTATACATCTAATACTTATTATGACTCAGATAGGCCAACTACCATATAACTCGATCCTTTACTACTAGTTTTTTCATTTTTTTGATTTTTTTTCTATTTTCTAAAACATAAGAAATTAAGCTATTATCTCAACCTTTTTTGTGGAAGCTGAGTATCATGCTATAGCTATAATGGCATGTGAGATGCAATGCTTAAAATATTTGCTCTGTTATCTAGCTATCACTCATTTTGCCTTTATGACATTGTATTACGATAATAAAGCTACTCTTCATATTGTTACAAATCCCGTATTCTATGAATGCACAAAGCACATCAAATTGGATTGCCATTTCATTCATGAGAAAATTTAGTCCAGTCTACTATATACCAAGTTTGTCTCTTCCATCGATCAGTTAGCTAATGTTTTTACCAAAGCCTTAGGTAAAGATATGTTTTAATGACATTTGAAGTGAACATGAAAATGAGATCCAAAGCTAGGGTGTTAGACAGGGTATGCACAAAGCATATTTATGGAAAAATAAGAATATATTAATAACCTACACTCCAATCAAGGAAGGGATCAAGAATGTGTACATGGAAGAGACTCATGACCTATGTCGGTTGTTGGTAAAGTAAAACCATACTAAAGCTCATGTTTAATAAAATCATCTCACTTAATGATGTACTTCACGTTCTTGCTATTATACATAATTTAGTATTAATTTTACTTCTATCGTTATAGATAAAGCTTATTCTAAAAGGATTTGTATTTATTTTATCTAAAATTTGTGTTTATCCTACATTATTGTTGTTCATTATGTGAAGAAGGAAAGTAGCTTATCCCATCTATATTAGTTATAGCTACCATTAATGTGGATGGGACATGCCACTTTTCATCTTTCCTTAATAAAGATAAATTATATAGCGTAAACACAAACTTGGGATGGAATAAACATAAATCTATGCAAAATAAAGCAAACCTTTATAGAATAAATATAAACAAGCTTAGAATAAATATAAATATATTAAACTGAAATACTCCAAAATAAATATAAATTTTATGGATAAATAAAATATTTTAAAATAAATAGAAATTCAAATCCCAATTATTAGCGTATGTGCACTTTTGTCCCATCGATATTATTGGCTTGATTTTTAAATATTTTTTATTCCATCCATACTAAATGCATGGTTTCTATATATATCTTTTCCATCTCACTGTATTAATGACCTAATTTTTTCTATATATTTTTTTTCTATCCTATCTACTTAATGTCTTTATTATTTCATATTTTTAAAATCCAAATGAAAAAAGTGATCATTGTTTTTTTTATTTTCTTGTATGGAAATTTCATGTGGATTGGACAGTCAAAAACTTGGCTGAATTTGAATCCAAATCTAATTGATCTAGGTCTAATATATCAAACACACATGCATTATCCGATCATGAGAAGAACATATTTGCATATTGCGCATATTTATATCATATGTGATCTGATTATGAAATAGTAAAGACAGGGCAATACATCCTGTCATAATATATTTATTATTATTTTATAATTTTCGTACAAGTATAAAAAATAAATGTTAAGAAAAATAGAAACAGAAATAGAATGATGTGTGGCACGCCAGTATCCCATACAATTTTTCGCGGCAAAGCATATCAAACAATTGTATCAAATGGCGGCATGCCACACTTTTTTTTCCAATTCTCAACAAGGAAAGTGAAAACTAGTAAAATAAGTAATGGCAGATAAATAAATTCTCAAAATAGTGGCGGCAGATAAATAGGAGCAAAAAGGAACTCCCCGGATTCTAAGGGGTGCCCTCATACGAAGGTCATGGGAGGGGGAGAGTGTCACGCATTAAAAGCTCTCTTTTTTAATCCGGTTTCTGCTCCCCTTCTCCAGTCGGCTCTCTTTTCCCTCCCTCCCTCTCTTCCAACCCCCTCTGAAGGCCACGAGTGGGTCCAAACGACCAACGACTTTCTCTTCGTCTCAGCCCTCTCTTCGTCTCAGCCCTCTCTTCTTCTCCGCCCCACCTCTTCTCCTCTCCCTTCTGCTCTACAGCTTCCAGGTATCCATTTCTCCTCGAAGATTCCCTTTTGAATTGTTTTTTCCACTCTTTGATCTACTTTTGGTTTTTTTTTTTGTTTTTTGGGCGTTTCTTGATCTGGATTTGTTGATTCGGGGGGGTGGGTTGTTCCGTTTTGTTGCGTTCTGGACTGTAGTATCGCACTTTTTTGTTCTCTTAATAAATTGCTGCTTGTTTGGGCTGTGTGGACTTTGGAAAGGAGGCATCTTGATGCGGTTTTCGGTCTTGTCCTTTTTGGATGTTGGAAGTTTTAGATGTTGTTGATGCCTGCTTTTAAGTTTGCCTTTCCCTTTCTGTTCTGTTCAGAGGATCGCGTCCTCTTTGTCGCTTGGACGTAACTTTTGGATCCGTTTTCACGTTGGAATTGGTGAATTAAAGTGGGTTCTGATTTATTTAAGCATGAAAGTTGGAATCTTTTTCCCCTTTTCTGGTTGATCGTGAACTCGTTCTGTATTGGAATATTTTCTAATTGGTTTCAAGAGAATTGCTTCTGGTTATTTTATTGTTGGAGTCCTAGAGTTTTAATCCATTGTCTCCTTTTCTTTTCCGTTTAATTGATTTTGTGGTGTTTTTCGAATGATTGTATTCATGTGAATTTAATGCTATTAATATACAGGAGGATTTGACATTTCAAATTGGTCATTAATTGGCATTGGAGAGGTTTTATTTTGATTTTTCTGTTGAAATTTGACTTCTTAGGCCTAGACATGTGAATGTTTATTAATATGGCTTTGTTCTTCCATCACCATTACTATTCTGCAATTTGAACTTTTATGAGTGACCTGTCGTGGGTTTTTGTTGGCACAGCTATCTTTCTCTGGCGAGAGATCACCAGTGTACATCACAGAAGAGGAGGGATCTCTACATCCCCCTAAATTTTGTGTCGGAGGCATTTGTTTGATTCTCGTGTCATAGTCTGAAAGTTCTTTCTCCCATGCTACCTGTCAACCGGAGTAGAAATCAGCCTAGGGCTGGTAGATCTTGGCCCTTTTCAGGTTTCTGTTATTGGTTAGCAGATTCTATATATACATACATATATATATATATATGTACATACATATATATATATGTATGTATGTACATATATACATATATATATATGTATGTATGTACATAGATACATATATATATATATATATGTACATAGATATGTATATATATGTACATAGATATGTATATATATGTACATAGATATGTATATATATGTACATAGATATGTATATATATATGTACATACATATACATATGCATATGTACATACATAATTTATTTTTTAAAAAATTGTTTGAGTTAACCTTTCTGGACGCACAACCAGAATTATAGCTTAACAAATTCAGTCTTTTGGGTATTACTTTCTAAACTTAGTTGATTGAAGTTTGTGATCATGGTCATATTCTTATTTTGTTGCATTTTTGGTAGTTGTTTTTTTTATTAATTAACATTTATAGCTATTAATGGAATAAGACTCAAATATTTTTCTTATTCCTTTATCAGAATTTTTCTGGTGTATTGTTTGTGTATATAATTTATGCTGATAACCTTTTGCTGTGTGAATTCTGTGTAAATGCTGAATTTTTGGACTATGTTGAAAAATACATATTTCTTATATGTCTTTAAGATATATTGTTTCTATCATTGGTTTGATTCTGTTATTTCTACATGGATCTGAAGGCTCCCACCTTACAGGAATGGATTACTCAGATTCAAGACAGAAGCCCCATTTTCTTGGAAAAGTTCTTATGGCTGCTATTCTCACAGCCTTGTGCATATTTGTTTTGAAGCAATCCCCTAGTTTCAGTGGTGATATTGCGGTAGGCTTTCAAACTAGTACATATATTTTTGTTGACCAGATAATGACTATTGGTTGCATAAGCTTTTTTTCTCAGTTTTTCAATCAATTTGTTTTCCTTTCTTGTTAGACTTTGTCTTCCAGCTTAGGCTTTTTTATATGGCATGTATTCCTAATTGTGTCATGGAATTTAGATATAGAGTTGTAGTTGAGTTCAAATGATGCTTAGATATTTGACTAATCCATTTGTGTCTTGAATTGCATAGAGATTGGGATTGCCATTTGTCCTAAGACATTTGTTAGTAAGAATTGACATTTTGGCTGAAATTGAAGTAGTTCGGCTGAAACCAATTGGTTTTGGTTGTAATCAATATGAAATTGCCTAAGTTTTGGCAGTCTTACCAGATCAATCGAAATTGACTTAGTTAAGTCCACTTTCTATCAGTTTTGGAGTTTTTGGAGAGAACTATCATTTTTTAAGGTCAAAAACTTCAGTTGTATGCATATATTTACAGGTTGTGAGCAAAACACTCGGGAATCATGTTCATGGGATTCAACTTGAATATTATTAGAGGAAAGTAAAATCTAAAGCATTTAGAATCATGGTTCCCCGAATTGGCTCGAACCGGATGATTTGGGGCATGCCGATCCATAGCGGGCCAACTTCTGACATTCAATTTGGAACATTGGTGAAAATGGAGTAAGGAAGAAGAAAAGAGAGGAAGAGAGAGTGGGAGGGAGGGAAGGAGATGAAAAGGCTGGTGGTGGCTTGCCAAGGTCACCCGAGGTTCGGACAGGGGCTGGTCGCCCCTTTAATGAATCCCCGGCATCTATGGGGAGGCTTTCTACCATCCAGTGGCCACCCTATGGCCACCCTATCTCCTTCACCTACCTTCATTTTCCTCCCTTCCGCCCTCTCTAATCCCTCTCGCGGAGGACCATGGAGTCCCGAAGGCCTCGGTGGCCTTTTGAGGGCCTCCATAGTCCTCCACCAGCATCTTCGCTGGCCTCCCTCTCTCCCCCTTCTCTCTCTCTTTTCTTTTCCGGTTCTTCTTCATTTCTATTTCAGTTTAGACCTGGTATGCTTCAATACGGAGGCATACTAATTCTTACAGTTAGCTAGCCGGCATTGGATTTGGTTTTGAGTCGGTAAACCTTGATTTAGATGTAAATATATAACTGATTGGAAGTCAAATTTTATACTAGTAGACTTTTGCTGTATAAGTGTTATGAGTAACTCAAACGTAAAAAGAACAAAAATAAAATGCATTATCTTTTTTTTACATAAATTTGTAATTAGTATGTTATATTCTTATCAATTACATAGT
Organism: Areca catechu; assembly: GCA_021397845.1. NCBI lineage: Eukaryota > Viridiplantae > Streptophyta > Magnoliopsida > Arecales > Arecaceae > Areca > Areca catechu. The sequence continues at coordinate 150,754,364 of CM038040.1, read as the reverse complement.
ATGATTTTAAAATCATATCTAGATTCTGTCTCTATAGTTTCTTTTTCTTGGTTAGTTCTTTGGAGGTTTTATGTTTTAGCTGCTTTTTTGCAGTCTTTTAAAGGTGTTGAACACTAAGTTTTGCATACCCTCGGAGGTTCCAAACACTATGATGCACTCTCAGCTGATACCTCAGTATTTATTGACCTGTTTTATATTATTTTTCTTTTGACATTGTCACAATATTTCATTTGAGTCTTTTACTTTTTCTGCTGAAACTCTAAAATTTAAATTGAGACTTTGGCCTTCACCAAAGCTAGGAAACCTGATACTCGCTTGCTTGGCCTAAATCAATACTACATTTGAAATCTTGGTGAAACTTCTTTTTTTCCATGGTTGTGGACTATGTTTTGTAATTCCATCAGACTCTTAGGATTTATAGCAAGATCATTATTTGTCTATTAACTGAAATTAATGTTGTCAGAATTTTTGTGGTAGATTTTAGGTGTGAGATTGCTTAATTTGCATCATGGATTGTGTTATAGGCTTATTAGTGTAGATATGTGCTTTTATTATACTCAACATTTAAATGTTTTTGCATGTCAGAAACCTTGAAAAGTAACTGCCTACTCTCTCCCTCGCCCCCCTCTCTCAAGATTGTCTTTCAATTGTTCATCAGTATTCTTGGATCTTAACATGTCACATTAGTTGGATTAGTGAACCAGCACAAATATGATTGGACACTATATGTAGTACTTTGTTTTGGGGGCTAAGAATTATTCTGGCCCATAGAAACCTGTGATTACTTTTTTCTTGTCAGCATAGGAAGTTACAAGGTTCTCGGTACCGGTACCGGGTACCGTACCGGTGGCCAGCCGGTACCGATACCGTACAGTATCGTGCCGACACACGGTATGACGGGACGTACCAGTTCAAACCGGTATGCCCAATTTTTTTTTTATTTTTTTTTTAATTTTAAGGTTTTTATTTTATTTTTTAAGGGTTTAGGGTTTAGGGAGAATTTAGTGTTTAGGCTTTAGGGTTTAGGATTTAGGGTTTAGGGTTTAGGATTTAGGATTTAGGATGGCATACCGGTTTAGGGTTTAGGACTAAATACTAATATTTAGGACTATTTTCAATTAAAATAAAAAAAATAATAATTAAACTAAGATTATCAGCAATTAATGAAAGTAAAATGTGACATAAACATATAATTACATACCAATGTCTAGAATCGGATAGAGTGACGATGTCTATAAATATATGGATTATATATGTACTATGTAGAAAATTCGGCATGTCTCTCCTGCCAGGTAGCATGATATTTCTCTAAGCTCATCTCAGGAGGTATGCATGATGGATTATAACTAATCGTAGATCCCTCTCTGATGTCCCGACTCTGAGCTGTCCAAAGACTGATGATATGGCAGTGTAGGGGGAATCCAAATATACCAGCAACAAAATCAGATGCATAAGATGCTCCGGGATAATAACCACTGGATGCTGACGTCTTAGATGCACCATATGGATCATATGGATCAGAAGCTGCCGGTAGCTGCGGATAAGAGGATCCTGAATATGAGGATGATCTAGATACATCCATGGATCCTACTCCACGTGCAAGAGCTGCAGCTGTATCATGTTCCGAACGACCACGCGGAGCCCATCGCCTATATGGAATCGTATCACCACGGGGTCTATCAGATGGTACTCCATGATCTGTATCCTGCGTGGCATGAAAAAACTGTGACTCCCTAGTAAATCGAATAGGACTGGGTGGCTGCGACTCCTGTTCTCCTGCCCCTCTCTTATCACTAGATCCTCCACTATCTGAAGCACTATCATCATTATCTCTGGTATCTGAATCTGAATGGACTGAGTGCTCCGATGGAGGTGCAACTGCCTTTCCTTTTTCTTTGTCTCCAGGTTTACTAGATGGTGGGGATGGACGATGTGCTGTATCTGCTGGAGCCCTGTGAGGAATATGACTTGTTGTCCATTGTCCAGCATCCATCCCAGCCTCACTAGCTACAAAACTGGCTGGTCGAGGAGGTGATCCTGGCTCATCAAGCTCTGGCATCTGCTGCTGATCCATGACCCACCCCAATCATTGGATCTTCATCCTCATCAACATATGAATTTGCAGTGGGATCGGGATACTTCAATTCTACTTCTTTCTGAATACATTTTAGCCTCAACCATAAATTATAGTGTACATATACAAGATCATTGAGGCATTTCTGTTTCAGACGATTCCTCTGCTTGGAGTGGATAAGACCAAATGTAGACCAGTTGCGCTCACATCCACTGGATGACACCGTCTGAGAGAGGATCTTCACTGCAAGAATCTTCAAATTTTTAGCAGATCTACCAAAATGCACCCACTATTCAGCTGTAAAAGACATTACATCATTTAGAATTTTAGATTTGGCAAAATAAAAAATTAATCCTGATATAATATTAAACTTTTTAATCCTGATATAATATTAAACTTACTCCTTAGTAGTACCTACCAGGATTCATCTTTGATTTATTTCTGACCGTTACAGTGGATCCAAATGAATTTGTGCCCTCCTTAAAAAATCTCGTCTACCAGAAAAAAAATTGTTAGCTTGTTGAAATTAATGCTCTTAAAAATCATTTAATAATTTCAACATAACTTATTTCTTCAAGGCACATAGCAGCGATATCTGGATTAGGCTTCATCTTATATACACCATTGCGTAGGGCAGACATAAGATCCTCATTCATGGCAATGTCCGGTACGGAGTACTGAAATCTCGGATTTAGATAGTAAGCTGCACATATATTTTAAGAATCAGTCAAGCATAGTTATATGAATTTAATTGAAATTTAATTTTTAGGAACTTCATAAAATACTACGTAGTTGTATGAATCTAATTGAAACTTAATTTTTAGGGATTTTATAAAATACTATGTACCTACTAGATGCAAATCCAAACTCATTTGATAACTCCATCATCCATCAATGATCCGGATATACTCATATGCATATGATGGATCTGCCTCCTGGATCTTTTCCTTTGTTCTTTGCATCATGAAATATAAGAAGTCCATCTGAGCATACCTCTTGGAGTCCACGGCACGAAGTACGTCATATAGAGGCTTGATAGCCTCCACTACCCTCTCAGCCCACTGCCAGAATGTCTGTCTCATCACTAAATTCTCCACATTGCTTTCCTTAGTATTTGTCCTGGCATATCTGCTCTCCTGCCAGTCCTGACTGATTAACATCTGACGCAGCTCTGCTTTCTTGTCAAGAAGACTATCAAGTGTAATGTAATTAGTAGCAAACCGTGTGACCCCCGGTTTTAATATTTCCTCCCCTGTAAAGCTCCTCATCAATGATAAGATCCATGTATGGTTATATATAAATTTGGTGATAGACTGTGCTAGCTCAACAATCTTCTGCACCCTGCGAATTTTACCAATATCCATCAACATGAGGTCATACAATGTGTAGCACAAAGGGTCCAAAAAATATGCAACGTCGCTCCATCAAGATCTGCCCCGCGGTCCTGTACTATGGTCCATTATCAATGATGACCTGCACGATATTATGTTCTCCCACCTGATCAATCACCTCCTCTATCAATCTGAGGATATAACTGGCATCGTGCACCTGATCTGAAGCATCAATAGACTTCTGAAAAAAGTCTTCCCATCATAATAAGTCAAGAAATTGATGATGCTCCGTCTAGTAGGACCAGTCCAACCATCACACAGCACCGTCAATCCATACACGGGTCACTTGCTCTGATATGAGGATATCCATCCTTCTAGCTCCTCTTTATTGCTGTCCAGAAGATGACCATAGATATCCCTCGATGCTGGAGGATCTACACCTGCACCAGCAGCTTGTATAGATGAAATAGCAGAGCGATAATATGGATTGTCTACTGCATGGGTTGGGATATGACTGAAATGAAACCAGGAGGAGATGACCCGCCACATATCCTTCTTCTTATCCTTTTTCAGCATTGTGTCAATCCTCTGTTGCTTGGAACTTCTACTGAAAAATGCATGTGGATCGACATCATGGATAGTGGCTCCCTCTGGAATGTCCCTGGGCCTGGAAGACTTCCTCCTACTGCCAAATGCTCCCAACATGGATGCAATACGGCCGGTGCCTCTCCTGATGGGCTCTCTGACTGAGGAGGTCCTCCTAAACTGTATTTCAGACTCTCCTGGAGTACTAGTAGAAGCGGATCCCGATCCTGACTCAAAAGCTGATGGCCCGAATCGCTGTCTATGCCTGGCTGCCTCCTCCTGCTGCCTTGCTTATACAAACTCGCTTGAATAGCAGCCTCCATTTGTGCCTTCTCATTAGAAGGAATAGATGCTTCTTCTGACTCCCTGGAGTGATAAGAAGGTGGTTCTGCAGCTTTGCGGTCTACCTCTGCCTTCTTTTTTGCTGCTCTTTCCTTTCCAGTTTTAAATTCAGCAAAGTGTTTCTTCATCAACTGACGGACCTTCTGTGAACATTGTTGGCATGCAGATACATCAGGATAGCCGCTAGCCAAGTGCTGCTTCAACCTTGTTACCCCCTACCTTTGAATTCGGTATTGCACTATTTACATCTCCAGTGATGCCGACCCGAGAGCATCTCTCCATGTAACCGGTCAATGTCCCGCTCCGGATCCTTCTTCCTCCTTGATGGATCCATACCTGAATATTTAAATTACATATAAGATCAATAATAATCTTTATTAATTAACACTTTATGAACCTAATTTTTAAAATTTAATTTATTTTTTTAATTTTTTTTATTTAAAAAATTTAAAAAATAAAGAAAAATAAAAAAAATTTAAATTTTAGATTCATGTAGGATTCCATCATACATGCTACATATATTTTTTTAAGATCCTAAAAATGTATTAAAAGTCAATTTTTTTTCAATTTAAGACTTACGGGCACTATTCATGAGATGCACAAAACTTGAATAAATCGACATGAAATTTATAGTGAAAGTAGCTTACAAGCCTTAAATTAATTATTTATAATTACAATTTTTTTTCTAATTATTTTTTTAAAATTAATTTATTAATTCGAAATTAATTTTTAATTTAAAAAATTATATACTTAACAAAAAATTAAGATTTTAGTATCATTGTGTAGATCTATCCTAGATCTACCACATACTCTAAAATCATAGCCAACAAATAAATTTTGACAGCATTTCTTCTTAATTTTCTATTTTGCACGGATTTTAACAAAAAATAACAATATGAAAGAGAAAAATACGGAAAAATAAAGGTATACGGACCTTGATTCTAACTTCCTCTTCGACTTTTGCAGGTTCGATTGGGTTGAAATTGATCGGGCAATTTTTTTTTCTGTGTTTTTCCTTCGACAACTCTGCAACAGAGAGCTCTTACGAGCTCTCTATGCCTTTTCTCTTCTTAAAACCCAAGCAAACCCCCCTCTCAAAGCAGTCACATGGTTACAGTAGCAATGTGATAAAAACAAAAAAAAATTGGCCCACCTGTCCCCTCCCACCCGTACCGACCCGAACCGGGCCGAATCGCGCCAAACCGCCCGGTTCTGGACCATTTCGACCGGTTTAGCACCGGTTTGGGTCCGGTTCGGTGCAATACCCTTTTTTTTTTTTTTTTTTTTTTAGGGGGACTGTGCCGTTTTTTAAAGCTGAACCGTGCCGGCCGGCCACCGGTCCAGTTCGGTACACCCCGAACCAGCCGGTTCGGCACGGTTTGGAAAATCCTTGGAAGTTAGTTGATCTAAGGTAGGATAGCTACAGGTAATATGTTTGCAGGTTGTAGCCAAATTGAGGTGCCTAAAGCATAATCTTATTTTGTAAATTCATCTTCACTCCATTTGCCTCACTCCTAAAATGGCATTGATATTTGTAAAGTCCGTTTGTTCTGCTTTACTTCTTATTGATGACTAAGGTGCTATAGGTTATTTTGGTGACATTTTTGACAAAGATCAATGCAGGAATTAGGCAGCTTCTAAAATTGATTGCCAAGATCACCATAATATCTTGGAACATGGCCAAGACATGGGGCTGAATTTAGGGGTTTGTTTGTCTAAAATTGGTCATGGACATAAAGTTTAAAATGGATACTGTCAAATAGATTTGCAATAAATGGATGAAATAGATATGGATAAGCAAATTGAGTTGTTACTGTTGTTATTTTGTATAACTATGGGACTGGAATGTTTCCTTTGATAATCTTAAGATGTAATTTATAATCTGTTAGAAAAAATGACAAAATTGCTCATAACTGGCAACCTGTGGGGTAATTTCAGAAGGCCTCCTGTACCTTCGGAATTGGAAGATATGGTTATCAATGTTCATTAATTTTATCCATATTAGAAAGAGTTTGTGGCTACGTGGATAAATGAAGAACACATGACAGAAACCTTTATACTTGACAACAGTTAAAAAAGGATATGATTGTTGAGGGATTTAAGTGTACATTAACTGCAGAGGAGAGAAAAAAGGAAAAAAAAGGAAGAAAAAAAAGAGAAAGCAAATTGTGCATCTCTGGTCCTTGCTGTTGGGTTTATGTCTGTATATTCCAACTGCATGAGTGAGATACCCATTATGGGAGTATAAAAGTTTATTTTCTTTGGTAATCTATGACAATGGACTCCAAAAACTAATATTATAGTTCTTCTCCTAACAATAAGTGGTTTATTGATTATATTGATGATATGAATGCACTTTCTTTTTCATTTTCTTTTTCTGAATCAGTATTTTTCTGATCTTTAGTAATTGATGTTTTATTTCTATAACCGATTCTGTTTTCAAGCTATGGCTCCTGTGACCCACATATCGGTTATACAATTGCATGGTGCAACTCTGCTTCCTTCTTCCCTCTATGATGTGGTAGTTTCTTAATACAGTTGGTTTGTTGTCAGTTCTACAATAGCAGGATGCTTCCTTACCATCTGGCTTCCCTTTTAGTGACTTTGATTTTTCTCGCATCTTACAGTTTTCTCGTCATGAACCGGGGGTAACCCATGTCTTAGTAACAGGTGGTGCTGGATATATTGGCTCACATGCTGCACTTCGACTCTTGAAGGACTCATATCGAGTGACAATTGTGGTAATTCACTATTTTTCGTACAGACATATGTCTTTTGTATGCTGATCACCATTGGTATGAACAGTTTAAAGTAATTTTACAGGATAACCTTTCTAGGGGAAATATTGGAGCAATTAAGGTTCTCCAGGAGCTATTCCCAGAGCCAGGGAGACTTCAATTTATTTATGCTGATCTGGGCGATGCACAAGCTGTATCCTTATCACATTTTTTTTTTACACATCGAGAATTTTCCGTTGTCAAGCTTTTTGTGTTAGATGGACTTTGAGGTTCATTCTTTAACCGGTTATCAGGTCAACCAAATATTTGCACAAAATGCATTTGATGCTGTTATGCACTTTTGAGCTGTTGCATATGTTGGGGAAAGTACACTTGAGCCTCTTAGGTATGTTCATGTGTTTTAGATGTTTGATCTGGGCAAAGCAGTTGTCACTGATTGGTTTTGGCTCAATTACTGCAGCATCAATTTTTTTGTTGCATGAATTGAAGTTTCTGAAAACTGTATTGCTACAATATGGCATTGCTTGACACTCCATAATCTATATTAACTAGAATTTTCAGTTCTGTTAGATATTTTATTAAACCAGGCCTAAGCTAACAGCCTTCCTTATATGTAACTGCCATCTGCCATACTGTTTGAGAAAAGAAAGTTTTCAAGCATGTCCATATGTTACTTCACAATTCTTTTTTCTAAACTATGCAATATTTTATTTATTTTCTAATGAAATACATTTATATTTAATGTTTTCCTTTAACTCTATTTTTCTTTGTGGCTGGAGGGCACCTGCCCTCTTGCCGATACAAGAGATTTGGGTTCAATCCCATGCTCCCTCTTACTTTTACTGGGCTTCGATCTGTCCTAATTCTTCAGAAAAGGTGAAAAACCCTAGTGGCTGGTAGATTACGATGGGCTTTGAGGCTCCAAATCTTAGAAGTAAGAAAAACATCATAACATTTCTCTTATGTGAGAAACAATCATTTACCCAATTTCTATTGGTTTCTTAAAGTGATTTCACAGAAATTCACCTATCTCCACACATCCTCATGCTAAGTCTTCTGTTTTGTTTATAACGCCAATGCGTTAAGTAAATAAGTCCATATATTTCCCTTTAACATATTCATTTATATCATGAATATAATTAGGTTCATTTAAAAACTGTGCTCTCTCTCTCTCTCTCTCTCTCTCTCTCTCTCTTTCTCTCTCATACTTTGGCTGTTGAGCTTCTCCTTTCACTTGGGAAGGGAGGCTGTACAACTGCTACATTTTACCTATCCCTGGATATCCTTGTGGTGGATATTAATCATTAACATGAACTAAACAGAAAATGGCCATTGCATCACCTTGTAAGTCAATTACCAAATGTACAAGATCAATAAAATTTTTTATAGTGGGATCCCATTATAATTTGTGTTTGAATGAGGTGATGCAGTCCTGTTGGGTTTTCTGGTTTTCACCTTGGCAACTTGGGTTCAGAACAGGCATTGGATGGTGGACCACAAATGGGAAATGGGTTCTTCTTTATATAATATTGTTTGCAACTTCTCAGATGAAGCAAAACTGTTATGTTAGATTAATTTGTTTGAATATTTAAATATTGATGGAGAACTATATCAAAATAGTTGGGCTTAATCCATTTGGAATGTGCAAACACCATTATTTTCAATTTGGGTTTTATAACTATATTACTTCATTTTCAGATGTCAATACCTTGCTGTGTGTGGCACTTTGTTTCACCAAAATGCCATTTGAATGATCATTCCCTCTCTCTGTTTTTTTTTTTGCACGTGCGCGCATGCCTGTCTCTTAACTCTTTGTGATACTATTTCCATTGTATATATGATCAAATGCCATTGTTTCAGAAATTTGTTATATAAGGTTTACCATGTTTAATTTTATTTCCATTATTCTGTACCAGGTACTATCATAATATCACCGCAAACACTTTGGTCATCCTGGAGGCTATGGCAGCACATGGTGTTAAAACTCTTATTTACTCAAGTACATGTGCAACTTATGGGGAGCCTGAAAAAATGCCTATTACAGAAGAAACTCCTCAGGTTAGAATAGAGTAACATCTAAATGTCTGAATGGACTGGTGACATTGCATTTGTTCTGTTGGTTTGTGGTCATATTAGACCTCTTGATATTCATATATTAAAAAGGAGCACCTTAGCAGTCCTAAATTATATGACCATGGTGGTCATAATGGATTGCAATAGAATTCCTAAATTAATTTGGAAGAAAATATTCTATTTGGCTGGAAAGTTTGGAACTCTGTTATTGGAACTTTCTTTTGTTACATGTAGTTTCCTATCAACCCATATGGGAAGGCCAAGAAAATGGCAGAGGACATCATTTTGGATTTCTCTAAGAATTCAGACATGGCTGTGATGATCTTAAGGTATGTTGCTTCTAGTAGACTACAACTACTAAATGGGATGGTTGATAGTGGTTAATAACTCTAGCCACTACATCAGATATTTCAATGTCATTGGGTCAGATCCAGAGGGAAGGTTAGGGGAGGCTCCTAGACCTGAATTACGAGGGCATGGACGTATATCTGGTGCATGCTTTGATGCAGCATTAGGAATAATTCCAGGGCTGAAGGTACCATGCTGTGAAACCACAATGCTTCAATAATCTAAGACAAACCATTTCAGGTAGAAATTATTCTTTGTTTGTTGGCCTTGTTCCCAGGTTAAAGGAGCAGACTATCCTACGGCTGACGGAACTTGTATAAGGGATTATATTGACGTCACTGATCTGGTTGATGCTCATGTGAAAGCTCTTGACAAGGCAAGGCCTAACAAAGTTAGTATATACAATGTCGGCACCGGAAAAGGTCATTAGAACTTCTCCCAAATGTTGCTTTCCTGCTGTTGTTTCTCAATTTTCTACTGTTTCATGGACAAGAGTTTGTAGTAATTGATATAAATCATGAATCTTATCATATACATCAAACTGTTTCTGCAGTCAGGTGCTTATAAGTAGTAGGTGCAAAGTACTCTGATTTGACTACTGGGTTCCATTAACATCAAAAATTTTCTAAATATGTTGTGACATTACTTATCAGGTAGATCGGTAAAGGAGTTTGTGGAAGCCTGCAAGAAAGCTACTGGGGCCAACATTAAGGTTGAATACCTTGACCGCAGACCAGGTGACTATGCTGAGGTATACAGTGACCCTTCAAAGATTAATCGTGAACTCAGTTGGACGGCGCGATACACTGATCTTCAGGAGAGCCTTTCCATTGCATGGAAATGGCAGAAATCACATCGCAATGGCTATGGATCACCCATGGTTATGACTGCCTGATTCTGCTTTTTGAATCATTGATTAACTTTGGACGGGGACATGGCTTCGAGTTGGAAGCCCTTTGCTAGCAGTCCTTGCTTAATTTTCAGAAGAATATCTCAGCAGCAGTTCAAATGGATTTAGACATGGTAGGAGAGGCCTTTTACGAGCATTTCAGAGGTAGGAGCACAGTTCATTTTTATTTTTTCTTGGGACAACAGATCTAATAATAGCTTATTACACACCATGCTTGATTAATTTTCCTTGTAACTTGCATTAAGTTATACAATGATTCAAAAGGTAATAGTTATTCATTTTCTGGTTTAGATGGGGCTTCTTGCAGCAATATAGGCATTAAAAATTGTAATGCGGTCTGTTTCAGCTTTACTTAATAGTTCTTCATGGGATGTGAAGTGTTTCAAATTTACTGGAAGGTTCTTCCTGGGCCTATATGACATTCAAGCTCACTAAAGTTCGTGCATCGCGTTACAAGTCACTCAAAGCCACAAGGATCTAAATTACTTCATCGAGATAACATAATTCTCTCAAGTCTCCACTCTTTTCTGACATCACTATGAGTTGATCATACAATTGGTTAACCATTTGAGCTAGAGGTGGCGATTTGCAGCTTCGTCGGGTCCCCACCAAAATGAATATATGTTGGCCTATAGGGCCTGATCTGAACCAGACCTGTTTAGCTAGCAGGTCAACAATCCTTGACCAGAACCTAACCTGTAGCTAACATGCCAATCCGTAGCTAATTTGCAGACCTGTTTTAATTGGCACAAACCCATCAAGTTTTTGGCATGGATAAACTATTTTTGTAGGTTTGTGGATTAAATTACATGATATAGCAAAGTAAATAAACTAATAATATAAATTATTAATTCAATGTCTCACGTTCATCCCACAATCCACCACTTTAAGAGAATATAAATTAAAACTAATTTAGTATATATTCACCTTCTTGACCTAACAAGTTGAGGTCTAACACAAACTTGTCCTGGCCTGCTAGTGGATCATGATTGGCTGATCGATGCGTGATCCATGAACCCAACAGGTTGGGTTAGTTGGGTCAGGTTTGGGTCTAGCTTGGTTCGGCAAGTGGGTCAAAATAAAAAATTCCACCCTTTTTCTGAGCATTGTTACAAGTTGAATATAAGTTGGGATGGGGATAAACATTTAGAATAAAGGAAACATTCTAGAAGTCCATAAAGAGTTCAAAAAAAAATAAGAATAAAAAAAAGGGAAGAAGATTTTCAAGCTTTAAGTATGCGTTTTTGTAAAAGAGGAATATAGATAATTAAATTATTCATCAATTGCTCTGACCCAACCTTATCTTGCAATGACCTTGTCCGACCTCCATATAGTTGGGTTGAAGCATCTTTGTCATTCCATTGGGTTGAAGCATCTTTGTCATTCCAGATGTTTGCTCTTTTCACCCTCCAAATACGTCCCTCCATGGTTCTTTACTACAATAATTACTAAAAATATAAATAAAAGTATGCCTTAAATATCACCACCATTTTCATTCTTTTCTTTTATTTAGTAGTAAGACCATCGAGAGTAAATTATTTCTCACGTATTTAATTTTGGTTTTAATGGGGATCTGTTAGACAGTATTTTATACTATATATAGCTAAAATTCTGGGTATCATCCAAAGTTAACATTTCATGTGCTGGCAAGTGAAAGCCGATAATGTTTACTACCATATGTTGCCGCGACTCTTCGGAGGTTTGCATTGCAAGGACAACTTCCAGTCTCGTTGGAGATTAGCTAGATGTCCGATGGAATACGCCTGTCAGCTTCTTGGACCTATAAAAGAAAAGGTTCATTTTCATTATAGGTGGCGTGGCAGAGAATCCTTCGATTAGTAAGTCAACTAAAAATTTGAGAACAAATGGAAGGATGAAGGTGGAACGAGAGCTAGAGCTAGAACTAGAAAAAGCCTTGAGAACTGGAGAAAGAGAGGCAGAGCTTCCTTTCGAGATTTTCCTTGTCTCCTTATAGAGGGTGGCAATGTGGAATCACCTGGCTTACAGTGTTTTGAGTGGCCAAGGTGGTTGGCTATGGTGGACCGTTAGGTGGTGATTGTAGAAGATTGCTTGCCAAGGTGAGTGGAGGATCCTAGTATGCCCTGACAGAAATGTTGGGTGCAAAAGATAGTGTGGTTGCAATAGGCCAGATGATGGTTACAATGGGCCAGATAGTAGCTGCAATGGACCAGATAGTGGCTGCAGTGGGACGAACACAGCTTCTGTGTTGAGGGCGACTTAGAGGAGCATAGAGATCCTAGGATTATTTCGGCCCTAGGTCGGTCAGTGATCGAAGTCAAAGAATAATTGTGGGGGATGTTCTCCAATGTCTTGCCCATTTCAGTTGGTTCGGCGGGTTCTGGATAAATATCGGCTACAGCCCAATCTTGGGGCTGGCCATCAACTGATGCCATTTGATGTGCCATGCTTCCAATTGGGATGGCCATTGATAGACCTTTAAGCTCTTCATTTCATCCTCGGACCAGTTGTCTATGTCATATCTATTGTGTACTTGCCATGTCATCCAAAATTGAACAAGTCATTTCCTTTGCAACAGTTACCCTCCACTTTCCAGGCCGAAGTGGTCTTTGGTTTCGGAAAGTAGGTCTTTGGTAGAATTTTTTTTTTTTTTGGTAAGGCGGATGCTTCACTCAACAAATCTAGAATGAATGTATCCAAAGAAGTCAAAAAAAATACAATCACGGAACTCCATAGAAGAATCCACCAACCCGGTCCATAAAATCGATCCCGAACGAGCAGCAACGAAGGAGGCTACCCAGTCTGCAGCCGAATTGGCCTCCCTAAAGATGTGCCTGATCATAACCGAGGATCAACCCTGCAACCAGAGCGCAATATTCCGAATCAAGGGATGAGCAGAAGCAGAATTAGCTGCCCTCTTGATCCACGATATGACAGTAGCAGAGTCCTCCTCAATAATCAAGTGCTCAGTCCTGAGATAACGACATGCATACTGAATCCTAGCCCAAGCTGCCGTAAGCTTAGCCTGAATAACAGAAGACTCAACCAGGTGACATCCCCTAGATGTTATAATATCAAGACCCGAACTCCGGATCACAAACGCCGCACCACCATCAGCTTCTTTGACACTCCCGTCAAAATTGACCTTGACATATGACGGAGGGGGGGCTCCCAGGAAATAAATACCCTCCGGGGCGCTCTAAAAGCAATGCCGAAACCCCAGATCTCCGTAGATGTTTAGGTCACAGTGCGAAACTCCTCCATATGAGCCGAAGCTAACTCAACCAACACTCTGGTGGAACACCTAGAAGAGCCGAAAACAAGGACGTTCCGAGAAAGCCAAATGTGGTAAGCCAAATAAGCAAAAAGACTGGAGATGAAGGGGAGGAAAGGAGACCTGAGAACATCCAAAAAGGCATCCACCAAATCCCCAGACCGAGGACTCGTGAAATCCATCCCAACAGACGACCAGGCACACCGAGCCCTAGGACAAGTGAATAACATATGCTCTATAGTCTCAGTATGAACCTCACAAGCTGGGCAGGAAGTAGGAAGATCCATCCCTCTGGACTGAAGGAGAATCCTGGTTGGGAGACGATGCCAGGCTACTTTCCACAAGAAGAGGGCCACTCTGGGATGCACATGAAGAGACCAGATCCACCCAATCTGACAACTTCTTTAAGGTTTCTCCTGGAATATATGATAAAGATCGGACATAGGAGCTCTACTCAGCACCGAAGACCTCCATACCCGAATAACTATACAAGGATGCGTCGGTAGAATAGTAGAAAGAACCCGCTCCCCTAAGATAAACCCGAAGGTCCGAACAACCAAAGCATAACTCCAGTGGGATCCATCAGGGGACATAAGATCAGCAATAGACCTGATGATCGAACCATCCATCGTAATGAAGGTAGGCCAGCAGGCTAAGGGGAACTCAGAGATCCACGGATCATCCATAAAACTGATCAAAGAACCATCACCAATGACCCACCTTAAGTGTGGAATAACCGTAGGAGCAATCCGAGATATCTCTCTCTAAATAACAGAACCCCATCGAGGTACGATACCCTCAGCATCCAGCACTGAGGTCAGGGAACCATATCAAAATCTCAACATCGAAGTCCACATAGTCTCCGGGCCCAGCAAAAATCTAGAAACATGCCTCACAATACAGGCTTCCCTCACAGCTCACAAAGAATGGATGCCAAGACCACCATCCCTAGTTGGCTGGCAGACCACACTCCAACCCAACAAGTGAACACCTCGTCGAGAAGTCGAAAAAGATCAAAGAAAGGAACAAATATTTTTCTCCACATTTCAGATGATAGACTTGGGAATAACAACATTGGAGAGCAAGAACACTGGGAGGGAGGTGAGAACTGACCTAATCAGGGTCAACCGACCCATGGAAGAGAGAGCACGACTCTGTCAGCCCTGGACCCTCTCCCGAACCGCAGTGACCACCCTCCGACAGTCCGAGCTCCGCAACCTCCCACCTGAGATAGGAACTCCCAAATACTGCATGCACCCATCCTGAACAGCAATGCCCAAAAACTCCTGAATGGAATGTTGAAGCCTGATAAGAGTTTTCATGCTGAATCGGACCTCCAATTTAAGAGATTCACCTTCTAGCCCAAGTATATACAATAAAGCTCCAACACGGACCTAAAACCTGCTGTCGATGCCAAAAAAGCCTGACCTAAGAGAAGACAATCTTCTGCAAAAAGAAAATACGAGATTGGGGGAGCACCAGGAAAGAGACAATATGGCTGAATCGCCGACTCCCGTACCGCCACCCGTAAAGCTTGTGAGAGAGCATCAACACATAAGATAAACAAGAAAGGAGAGAGAGGGCAACCTTGGCGAAGACCAATAGTAGAGTGGAAGAAATCTGAAGGGGTCCCATTGATAAGAATAGCATAAGAGGGATCAATAATACATGCCATAATTCAAGCAATCCAAAAATGATGAAATCCGAAATCTTCCAAAGCCTGCTCCAAGAAGCTCTAGCGTATCCGATCATAGGCCCTCTCCATATCAAGTTTGATAGCCATCAAAGCCCGCCTAGCTAGAGCTCTCCTCAGATCATGCATGAACTCTTGAGCAATAAGAATATTGTCTAAAATACACCTACCCCCAATGAAAGTTCCTTGTTTAGGAGAAATAAGTCTGGGAAGGATAGGCTTTATCCTATTAGCCAAAGCATTTGCCACATAATTTGTAAAGGATGTTGCATAAACTGATAGGCTTCATCCTGTTAGCCAAGCATTTGGTAGAACTTTGACCTTGATTCTCGGGCTTGATCTTGGTGTAATTTTTAGTCCATTTCAACTTGCCACTTTGTTCTGCTAACTGCATTGATTGCATGGCAGGATAGACGAAGCAACAAGCCATCTTAGAGTATCTTTTCATAGTAAATGTGGAGTGGTTGCAGGAGGCATCATTATGACTTGAGGAGGTGATCCCCAAGATTTGCCTTGGGTCTACTACAATTTGCCATGTCTTAGTGACCCATTGGATTTTAGCTACACTGCATGGATTCGGTAACTATAGTTGGATCAGAGAGATGGTGCATTGAAGGGTTGCCTATTCTGGGCCATGGGATAGACTACCATGTGTCAATGTTCCATTTATTCGATATTAGGAGCGGTAATTTTAGTCGTTGGCAAGTAGTATATATAGGCTTTCCTTGATTGGCTTCTTGCAATGCCCTCAAACTCTATTTTCTCCTTTTTTTTAGCCTTTGTCACCAAAGGCTCTTAGAACCATCTTGGGCTATAGCTTTCAACATTCAATCATGGTTTCGAGCCTTAACACATATTCTAGTGAAGGTTCATTTACCTAGATTTTCTTTCTTCCCCATTGCTTGAAGCTTCTATGCTTTTTGGCTTTTCCTCTTTGACCTTTGCTCCCTATTCTTTTCAGGGTGAAGTCCTAATAGAGAGGAGGATTTGAGAGGCTAAGGCTCGAGGAAAGGTTGCTGAGGAGCAAATGGCCCAAGAGGTGAGAGCAATGGTCGAGGAGATGGCCTAGCTTAATGCCGAGCTTCATTCCCTCTATCAATTGCTCAACCTGGAGAGGTCGGTGACTGTGGTGCTTAAGAAGGTGACTGATGATATTATCAAGGTGAATAAAGTGGTAACCCAAGCTACAGAAAAATGGGCTAGGTTGATCAAGGAACGTGCTGCCTTTTTGAGGTCTAGGGCCTTATCCAAAACTCTTAAGATCTTTGCTTGGGCATATTGGGTTCCGGTGCAACGCAGCGGAAGTGTAATTTCAAAAATGAAACTAAATTCACACCAAAAATCCTAAAACAGGAACCCTTAAATAAGACTAGATCATATGACAAACATATCTATGTAAATTAGGATTAGGGTACCAACCTGTAATCGCTAATTCCAACAAAATTTGATGTTGAAGAGGCTAATTGATTTCACCAGGCATCCAAGTGTCCGCCCTCCGATGGTGATCTACACAGAGCAATGATCAAGAAAACTCTATCTTCTTTTCAATGGTTCCTTCTATTGAGTTCTTCTTCCTAGAACTCAATTGCTTGGACTATGGCTTGAATTCCTCCACACAAGAGCTTGCCTCCCTTTCCTTGACCTCTTCTCCTCCTTCCACTAAGACCTTGGCCCTTTAGACACCCTTGTCTTGAGGAAAAGACCTTGTCCTAAGAGGACAAAGGCTTGTCTTAAGTTGGAGGAGAAATTAAGACAATGATGTCTTAATGTAAGAAAGAAAGGAACAAATCAGAACTCCTTTCTTTCCTTTACCGTCGGAGACTTTTACTCTTCTTCTTGTTCAGTAGCAGAGTTTCGACAGAGGTGTACTCTGTAAAGGAAACAGTGCAAGAGCAAGAAAAGAATAAAAGAGTCTTTAGGAGAGGAAGAAAGAAAAACATTCCCCTGTTCTGATTTTCCCGACCCTTTAAATAGATCTCAGATAGGCGCCCACACACCTCTCCGTAAACACCCATCTCACGCCCTTCTGATTTTCTCACGCCCCTTCCCACTTTCTCACGGCCCTTCAGATTAAATCCCACAGCCTTTCTTAAAGAAAAAGTCGCGGTGTTTTAAAAAGAAAGGAGTCGCGACTTTTCATCTCCGAAGAGATGTTATTTCGCGCGCCCGGGAAGAGTCAGCATTTTTCTTCTTTCTTAAAAACTTTCCAGCCGTTGGATTCCCATCCAAGGGCACATAGGTGAGGCACTAATTCTTAAGAAAAGAGGCCGCCCCAAATAAAATCATCGGAGAATTAAGTGGGGTGCGCCAAGAGTCCATGCGCCATGGACTCTTCCAAATGGCGCGCCAAGAGTCCATTAGCGCATGGACTCTTGGCATTTTGGCGTGAAAAATGCTAAGGGGCGGGTGGGGGCTAGCCTAGGTGCATGGCTAGCCAATAGGGTTAGCCATAATCCCTATTTTCACAATTAGAGTTTAATTAGATCCAATTAGAACCCAATTTGAACCAATCCGGAACCCTAATTCAAATCCGATTCGAATAGAAGCTAGGGTTTGCAACACCTGCTAGAGTGTTATCCTGCAAAGATGATTTAATCACAAATTAAACTCTTGATCAATCCTCTTAAGTGTGTGTCCCATTGGGTTCCACATCTAGCCAGCAGTGGGTTCGAATACAAGTTGACCTAATTTGATTAGAACTCATTCTAATCGATTTAGGTCAAACCGGGCTTACCCGATTTGATCAATTAGGACTCTTCCTAATAAGTGATCTTTGAATTTGATCAACCCACAAGACAAGATTGACGTCTAGCAACGTGTCATGTCTACCCGGAAGATATGGAAATTCTGGTGAAATACCAAAATTACCCTTCAGTAGATAGTTACCGTACAATTAAATCTTTTGATCAGCCTGCACCCAAAATATAACTATGGATATGGATATATGTCAAATCCAATATTATATTTATTTCTAGCTTAATCTTATATTGATGATTCAATTATCTTGATATTAGAAACCATCTCTAATATCTTTACTTTGATCAAAGATTCCCTGAATCATCATCCGATTGTTAACTAGCTGGATGCAATCTCCTCTTACCAAGAGTGATCGATTCCTTATTGACCTACTCATTACCTTCATATCCAATTCACCATTCCCAGTATCAATCCTGTGCATGACTCAATGTCATGATTAGGATCGAACCAAAGCATGGGTTCATGTACATAAGGTACTTATGGCAGTCTCAGGTCAAAGGATTACTTGTACCACTCCCACTATGAGAACCTTCTATTGACATGTAGCTAAGACTCCATTAGATATTCTCAAGTTGGATCATATCAGTGAACTCATTCTCCAATGAGCATCCACATCCCAGTATTAGTGTCATACACAAGTGACTGTGAGAGCAGTCACCCTTTCCAGTATACATGGGATGTGCTAGTCTTACCGGAAAACCCTGATCCCCTACTCAGGGTTTCTTTGACTAGGATTACTTTAGATTAAGGTTTTAAGATTTTAGGTCTCACTGGTATGATCTCATCATAACCCAATCTATGGGGTTCATCATATAATATAAACACAGCGTATGATGAAAAATAATGCCTTTATTTAAAAAATTGCCAATTACAATGGTTTGGGAGATACAACATAGATTGGCTTGTAGGGTATATCCCTTTCAATCTCCCACTTGCACTAAAGACAATCGCCTTTAAATCTTAATCCCATACACTCGAGGTGGCGATCAAAATCTCGCTGTGGTAGAGCCTTAGTGAACGGGTCTGCTACATTGTTCTTTATATCAACTCTATTTATGTAGACATCTTGTCTTTCTACTATTTCTCAGACGAGATGGAAGCATCTCAGAATGTGCTTGGACTTATGATGAGCTCTTGGTTCCTTAGCTTGAGCAACAGCCCCAGTGTTGTCACAGTAAAGTGGCACTGGGTTTTCAATCTCAGGAACAACACCCAACTCTGTGATGAACTTCTTCATCCAGACTGCTTCCTTGGCGGCTTCACTGACAGCTATGTATTATGCCTCTGTGGTTGAGTCAGCTACAGTCTGCTGTTTGGTACTCTTCCAACTCACTGCTCCACCATTTAGGATAAAAACATATCCCGAAATGGATTTGCTATCATCAGGGTTTGATTGAAAACTAGAATCAGAATAAGCTTCTAGTTTAAGATCAGAATCACCATAAACCAAAAAAATATTCTTAGTCCTTCTCAGGTACTTAAGAATATTTTTAACTGCTTTCCAATGATCCTCTCCTGGATCAGCCTGAAACCTACTGACAATGCCTAAAGCATATGCCACATCAGGCCTGGTACATAACATGGCATACATTATGGACCCTATTGCCGAAGCATAAGGTATAGAATTCATTCTATTTCTTTCTTCAGGTGTCTTAGGAGACATCCTTTTAGAAAGATGTATGCCTTGACTCATAGGAAGATAACCTCTTTTACTTCCATCCATGCTGAATCTTTTCAGCACTAAGTCAATGTACCTAGATTGGGATAAACCTAGCATCCTCTTAGATCTATCTCTATAGATCTTAATACCTAGTATATAGGATGCTTCTCCCAAATCTTTCATGGAAAACTGGTTTGATAGCCAAACCTTGACTGATTACAACATTGGGATATCATTCCCAATATGGAGTATGTCATCTACATACAGAACCAAGAAGACTATGGCACTCCCACTAGTCTTCTTATAAACACAGGGTTCATCCACATTTTTGAAAAAACCAAACCTTTTAATAGTTTCATCAAAGCTGATGTTCCAACTCCTTGAAGCTTGCTTTAATCCATAAATGGATTTCTTTAGCTTGCATACTTGATTAGGTTTATTCTTTGAAATAAAACCTTCTGGCTGTGACATGTAGACTTCTTCCTCAAGAAAACCATTGAGGAATGCAGTCTTCACATCCATCTGCCAGATCTCATAATCGTGGTATGCTGCTATAGCAAGTAAAATCCGAATTGATTTGAGCATGGCAACAGGTGAGAATGTTTCATCATAATCAATTCCCTGTTTTTGTCTAAAACCTTTAGCCACTAATCTGGCTTTATAGGTTTCAACTTGGCCATCAGCCCCAATCTTTTTCTTATAGACCCATTTGCACCCAATAGGATTAAGACCCTCTGGTGCTTCAACCAAAGACCATACTTGGTTTACATACATAGAGTCTATCTCGGATTTCATGGCTTCTTGCCATCTATCTGAATCAGTACTCAAGATAGCTTCCGTATAGGTCAGAGGTTCATCATTTTGAATGACTTGGACTTCATTATTTTCAATAATAAACCCATACCACTTAGGTGCCCGTGGCACTCTATCAGACCTACGGGGAGGAGTTTTGTGTTCTGGTTCTGTCCTAAATATATGTTCTAATGGTTGAGAACTGTCTATCTATGTTTCTTGTACTTCTCCAAGTTCAACAGTTCTACCATTGCCCTTTTCTAAAATGAACTCTTTTTTTAAAAAAGTGGCATGCCTGCTGACATAAATCTTTTGTTCAGTAGGATGGTAGAACAGATATCCTCTACCCTCTTTAGGATATCCGACAAATAGACATTTATCCGCTCTAGGTTCTAACTTATGTCCAAAATTTCTTTTAACATAAGCTGGACATCCCCATACCTTAAAATATTTAAGATACGGTTTCTTTCCACTCCAAATTTTATATGGAGTACTAACAACGGATTTAGAAGGTACCTTGTTCAGAATATAAAGAGCAGTTTCTAGGGCATGACCCCAGAAGGAAATGGGTAAATTTGTGAAGCACATCATGGATCGTACCATATCTAATAAGGTACGATTCCTCCTTTCAGCTATACCATTTAGCTGTGGTGTATAAGGAGGAGTCCATTTAGAAAGAATTCCATTAACTTTAAGATAGTCTAAAAACTCCGTGGATAAGTATTCTCCTCTTCGATCAGAACGAAGAACTTCAATACTTTTCCCGGTTTGTTTTTCTACCATACTTTGATACTCCTTAAATTTATCAAAGGCTTCAGATTTATGTTTCATAAGATACACACATCCGAACCTAGATAAATCATCTATAAAAGTGATAAAATATGAGTATCCACCTCTGGCCTGAGTTGTCATTGGACCACATACATCAGTATGTATAAGTCCTAATAACTCAGTTGACCTTTCTCCATGTCCGGTAAATGGAGTCTTGGTCATCTTACCCATGAGACATGATTCGCAAGTTCCTAATGATTCATACTCATAAGGATCAAGGAATTTTTCCTTATATAACTTGCTTATCCTAGACTTATTAACATGACCAAGTCGATGATGCCAAAGTAAAGTATCATTAAAGTCTTTTATTTTTCTTTTATTATTGACATGAAAAATACTATCATTGGAAGAAAGAGTTAAGAGCCCATTGCTAAATATGCCAGAACAAATAATTTTATTAGATAACATTATCGAGCAACCAGAGCTCGTTACATCCATTACATATCCTTGTTTTAATAACAAAGGAATAGATATAATATTCATAATAATCTTTGGCATATAGTAACAATTTTCTAACTCCAAGATCTTCCCTAAAGGCAACTTCAGAATATAGGTCCCTACAGCTTCTGCTTGGATGATATCACCACCAGCACCGTAGAGATTGAAGTCGCCTTCCTTCAATACTTTAAACTTGTGGAGGTCCTACAAAGATTTGCATATATGGTAACCACAAGCGGTATCCAATACCCAAGTATTTGATATAAACAAATTTAATGTCAATATAGTATGTATCTCATACATACCTTTTGGTGCATCTGACGTACCAAGCTTCACAGTTGCAAGGTAAGCCTTGCAATTCCTTTTCCAATGTCCCGCTTTTCTGCAAAAGAAACAGGTTGACTGTTTTTGAGGCCTTCTTTCCTTTCTTATTCTTATTGATGCCACCATTAGGGTTTAGCCTCCTATTAAAAACCTTTTTGCCTGATTTCTTCTTATTGGTCTTATCAACAAGAAGAAGTGGAGCCTTTTCTTTCTTAACGTGGCTCTCTGCTATTTTTAACATATTTAACAGATCAGGCAAGGAAGTGTTCAGTTTGTTCATATGATAATTCAAGACAAACTGAGAAAATGACTCCGGGAGT
This sequence comes from Areca catechu, assembly GCA_021397845.1. NCBI lineage: Eukaryota > Viridiplantae > Streptophyta > Magnoliopsida > Arecales > Arecaceae > Areca > Areca catechu. The sequence goes on along the minus strand of CM038040.1, from coordinate 150,731,895 downwards.
GATTGCAGGATTAAATCCTGATTCAGCTCCCCATCCATAATAAATCCTAATTGACCCAATCTGGTGATTAAGTCAATTACCTTCAGAACATAATCCTGAACGAATGTTCCCTCTGTCATCCTTGCACGGAATAACTGCTTAGATATTTCGTATCTAGCAGTTCTGCTTTGTTCTCCATAAAGCTCTTTTAAATTGAGCATTATGGATTGAGTATCCATACTGTCATGCTGCCTCTGTAACTCATTGGTCATAGAGGCCAGTATGATACACTTGATAGTGAGGGAGTCATTCTGCCACATTTTGTATGTGGCCATATCTTCCTGCGTGGCATCATCCCCTAGTGGATTAAGACTAGGGGTATCAAGATTATAAGAAAGTTTTTCTGAACTCAGTACAATCTTTAAGTTTCTCAACCAGTCCACATAGTTTGGACCAGTCAGTTTGTTGGTATCTAAGATACTTCGCAGTGATAATGAAGATGCCATTTATCTACATTTAATAAAGAACAATACATAAGCAAACAACCATGAAATGACTTACATAATTAAATTAGGTCTTCAATTTAATTATGTCTCCCACTATTTTATCAAAAATCATAGCCCTCACTATGATAATCGAGAAAAAAAAAACTTGATTGATTTTTCTTAGTGAGATTGAGATCCTAATAACTTATAAAAGATCTTGCAGAAAACACAACAAATCTTTTATAAGCTCAAAGATAGGAAACTCTTCCAATTATATCTCATATAATTCTCAAAATAACTTGGCCTCTAGAACATTATTAGTCTTGCAGAAAAACACAACAAACCATAATGTTCTAGTTAAGTCAAGACCCTTTCATTTCTATACAGTCAGTACTCAAATATAATACCCTTGCAGATAACACAACAAGGCATTATACTGAATATACTATAAGCATATCTATGCACTAGACTAATATTATGTCAATCACCATATTAGGTCTTGCAGATAACACAACAAACCTAATGTGGTTCATAACACAATAATGATCCAGCATGAAGGAAGGCCAATATATATAGTATTTTTAACACTAAGCATTTTAGTCAAGATTTAAATATAATCAAATCGGCTAGGAAAGTGGAAGAGATGTGGGAGTCCCCCCGTTGCTTTCCTAGACACCAATAAAAATTGGCTAGGTCAGTCAACGGAACCAATTAAAAACCACGATTCTCTTTACCTTCCCAAAACCACCTTTCTAGACACCGAATGATCAATTGTTCATCATGACTAGTGATGCTTATTAGTTAAATATACTATGACTTAATATAATTTTAAGAGGAGGGTTTTATAAAATTGCCAGTACATTCTTATAGAACAAATCACAATAATATCACTCTGATAAACAAATATGTGCAAAGTGTGTCATCATACTAGGACAACCATTTACCACATAATGGATCCACCATTATGCCAGGGCAACCTTATTTCAGTATGATGACTTCAAAACTAATCATATCTCTATAATAATTAGGATTTGAGTGAAAAAATCCTAACTAGTGGCATACACCAAAACATATTTGCAACAAAAATATGCTAAGTGTTATAGCATATTAGGACTTAAAAACCCTAATATGTAACACACAAAATATCATAGATCATAGTCCTAATTAAGGTGGCTCTGATACCACTGTTGGGTTCTGGTGCAATGCAGCGGAAGTGTAATTTCAAAAATGAAACTAAATTCACACCAAAAACCCTAAAATAGGAACTCCTTAAATAAGACTAGATCATATGACAAACATATCTATGTAAATTAGGATTAGGGTACCAACCTATAATCGCTAATTCCAACAAAATTTGATGTTGAAGAGGCTAATTGATTTCACCAGGCGTCTAAGTGTCCGCCCTCTGATGGTGATCCACACAGAGCAATGATCAAGAAAACTCTATCTTCTTTTCAATGGTTCCTTCTATTGAGTTCTTCTTCATAGAACTCAATTGCTTGGACTATGGCTTGAATTCCTCCACACAAGAGCTTGCCTCCCTTTCCTTGACCTCTTCTCCTCCTTCCACTAAGACCTTGGCCCTTTAGACACCCTTGTCTTGAAGAAAAGACCTTGTCCTAAGAGGACAAAGGCTTGTCTTATGTTGGAGGAGAAATTAAGACAATGATGTCTTAATGTAAGAAAGAAAGGAACAAATCAGAACTCCTTTCTTTCCTTTACCGTCGGAGACTTTTACTCTTCTTCTTGTTCAGTAGCAGAGTTTTGATAGAGGTGTACTCTGTAAAGGAAACAGTGCAAGAGCAAGAAAAGAATAAAAGAGTCTTTAGGAGAGGATGAAAGAAAAACATTCCCCTGTTCTGATTTTCCCGACCCTTTAAATAGATCTCAGATAGGCACCCACACACCTCTCCGTAAACACCCATCTCACACCCTTCTGATTTTCTCACGCCCCTTCCCACTTTCTCACGGCCCTTCAGATTAAATCCCACGGCCTTTCTTAAAGAAAAAGTCACGGTGTTTTAAAAAGAAAGGAGTCGCGACTTTTCATCTCCGAAGAGATGTTATTTCGCGCGCCCGGGAAGAGTCAGCGTTTTTCTTCTTTCTTAAAAACATTCCAGCCATTGGATTTCCATCCAAGGGCACACAGGTGAGGCGCTAATTCTTAAGAAAGGAGGCCATCCCAAATAAAATCATCGGAGAATTAAGTGGGGCGCGCCAAGAGTCCATGCGCCATGGACTCTTCCAAATGGCGTGCCAAGAGTCCATTAGCGCATGGACTCTTGGCATTTTGGCATGAAAAATGCTAAGGGGCGGGTGGGGGCTAGCCTAGGTGCATGGCTAGCCAATAGGGTTAGCCATAATCCCTATTTTCATAATTAGAGTCTAATTAGATCCAATTAGAACCCAATTTGAACCAATCCGGAACCCTAATTCGAATCCGATTCAAATAGAAGCTAGGGTTTGCAACACCTGCTAGAGTGTTATCCTGCAAAGATGATTTAATCACAAATTAAACTCTTGATCAATCCTCTTAAGTGTGTGACCCATTGGGTTCCACATCTAGCCAGCAGTGGGTTCGAATACAAGTTGACCTAATTTGATTAGAACTCTTTCTAATCGATTTAGGTCAAACCGGGCTTACCCGATTTGATCAATTAGGACTCTTCCTAATAAGTGATCTTTGAATTTGATCAACCCACAAGACAAGATTGACGTCTAGCAACGTGTCATGTCTACCCGGAAGATATGAAAATTCTGGTGAAATACCAAAATTACCCTTCTGTAGAGAGTTATCGTACAATTAAATCTTTCGATCAGCCTGCACCCAAAATATAACTATGGATATGGATATATGTCAAATCCAATATTATATTTATTTCTAGCTCAATCTTATGTTGATGATTCAATTATCTTGATATTAGAAACCATCTCTAATATCTTTACTTTGATCAAAGATTCCCTGAATCATCATCCGATTGTTAACTAGCTGGATGCAATCTCCTCTTACCAAGAGTGATCGATTCCTTGTAGACCTACTCATTACCTTCATATCCAATTCACCATTCCCAGTATCAAACTTGTGCATGACTCAATGTCATGATTAGGATTGAACCAAAGCATGGGTTCATGTACATAAGGTACTTATGGCAGTCTCAGGTCAAAGGATTACTTGTACCACTCCCACTATGAGAACCTTCTATTGACATGTAGCTAAGACTCTATTAGATATTCTCAAGTTGGATCATATCAGTGAACCCATTCTCCAATGAGCACCCACATCCCAGTATTAGTGTCATACACAAGTGACTGTGAGAGCAGTCACATTTTCTAGTATACATGGGATGTGCTAGTCTTACCGGAAAATCCTGATCCCCTGCTCAGGATTCCTTTGACTAGGATTACTTTAGATTAAGGTTTTAAGATTTTAGGTCTCACTGGTATGATCTCATCATAACCCTAAAATCATAGCCCTAATCTATGGGGTTCATCATATAATATAAACACATCGTATAATGAAAAATAATGCATTTATTTAGAAAATTATCAATTACAATGGTTTGGGAGATACAACATAGATTAGCTTGTAGGGCATATCCCTTTCAGGGCATATGGCCTTGGCTTTGGGAGGTGCAAGGCTAAGGTTAGGTGGCCTTTTCCCTTCGTTGATAACAATCTTCTGGTCTTGCAGGAGGCCGGAGTTAAGGATGGTCGAAGGGTTTAAGTAGGATCTCTTGTTGCTACTCCAGCTAAACCTCTTGCCATTTCTTGAGCTCTTGAGATCATGGCTGATGCCGAGTTTAAGGCCTCCATCAATGCATAATTTTTGTTATTTTCTTCCTTCTTCTTCCTTCTACTTCTTTCTCTCTCTCTCTCTCTCTCTCTCTCTCTCTCTCTCTCTCTCTCTTTCTTTCTTTTCTTTTTTGTAATGGAAAAAATTTGTAATGAAAAGCAATGAATGGATCTTACTTTCCGTTTGCCCTCTTCATTTGCATTTTACTTAACTCCGAAGTATATCAGATGCGATACTCAAAGCACTTATACCTGAATTGGAGTTCATAATTGAAACACTTTTGAGTGTTAGGTGGGGCCTAAGGCCTTAGTAGTTATGAGATTGGATCATTCCGTGCACTAGATGGGGGCCTATGGGCCTTAATGCTTTGAGATCAAAACATTTTTTCACATACTAGATGGGGCCTACGGGCCTCAGCCCTTCTGAGATTAGAATATTTCTACCCACTAGTTAGGATTTACGGGCCTTAGCACTTTGAGATCAGAATATTTCTGTGCACTTGATGGGGCCTATGAGCCTTTGCGCTTTGAGATTGGAGCATTTCTGTGTGTTAGATGGGGCCGAGGGGCCATAGTGCTTTGAGATTGGAATATTTTTGCATGCTAGATGGGGCCTATGGGTCTTAGTGCTTTGAGATTGAAACATTTCTACATGCTAGACGGGGCTTATGGGTTTAGCACTTTGAGATTGGAGCATTTCCACGCACTGGATGGGGCCTACAAGCCTTAGCACTTTGAGATTGGAGCATTTTCATTGCTGGATGGGGCTTACGGGCCTTAATGCTTTGAGATTGGAGCATTTGTGCATGATGGATGGGGTCTATAGGCCGTAGTACTTTGATATCGGAACATTTTTATGCACCAGATGGGCCATACGGGCCTTATTTAAGATCAGAGCATTTCTGTGTGCTTGAGGGTTAGGGTCTATGGGCCTTAGCGCTTTGAGATTGGAACATTTTGCATGCTAGATGGGGCCTGCAGACCTTAGTGCTTCGAGATAGGAACATTTTCATGTGTTGGATGGGGCCTACGGGCCTTAGCACTTTGAGATTGGAACATTTCAACATGCTAGATGGGGCCTATGAGCCTTAGCATTTTGAGATTGGAACATTTGCATGCATTGGATGGGGTATCCTTCTAGTGTCATTTTTGTTGGCCGATCTCTCAATCCTCGACATTAAGGATTTTATTCAAGTCGCAAGAGAGGACAAAGAGAAGCAATCCATCTTTATCAATGCTTAAATATTATGGGCTTAGGAGTGTAATGAGGGTATACCCTTTGTGTTTTCGACATTGTGAATTCTAGGCCCCTCTAATTTGTGTGCCTAGTTGTGAGGGATCTTCAATTTGGATTCTTGGTCCCTGGCTGCCAGTTAATTCTGGGATTGTGTGATAACGTCTAGTGGCATGTTGGTCTTTGTTATGCTTTAGATCATTTTTCTACTAAGTTGGAGGTTTGGCCACTTTATTGGCTTTGCCTAGTGAGGGATCTAGAGATGTGATAAGAGCTGATCCGATTGGATTTGGTGCGGTGATCCTTAGGTGGCAACCAAAAGGGTATTTATTATTCCCCTAATTGGTGCTTCCTTTCTTCTAGTACTCTACATAGTATTTAATATCGTAGTCCTTGGAATAGAACATTTCAAAAAGGGGGCACCCTAGCACCCTTTTCATGGAAGGTGTAGTCTTTGAAGTGATTGAAGCTGCACCATATTGTTAGATATATATCCTAGAAGCCAATCAGGTTGACATATATGCTTATTCTAGGATATAGTTTTGTATTTGATTATTCTATTATTAATAATATTGGACTTTTAATTCCATTCATGTTGTGTATGTATCTATGAATCATCCATGAAATTAATAAGATGATGATACGTATTCTTAAGAGTTAAGAATTTGAGATATGTGTCATTGGTGATTAATTTCTAAACGCTTCCAATTAGTGAATTATCATGGGGATGATAATAGATCCGATGAGATTGGTGCATGGATCACTTCTCTTTTAGGATAAATGAATCTCAAATCTAAAGTGTGGGAACACTGGAGCAAGAGTGTAAATAATTATTAGTGTAGAGAAATAGATATTAAAATTTTTTAAACATGATTTATCAATTAAATCATAGCATTCGAAATCCTAACTAGGATTTACTTGCATATATCAATGAAATAGAATGAGTAATTGTAAATAAATGCATATCTGGATGATGATTATTTGATGCCGGTCTATAATCCATGAGGCCCTCGAGCACAAGCCCTCCAATGATGATTCACACAGTAACCTCTTAAGGACCATTCTAATCAAAGAAACCTACTGAAAACTCTTCTCAAGAACTTCAACCTTTCTTCTTCTTAAAGAGATGCACACCTAACTCGTGTGATTTCTACTCAAGAAATACTAAACCCTTTTCCCCATTCCTCCCCTCAACTCTCTCAATCTTTTTTAAGACTAAGATCATTGGACCTCCAATCTTTAGAAGCCCTCTTATTTATAGCCTTCATGCCAAAACCTTTTTGACATAGGAGTCTAATTATGATGACCTTTCAATCCACTCTAGCCTTTATCAAAACTCGATCAAGAGAAGGACTCTTCCTTGGATGCCAACTTTTGGTGTGGAAAAGAGATAGCTTTGGCATGGAGAAAGGGTACCAAGAGGGGTGCCAAATCATGGAAAGAGCCCCTTAGGAGAAGGAATTCTCCTTTGGGGTGGGGAATATTTCTTGCGCCAACCCTTGGCACTAATAATTCCCAACGCAACATTTATTTTGGTGCTAACTAATCCCTATCCAATAGGGGCATTGAGGAGAGAGATTCCTAGGTGTAGGACTCTTCCAACTCCTCTTCACACTAAAAAATTGGTATGAGAAGAGTATATGGCACCTCATATTTTTGGATGCCATTAGGAGTCCTTCAACTAGGTTTAGGATTTTGATCAAGCCAAAATTGATCTTTCGGTTGATTAAGAATTTGGATCTAACCTATATTTTAGCAAGTCTATTAGATTCATTAAATTTATAATAAATCTAACTAGATTAGGTCTGTAATTGATTCCCTATTGTATATGATCCATTGGATCTATACCTAGCCAATAGTAGACAGATTCAAATCTAATCAATTAGGTCAAACTTAAAGCTCTAATTAATTAGATCTCTTTCTAATTAATTGCTGAATTAAACTCTTTAATTTATGTAAATCCACAACCAAGATTAATATCTAGCAACTATCATGGTTATCCGGAAGATGTGGAATCTTGATGGAATTACCAAAATATCCTTCTAGCATGAATTACCATATAATTCAATCTCCGATCATACAATATCTCAAAAAGGCCATGGGCATGAAATTGTGTCAAGCTAAATACATAACCATATATATCTTGATCCAAAATGATGACTTGATTGATGAAACATTAAAAACTCTTTCTGATTTTTATCCTGCTTTGGTCAAAGACTCCAAAGTCATCATCCTATGAGATCACATAGGATGTTTTATCCTCTTACAAGGAGTAATCGATCCTTTGTTGACCACTCACAACTTTCATGCACACATCACCATGCCAGATTATCCCATACATGTTTCAAAGAGTCATGCTAGGGTATGACCAAAGTATAGATTCATGTGTATTAGGTACCATAATGATTTCAGGTCTAAGGATCACTTGCACTATTTTTACTAGAGAACCATCTATTGATATGCTTATGAGGCTCAATTACACATTCTCTCAATAAGTTAGTATAGTAAACTCATTCTCCAATGAGCACCTATGTTGACTCCGTTATTGATTTTGATGATAAGAAAAATGATTAAGTATAAAGTTGAGTACTAATGGTTTCCTTGAAGTATGTTTTTATTGAAAAAGGTGCTCACAAATTTGAAGAAATTGAATTGATTGAAGAAGCCAAGTATGGATGAAAAGATCTGCTTAAAGAAGTCTTGGACAATCAAAGTTTGCTTGAATGGTCAATTGAGTGAAGCATGAATGCGTTTCAGCACAAGTTCAGACTTTTCTGTGAAGATTTCAGTGAGGTGTTGACTCAAAGTATTGACACATGACACAAAGTATCGATACATGTAAGTGAAGTGTCGACTCAAGCCAGTACGCAATGATGTTTCAGATGGCACGACTGAAGTGTCAACACATGGACCTGAAGTGTCGATTCAAAGTGTCGACACATGGATCAGCTCATCGCCTAAGATTTTCAAGCTACAGAACTTGCTGAAAATAAAGAACTGCTGAAGTGTCGACACATGGAAGAGAAGCGTCGACTCAAAGTATCGACTCACCTGAGAAAGTGTCGACACATTTGAGATTTTTAGAGAACAAGATTGAAGATATTTGAACTGGGTGTCGATTCATGAAGTTCAAGTGTTGACAGGAAGTGTCAACTCATAGCCTGAAGTATCGACACATGGAGTTCTGGCAACAGTAACGGCTAGTTTTTCAAATGTAGAACTCGACCCTTTTGCCCTTCAATGGCTAGTTTTTCAAGTCTAATGGCTAGAAACCTATTTTGAGGCCTTGAAAAGGTATTTATATGCTCCAAATCAAATCAAAAAGATAACCATTAAGAACCATTGATGAGAATAAAATAGAAGCATTCAAGAGTGAAGAAAAGTGAGCTTTAACTCCTATTCAATGAAGATTCAACCACTCTCAAGCAAAGCAAGCCTCCAAGCATTCAAGATCCTTCAAGAGCATTGAAGATCATCCATTCTTGAGCATTCAAGAGGCTTCAACAAGTTCAAAGCATCTCTACATCAAGCTTCAAAGAGATACCTGCTTTATTTTAGAAAGCTTACTTTGTTTCTTTACTTCAAATATTTATTTGTTGTAAGGGTTCTTTGTTAGCCTATTGTAAAACCAAGGAAGGTTATTGGTGAGCCTTTGAAAACCATTTAGGTTGGTGGTTAGCCCGCAAAACCACTTAGATTCTTGGTTAGCCTGGAAAACTAAGGGAGGTTGGTGGTGAGCCTTAAAACCATTTAGGTTTTTGGTTAGCCCGTAAAACCAAGTGAGGTTTTGATTTGTTGGCCTTGTGAAAATAAGTTGGGTTTTTGATTAGTGAGCCCGCAAAACTAATCAATTGTAATCGATGTGATTATAGTGATTTCCAAGAATATCTTGGGGAGTGGATGTTGGTGCATTGAATAGCACCGAACCACTATATTTCTTGGTCTTTGTGGTTGATTGATCTCTCTACTTGCTTTTCATTTATTGATCTTTATTTTCGCTGCACTTTTATTTTAGAGCTTTACATTTGAATTCATAGTACCTTGCTTAATTAATTGTTGGATTGGATTGCATTGCATAAAGTAAATAGTTTTTTAGAGACCCAATTCACCCTCCCTCTTGGGTTGCTTACTAGGCAACAAATGGTATCATAGTCCTGTTCTCAGTGTATAGGCTTTAGCACCTTGAGTAAAGATCTATGGCAGCCCTAATTGGTACTAGCGTAGTTAAGGGTCAAGCCTCAAATAGACCTCCATTTTTTAATGGATCAAATTATACATATTGAAAAACTAGGATGAGAATTTATATGCATTCTATTGATTATAATTTGTGAAGAGTTGTAGATAAAGGTCCTCATATTCCTTCAGTTGTGGTTAATGGTGTTTCCATCCCAAAGCTCGAAGATGATTGGGATGAAAATGACATTAAGCAATCCGAGATCAATGCCAAGGCAATGAATCTCCTCTATTGTGCATTAAATCCTAGTAAATTTAATAGGATATCTACATGCACCTCTGCTAAAGAAATATGGGACACACTTGAAGTTACCCATGAGGGTACCGATCAAGTAAAAAATACTAAAGTGAACATGTTAGTGCACACATATGAGATATTCTGAATGGAACCTAATGAATCTATCATTGATATGTACACAAGATTCACAAATATTGTAAATGGAATGAGAAATCTTGGAAAGGTAATGTCTAACGCTGATCTTGTGAATAAAATCTTCAGGTCACTTCCAACATCGTGGGATTCGAAGGTGATCGCAATCCAAGAAGCCAAGGACGTTGACAAACTGATAGAAAAAGTGCCTTAAGAGCCAATCACTATAAGGGCCTTTTTGTAAACTTTCACTCATGTATGACATATTTTTATATTAATAAAGGCATTTGATTCATCATATACTACTGTGTTATATTTTTTGTTGATTATGATAAACCCCATAAATTAGGGCAATGGAGTTAGGGTTATGATGGAGTTCATAACAATGATACCTACTTCTTATAAACCTTAATCTAGAATGTTCCTAGTCATTGGACCATCGATTCGGGTATCGATGAATCCGGAAAAACTAGCTTATCCTATGTATGCTCAGTTGATGAGGGTGGTTGATCTCACAACCACTTGTGTAGATATACTAATACTAGGATAAGAGTGCTCATCAGGGTATGAGTATACTGGATTGATCCGCACCGGGACTATCTTATGGAAGTCTTACTACTTGTCAAAAGATAGATCCCAGAGTAGAAGTTGTGCATGTGATCTTTAGACCTGAGGTCACCATGGTTCCTTGTGCACACTAAGCCATACTTTGGTTCATACTCATTTATGCCATTGCGACATGTACGGGGTGTTCTGGGTATGGTGGAAGGTGTACGAAGGATGTGAGTGGACCAACAAATAATCGATCATTCCTAGTAAGAGAAATTGTTATCCCATGCAATCTCTTCGATGAGTGACTCAAGGAGCCTTTGATCAAAGCAGGATGAGATTAGTGGAATCTAATCAGTCATCAGCTGAGTCCTCATGATCGAGCTGAGATTCAATATGATGAAGTGTTAGGGTTTGACATCTATCCATACCTATCACTTAATGGGATAATGGGAGATTGAAAGATTGAATTACACGGTAACTTACTACTAAAGGATATTTTGGTATTTTCTACCAAATTCCTCATCTTCTGGGTAGGCATGACACGTTGCTAGACGTCATTCTTGTCTTATAGGTTTTCATGAACCAATTGGTTTGGTTTCATGAGTCAATTTGATGTGTGATTCAAATTGGACAATTAGGTGAGCCAATTTGATCTAATTAGGTCAATCAGGTTCGATCGGATCGAATCAGCTCAAACCTAAACCTACTGCTAGCTAGATGTGGAACCCAATGGGTCATACACAATAGAGACTTGGCCAAGGAAGTCATTCATGATTTAATTAGGGCCATAGGATCCTAATTGGTTAGCCAGATTGCATAATAGCATATGTAGGCTAACCTAATTCCTAACCCAATTGGATTGGATCTGGTTGCTTGCTAATTGGGCTAACCTAATTATGAAAAACCTAAATTAGGTTGAGTCCTAAGTGGGGCTAGCCAAATTAGAGCTTAATCTGATTTTAATTTGGACTTAAGGGCATTTTAGGTGCCATATATGAAGAGTCCTAATGGCATGGGACTCTTGGTACCTAAATGATACCTTAACTTCAAAAGGGCACAGAAGGGCCTACAGACCTCTGATCTGAAAATAAAAGATATGGTTAGAAAGCTTATTTGATGCCCTTTCCAATGACATCCATATTACATATGTTTTACCAAGTCAATTTGATGCTTTGGGTAGACTAAATGGAAAGGGAAAGACTATTGGCGCCCTTTGGCGCACCCGGGAGAATAAGTGGCACGCAGAAGGACTGAGTCCTTCTACAGATGAGACTCTAAGAGTTTCATTAGGAAGGTGCCTCTTCATTTTATCCCCACGATCTTAAGAAGTCTAATAGCCGGTTTAAAGTTTAAAGGGATGGCTTGAAGAGGTGTGAAAGGTGGCACACACATGAAGAGTCGCGCCTCTTCATATGCGCATGCACAACAGAGGGCAGAGTCCTTCTGCCTCTGAAACTCTTCAAGCCTCACATTACTTTGGATTAGAAGAGGCATCTCTCTATCTCAGAAACTGGTATTTGACACATGGCATGATGGGGATTGATCTGGTAAGTGAAAGAACATAGATATGACTCTCCATTCCCGAAGAGTCTTATCAAATATGATGTTTCATATATGATAAGAATTATCGGGATGCATTTCATGCCCCATCTGAGATTATAAATAGGGGGTACGGTGAAATGAGAAAGGACTACTTCGATCTTCTAAGAGTCTGAGTGTTTTATTTTTCCGAGAGTCAGAGTGTTCTTCCACTTTCTCCCTCCCTCCTTGTTTTAGGACAATACTTGTCTTGTTAAGATAAGTTCTTCTACACTAGGACAAGGCTTGGTTTTAGACATAAGCCTATAGGGTCCCAGAGAAGGGTAGTCCTAGATTCTACAGTGGTTTAGGACAGTGTCTTGAGTGCCCTTCAGTAGGACAGGGTGTCCTACAGTGGTCAATAGATCAAAGGCTGCCGAAAGAGTTCCACTTCTCCAAGCAACTTGAAGAAAGAGTTCTTCGTTGGTCCGAGTTTTGTGTGGATCACCGTTGGAGGGCTAGCGCTTGTGAGCCTTGTGAAAAAAGTTGGATTTCAGCGATCCAGGTATTTTTATTGACTTTATTTGATGATTCATTAGATACTGGAGACATTATCTTCTACACCAGGAGTTTGTCCTTTACTCTGACTATGAAGCACTCCGATTCCTAAACTTCCAGAAAAAGTTGAACCCTAGGCACTCCAAGTGGATATAGTATATCCAAGCCTATACCTTTGTGCTGAAACATCAGGCTGGAACTGAAAATAAGGTAGCTGAGGCCCTTAGCCATCGTGCCTTACTTCTGAACTCTATAAGGGCTGAAGTCATTGGATTTGATCGATTAAAGGAAGAATATGAGACCTGTCCAGACTTCTGTGAAATTTTTCAATCCATTAGTCGAGGATCATCTAGTTCTTATAGTGAGTACACCCTCCAAGATGGTTACCTTTTTAGAAACAATAGATTGTGTATTCCTAAGACCTCACTTAGACAATTCTTGATTTGGGAAACCCATGCAGGAGGCCTAGCTGGTCACTTTGGTAGAAATAAGACCATTTTAGATGTAGAGGACCAATTCTTTTGGCCTAGTTTGAAAAGGGATGTTGCTCACATAGTGTCTAGGTGTCGAACTTGTGCTGTTACCAAGCAGCAGAAGCAAAATACTGGTTTATACACCTCTTTACCTGTACCAGATCGCCCATGGCAAGACCTTAGCATGGACTTTGTACTAGGACTACCTAAGACCCTAAGGAAACATGACTCCATCTGTGTAGTGGTCGATAGGCTTTCAAAAATGGCCCATTTTATAACCGCTCTCAGACCTTTGATGCCTCCAAGGCAGCCCAACTTTTCCTTGATCATGTGGTTAGGTTACATGGCCTTCCTAAGACCATAGTATCCGATAGGGATGTCCATTTCACCAGTTACTTCTAGAAGACCCTTTGGCACTTGTTAGGAACCAAACTTAAGTTTTCCACAGCAACCACCCTCATATTGATGGCCAAATCGAGGTAGTGAATCGAAGCTTAGGAAACCTACTAAGATGCCTTGTAGATGAGAACACCGGGAATTGGGACCTTCTTTTACCTAGAGCCGAATTTACCTATAATAGTTCAATCAATAGGTCTCTAGGTAAGAGCCCATTTGAGGTTGTTCATGGTTACAAACCCAACAAACCTCTTGACCTGATCCCCTTACCCTTGCACGCACGAGTCTCTGAGTCAGCTGAGTTATTTGCATAGCATGTTAGGGACTTGCATAAAGAAATTAGTCAAAAGATTAACATGAGTAATGAACTCTATAAAAATGTGGCTAATTCTCGAAAAAGAGCTAAAGAATTTTTTGCAGGGGATTATGTAATGATCAGGTTTAGGCCTGAGCAGTTCCCTATAGGGACCGTAAAGAAACTACATGCTCGTGGGGCTGGACCTTTCAGAGTAATAAAAAGAGTTGGACCCAATGCCTATGTGCTCGAGTTACCACCTGAGTTAGGTATTAGTTAAACCTTCAACATTTCAGACCTTGTGGAGTATAGGAAACAAGCAACGATACCTAGTGAGCCCTTTGGACCTAACCATTTCCTTGAGAGTGAACCCATCGCAGAGTGTCCACCCATAAATTGGCCTATAAGAGAGGAAAGGATTGAGCGTATCCTGGATGATCAAGCCATCAATACCCGAACAAAGGCTATCAACGGTATTTGGTCCGATGGCAAGGTCGGCTAGAATCCGAGAACTCGTGGATCATCCGAGAGGATCTGTAGTGCCTCAACCTAAACATACTAGAGCAGTACAAGAGCAAAGATGACCCTTACTCGACAGGGTCGAGTTCTTCCCGCTCGGGGAGAATTGGTGCGGGCACCAGGATCAGACAGCGATTGCTAGGACCAATCTGGTTTATTGATTAGGATTTCTGAGTCTTGTAGTCCTTAGTAATGTGTCACTTGAGTCTTGTAATACAAGTGAGCCAATTGAGTCCTGTAATAGAGTTGGACATGTGAGTCTATGTGAGTCCAGTTGAGTTCTTTGTCCAATTGAGTTTTGTCCCAAGTCAAGAGTCCTGTAATTTTGATTTCATCCAAGAAGAAAGTCACCAAGAGTCACTAGGCCCCTCTACCAAAGCAAGAGATCAAGTACCCGGGCCCCTACTCTGGCCCCCAGCCTTGGCACCCAAGAGATGGGCCTTCATGCCTCTAAGCCCAGTGTAGGCGCCCCTCTAGATGGCACCCTTCTTCAGCCCAGCACCCTGCCAGGTCCACACCAACTGGTGCCCTCCCTCAAGCCCAAGATGCCCTAGCCCATCAAGAGAAGGCACCCCATCCCAGGCCTTGCCGCCCCCCAGGGTTTCATGTTTGGCACCCCAGTCCAAGTCCTCTAAAGCTAGCGCCCCAGTCCAAGAAGAAGGCCTGCAGTTGACCAAGTCCACCAGGGTTTTCTTGGCCCTCAAGTAATGTAATTCTAATTTGTTTTGGAGTCCAGGGACCTGGGTAACTCTATAAATACCCACACCTTACCTTTTGTATGAGTATCTCTTTTCATGAAAAAAAAAAGTTTTGATTGACTAGTTTAATTGTTCATCATTCTTGGAGTGGGTGTGAGACTCGTGGTTACTTTGTGTGTGTGGAAACCCTAGCCACCCCTACTACTCTCTCTCTTCTCCTAATCCAAGCTACCCTAGCCTTCTTCCTTCAAACCCTAAGATGCCCAACACCAAGCTCTCCAGGCCACCGCCCATCTTCCTTCTTCCATCCAATCCGCCAACCCCAAATCCTTCAAACCTTGGCCACCCCTTCCATCTCCCTTCCAGGCATTCCCCGAGCCTCCAAGCCACCAAACACTCCATCCTAGGTGCCCCACCCTACTGCGAGGCCACCTAACATCCATGCCAGGCATCCCCTTCTCCAAGCAGGTCGCCAACATCTCCAACAGCCCCTTTTTCTCTTTGTCTTCCATCTACATCCTGTTTCTTATTTTTCTTGACCTCTGTGAACCTAGCCCATGACGTGTGCAGGATCCTTCTGGTGACCACCTCCAAGGAAGAAGCCTTCTTTGCCTCCTGGACCAACTGAAGAAAAGCCTGCTGATCCATGGGACAAATGACTGATCATCTAGGCACCAATCCAGAGTATTGTGCGACCCCGTTTATGGTAGGATCAAACATCATTGCCAGGTAAACACCCAAACCCTCTCCTAACCGGGGGTTTCTCAATCCTCGAGGTCCTATCTTTTATTACTCTGCATGATTTTAATTGCGAGTACTGTAGACTTGTCATTCATACTTTCCTACTGAACTTTGCTATTTTTTGAGACTTTAGACTCTAAAATTAATTCTTAAAAAAATACAAAAAAAATAGTTTACTATTTTTTTTTGTATACATATCATCCCTAGAGTCATCCCGCATCACCTCCGAGCTATGAGCATGGCTAGGGAGGCCGTGCCTGACAAAGGAGCCCACCTAATGAGTTTGCCATGCTGTGAGTCTCACGGTAGATGGCATCCCCCTGCTATCTCCGGGCTGTGAGCATGACTGAGGAGCGCGGGCCTAATGGAGGGGCCTGCATAGTGAGTTTGCCATGCTTTGAGTCACGCGATAGACGTGATACGGGACAACTCTAAGAATGCTAAACATGCAGGAAAATAGTAAACTAATTTTTTTTATGATTTTTATAATTTAGGTTTGTAGGCTAAATTCTCAAAATAAAACAAGAACTAGCAGGAATAAAAGTAATGCAAAGAATCATCGTATCGCAAAATAACTCATGCAAGATAATGAAATAACCAGGACCCAAGAGTTAAGAAACTCCCGGTTTAGGATAGCCACTCTTCATTAAATCAGAGATTAAGAGAACGGAAGGATGTTACCAATCAATGAATTGAAGAACTTCTGATAAAGAGGTCATACAACACTCTGATTGGAGTCTGGATGATGAAGCTTGATTTCCTTGATTAGATAGCTAATTTGGGACAGTCCTGGAGGCAAAGAAGGCCTCCTCGGGAAGGTGAAACACCTCGGGGATCCTGCAAGCATCAGATGTCAATCAAAACAGCAATAACAAAGTAGTAAAAGGGGATTAGGGTTAATAAAAATCTGAAATCAGGCTTTGTTTGTGGTAGCTTGAAGAAGGATGTTGCTCTTTGCTTTGGGCGACCTAGGGCACTCTTCCTTTGGGCGTGTGATGGCTTGGATGGCAGCAAGCTAGGGCATGGAAGGATGCTAGTGCAGCAAGGATGATTAGAGCACATAAAGTAACCAAAGAAACACAAAAACTCCAACACCAACACAAGAACACAAGTTCTTAAACCAAAATTTCAGCAAAGATTTAATTCATATGAGAAAAGATGATTACAAGAGGAAGAGGGGTCGGGTATTTATAGAGCTCCCATGCTCTCTTCTAACTAGGGTTACACTTAGGTTAACAAGCCTTTTCCTAGTTAGATTACAAGTCCTTTCCTAGCTAGGTTAGAATTACAAATCCTAAAACAACTATGAACATAAATCCTAACTAGGTTAGACTAGTCTTCTCCTTCTCACTTAAGGACGCCTCCTTTGACATGGTCAATACTTCAAGGATGCCTTGGAAGATATGTTGGGCTTCTAGGCAGCAAGGGGGTTGGCCCAAAGGGGGAATGGCGCATGGGCTTGGGCCTCCTGGAAGATAGGGTGGCCTGGTAGCCTGGTAGTAGGAATATTCCATGGAATCTTGCTTCTTAAGGGCTTGGGCTTGGCACCTGAGCTTGGTTTGTCCTGGACTGGGTGCAGATGGACCTCTAGCTTCATGGATGCCCTGGTTTGGGAATATGCTCTGGCATCCAGAAGGGAATCTGGGCATCTGGAGGGTATCTGGAAAGAATCAGGATTTCTAGAAAGCATTTTGGATCCTAGGGTGTCACACAAAATCCAACAAGCTGATGAAGTGGCCTCTGACTCCTAGATGTGGCCTAGTGGAACTCCAAAATAGGGTAACCTCCTCTCTTGTACAAAAATTAGACTCATACTGGACTCATAACTGAAGTACAGGACTCGATATATTGACTAGGGTTGAGGGTTGAGATAAAATAACTAACCTTAACTTATTACAGGACTCAATCTTAATTGATTACAAAACTTTCAAAACTTTGACACATGACTAAGATTCTAAAATTAAAACC
Source organism: Areca catechu (assembly GCA_021397845.1). Classification (NCBI taxonomy): domain Eukaryota; kingdom Viridiplantae; phylum Streptophyta; class Magnoliopsida; order Arecales; family Arecaceae; genus Areca; species Areca catechu. Next base: position 150,714,084 of record CM038040.1, on the reverse strand, counting down.
ATAATCAATAAACCATATGGGATCTAGTGATCTATGTCTGATCCTGATGTCCCCACCAAGATGGTATCCCGCTACCATCTCTAAGCTATGAGCATGGCTGAGGAGCGCGGGCCTGATGGGGGGGCCCGTGTAGTGAGTTCGCCATGCTGTGAGTCACGTGGTAGATGGCATCCCGCTACCATCTCTGGGTTATGAGCATGGCTTAGGAGCACGGGCCTGATGGGGTGGCCCATGTAGTGAGTTCGCCATGCTATGAGTCACACGATAGATGGCATCTCGCTACCATCTCTGAGCTGTGAGCATGGCTGAGATGTACGGGCCTGATGGAGTGGCCCGCATAGTGAGTTCGCCACGCTATGAGTCACACGGTAGATGGCAACCCATTGCTACCTCTAGGCTATGAGCATGGCTGGGGAGGGTGAGCCTGATGGAGGGGCCTGCCTGATGAGTTTTCCATGCTATGAGTCTCATGGTAGATGGCATCCTGCTGCCATCTTTGGGCTGTGAGCATGGTTGAGGAGTGCCAGCCTGATGGGGGGCCCGCGTAGTGAGTTTGCCATGCTATGAGTCACATGGTAGATGGCATCCCACTGTCATCTCCAGGCTGTCAGCACGGCTGAGAAGCATGGGCCTGATGGGGGGGCTCGCGTAGTGAGTTCGCCACGCTGTAAGTCACGCGGTAGATGGCATCTCGCTACCATCTCCGGGCTATGAGCCAGTTGAGGAGTGCGGGTCTGATGGAGGGGCCCGCATAGTGAGTTCACCATGCTATGAGTCATGTGGTAGATGGCATCCCGCTACCACCTCCGGGCTATGAGCATGGTTGAGGAGGGCATGCCTGATGGAGGGGCTACCTGATGAGTTTGCCATGCTATGAGTTTCATGGTAGATGGCATCCCGCTGCCACCTCTGGGCTATGAGAGAGGCTGTGGTGCTTGCCATTGATGGTGATACAGGGGCTTCTCCTATGAAACTGTGACAGTTTTTATATTGCAAAGGTAGTGGGAGAGGGAGTTACCTATTAGGCCTGCATGAGGTGATGAAAGCCCCACACTCAGGGGAATGCCTAGATTTTGGGTCTAACCGTAGAGTACCACGAAAGGTGGCAGGTGTTTGAAAAGACCATGAACACCATCCCCTCTCTTTGCTATTGTTAGACCCCTCTCTTCTTCTTCCTTTTTTGGTCAAGCCCCCAAGGGGGAGAGCTTATGCCTCCCGCCTACCCCCGGGGAGGTGACCACTATTGTTCTATTGGTTGGAGAGCCTGGATCCTTTACCTTGGCCATGATCCTCTTAGCTCTTGAATCGTGTCTCCATCCCCCCTACCTGGCATGCCAATCTGTTGCCGCCAAGATCGTCATGGACCATAGCTTTTGCATGGCATCGAGAGGTGGCCGTTCCTGCCGGTGGAGCACCGTGGCTTGCAGCTCCTGCTCGGTGTTGGCTCATGATTCGCCTAGCTGCCATCCTCCGCGTGTGCCCATTCCTTGTAAAAGAAAGAGACCCGGGTTGGGGATTTCGATAGGGACAATCCGACGCTCAAGTTAATGGGACAAATAAGGAAAACAGAACCTCTGCAACGGAGAGCTTTTGGGGGACTCTCCATGTAAAGGACAAAAAAATATAGGAATGAGATTGTGAGGGCAAGACAGAGATGGGGTAGGTGAGCCTTGGGGGATCTCCTGACTGGCTCCCTGCCTCTCCCTTTCTCCATTGCTTGCTTGCTTACCTCTCCACTTCTTCTTTTCTGACCTTATGCCTTGTGTGATGTGATACGGGATGGGAAGAGTTCATGCATTCATGATGGATGGAGATTCAAGCAAGATGATTAATAAGCTAAATTAAGCAATAAATCCACATACAAACAAGCTAAATTAATCCAAGAAAAGAATTTTTATGAAAGAAACTAGTTGATCTAAGTTACAACACTCGCAATGTAGATCTAGTTCAAACCAAGAATAGGATCTTCATGGCAAGGGAACCATCATTACTAGTACAAGTTAACCTTCAAATAATCAGATCCAAAGTTCTTAGGAATGGTTCTCCATCCAACAATGATGGCTAAAATTATTTGGTGGAAGTGTTCACTCAACACTTTAGAAAAGAGGATTGGATCATAAGATCTACACTCCCTAACCTTGTGGACTCACCTTGTAGATGGTTCATGGCTTGAAAACCTTCATCTTCAACACGAGATCCTTGAGAGAACCTGTAAAATCATGAGGCATGGAAATGAAGAAGAAAAAAAAAGGAAGAGATGAAGAAAGCTTGGCATGGAGCTTAATCAAAAGGAAGAAATGAAGAAGGGAAAGAAAGGAAGAGAAGAAGAAAGCTTGGCATGGAGCTTGATGGACTTGAGCTTAGAACCAAATCAAGGGCATCCCACCCTCTTCTCACACAAGGGTATCCCACCTTCTCAAAATGAGGCTTCACACCTCAAGCAAAAGGATGCATCTCACCTTCTCCACACAAGAGAACTCAAGAGAACTTTTAGCAAGAAGAAAATCCTTTCATTACTTAAAATAAGATGCTTTATAAGAGGGGCTTGGGGCCCTATTTATAGGCCAAGAAAACCAGAATTTTGGCCAAACTAATTCCTAACTAATCTCTTGATTAGTTATACTAATTGATAGATTAGGTAGATCTAACTAAAAGTGGTTCCAACAATATTTTCTTCTAGAATTTGTTACAACTTATCTCATGTGGTGCCTATGCGTCATCCATGTGGCTTTCTTACTGATGTAGTGGTCTTGGTGGCTAATGAAGTGGAGGGCCAAGTGGCATCCTGCATGTCAAGTTAGTTAGAGATTTTTGGAGGAAAGTTGTAGGTAGTTTATTCCTTCCATGTGACCCCAAAAATAGTCTTGATGAAGTGATCTCCAAGTGGCGCCCAAGGAAGGGTTGTGTTACCTTCATGAATGCTTCCAAATGGCTTTCAAAGAGTTGGTGTGAACATCAGGGCCTAAAAATATCGACAGGTTGAACTCACATCCCTGTGGATCACCTATGAATAAAATCCTAGACCCAACCCCTTTTACCATGTAAATATTTTATTTTAAATTCTGTTATTTTTATTTAGTTAGGATTAACCATTTTTACTAAGTAATTAGGGTTTTATTTTTTTGGCCTTTGGGGCCAAACCCCTTTTACCAAGTTGAATCACTTATTTACATGTCTTGCCTTTTGATCAAATTAGGTTCCAATAGATCAAGTAGGGCTTTAATTATTTGGTTCTGAGTCTTGTAAAAATTAGTTGTTGAGTCCTGTAACACAAGGGGGATCCAATAGAAGACCCATGTGATTCAAATCAAGACCCATGTGCACCTAAATCAAGACAAGTCATATGACTCCATGTGCTAGGCCTAGTCAATTTGTTTATGGCACCATCTTTGCAAAATTTTTGGACATCACTACCACATCACCAGGGGACATCAAGATATGTCTTATTTGAACATGTCATTTTGAGACAAAATATATGCCATGTCACTTTATTTGGACATCATCACATGACAACACATGCCATTTCATTTCGATCAGCCACTTAAGGAGTTAGCGCCTCTTATTTTTTTTAAGAGGACTAAAACTGAAGGATATCTCCAAATTGGCACCCTCCCACTCCATTCCTTCATGCCAACTTATTTTAAGATGAGTATTTAAGAAGGATTCTTCCAAGTTGGCACCCCATCTTAATATTCCACACTCAACATTCAAAAAAGTCAGCCAAGCATTCAAATGCCAATATTCAAGGAGTTCCATGTCATCTAAAGCAGAGAAGGTTAGAAGGTTTTCTTACTACAAGAGTTTTAATAAAACAGGTTGGAATCTGCTTAAGTTCCTAGGACTCAAGAGTCTCACCAAAACTCTTAAGTCTTCTTCAATCCAAACTGAAGACTCCACTCATATACAGAAATTCAGATCAGCCTAATAAACAAGAGTCCAAGATGCCCAGGAGTAGGACTCTAGGAGTTGTATTCCAAGGGAGCACAAGTCTAGTCTTTGTATCCCTTACAACACTGGTTATGGATCTATAAATACCCCATCAACCCCCCTTGTAATTTATGCAATTATTATTGAAATAAAGAAATTTTGCCGAGTTTTTCCTTTGTTATGTGCATCGCGGGGTGTGAGGCCCTTTTTTCTTTGTTCTTCAGAATATCGCAGGGTGCGAGGCCCTTGTTATCTTACTATCCAGCCAACAAGAAGATCCATCCACTACCTCTAACTCTTCCCTTTTTTCCTTTCCCTTTCTTACTACTTTCTAACCTAAGATTCCTTTGCTGAGTGTTTTGCAGGTGACCAAAAATCTAGATCTGGTGCTCTTGCCTCAGAACCGGTATCGTACGGAAGATCAAAGCCCGGAAGCGAGATCTTGAAACCCTGTCGCTACGATCTTGAGAGTCCTGCCAGATCTACATCGAGAGAGCGATCTTCGTTGGTACAACTAAACTTATTCCCTTCTCGTTAATTTTTATATTGTTGAAATAAATCCTAGTTTCGGTGGTTTCTCAACCACCAGGTCCTGTTTTTTTTTAATTGCTTTATAGGCTTACTTATGCAGGTAATTGACTTGATTTGTTTCCTTTACTATCTCCTTTGAGCCTTGCTTTAAAATCTGAAAATGTAAAAAAAATTAATTACTATTTTTCATTTTTATTTATTTGTCCCACATCAGTTTTGGTATCAGAGCAGGTTAAACTAGGCTTTAATCTCTCTTGTGTCAACTTAGTTCTCTTTAAGTACTTGGATTGGGTGCTTCACCATGACCGTCCGGTCATAGAAAAAAGTAGGGCTTCAAGACCCTCATAACCCATTCAAACGGGATTTTCTATGGCCTGTAGGGGTGCTGCTACCCTTGAAGAAGAAAACAAAGAGATAGGCATCTTTAGGGTTTAATTTCTGCATCATGTCCATCACAGTACATACTCTATTATTTTAATTATTTCTGTATGTAGATAATTCAGAATTGCCTAATTCTTATTTTGTTGAATCCATCATAATTGAATGTAATTTTTAGAATTTTCTCATAAATTATTTCTATCTATAGATTTTTTTTCTCACCAGAATACTGCTTGAGAATAGTTCTACCCTGAATTTTCAGCAATTCTAGTTTAGGGTTCTTTTTGCATATATATTGCATATTTTAAATTCCTGCATCGTAGGATTTTTTTTGCAAAGATATCCCTACTAAAAAACAAAAGAACAAAATAAAAAAATAATTAATTTTATTTTTCTGTTATTTTAATTAGATCGCAACTAGGATTTCATCTTGTGTGTGCATCATCAAGTAACCTAATCTTAAGGGCATTTGAACATCTAGATCAAGGCAGGATTTCATCACCTATCCTGAGCCCACAACAATTATCTATTGCATCCAAACCTAACCTTAATTAAAATTGATTAGACTTAATTTGCTTTAGTGAGCTAAGGACACCAACAGGTCGGGTTCAACCTTTTGGGAAAACTAGTTACACTCAATTCAGCCTTTGTATCTTGAAGATGGTGTCTAGGCTGAGAGTCAAGAGTCAAATGACCTAAGTGGTGTTGTGGTTCCTTAATTGGATCCCTGCGAAAGCAGGGGGGCCTCCCACAGTCCCACCTCCTACCTAGCCAGTGGATAGCATAATTGTTGTCTTGATTATGATTCAGTCGACTCATTCTGTTTGAGCTCTAGGTCTAGGAAATCTTAGCTCATGTCTTGTGTATGTGCATACCACTAGAATAGGAACTCTATATCAGTAGTCTCATCCAACCCAACCCAATCTGACCATGGATTATAACCCTAAAACCTTTTTGAGGTTCATGACTGAACAATTTGCCCTAGTGAATAATAAGTTTGACCAAATAAATGACCGATTAGGTAACCTAGAGAAAACCTGTAAGACATGTCTTGAATCCAAATTTGAGACACACCCTGACCCATTCCTGGAGTCCAACCCTAGGATAGCACTACACCTAGACCCACTTTGGGAATCTAACCATAGAAGACCCAATTATGATTTTATAGACCGGGATGAGCGAACCACTAGGAATTTTAGGGTAGAAGCACCTACGTTTGGTAGTGATCGTGATCTTGAGGACTATATTGATCGGGAAGAAGGTATGGATTTGTATTTTGAGAGGGAACTAATGTCTAAAGGAAGTTAGATTAAGTTTGCTAAGCTTAAATTAGTACACCAGGCTAGAATCTATTGGGATAATGTTGAAAGAATGATCAGACGAAGAAGAAACATACCCATAACTACCTGGAGTGACATGAAACTTAAACTTAGAAAAAAGTACCAACCCATATTATATGAACCCAGCTCCTACGAACCCAGATCCATGACCTATAGATCTTATGAGCCCATATCCTATGAGCCCAATAGGAATAGTACCCTTAGATATGAACCTAGTATTAGTCCACTTCCACTTCAATGTCAACTTGAACATACTAGGTTTAGTGCACCTAGTCAAAACCCTGGAGCCAGCCAGTTGCCCCTAAACCGACCTACTCTTACTACTCCATTAGTCCACCAAGATGCCATTGAGGAAGAAGTGCATGAAGCTGAGGTGAACTTAGCAGATGAGTATGAGGAAGAAGAGGAGATACATATGGCTGACCTAGAATTAGCTGACCTTGACCATACCCAGACTGAAGCTAACCTAGGATTAGTTGACTCAAAAAATATCCAAATTGAAGCTATAGTGGAAGAACACTTAGAGAAAGAGAACAATGATCTTGCTACTACAACTTTACCCGAGGAGACTTTAGAAGAAAGCCAAATTGTAGAGCTTAGTCCTGAAACTCAAGAACCAAAGAACATTAGTAAGGACTTGACTTATTTAGTCCAATACCCTCAGGAAGACTTCACCCCTGTAGTTCCCATTGAAGATCTCTTCCTTGAGATTAGTGACCCATTTTTCCATCAAGTAGACCTTTTAGTGCCTGTAGATGTAATTCAGTGTCTAAACTTTAAGGTTAACCCCATTAGTCTAGGACTAATCCATGAGCCCTTTTCTTATTTTCTACCCTACCAAGTTATCCCCAAATCTACTTCCTATTTTCTATCCTTTCCCGAGATTTCCAATATTTCTAGGACCATTAGATTACATTTTATAGAGGTTAGAATATTACAAACATTCATTGAGCATGTTAGATTTGCCATTTATTTCTGGAAAATATTATGGCATTTATTAGAAATTCATGCTAAATTTTCATCAACATGTCATACATTAACCAAGGATAATTTTAAAAGAAGACTCAAGGAGTACAAAGAAAGAGACTTTGTTATAGTTAGATTACGACCTGAACGGTTCCCACCTGGAACTATGAAAAAATTATACACCCATAGTAGTGGACCATACAAAGTAATTAAGAAAATTGGACCTAATGCCTACGTACTTGAATTGCCACCTGAACTAGGCATTAGCTTTACTTTCAACGTTTCAGACCTTATCAAGTTTAGGGAGCCAACATTGATTCCTAGTAGGCCATTTAGGCCTAAGCCGGTCCTTGAGAGTGAACCAACCCAAATGTGTCCACTTGCCATACCACCAGCCCAGAGAGATAAGATTGAGCGAATCTTGGATGACAAGATCATTGCTACCCAAGGCAAAGATTACTAGCGGAATCTAGTTTGTTGGCAAGGGTGACCTGAGTCTGATTCTTGGATCACCAGAGAGGGCTTGCTAAGAGTTGACCCGAATTTTTTAGAGCGCTATCATAGCGACGTTGATCCATACACGACGGGATCAAGTTTCTCCCACCCGGGGAGAATTGGTGTGGACACCAGGACCCGAAAATATCGACAGGTTGAACCCACGTCCCTGTGGATCACCTATGAATAAAATCCTAGACCCAACCCCTTTTACCATGTAAATATTTTATTTTAAATTATGTTATTTTGATTTAGTTAGGGTTAGCCCTTTTTACCAACTGTAATTAGGATTTTATATTTTTGGCCTTTGGGGCCAAACCCCTTTTACCAAGTTGAATTATTTATTTACATGTCTTGTCTTTTGATCAAATTGGGTTCCAATTGATCAAGTAGGGCTTTAGTTATTTGGTTCTGAGTCTTGTAAACATTAGTTATTGAGTCCTGTAACACAAGGGGGATCCAATTGAAGACCCATGTGATTCAAATCAAGACCCATGTGCACCTAAATCAAGATAAGCTATGTGACTCCATGTGCTAGCCTAAGACAAGCCATGTGCTAGTCCAAGACAAGCCATGTGCTAGGCCAAGTCAATTTGTTTATGGCACCATCTTTGCAAAATTTTTGGACATCACTGCCACATCACCAAGGGACATCACCACATGTCTTATTTGAACATGTCATTTTGAGACAAAATATATGCCATGTCACTTTATTTGGACATCATCACATGACAACACATGCCATTTCTTTTTGGTTGGTAACTTAAGAAGGAGTTAGCGCCTCTTATATTTTTTTAAGAGGACTAAAGCAGAAGGAGATCTCCAAATTGGCACCCTCCCACTCCATTCCTTCATGCAAACTTATTTTAAGATGAGTATTTAAGAAGGATTCTTCCAAGTTGGCACCCCATCTCAATATTCCATGCTCAACATTCCAAGAAGTCGGCCAAGCATTCCAACACCAATATTCAAGAAGTTCCATGTCATCTAAAGTGGAGAAGGTTGGAAGGTTTTCTTACTACAAGAGTTTTGATAAAATAGGTTGGAAGCTGCTTAAGTTCCTAGGACTCAAGAGTCTCACCAAAACTCTTGAGTCTTCTTCAATCCAAACTGAAGAGTCCACTTATATACTGAAGTCCAGATCAGCCCAATAAGCAAGAGTCCAAGATGCCCAGAAGTAAGACTCTAGGAGTTGTATTCCAAGGGAGCACAAGTCTAGTCTTTGTGTCCCTTACAACACCAGTTATGGATCTATAAATACCCTATCAACCCCCCTTATAATTTATGCAATTATTATTGAAATAAAGAAATTCTACCGAATTTTTCCTTTGCTATGTGCATTGCGGGGTGTGAGGCCCCTTTTCCTTTGTTCTTCGAAACATTGTAGGATGTTAGGCCCTAGTTATCCTACTTATCTAGCCGACAAGAAGATCCATCCACTACCTTCAACTCTTCCCTTCTTTCCTTTCACTTTCTTACTACTTTCTAACCTAAGATCCCTTTGCTAAGTGTTTTGCAGGTGACCAAAAATCTAGATCTGGTGTTCTTGCCTCGGAATCAGCATCGTGCAGAAGATCGAAGCCTGGAAGTGAGATCTTGAAACCCTGTTGCTACGATCTTGAAAGTCCTGCCAGATCTACATCGAGAAAGCGATCTTCGTTGGTACAACTGAACTTATTCCCTTCTCGTTTTTTCTGAATTGTTGAAATAAATCCTAGTTTCGATGGTTTCTCAATCACCAGGTCCTATTTTTTTTAATTGCTTTATAGGTTTACTTGTGCGGGTAATTGACTTGATTAGTTTCCTTTACTGTCTCCTTTGAGTCTTCCTTTAAAATATGAAAATATAAAAAAAATTAATTGCTATTTTTCTTTGTTATTTATTTGTCCCGTATCAAGAGTGCTTCCAAGTGGCTTCAGATGAGGGCTTACAAGTGGCATAAGAAAAGATTTTGCTTGACCAGTGGGTCAGCTTAAGAACAGGTTGAGTCGACTCAAAGAGCTTGAGTCAACTCATGGGGTTGATGCCATTTCTTCTTGAGTCAGCTCATGAAAAAATAGGCTTCCTTCATTGAGACATTGGGCTTAATCCCTTTAAATGTCCTCCTTGATTAATCCTTCTGGGCTTCAATGTTGAGTCAACTCCCATCCAAATGGCCCTTGTCCTCTTGGCTTATTTCATAAGGAAATTGGTTGAAGCTTGAATTCTCTTTCCAATGCTGATGTCCCCATCAATTCTCCTAGGGTGGAAAAAAACTCGACCCTGTTGAGTAAGGTTCAACTTGACTTTGGTGAGGTTCTAGTAGGTCTGATTTGTTCTTTTGTAGATCCTCTCTAGTGATCCTCTCTAATGAACCAAATAATGTGGATAGTCCTTGTTTTGGGTATTGATAGTCTTATTATCCAAATTCTCTCAATCCTATCTCACCATTTTTGGTAGTGTGGCTGGTGGATGCTCAAGGGTTGGTTCACTCTCAAAAATTGGATCAAGTCTAAATGACTCACTAGATATCATTGTTGGTTCCTTTACTCTACTAGGTTTGAAACTTTGAAAGTGGAACTGATACCAAAGTTAGATGGTAATTCAAGCATATGAGTATTAGGTCCAAATTTCTTTAGTATTTTGAAAATGACCTTCACCATGGGTCTGCGACTTTTTCATATAGTCCTTTTCATAAAAGTTCTTTGACTCTCTTATAAAATTTAGCCATATGCTTGTTAGTTCTATTGCTCAAATTTTCCTACTAATCATGCTATGCATATGACTCTCGCGGACTTGGACACTTATGTATGGATAACAAGCTCAAATGACACCAAATAACAAAACAAACTCAAATGATACCAAAACAAAAGACAAGCTCAAATGGACTTTATTATCGAATGACTGAACTTTATTATTGACTAAGAAACAAAAGTTCCTAATTTCCAATATTTTCCTTAAAAGGCTTCTAAGACTTTTGCACATAGTTTCAAGTAAGTGGTAGTAAATCTTAATTTAGTTCCTAACATACACCATGGAGTCTTAAAAAAATAACTATTGAATATCACTGGAACCAGGTCAATGGTATGGTGGATGTCCCAGAATGGTGAAATGGGATGGAGAAAATGATCGGGGGGTACATATTGAAAATCCTTTGCAAATTCTACAACTTCTTGAGGTTGATCCTTTCAGATTGGTTCCTGGGTTTCCTTAGTGGTCATTACCCCAATTAGTGATTCCTTAATGATCTCTTGTTTTGAACCATTAACATTGATTAACATTAATTCTGGGTTATCTTCTTTTATGAACTCTATTATCTCCTCGGGTTGCTCTTCATGATTTTGTTCCTGGACTTCATTTTCTTCAAGTTGATTATTCCTATTTTTAATTTTGTTAGGCTGGGTAACTATTCCAAGCAATTGTTCATGTTCATATTCATCCACTAAGTTAGATCCAGTTTCATAGACTTCTTCCTTAAGTTCTTTAACAAGTTTAGGATCTTCTCTTTCTAGCTCTCTATTTGGACAATATTTTGATTATGCTTCTTCTTTAAATTCTTCAATAGATTCAAGAGATTTTTTCTTTAATTCTTTAGTGGATTTAATCTCTTCTTTATCTTCTTCATATTCATCTATTAAACTTAGTTTGGCTTCATATATTTCTACTTTTGGCTCTTCAATGGGTTCAAGGATTTCTTCCTTACAAACTACTAGGATAATAGGAGTTGGCTTGTTTGAAGGAATCTGACTAGAACTAGATCTATGTATAGATGCATTACCCTTGTTGGACTTAGGTCGAGTGATCAAGAGTTCCCTCTGATATGTCTCGAATTCCCTAGTAATTTGGTAGGCTTCTTCTAGGTCATGAATTTTCCATTGAAATAATTCCTATTGGATGTCCTTTTGTAGGCCAGCTTGAAATCAAGATATAACCATTACCTTAGATTCGGCTGTGCTACATCTCCTGACTAACTCATTGAATTCGGTAATATATTCAGACACGATTTTATCATCTTGTCTTATTCTGTACCATTGGTCTAAAAGTCTTTGCTCATAATATCTAGCTAGGTACTTTTCTCTAAGCTTACTCTTCATATCTCTCCAGGTAATTATTTTATCTCTACTATAATAACATTTGTGCTCAACATCTTTCCAATATAGTTTTGCATGTCAGACTAACCTAAGTTTGGCAAATTGGCACTTCCTGTTTTCTGATATTTCATCCCACTCAAAGTATCGATCCATTCTTTTCTCCCAATTGATGTACACTTCAGGATCTAAATTTTCATCAAAAGTGGGTGCATAGGGTCGACTGTTCCTAAAGGATCTTACCTCCGAATCATCAAAATCTTGGTAGGGGCATTTAGGATTGTATTCATTGGTGAGATCATGATAATGGGCTCTTGGACCAAAGGAAGGTGGACTAGGAGATTTAGATCTAGTAAGGGTCAAGCAATTTTCTTCGAGGTTCCCGATTTGATTATCCACTTGTCCTAACTCTTTGTTCATTTATCCTAATTATTTAGTTAGGGTATCAAACTTTTCAGTCATGGTCCTTATAAAGAACTCAAGATTGGGATCCATGGGTAAACCAGACTGAGTGTAGGACTGTTGGTAGAGGGCTTCAGACCAATTAGACAAGCAGAACAAACCTAGCTTCTAGGGCTCCTAGACCTAGAAGTTCAAAATACAAGAATTGACTAGGTATTAATTAAGGATGTAATTACACTTTCCACTGGCCAGGTAAGAGGTGGGGTTGTGGGAGGCTCCCCTCGCTTTTGCAAGGTCCTAATTAAAAATCACTCGCTTAAGGCATTTGTCATTAGATCTCTAGCCGTAGACACCAATTTCAAGGAATAAATACAAATTCAAATAATACTTTGCCTCATCTTGCACTTGAACTTGACTTGTGGATGTCCCTAGTTTTAGGTTCCTACTTGATTTTAATTATGGCTTAGGTCAATGCAAATGTGGGTGATTATTTTGGACCAAGGAAAGGTAATGACCTCCTTCCCTTATATTATATTGAATGCGCTTAAATGGATTTAGAAATGGATGCACAAACAATTCACCAACTAGTTAGCACAACAATTAGATTAGCACAATCAAATGATTCAAAGTCCAAATTTCAAAATTTTAAATTTCAAAATTTAAATTGAAAATTATAGATCTTGAATCTAGATTTAAAAATTTAAAATTTAAAATTTAAATTTTAGTTAGAAAATTCATTCTTGGAAGTAAAAGTTGTTGTAAGAAAAATTTCAGCCAGTAACAAACTTCCAACTAACTAGTTTTATAAATTTGAAATTAAAATTTAAAAATTTTAAAAATTAAAATTTTAAATTAGATTTACCATATTTCAAAGTCCAAATTTCAAATTTCAAAATTTGAAATTTAACTTTCAAATTTTGGTTAGGAAATTCGTTTATGAAGGCTTGTAACTAAACTTTGTTGCAAGAAACTTCCAACTAACAAACCTTTAACCATAAAACACTCAAAATTCGAAATTCAAATCCAAAAAATCTTAAAATTAAAATTTTTGAGGTGGAGATCTCAGATTTTAAATTTTGAATTTTTAAATATTGAATTTATGGTTGAAAATTCGTTTTGGAGGGATGTAACCCAAAGTTGTTCTAAGAAACCTCCAACTAACAACCTTCTAACCAAAAATTTGAAATTCAAATTTTAAATTCTTAAAAATTCAAATTTTAAGTTGTAATAATTAGATTTCAAAGTTTAGACTTCAGATTTCAAATTTTGAATTTTAAAATTTGGAATTATAGGTTGGAAATTTGTTCTTGAAGTATAGGAAAACTTCAGCAACTAGCAAACCTCCAATTGACTAGATTCAAAATTCGAAATTCAAATTTAAAAATCTAAAAAATTTAAATTTAAATTAAAACTTTTAGATCTCAAAGTTAAGATTTTATATCCCAAACTTTAAAATTTAATCTCAAGTTTTGGCTTTGAATTTCGGACTTGAAGATAAGCAACACATAAAGGAATAAAATTTCAGCAACTTGACCTAGTAAACCATAAGCTCTGATACCAAAAATTGATGCAAGACGGGAGGAGTTCATGCATTCATGATGGATGGAGATTCAAGCAAGATGATTAATAAGCTAAATTGAGCAATAAATCAACATACAAATGAGCTAAATTAATCTAAGGAAACAATTTTCATGAAAGAGACTGGTTGATCTAAGTTACAACACCCGTAATGTAGATCTAGTTCAAACCAAGAATAGGATCTTCATGGCAAGGAAACCATCATTACTAGAGCAAGTAAACCTTCAAATGATCAGATCCAAAGAGCTTAAGAATGGTTCTCCTACCAACAATGATGGCTAAAATTATTTGATGGAAGGGTTCACTCAACACTCTAGGAAAGAGGATTGGATCATAAGATCTACACTCCCTAACCTTGTGGACTCACCTTGTAGATGGTTCATTGCTTGGAAACCTTCATCTTCAACCTGAGATCCCTGAGAGAACCTACAAATAACCCATCATGAGGCATGGAAATAAAATCAAAAGGAGGAAATGAAGAAGGGAGAGAAAGGAAGAGAAGAAGAAAGCTTGGCGTGGAGCTTGATGGACTTGAGCTTGGAACCGGATCAAGGGCATCCCACCCTCTTCAAAATGAAATCAAGGAATCCCACCTTCTTCTCATACAAGGGCATCCCACCCTTCTCAAAATGAGGCTTCACATCTTAAGCAAAAGAAGGCATCTCACCCTCTCTACATAAGAGATCTCAAGAGAACTTTTAGCCAGAAGAAAATCCTTTCATTACTCAACATAAGATGCTTTACAAGAGGGGCTTGGGGCCCTATTTATAGGCCAAGAAAACCATAATTTTGGCCAAACTAATCTCAAACTAATCTCTTCATTAGTTATACTAATTGATAGATTAGGTAGATCCAACTAAAAGTGGTTCCAACAACATTTTCTTCTAGAATTTATTATAACTAATCTCATGTGGTGCCTAAGTGTCATCCATGTGGCTTTCTTGCTGATGTAGTGGTCTTGGTGGCTAATGAAGTGAAGGACCAAGTGGCATCCCACATGTCAAGTTAGTTGGAGATTTGTTGGGAGAAAGTTGTAGGTAGTTTATTCCTTCCATGTGACCCCCAAAATAGTCTTGATGAAGTGGCCTCCATGTGGCACCCAAGGAGGGGTTGTGTTGGCATCATGAAGGCTTCTAAATGGCCTTCAAAGAATGCTTCCAAGTAGCTTCAGAGGAGGGCTTACAAGTGGCATAAGAAAAGATCTTGCTTGACCAATGGGTCAACTCAACAACAGGTTGAGCTGACTCAAAGAGCTTGAGTCGACTCATGAGGTTCATGCCTTTTCTTCTTGAGTCAGCTCATGGAGAAATAGGCTTCCTTCATTGATACATTGGGCTTAATCCCTTTAGATATCCTCCTTGATTAATCCTTCTGGGCTTCAATGTTGAGTCAACTCCCATCCAAATGGCCCTTGTCCTCTTGGCTTATTCCATAAGGAACTTCATTAAAGCTTGAATTCTTTTTCAAATGCTGATGTCCCCATCATGATGGCCCAGACTGGATCTGGGGCTTTATCTCGATGTCTTCCTCAGTGTGCCCTCTCCTTCCCCGGAGGGGCTTACCACTACTCGTGACCTTTCTTTCCTCCTCTTTCAGACCGGTCCTTCTTCGAAGGAGGAGCCCCCTTTATTGGGGGTGTCACTTTTCTTAAGAGGGGTAGGTGCTGTGCCTGTGAGCCCCGTGCCATGGTGGGATGTTTCCATTACTGGAGGGACTGTCCTTGCATTGCAGGGTCCTGGGGCCTTGATATAATACTCCTTTTAGGGGAGATTCACATTGCTAGGGTTGCCACACTTGGTTGCATAGCTGTCATGATGGCAGCTCATTGCAGGGCTCGAGGCATGGTGGAGCATGCTTCGTGTAGAGTTTGCAGGTGGCGCATCATAGAGTTTGAGTTCATGGATGGATGTCTGACCCCTCCCAGGGGTTGTGGGTGGTCTAGCTTCATCCCTTCATGATTTGAATTCCTACAGATTTGCCTCCCATTCGCTGGCAGGAACTTTGACCTTGGCAAGAGCTGACCTCGGATGGAGGGCTTGCCTCATGGATGTGACCCCAGCCGGGAGCTAACCTCAGATGGAGGGGTCACCTCATGAGAACGACCCCGATCAGGAGCTGACCTTAGATGGAGGGCTCGCCTCATGGGCGCGACCTCGACCGGGAGCTGACCTTAGATGGGGGGTTCATTTGGCGAGTGCGACCCTGGCTGGGAGCTGACCTCGGATGGAGGACTCGCCTGGCGAGCATGACCCCGGCTGGGATCTGGCCTCGGATGGGGGGCTCTTCTCATGGGTGTGACCCCGATTGGGAGCTAACCTCGGTAGGAGGGCTCGTCTCGGTCTTCATTCCAAGGGCCGCATCCAGGTGGCAGTCCCCACCCACGCGACTGCCGGCTGGCGTCAGTGGGTGTTGCCACATCAACATAAATAGTAGCTTAACGACCACCAATAGTGAAGAATAATAGAGATGATCTGGATCCCAAATCCTCTATTTCCCCATGCATAGAGCATTAGAGCATTTGAAGAGATTTTGCTTGAAGAGTTAAAAAGTGGAAGTAAATTGGCTGATGCATAAGCTGCTGATAGAACAAGCATAGATGCAACTAAGATGTCAGCTTTCTAAGCTATCACTCGTCATCATGTTCAGCTTCAGCATGTGGTGGTCCATATATCACATCAATATAGCTATGAATCATTCTCATAGTTAGACCTGGAAATCTACGAGGACCATTAGGTCAGAAATCTATTTTAATGAATAGCCACCCCATTAGCTACAGCTTCATATTCTTCTAACCCATTTCCAATCACATAGAACTGGACATTTGGGCCAGTGAAATGCTCCTTAATCCATGAGAAGCACTGGAGTTTGCCCACTTCCCATGAGCTATAAACTAACATTATTCAAGCACAAGGAACCACAGGAGATCTTTACATTATTTTGTCTCTGGAGCATAACCCCAACATTTACCCTAGAATATGAACATCAGCCTTTAATCTAATGATGACCAAAATTATAAGACAAGTTACATGACCTAATACTTTTACACTACTTGAATATCAAAATAGAAAACTAAAACTAGGTGTCATGGTAGAAACTAGCTATATATCTGTAGGATGTTGTCTAGCATATCCTACATTATGTGATAATTTTAATATTTACTAGATTTATTTGACTATCTAAAGATATTTGACTCATCATTTGAAAGGTTTGGGAACTCAATTTGTTATTAGAGAATTTGCAACTGCACTATCTACTAGGATAGAGTCATGTTCACCGGTTAAGGAATTCAAGTGGATCTTTGTTCGTATAAAAGGAGCAGAATTTTACATAAATGCTTCAAATACAACACCTCTAAATATGATTACCTTTTCTAAGTGAAAAAAAATTACCATGTAAATATGGATCTCATGCTAAAAATTGCATAAAGGTACAAGCTCAATAATGGAAAAATATCACAACTTTATTCTATATAGATGAATCAGAAACCTCATCATTCTTAAACACAAGCACATGACTCTTAGTCTAAAGGCGATCTTTTGAATCTTGTCACATGCAAACCAATGTTCACAAGCATTTGGAGGGAGTTCATTTAAAAAATTCAGAAAATAAAAGACATTGCAATAGATTGGGGACACCTTATAGTAAATACGTCTATCATTTGAAGTTTGAACACATCTTTGCATACTGATTGTAGTGTCCTTAAAACTCTTGTGTAAGCTAGCTTCTCTCCTCTAATGGGCATGCATCCAAAAAGAATAATTGAGTTATAATTTTGATCCTCTTTACATCCGAACATAGCACCATCGAACAAATCTAAGAAAAAAATTACATTACCAACTAGTCACATTATCAAGACTTTTAATATAAAAGTAAATAATATAAATATAATAATAAAATAGATTGTTACCAGCATAAACTAACCATCAATATCAATAATAATAGCCATTTCATAATCTTCAATCTTGTAGTTCGTATGAGAAGGTGGGCCATCTATATATGAAAAAACTATAAAATTAAAAATTATAGAGTCTAAAATGCACTTGTAGTCTAGTATATGATAAAGTTTATGAATGTTCTAAAAATTGAACCTGCAAGATGAGGCAAGGCATCTCGATGCCAATCTTGGGTGCATATTAATGCCTCAACCTTATCAGGAGATAGGCTGCTATGAAAATTATCTAAAATCCTTTCGGTGGTGTTGAAGGTAGACTCAGATGCAATGATAGATATTGAAATTACTAATATATTATGAACCATCTTAGACAATATTGAATATTTTGATTCATTGATTCTCCAATAATCTAGAATGTCAAAATTCTGATCCCTAAAGGATGAACCTGTTTAAAAAATAAAATATATTACAAGTTATTTTATTACCAAAATTAAATTATATTTTAATACATATATATAAATTTACATTCTCTTCTAAATAGATTTCTGATTCTAACTTAGATGGTTGTGCAACTTTTTCTTCTTAGATAAATTTTTCATAATCTTGCATGAAAAAACTTTCATCTCCTCTACCTTGAAATAATGACTCTATTTTGGTGTGGACACTGGCAATGGAAAAAGATTTCAAGCTAATCTAATTCATCCAGACTCTTTATGGATTTGTTGCTAAGGTAAATTGGTCAAGATGATCAATGGATAAAAGCAAGGAAGCATCAACTACTTCAACTTCCTCACCACATTTATTGAAGCCAACTTAACTGCCACAACTACTACAACTTCCACAACTTCTTGGGTGCCACATGAAGCCAACTACCTCCTTAGGTGCCACATCATCAACTTCCTTCTTGGGCACCAACTAATTCAACTACTTGGAATAACCTTCAACTACTTGGAACAACTTGAAATAACATCCCAACCACCTTGCCATGTGGAATGCCACTTCATTCTCCACTTTACCCTCTAACAAGGATGCCACATTAGCAAGGAAGGCTGCATCACCCCATCACATGTGCTAATTGGTTGCAACCAACTATAGTTACAACTACTAACCTCTTGTTTTTATAGCCAATTACCTAATCTTGTTATAACCTACCTATTTGTTATAACCAAATTAGTTACAACTAATGTTGGTTAGGATAGCCTTATCCCTTGTAGTCAAATTCTATTGAGACCTATAAATACCTCCTAACCCCTTATAAGAAAGGCACTTGATGAATGACATGAAAGCTTGAAGTCTTCTTTCCCTTGGCCACGTGCCATTATTTTCACTCCAAGAGTGGAGAGGATGTGAGGCCCATTTTCCTTGCTTGTTTCTTTCTTCTTCCATTGCCACAAGCAATGTCACTCCTTGAGGGAGGGGGTGTGAGGCCCATTCCACTTCAACGAAGTCCTTCATGGCCGTTTGAAGTGTCGCTCCGTGAGGGAGAGGGTGTGAGACCCAAGTCCAAGCCATCCAAGCTCCAAGAGCCTTCCTATTTTCCTTCTCTTCCCTTTCTTTTTTCAATTCTTTTCTTCTTTTTGCTTCCACACTTTCTAATGATCTCTTTTGTAGGTTCTCTCCATAATCTTAGGTTGAAGATGAAGGTCACCTCGCCTTGGAGCCAACTACAAGTAAAGTCCATTGCCAAAGGTATGTAAGTCTTACCTTCCACTCACCCTTCCTAGGAGTGTTGAGTGAACCCTCCACCAATCACTTTAGCTTTCATTGTTGGTAGGGAAACCCTTCCTAAACTTTTAAGATCTGAATATTTAAAGGTACTTTTTCTAGTAAAGATGGTTTCTTAGCCACATGGTCCTTTCTCTTTAATTTGAACAAGATCTCATTTGCGGGTGTTTTAACTTTTGAACTAATAGTCCCTTTCATTCCATTTTCTTGCTCTCTCATGCTTCATTTAGCTAGTGCATGTAAGATTCCTTGCTCATCATAGATAGCTAATCTTCTAGGCTTCACCATCCATCTCATGTTGTCCCGCATCAATTTGGTATCAGAGCATGGTTTACTAGGACAAGTATGATTGCAGAAATTTGGCATTAATTTTTAGTATCATGTCTTCAAGTTTTCCCTTCAAAATTTTAAAATTTCAAAAAAAAATTGAATTCTGAATTTCGGACTTTGAAATTGAAAATCCCAATTTTAAAATTTGAATTTTGAGATTTTGAAATTTGAATTTCGAATTACAAGTTCTATTGGTTATTTGGAGATTTGATTGTGTATCCATTCTAAAACACTTAAGGGCATTCAATCATAAGATAAGGGAAGGAGTTCATTACCTTTTCTTGGTCCAAAACAACCACCTACATCTTGCATCGACCTGAGCCTAATCTAAAATCGAATAGAAACCTAAGCTAGGGAAATCAACGAGTAAAGTTCATGTGCTTGATGAGACTTAGTATTGATTAATTCTGTATTTGCTCCTTGATATTGGTGTCTAAGGCTAGGGGCCCAACAGCAAATGCCTTAAGTGGATCTGCAGTTTTTTAATTAAGACCTCATGAAAGCGAGGGGAGCCTCCAGCAATCCCACCTCTTACCTGGCCAATTGAAAGGATAACTGCAGTCTTGATTGGTACTCAGTCAATTCTTGTTATATTGAACTTCTAGGTCTAGGAGCTCTAGAAGCTAGGAATTTGTACTGCATGTCAACTAGATCAAGAACTCAATACCAGCTATCCCAAACCTAGCTTGGTTTATCCATGGACTCCAATCTTGAGGCAACACTAAAGATTTTAACTGAACAACTAGCCCAACAAAACAATAATTTTGACCAAATGGAGGAGTGAATCGGGATCCTTGAAGAGACCTATATGACCCGTACAAAACTTGAATCACCTAGACCAACTCTCCTTGGTCCTAGAACCCCTTGCCATGATCCCACCCCTGAACATGACCATAGATGCCCACACCAAGACTTCACTAATTCAGAGGAAAGAGCCCTTAGGAACATACATCTATATGCACACACTTTTGATGGAAATTTAGACCCTTAGGTATTTGTTGATTGGGAGAGTGACATGGATCAATACTTTGAGTGGAATGAGATGTCAAAAGAAAGGAAGTACAAATTTGCTAAACTTATGTTAGTCCAACAAGCTATATTATACTGGAGAAATGTCAAACATATGATTAGACAAAGAGAAGACATACCTATAGCTACCTGGAGAGCCATGAAACTTAAGCTTAGGAAAAAGTACATACCCATGTCCTATGAGCAGAGGGGACCCATAACCCATCAACCCTAACCCAATAGGATTAGTACCCCTAGATATAAGCCAAGTACTAGTCAAGTTTCCTTTAGCCAACCCACCCCTACTATCCCATTTGTTCACAAGGATGACATTGAAGAGGAAATATATATAGCAAACCCAGAATTAGTTGACCAGGAAAATACTCAAATTGAAGCTGTATTGAAAGAGCAATTAGAAGAAGAGAACTATGAGGAGTATAACACTGCTACTACTAGGGCTTTACCTGAGAAAATATTAGAAGAGAATCAAATTATAGAGCCTATCCCTAAAATTCAAGACCAAGAGAAAATTAGTGAGAACATGGTTTCTTCAATTTAGTACCCTCATGGGGAATTCACTCCTTTAGTCCTGGTTAAAGAACTCTTTCCTGAATTTGCTGACTCATCCTTCCATAAAATGGACATTTTATCGTCTGTAGATATAAATTAATATCCAAACCTTAAGGTCATCCTTGTTAATCAAGGACTATTCCATGAATCCTCTTCTTATTTCCTACCATACCCTAAGGCTTCCAATGCTTCAAGAACCACTCAACTACACTTCATTGAAGTTAACAGGTTGCATAAATCCTTTGAGCACATTAGATTTTCTACCTATTTCTGGAAGACCTTATGGCATTTATTAGGAGTCCATGTAAAATTTTTATCTGCATGACACCCGCTAACCAAGGGTCAAGCACAAAGTTGTAGTTGAAGACATGATAAATTTCTTTTGATAGAAATGTATAGTCGAACCTATAATTTATTAGGTGTTGGTATGAGTCATATGCACAGCATGTTAGAGATTTGCATAAAGAGATTAGCAAGAAAATCAACTTGAGCAATGAAACTTACAAGCATATGGCTAATTCCCATAAGAGAGCAAAAGAATTTTATAAAGAAGACTATGTAATGATTAGGCTCAAGCCTGAATGGTTCCCACCCAGAACCATGAAAAAGTTACATGATGTGGTGTAGGTCCTTTCAAAATAATAAAAAAAATTGGACCTAATGCCTATGTTCTTGAGTTACCATCTGACTTTGGTATCAATTTCACCTTCAATATTTTAGACCTAGTAGAGTATAAGAAAATAGCAATGATACCTAGTGAGCCTTTCGAACCTGATCCCATTTTTGAGAGTGAACCAACCCTTGAGTGTCTACCAGTTATACTACCAAATCGACGAGATAGGATTGAGCGAATTCTGGATGATAAGACTATCACTACCCAGAACAAGGGCTATCAACACTATTTGGTTCATTGGCAAGAACGACTTGAATTAGAAGACTCATGGATCACTCGAGAGGACCTATAAAGGATCAACCTAGATTTGCTAGAATAATACCAAATTCAAGTTGACCCATACTCGATAAGGTCGAGTTCTTTCCATCCCGGGAGAATTGGTGCGAACACCGGCAATGGAAAAAGATTTCAAGATAATCTAATTCACCCAAACTCTTTATGGATTTGTTGCTAAGGTAAATTGGTCAAGATGATTAATGGACAAAAGCAAGGAAGCAAAGCAAGGAAGCATCAACTACTTTAACTTCCTCACCATATTTATTGAAGCTAACTTAACTACCATAACTACCACAACTTCCGTAACTTCTTTAACTTTTTGGGTGCCACATGAAGCCAACTACCTCCTTGGATGCCACATCATCAACTTCCTTCTTGGACGCCAACTAATTCAACTACTTCCAACCCCCTTCAACTACATGGAACAACCTTCAACTACTTGGAACAACCTTCAACTAGTTGGAACAACTTCAAATAACTTCAAAACCACCTTGCCATCTGGAATGCCACTTCATTCTCTACTTCACCCTCCAACAATGATGCCACATCAGCAAAGAAGGCTGCATCACCCTTCATATGTGCTAATTGGTTGCAACCAACTATAGTTACAACTACTAATCTCTTGTTGTTACAACCAATTACCTAATATTGTTATAACCTACCTATTTTTTATAACCAAATTAGTTACAACTAATGTTGGTTAGAATAGCCTTTTCCCTTCTAGCTGAATTCTATGGAGGCCTATAAATACCTCCTAACCCCTTGTAAGAAGGCACTTACAAATGAAATAAAAGCTTGAAGTCTTCTTTCCCTTGGTCGTGTGACATTGTTTTCGCTCCAAGTGTGGAGAGGGTGTGAGACCCATTTTTATTGCTTGTTTCTTTCTTCTTCCATTGCCACAAGCAATGTCACTCCTTGAGGGAGGGGGTGTGAGGCCCATTCCACTTCAATGAAGTCCTTCCAGGGCCATTTGAAGTGTCGCTCCATGAGGGAGAGGGTGTGAGAACCAAGTCCAAGCCGTCCAAGCTCCAAGAGTCTTCCTATTTTCCTTCTTTTCCCTTTCTTATTTCAATTCCTTTCTTTTGTTTGCTTCCGTGCCTTCTA
Source organism: Areca catechu (assembly GCA_021397845.1). Lineage (NCBI taxonomy): Eukaryota > Viridiplantae > Streptophyta > Magnoliopsida > Arecales > Arecaceae > Areca > Areca catechu. Next base: position 150,690,822 of record CM038040.1, on the reverse strand, counting down.
ATGATCTCTTTTGTAGGTTCTCTCCGTGATCTCAATTTGAAGATGAGGGTCACCTCCCCTTAGAACCAACTATAAGTGAAGCCCATTGCCAAAGGTGTGTAAGTCTTACCTTCCACTCGCCCTTCCTAGGAGTATTGAGTGAACCTTCCACCAATCACTTTAGCTTTTATTGTTGGGAGGGAAACCCTTCATAAACTCTTAAGATCTAAATATTTGAAGGTACTTGCCCTAGTAAAGATGGTTTCTTAGCCACATGGTCCTTTCTCTTTAATTTGAACAAGATCTCATTTACGGGTGTTTCAACTTTTGAACTAATAGTCCCTTTCATTGCATTTTCTTTCTCTCTCATGCTTTATTTAGCTAGTGTATGTAAGATTCCTTGATCATCATAGATAGCTAATCTTCTAGGCTTCACCATCCATCTCATCTTGTCCCACATCATATTTCCTCTACTTAAACATGAGAGCCATATGTGCCATATAAAATTGCATAATGATCATAAAGACTTTGAATAACATTATGCACCTTATTGAACTCAATTGAAGCACGATCACCATTACTATAGATTTTCTGAAAGCAATACTTAATAAGCTTCATCTAATATATTGGATCAAGAATAATTTCTATGGAAAGAATGTGAGAGCAATCTTTCTAATACTTATCAAATTTTTTTTACATTTTTAAGGCCATCATCATCACAACTGCATTTGAACTCTGAGATTCTTGAATGAGAAGCATTTGCATTCTCCAAATTTCATAGAAAAATAAATTTACAGTTGTGTTCTTTGTTTGTGAAAATAATTCAGTTGTATGATAGAGATTCTTTAAAAAGTTATAAATAGTGGTACCTTGAGACTAATCTTCCTTAATTGAGGCATTTTCAAAATTAGGATCCCGAGCCTCAAGTCATACAAACACATCCTTGAATTATATAGCATTATTTAACATGAGATATGTAGAATTCCAATAAGTAGGTACATCTATGCATATCCTTTTCTTACCATTCATTTTTAATTATTTAATAATTCACATAAATATTTTCAATCTTGCTTGAGATGACTTTATAAATTTAACAGCCTCCTAGATCCTAACAATATTACCTTCCACTGCCTTCAAGCCATTCTTCACAATAAAATTAAGAATATGTATACAATAATGCACATGAAAGGACCTGCCATTCAATAAATAAGTCTCTTCCAAATTGCCTTTGAAGGTCACAATCATACTTGTATTTGCTAACAACTTATCAAGAATGATTGAACCTAACCTTTTTTCAATATTCCAAGATGAAAAGCTTACAATACAATCACTAATATCTAAGCCTATATGTGGTGAACGCACCATCTTAAAATTGATAATATAATTTTTAAGTTTCTAATCATTGGTGATGTAATGTGTAGTGAGACATACATATTCCAATATTTGATTTGATGTCTACATGTTAGATGTTAAGCTAATTCTTCTATAATTTGCTTTAAACAACTCATATAGTCTTCTTTTTTTCCTTTCTTATGCTTTCAAGCAATCGGATGCTAATGTTATCCTTGAAACAATACGAAATTTAGGTCTAAGATTTCTAGCAAATATCTAAAAAGCTAGATATTCAACTGTTATAAATGACATCTCTTATAGAATTATCATTCTTGCAAGGTTCTTTGGCTTTTCTCTTGATCAAATGAATAGAGAGTTAACTCATTCAATGCAACACTATCTTTGGATGTTATATTACTTATTAATTATTTCTGCCTCCTAACAAGACTTTTTTTTGACTTACAATTCTTTATATGTTTGTGAAGATTACTTGTCCTAATTTTAGGATTAGCTAAAAGAATGGCATGGTAATAATTGTATTTAGCTTTATTTTTTTGATTTTCTATCTCAGAATAATAATTTCGTATCTCTGATCTCCTTTTCTTGCTCGTTTTAGAGCTATCTATATTAGAGAGCTCTACCGGTTGCAAACTACTATAACCCAATGCACTTAAAACTTCAACTGTATTTTTATTACTACCCATCATGGACATAAATCTATTTCATATCAAATTAAATAAAAATATATAAGCATGAATTGCAACTAAATAAGATAGAAATATAAAATGAAATAAACCTATAAAACATGAAATTATAAAAAATGACTGCAAGATATAAAAAATATATGTAAATATAAATTATTAATTTTGATGTAGATATTTTGCCTACAAAGCACAACTAAATATTTAATATTTGATGATGCAATTGGTCAAGTAGAGGAGTTGTATCTTTCAAAAAGAAGGCAGAATCATGCTACTTCATCCTTGCCAAATTGTTGACTTGATGTTCAAATTAATAACTTTAATCCTCTTTTTTTATGATAAAAATGATAAACTTTATTTTTATGTACATTATACTGCATAACTTTAGTTATGTAGAACCATGTCATTTAATTGATTTCATCAATATATTTTTTTGACAATAATTGTTTCACTTCCAACTGCTTCAGTAGCTTAAATTAGATGGCAAAAATATCTTCGTATAGGTGAAGGCTATTGACTTTTTTGTTTAAAAAAAACAAAAAGTAATGGCTTCATTAATGTAATTCATGGGCAAAACTGATTTGATCTATTTGAAGTAATGTATCTTTACCCTGTGGAAATTATCTAAACAACTTAGATATTTTATTGTCAGGCATGATAAGCTTCCCTTGATCCTATGGCCATTCGGTATTGAAGTTAGAAAGGAGACTTTGATCACCATAACTATTATTATATAATCAAGTTGACAGGAAACTGAAACTCCTGAATGGGAGTCCATGGTGGTGGTTCTCTAGAGAAATATTCTCTCTTTCTCAATGGCTATCGGGTTAGATTAGTTATATGAGAAGATGATCTTATGAGGATGAAATGCAAAAGCAATGGCAAGTTATTGATGACAGGGATAAGGAAGAGGGGTAGAAGGCAGGCCAAACACACATGAAATTCCAAGAAAAAAAAGTAACCAAAAATCTTAACAAAAATCAAGTTCAGTTCCGTAAGGTTTGGATAAAGTCATCGTCACCTGCCATGGTTTAGCTTGAAACATTCAAGGATGGGGGAGAATTGAGGATGTGACATGAAGGATGGGGGAGGATGGAGGAGTAGATATAAGATCTAGGATTTTGCTATTTGGGAGAAAGGTGCACCTTGAGGTTGAGACAAAGCACTAACCACGCACTCTCCTCCTTGTCGGCCACCATTATCATTCACCGGCTATTTGTAGGAGAGTGAGATCAATCAAACAAAGGGGAGATCTGGTGATGGGAGCAAGGAGGGAGCCTAAGGAAGATGTTGAGATGGAGTGGTTTCAGGTTTGTTTGGGATTAGGGCTGTAGAATAATCGAGAGGCTCAAGTAAGGAGATAAGAATTGGGCTCGAATGACTAGTGGCTTTGGCCCAAGCTGGCAAGCCCAATTATATAATATATATAATTTGGATGATCCAGAGCCCATATATAGATATATACTAATTAATTAATTATTAAAAGAGTTCGGGTCCTATATTTGGGTTTGGGTCGAGTTGGGTTGGATCAGGTCATATATTTTAAGATCCAAATTAATCCAGAAATTTTCATGGATCAGGTCAGGTCAGGTTCGAATTCAATAAATCTAGACCTGATCCAAAAGAACAAACAAGTCCAATTTTTAAATCCGATCTGAATCCATGGGTCTTTTTAATGGGTTTGGCTCAGGTCTAATCGGGTCGGGTCATAGATCAACCCGACCCATTTGCATCCTTAGTTGAAGGTAGTCATATCTACTGGATCTCTCTGTCTAAGGTTAAGATCTGCTGATAAAGAGTGTTCTTCTAGACATGCAAGGTCTTTTGATAAGTTGGAAAATGATGGTTCTTGCAAGGTCTTAGCAACTATTTCTTTAAGATTTCTTCCTTCAGCATGTGTACTCCCTAATACAATATCACCTTTGCCAACTTTATCCTTTCCAGTAAGAAAGTGTTTTGATAAGCCACCATCATACAAAGTTTCTTGGAGGTACTTGCCATTGGACGAAAAATGTGCCAAGGATTTTACAATTCCACTCTTTGAAACCAAAGGGAACAACTGATGTTCCCAAGTCAAAACACATATGGTAGCCAGAACATAAGAATCAAATGTTGTAATAGGACCTTGTTTTTTATTGTTTCTATTCCATGTAGATGTTCTCCCATTAATTGTCTATGGCTCCTCAACTCATCAGGAAAAGTCAAGCACAACCTTTTAGTCTTTTACTTCCATTGGGCAAAGCTTCATGACTGACACAAACTATAAGTATAACAAAAAGTAGGTGGGAGACGACATATGGATGCACAAGATTCTAGAAATAGTGAATGAATCATTATATGAAGCTCAACGATAGATAGATTCTTAGTTGTAGACCACAAACTGCCATGAGCTCTTGACTTTCCTTGTTGATCACTAGATGTTTTTGGTGGAAAGGTTCTTTGTAGTACAGCTTCTATAATAGCTACAAAGATCCTCAAGAGGTATGTTTCAGATGGCTTCCCCATGGTAGATACTCCAAGACTTTTTGAGGTGGCAAGTTCAAAGTCCATGACAAGGTAAAAGGTTGCAAAACAATAAGTAGATCAATTGCTGAGGAACTTAGATGAAGCAGGCCATATGCATGCATCTTTCCATATAGTACGTTTTCTCCATTCAACATCTGGAACATGAGCACATAACATAGAAGCAATTCCTTGTATGGTTGCCTCAATAGTAGCTTTTTTTTTATATAGATGGATGATCATACTACTCTGGTATGATAGCAACCTTGAAGATCAAGAGATAGTAAGCCCCTGAAGGGATAGAGGAATATTATCACCCTTGTGCCATGACTAGTCACCCGAATGCTTGGCCATAAATAAGGCAACACAGTTAGCCACCCTGTTTGCCTCCTTATAGACATGCCAAATCGATGCAGTCATTGACGGGCCAAAAGATCACCAAATATCATGGAGAAGGGGATGGACATGACGCTGCTCAGTCCTGTCCTGAATCCATCCGATGACAATGGATGAATCCCTCTCAATATGAATCCTTGCAGCATGCATCTCCTGAATGGCCCAGGTGATGCCTACCCAAGCTGCTCTGAGCTCAGCTTCAGAAATTGAGGGCTCATAGAGGAAAGAGCCTCCAGCAACCAACAACCTACCCTCAATATCATGAATGACAAACCCTGCATCTCCCGAGGTACCTCTAATACTACCATCAAAATTCACCTTGATGAAACCTAGAGGAGGGGGCTCCCAAGAAACTTTTGAAGCAGCCAGCAACCTACTCTCAACAGTAGCTTTTGAAGTAGGAACTCCTAACTATTTCTTGTAGGATGATATGTAGCCACCTAGGGTTTCATGCTAGACTTCAACTCCTTCAGCATGTCTTAGTGGAGGAAAAAACAATGCAGGTTGTGAGAGTATGCGGAAGAGTAAAGCAGTTATAGCATTTGTAGCAATACCAGTTCTCATAGACATCATAGTGCCAATTGCATGCAAGAAATGCAAATGCATCCCATTTCTTGGAAGTTGGACAGATATAAGCAAAATATCCATCGAAAACTCATATAGAAAACTAGGCTGATCTACTAAAATCTTTTTCTTGTCTAGCGCTACTTGAATATCTTCAACATCTCCTACCATGGGAGGGATCAACTGGTTCTGTAACTTCAAAACTTTATACATCTAATTGGATTGTATATCATTAAAAGGTGAGTAAAGAGTGCTATATGAGAGGTCAAAAGTCAATAGAAAACTCCTCAATGTCTTGCTTATATTTAATTTGAATAGAGTCTTGACTACTACAAGGGAACTACTAGCAAGCTGGGTGAGAAAACTGATCAAGCTAGCATATGTTGATTGACTCAGTGACCTTCAACCATCAATAGCTCTTAAATGCAATGACTTATGAATCACCCATGCTTGCATAGTGAAAGAAAAGTGCCCTGAGAGCCAATCATTGTAAGGACATTTTTGTAATCTTTCAACTTTTGTATGACATTATATTAATAAAGGCATTTATTTTCATCATATACTGCTATGTCTTATTTATAGATTATGATGAACCCTATTGATTAGGGCAATGGAATTAGGATTATGATAAAGATCATAATAGTGAGACCTAAGTTTCTATAAACCCTAATCAAAATATTCCTAGTCAATGGACCATCGATTCGGGGATCGATGAATCCGGTAAGACTAGCTTATCCTATGTATGCTTAGTTAATGAAAATGGTTGGTCTCACAACCATTTGTATAGAGACACTAATACAAGGATAAGGGTGCTCATCTAAGTATGAGTACACTGAACTAATCCGCACCAAGACTATCTTATGGAAGTCTTACTGTTTGTCAAAAGATAGGTCTCAGAGTAGGAGTTGTGCATGTCATTTTTAGACCTGAGGTCACCATGGTTCCTTGTGCACACTAAGCCATATTTGTGGTTCACACACATTCATGACATTGAGTCATGTACGGGGTGTTCTGGGTATGGTGGAAGGTGTACGAAGGATGTGAGTGGACCAACAAGGAATCGATCATTCCTGGTAAGAGGAATTGTTATCCCATGTAGTCTCTTCAATGAGTGACTCAAGGAGCCTTTGATCAAAGTAGGATGAGATTAGAAGTAGTTTCTAATCAGTCATCAGTTGAGGCTTTATAATCGAGTAGAGATTCGATATAACTAAGTGTTAGGATTTGACATATATCCATACCTATCACTTAATTGGGATAATGGGAGATCCAAAGATTGAATTGCATAGTAATTTTCTACTGAAGGGTATTTTGGTACTTTCCACAAAATTCCACATTTTCTAGGTAGGCATGATACATTGCTAGATGTCAATCTTGTCTTGTAGGCTTTTATGAACCAATTGGATTGGTTTCATGAGTCAATTTGATGGATGATTCGAATTGGACAATTAGGTGAGCCAATTTGACCAAATTAGGTCAATCGGGTTCGCATGGATTGAATCGGCTCAAACCTAAACCTACTGCTAGCTAAATATGAAACCCAAAGGGTCACACACATTAGTGAGTTGACTAAGGAAGTCATACATAATTTAATTAGGGTCATGGTATCCTAATTGGTCAGCTAGATTGCATACTAGCATGTGTATGTTAACCTAATTCCTAATCCAAGGCGATTTGGGTCCGGTTGCTTGCTATTTTGATTAACCAATTTAAGAGAGACTTAAATTAGGTTAAGTCTAGGTTAAAACAACATTTATCAAGTTTTATCCTGATTTATTTCAACTTGAAAAGCCACTTGGATTAGAGTCCAAGTTGGCATGGACTCTTGGGCACAATATTGCACACGCCAAGGAAGAGAGGGTGCAGAAGGACCAAGAGTCCTTCTGCAGATGAATCACTTTGGTTGATTCATCTAGGACTCTCTTGGCACATATTCCCATGCCCCATAGGATTATTTTTGATCGGTCAACACCTTTTAAATTGGCATGAAAAAGGTTTGAAAGGGAATGCATGCATGAAGAGACGCGTCTCTTCATTTGGCATGCGGTCTGAAGCAGTGTCCTTTTGCTATCAGGACTCTTCAAATTCTTTGATGCTTGGAGATTGAAAAGGCACCTCTTGGCTTCCCAGGGACCGATACTTGCCATGTGGCAAGTCAGAAATCATCCGGGAATAAGAAGGGATGCGAATATGTGACTTGGTGCATGAATCAACTTATTGGATAAGACTTTTCAAGTCAGATAACTTCTCTTGGGTCTTGAAAAATCATATATGATAAGTTGAGGGCTGGACATATCACACACCCCTTCTAACATTATAAATAGGGATGGTGTTATGGGTTTCAGAAGAGTTCCACGTAATTTTTATTCTGAGTGTTATACCTTCCTCCCTCCTCCTTAAGACAAACCTTGTCTCTTTAAGACAAGGTTGTTCTTGCTAGGACAAGTCTTAGGATTTAAGACATAAGCCTAGAGTGTCCTATAGGAGAGCTCCCCAAATCCAAGAGTGTTTTTGGAAAGCATTCAGAGTACCTTACAAAAGGGTAGGGTGTCCTACAAAGGTCAAAGTCTAGAAGGCTAGCAAGAGGAGTCCTAGTCAAGCAAGCAAATGAAGTAGGAGTTCTTCCTTGGGTCAATTCTTATGTGGATCACCGTTGGAGGGCATACACTTGTGAGCCTTGTGAAAAGAAGTGGAAAACAACATTTTAGGTATATTTTTTGTACTTCACTTATGATTCGTTAGTTGATAATGTCTAAGGGGATTCGGGAATTAGGGTTTTTTCTTGCCAGTTAGGGTTTTCATGCTTGAATTTTTTGTTTTAAAGTTCACTTCCGCAAGTAGCATGATGACTTAGGCTCCAAGAAACCTCTTCAGTGGTATCAGAGCCACCCTTAGTACATTCAATTATGTATCATTTTGAAGTTCATGAACATCTACATCCGAGTCGACCCGAACCCTATTCGAGTCAACCCGACCAGAGACTGAGTCGACCCAAACCTGTTGATTCGACTCCTCCAAAATTGTGATTATATGCATATTAGAATTAATATGTTTGGTTTCTATTTTATTATGAAAATAGCATGATTTTGTTATGATATGATATAATGCATATTGTTGATCAAATGCATCATTATAACAAGTTTTATCCTAGTAACTGCTTTGGATTGGATTAGTCACCATGGCCATCCAGTCATAGGAGCCAAGTAGGGTATAAAGGCCCTCTCCTCCTATTCAATGGTTCTCCTATGGCATGTACGGGTGCCGCTGTGGCCATATCCCATGAACAAGTGAGGTGAATGGGGTATTGAAATATCATGCTATGATATGATTGCTATGTAATCATGCAATGTTATGCATATGCTGGATTGATATGCTTTATGTTTATACTTGTTGTTATGAACATTGTCAATATGATTATTTAGGATGTGTTTGAGACCATCAAAACTCTCATTAAAAATCATATTTAGTCATAGTATAAACTTAATCATGATGCAAAACCAATTAGGGTTTGTTCAGCCAGTTGGTATCGAGGCAAGTGGTTTTGGGAAGGTAAAGGGATTGAGGTTTTTAGTTGGTTCCATTGTCTGACTTGGCCAATTCAATTGGTGTCTAAGGAAAGCAACGGAGGGACCCCCTCACCCCTTCCACTTATCTGGCCAATTTGGTCATATCTAAAATCTTAATTTGGGAATGCTAATTGATTAAGAATACTATAATTTGCCTTCCTTCATGATAAACAAAATTTATGTCAACACTATAGTAGGTTTGTTGCGTACACACAAGGCCTACTTTAGGATTTGATATGAAATTTGTCTTGGTGAACTAGGTGCTTTATAGCATGATCGGAATTGTTGCTTTGTTGTGTACACACAAGGGCAACATTATTCAATCATGGCTATATCGAAATGAAGGGTCTGACTAAACTAAGATATTATGGTTTGTTATATACACACAAGGCTATAAGTGTCTTAGAGGCAAGTTTAATAGTTAAGAATTGCATAGATTGCAATTGGAGAGGAAGTCCTACCTTTGAACTCATGAGTGTTTGTTTTGTACACACAAGGCATTCATGAGGAATTAAGATCTCAACCCCACTCCAGTAAGGTTTCTCACTTACCATAGATTGAGGGTTATGGTATTCGAAGAAAATAGTGGGAGATATAATTAGATATAAAAGTCCTTATCTAATTATGAATGTCATCTTGGGTGGTCTGTCGATATTGTTCTTTAATTAAATATAGGATATCTACATTATGGCTTCAAATTTATCACTGCAGGGTATTTTAGATGCCAACAAGTTAACTGGTCCCAATTAGGTGGACTGGCTGAAGAACCTGAGAATTATACTAACTCAGGAGAAGCTTTCCTATATTCTTGATTCTTCGGATCCTGAGATGATCAGAGAGGATGCTTCAAAGGAGAAAATTGCCACACACAGAATGTGGCAAAATGACAGTACAACTGTCAGGTACATCATGTTAACCTCGATGAGCAACGAGCTCCAGAGGCAACATGAAGGTATGAAACCTTGGTCCATATTGCTCAATTTAAAGGAGCTATATGGAGAGCAAAGTAGGGCTGCTCGATACAAGATATCGAAGCAGTTCTTCCATGCACGGATGAGTGAGGGTTCATTTGTACAAACCCACGTATTGAAAATGATTGACTTAATCACCCGATTAGGTCAATTAGGGTTTGTCTTAGATGGTGAACTCAATCAGGACTTGATCCTACAGTCACTCCTAGATTCCTTCTCTCAGTTTGTTCTTAATTACCATATGAACAAACTGAATACTTCATTGCCAGAGTTGCTTAATATGCTTGAGATAGTAGAGAGCTATTCTAAATGAGACAAGGCTCATCTTCTTCTAGTTGATGGAAGAAAAAAACAGGTAAAGAAGAAGGGCTTGAAAAAAAAATTCAACCCTAAGAAGAGCTTCCAGAATAAGAAGAAAGCTAAGAAGGTTAATGGAGCCTGTTTCCACTGCAGCAAGCAAGGGCATTGGAAGAAAAATTACAAGATATATCTTGCAAGTGTGAAGCAAGATGCAAGTGGAGCATCTAAAGGTTTGTACATGATACAAACAAATTTATCATTGAGTTCTTCAAATTCTAATTCATGGATATTGGATACTGCATGTGGATTTCATATCTGCAACTTGTTGCAGGGACTCCACCAAATTAGGAATTTGAAGAAAGGTGACTTCAAGCTATATGGGGTAAGTGGTGAGGCCATTTATACTGAAGCTGTGGGTACCTGTATCTTATAATTACCTTTGGGTAATATGTTAAAGCTAGAAGAATGTTACTACATACCCAATATTGTAAGAAATATTATTTCTATATCCTTGTTATTACAACAAGGATATGAAATAAATGTAAAGAGCAGTGGCTGCTCTATTCTTCAAAATAATAAAATATTTGGGCATGGTTGTTTCATTAATGGTCTTCTAACTTTGGAACTCAATGATGAAATGCTTCTTATTAATGATAAGAAGAGAAAGAGAGATAATGTCAATGTCACATATCTCTGGCATTGCCAGTTAGGTCATATTAGTGAGTCAAGGATAAACAAGTTAGTCAAAGATAATTACTTTGACCCTTATGATTTCCATTCATTAGGAACTTGTGAGTCTTGCCTCAAAGAAAAAATGACCAAGTCTCCATTCACTGGACATGGAGACAGGGTAACTGAGTTACTAGGTCTTGTGCATACTGATGTATGTGGACATATGACAACTTAAGCCAGATGTGGATATTCTTACTTCATCACTTTATTGATGATTTATTAAGGTTTGGTCATATGTATCTTATGAAACACAAGTCTGAAGCTTTTGATAAATTTAAAGAATATCAAAGTATGGTTGAAAAACAAACCGGACATAATATTAAAGCTCTTCGTTCTGATCGAGGAGGTGAATACTTGTCTAGTGAGTTTCTAAACCATCTTAAAGACAAAGGTATAATCTCTGAATGGACTCCTCCTTACACATCCCAATTAAATGGTGTGGCAGAAAGGAGAAATCATACCTTGTTAGACATGGTGAGGCCCATGATGAGCTTCACAGATCTTTCCATTTCCTTCTAGGGACATGCCCTGAAAACTGCTACACATATTTTGAACAGGGTTCCATCTAAGTCAGTAAGTAGCACTCCATATGAGTTATGGAATGGAAAAGACCAAGTCTTAAGTACTTAAAGATTTGGGGTTGCTATGCTTATGTCAAAAATAACTTTGGACATAAGTTAAGTGTTAGGGCTAATAAGTATAGATTTGTTGGCTATCCTAAAGAAGGTATTGGATACCTCTTTTATAATGCTACTGAGCAAAAGATTTTTGTCAGTAGGCATGCTACATTCTTGGAGCAAGAATTTATCCAAGAAAGAAGTAGTGATTCTTCACTTGAGTTATATGAAGAACAGAACCAAAAACCTATTGAGCCTTCAAATGAAATTCCTCAACCAGAAGTTCTTATAGATTAAGAACAGCCACTATACACACCTCCTCTTCAAAGGTCAAACAGAGTGCGGGTAGCACCTCTAAGATATAGCTTTGTCATCGGGGATGACAATGAAGCCAGTATCATTCAGGATGATGATCCTGTGATCTATTCGGAAGCTGTTGAGAGAAAAGACTCTAACAAATAGCTAAGTTCCATGAAATATGAAATGGATTCCATGTATTCCAATCAGGTTTGGACCTTGGTAGATCCACCTGGTGGAATTAACCCAATAGGGTGTAAATGGGTCTACAAGAAGAAGATAGGAGCAGATGGTCAAGTAGAAACCTATAAGGCCAGGCTGGTAGCAAAAGGTTTTAAACAAAAATATGGCATTGACTATGATGAAACCTTTTCTTCAGTAGCCATGCTCAAATTCATTCGAATTTTTCTTGCCATAGCAGCATAACATGATTATGAAATCTGGCAGATGGATGTCAAGACTGCTTTTTTCAATGGAAACCTTAAGGAAGAAGTCTATATGACATAACCAGAGGGTTTTATCTCAAGTGGGAGACCAAACCAGGTATGCAAGTTAAAGAAGTTTATTTAGAGACTAAAGCAAGCGTCAAGGAGTTGGAATATCCATTTTGATGAAACAATCAAGAGTTTTGGTTTTGTCAAAAATGAGGATGAACCATATGTGTATAAGAAGACAAGTGGGAGTGCACTTATTTTCTTGGTCTTGTATTTTGATGACATACTGATCATCGGGAATGATATCCCAATGTTACAATCGGTTAAAACTTGGCTATCATCAAAGTTTTTCATGAAGGATTTGGAAGAAGCATCCTATATACTAGGTATAAGGATCTATAGAGATAGATCTAAAAGGATGCTAGGCTTATCCCAGTCTAGGTTCATAGACTTAGTGATGGGGACATCGCTAGCATGGATCCTGGAGCAAACATGAATCCTGAAGCTGCACAAATCTTGGAGCATATCCAGAATAAAGTAGTTTGGGATTTTATCTTTTGTTTGAAATTTAAATAAGGATTTGGTTGGTTAGGATTTAGATATGGATAGGCTTGTCATATCTTATCTTATGTTTGAATTTGAATCATCTCTATCTTTTTATCCTGTATTCAAGTTCAAATGAGGGTTGGACAAGTCTATAAATACCACCATCAGTCCTTTGTAAAAAAATAGTTTTTAGAGTTTAGTCAAGTTTTGGGAATGAAAATGAGTTTTAGAAAAGAGTGTTTTTTTTTATTTCACTCCGTGAGGAGAGGGTGTGAGGCACAACCCCATGACATGATGTGAGGTCATGCCTAGTTATCCCCCTTCCCATTCCATCTTCTCTATCCTCTCGTGACCTTTGAGATTCATCCTAGCACCTCCAAGTATCGAGGAGGGTGTAATGCCCTAGAGGTGAGAGGTCTCTTCGTTAGGGTGAGTTCCAAAGTCCATGAGTTCCAAACCATGTCTTCCAGCCCCATTATTCCTTCGCCACCCTTTACCTAAAAAAAATTCTAAAAAAAATATGATACCCTAATTTTGGTGACTTCTAGGCTCACCAACGATCCTACCCCCATCTGTCCCTCATCAATTTGGTATCAGAGCCCAGAAAATTAGGGTCCCTTCATATCATCCCATCCTAGATTTTCATTTTATTAGCCATCCTTCCCCTCCCCAGATTAAAAAAAAAAAAAAAAAAAAAATTAGTTCTCTAACCAGTGCCTTCCCTTTCGTGACTTATCTCATACCCCACCAACACCCTGCTACCACCAACAAACCCCTCCTCCCCACCGGCGAGGACCTCGTCCCCATTCCCACCCAACGCCTCCCTCCTCTCCCCTCCGGTCGCCACACCGCCTGTTGCCTCCGCCGTCGCAGGTGTCCCCCACAAGCAGCAGACCTCCGCCATGGTCTCCTCTGCCGCTAGGGTTTCTCTCCGCCATCGCCACAGCCACCGGATCCTACCCGTCCGAGCCAAGATCCGAGAGATCTTCTTGCCGGCTCCAACCCATCCGTGCGTTGCAACCGTGATGATGAGGGGTGCGAGGCCCCATCCACTCCAGTACGTCTTCCTTCCACGACCATCTCATCCTCCGCCCGACCTCCCTTCTCTGGTCTACGTTGCCGGATTCCCCTCCTCCATCCCGCGATGCCATCCTCAGCCCTAGATTACTGCACAGTGGAGTTTTGACCCAGGCCCGGCTCACCTCCCTGCTCCTCAAGCTCACCGCAGTAGTTCCGAGCATCCCCGACACTGGCCTCTTCTCCGGACCACCTCTCCTTGGAGTTCTCGCCCGAACCAGGCGTGCCTCCCCTATTCCCAAGCCCACGGGGTCCCTTCCAGACGTTCCCAAACTCCCAGCTCCTTCTGAGTGTCTGCCCTAAGGCTCTCCCACCACAGCTCGACTCCCCGTCGAAGGACGATGCCCCGTCCTCCCTCGGAGCTCACCCCGCCGCCAACCTCTTCTCCGGACCAAACCCCCCAACGGAGTTTCTGCCCAAGTTCTGGATCCTCCCCTCCCTGCTCCCGAGCTCGCGGCTTCTTCCCCGGATGATTGCTGCCATTTTTTCTACTGAAGTCAGACTCCTCCCTCACTTCTTGAACGAAGCCCCAGCCTCCTCGGAGATCACCCGATGCCCGCTCCTTCTCCGGACCACCGGCCTTGGAGTTCCGCCCCATATATGGACCGGTTCCCCTGTTTTCACGAAGCATCCAGCAGTTGTTGTGAAGAAAACTCATCGAGCTGCTGTTGAAGAAGACCGGAATAGCTATTCTAGCTATTCCACATATATCCCGGATTTATTCTAGCTTGGAATAAATCCTGTTTACTTTAAATTGGGTCATGTGCATCCTAGGGCCAGCCTAACTCGACGGAGCCGAGTTTTTCCCACCTCAGGGGAATGATGGGGACATCACTAGCATGGATCCCGGAGCAAGCATGAATCCTGAAGCTGCATGAATCTTGGAGCATATCCAGAATAAAGTAGTTTGGGATTTTATCTTTTGTTTGAAATTTAAATAAGGATTTGGTTGGTTAGGATTTAGATATGGATAGGCTTGTCTTATCTTATCTTGTGTTTTAATTTGAATCATCTCTATCTTTTTATCCTGTATTCAAATTCAAATGAGGGTTGGATAAGTCTATAAATACCACCATCAGTCCTTTGTAAAAAAATAGTTTTTAGAGTTTAGTCAAGTTTTGGGAATGAAAATGAGTTTTAGAAAAGAGTATTTTTTTTTATTTCACTCCGTAAGGAGAGGGTGTGAGGCCCAACCCCAGGACATGATGTGAGGTCATGCCCAGTTATCCCCCTTCCCATTCCATCTTCTCTATCCCCTCGTGGCCTTTGAGATCCATCCTAGCACCTCCAAGTATCAAGGAGGGTGTAATGCCCTAGAGGTGAGAGGTCTTTTCGTTTGGGTGAGTCCCAAAGTCCATGAGATCCATATCCCTGTCCTACATCCCCACTATTCTTTCGCCAACCCTAGAGAAGAAAAATACCAAAAAAAAATAGTACCCTAATTTAGGTGACTTCTAGGCTCGCCAACGATCCTACCCCTATCTATCCCTCATCACTTAGTGTTAAAGAGATTCAACATGGATGGAAGTAAGAAATGTTACTTGCCTATAAGTCAAGGCATACATCTCTCTAAAAAAATATCTCCTAAGATATCAGAAGAAAGAAAGAGGATGGCTATGATTCCTTATGCTTCGACTATAGGATCATTATGTATGCTATGTTAAGTACCAAACCTGATGTTGCTTATGCCTTGGGCATAGTGAGCAGGTTTTAGGTAGATCTAGGAGAGAATCATTGAAAAGCTGTGAAAAATATTCTTAAGTACCTGAGATATTTTTCTAGTATATGGAGGATCTGAGTTGAAATTAGAAGGCTATACAGATTCTAGTTTCCAATCAGATCCAGATGATAGCAAATCAACATCAAGGTATGTCTTCACCCTGAATGGTGGCGTAGTGAATTGGAAGAGTACAAAGCAGCCAACAGTAGCTGACTCAGTCACTGAGGTAGAATACATAGCTGCAAGTGAAGCTGCAAAGGAAGTTGTCTGGATGAAAAAATTCATCATGGAATTAGGCATAGTTCTTGATGTACATTAGCCAGTGCCATTATATTGTGATAACACTAGAGCTATTGCACAAGCAAAGGAACCAAGGTCTCACCATAAGTTCGAGCACATTCTAAGACGGTTCCACCTCATTCGAGAGATAATAGAAAGACAAGATGTTGTCATCGAACGAGTTGATACAAAGAACAATATAACAGACCCATTTACTAAAGCATTACCAAAGTAGCAGTTAGATCGCCACTTAGATAGTATGGGTATAAAGTATATGGGCGATTGGCTTTAGTGCAAGTGGGAGATTGAAAGTAAAGTGCCCTAAGAGCCAATCATTGTAAGGACATTTTTGTAATCTTCCAACTCTTGTATGACATTATATTAATAAAGGCATTTATTTTCATCATATACTGCTGTGTCTTATTTATGGATTATGATGAACCCCATTGATTTGGGCAATAGAATTAGGGTTATGACAAAGATCATAATAGTGAGACCTAAGTTCCTATAAATCCTAATCAAAATATTCCTAGTCAATGGACCATTGATTTAGGGATCGATGAATCCGATAAGACAAACTTATCCTATGTATGCTCAGTTAATGAGGATAGTTGGTCTCACAACCATTTATGTAGAGACACTAATACAAGGATAAGGGTGCTCATCTGGGTATGAGTATATTGAACTGATCCGCACTGGGACTATCTTTTGGAAGTCTTACTGCTTGTCAAAAGATAGGTCTCAGAGTAGGAGTTGTGCATGTGATCTTTAGACCTGAGGTTACCATGGTTCCTTATGCACACTAAGCCATATTTTTGGTTCATACACGTTCATGACATTGAGTCATGTACGGGATGTTCTGGGTATGGTGGAAGGTGTACGAAGGATGTGAGTAGACCAACAGGGAATCGATCGTTCCTAGTAAGAGGAATTGTTATCCTATGTAGTCTTTTCGATGAGTGACTTAAGGAGCCTTTGATCAAAGCAGGATAAAATTAGAAGTGGTTTCTAATCAGTCATCAGTTGAGTCCTCATAATCGAGCTGAGATCCGATATGACTAAGTGTTAGGGTTTGACATATATCCATACCTATCACTTAATCAAGATAATGGGAGATCGAAAGATTGAATTGCATAGTAACTTCTACTAAAGGGTATTTTAGTACTTTCTATCAAATTTCACATTTTCTGGATAGGCATGATACGTTGCTAGACATTAATCTTGTCTTGTAGGTTTTCATGAACCAATTAATTGGTTTCATGAGTCAATTTGATGGATGATTCGAATTGGACAATTAGGTGAGCCAATTTGACCTAATTAGGTCAATCAGGTTCGATTGGATTGAATCGGCTCAAACCTAAACCTACTTCTAGCTAAATATGGAACACAAAGGGTCACATACATTAGGGAGTTGACCAAAAAAGTCATACATGATTTAATTAGGGTCATGGTATCCTAATTGGTTAGCTAGATTACACACTAGCATGTGAAGGCTAACCTAATTCCTAACCCAAGTCGATTTAGGTCCAGTTGCTTGCTATTTTGATTAACCAATTTAAGAGAGACTTAAATTGAGTTAAGTCTTGGTTAAGACATTATTTATCAAGTTTTATCCTGATTTATTTGGACTTGGAAAGCCACTTGGATTAGAGTCCAATTTGGCATGGACTCTTGGGCGCAATATTGCGCGTGCCAAGGAAGAGAGGGTGTAGAAGGACCATGAGTCCTTCTGCAGATGAATCACTTTGGCTGATTCATCTGGGACTCTCTTGGAACATATCCCCACACCCCTTAGGATTTTTTTTGATCAGTCACACCTTTTAAATTGGCATGAAAAAGGTTTGAAAGGGAATGTGCGCATGAAGAGATGCGTCTCTTCATTTGGCACGTGGTATGAAGCAGTGTGCTTCTGCTATCAGGACTCTTCAAATTCTCCAATGCTTGGAGATATAAGAGGCACCTCTTGGCTTTCCAAGGACCGGTACATGCCATGTGGCAAGTCAAAAATCATCCAGGAATAAGAAGGGATGTGACTATGTGACTTGGTGCATGAATCAACTTATTGGATAAGTCTTTTCAAGCCAGATAACTTCTCTTGGGTCTTGAAAAATCATATCTGATAAGTTGATGGCTGGACATATCACACACCCCTTCTAACATTATAAATAGGGGTGGTGTTATGGGTTTCAGAAGAGTTCCACCATAGTTTTTATTCTGAGTGTTATACCTTCCTCCCTCCTCCTTAAGACAAATCTTGTCTCTTTAAGACAAGGTTGTTCTTGCTAGGACAAGTCTTAGGATTTAAGACATAATCCTAGAGTGTCCTATAGGAGGGCAATCCCAAATTCAAGAGTGTTTTTGGAAAGCATTCAGAGTACCCTACAAGAGGGTAGGGTGTCATACAAAGGTCAAAGTCCAGAAGGCTATCAAGAGGAGTCCTAGTCAAGCAAGCAACTGAAGTAGGAGTTCTTCCTTGGGTCAATTCCTGTGTGGATCACTGTTGGAGGGCTTACACTTGTGAGCCTTGTGGAAAGAAGTGGAAAATAGCATTTCAGGTATGTTTCTTGTACTTCACTTATGATTCATTAGTTGATAATGTCTAAGGGGATTCGGGAATTAGGGTTTCTTCTAGCCAGTTAGGATTTTCATGCTTGAATTTTTGTTTTAAAATTCACTTCTGCAAGTAGCATGATGACCTAGGCTCCTAGAAATTCCTTCACATAGTTCATCCAGCAATTTTGGAGAATGGTTGAAAGAATCAATTATCCTTATCAAGTATATAGCAATAGCTTCCATGAACTTTCGGTCCTTATATTGAAGAAGATTGCTTGAAGTAGGAATAGACTTCAAGTTATCCAAATCAATTCTATTAGATGCAGAAGTACTTTTTGATTGATCACTATGACGACAACTTTCGGCCCTTTAGTTTGGAGGTGTTAGTTCCATTACTGATTCACCATTGTCTATCTGAATAGTACCATTACTCATGACTAATCTAAGTGACTTGTCTGCAGTAGTACCAACTTCTTTAGCACAACCCACCTCTTACTCCATCTTCATAGAATCCTAATGCATCTTATCAGGCATAGTCCTCTCAAGTTGTTTGCTATCATCTACCATAACCACACCAGAAATATTTATATCTTTCTACTCCATGACATCAAAATTCTCTTGGCATATCGAGCCAATAACTTTATTGTATTAACTTAAAGTACTCATAGGATTAACTAATCTTTTCATATAAGGCTTGAGCTTCATTATGCAAGTACTCGTTACTTTTTCTCCAAGTTTGCAAGCACTAGGTGATATATCTTTGTTATCCTTTTAAAAGTATCTTGGAGGCACGTGAGAAGCTCTATGGAAATATCGTTGCTGTCTTTTAATATAAGTGTCATAATGGTCTCCATCAAATTTAAAACCTTTTTTGAATGTTATGGCCTTATGATATGTAGGAAATGGTAAAACATCTCAAGAATTAGAGTATCACATTCAAGATCCAACATCTCAGCACATGATTTGATGTTGGCAACAATTTTAAGAATTAGAATCCTCTTGTAATATGAGCAACTAGATATCTTATCCAATTTCTCAAAGGCTTCAACAATTGTTTGAAATATCTTCTTCATTAAGTCATCATCATATGGAGTATCTGGAGCTATTATTCTTGTGATTTCATTGATACATGAGGCCATAGTGGCTTTCACATCTGTATATGGATGTCCTAACAACTCTTTAGCAACAAGGGCCTTTATTGCAGGACGATGTGCATTGGATATTGAATCAGATAGTGACTATTTCACTCTTACTGAAAGACTCTTAGTTTGATCAAGAAGAGAGAGTTCATCGATAGTGGATGGAGGAGAGGCAAGCTGGTTCCCAACCTCCTGAAGCTAGTCTTCCAACTGCTTCCATGTGGATGTCATTCCTCCAAGCTTAAGATCACTAATGCTCCAAACTCCCCGAAATATCAAGATTTTGGAACACTAGAATTATCCAATAATTTAAAAAGAATCCAATTTCAATAAAGGGATTTTACCTTTTACTAGATAGCCTCAAAAGCTTTTGGATGGTTACTTGCAGTCTAAAGACTAAGAAGGTAAAACTTCAAAGTTTTCTTTGGGGGTCTGTGGATCGGGTCTATCGATCAGCCTATAGATCATGTTGTCTATGGACTAATCTATGGGCCTCGTGATCTATAGCAGCCCATGGATTATGACCATGATAAACAAGGGCCTATGCTCCTCTTCAGTCATGCGCAATGTGGAGTGGGCCTGATGATGGAGACGGGTGGTGACGACGAAGGTGATGGCTCTAGTGATTGGTGATGGGGAGTATTCGGTGGGTGTTTTCATCTCATCCATGTTCTTTGTTCGTGGGCGATGCGATGATGGCAAGCTAGTGATGTGAAGATAGTGAAGGGCGATGGGAGAGGGGCGACCAAGAAAGGTGATGATGAGAGCAGACGAGGTGACTGATTGACCCTTGCTCCTCACTTCCTCACAACCGAAGGAGCAACAGCTATAGTTTGTAGACCAATGTGTGGGGGATGGAGATCGCCTATTGGTGATCAGGATGAGGAGAGAATGATGATGGCTTCAATGAACAAGGAAGATAGAAGGCAATTTGTTGACTCCACTAATTGATTTTGATAATAAGCAAAATATTGAAGTATAAATTAAGGACTAATGGTTTGCTTTAAGTGTGTCTTTATTGAAAGGATGTTCACAAAATTTGAAGAAGCCCAATTGTGTTGAAGAACCAAGTTTGAATGGAATGATTTCACAAAACAAGACTTGGACACTCAAAGAAATGGTTGAATGGATGACTAAGGCAAATGGAAACATGTTTCAGCACAAGTTCAGCAATTTCTGTACTTTTTTAATGATGTATCGACTCAAGGTGTCAACACATGACATGATGTATCGATACATGAAGAAGAAGTGTCGACTTAGGCCACTACGCAGCAATGTTTCAAATGGCATAGATGATGTGTCGACACATGGACCTTATATGTCGACTCAAAGTGTCAACACATGGATCAACACATTGCCTGAGACTTTCAAGCCACAGAACTTGCAGAAGTTGAAGGAACAGTTGATGTGTCGACACATGGATGCAACGTGTCAACTCAATATGTCGACTCAACTGAGAATGTGTCGACTAAGCTGATTTTTTCAGAGAATTTGAATGGAACACTTTGAACTTGTGTCAACTCAAGAAGAACATGTGTCGACCTAATGTGTCGACACATGAAGAGGAAGTGTCGACACATGGAGTTCTGACAATAGTAACGACTAGTTTTTTCAAGCGCATAACTCATCCAAATGCCCTCCAACAGCTAGTTTTTCAAGTATAACGGCTAGATTTCAATTTTGGAGGCTTGGGAATGTATATAAAGGCTCCAAATCAAATCAAGACAATAACTATTCAACTATTCAAAAAGGTATTGAATATCCAAAGAGATTTTAGAGAGAAAAGAAGAGAGAAGAGCCTTAACTCCTATTCATTCAAAGCTCAACCACTCTCAATCAAAAGGAAGCCTTCCAAGCATTCAAAGCTATCAAGTGCATTGAAGATCATTCTTACTTGGGATTCAAAAGGCTTCAACAAGAGCAAAGCAATACTACATCAAGCTACATCGACTTATTTGTTTTATTATTGAAAGCTTACATTGGTTCTTTATTTCTCCATCTTATATCTTGTAAAGGTTATTGGTTAGCCTATTGGAAAACCAAGTTAGGTTATTGGTAAGCCTTGAAAACCAATTAGGTTGGTGGTTAGCCCACAAAACCACTAAGGTTCTTGGTTAGCCTGGAAAACCAAGGGAGGTTTTTGGTTAGCCTTGTGAAAATCAATTAGGTTCTTGGTTAGCTCATTAAACCAAGTATGGTTGTGACTTGTAAGCCTTGTAAAACAAGTCGGGTTTTGATTAGTGAGCCCGGAAAACTAATCGGCTATAATCGTTGGATTATAGTGAATTCCCAAGGGGATCTTGGAAAGTGGATGTAGGTGCATTGTTGGCACCGAACCATTATAGATTATTGTATTTGTGATTGCTTGTTCTCTCCCTCCTTGCTCTTTACATTTTGCTTATTGCTTTTAATTTTCACTGCACTATTACTTTAGAGCATTGCACTTAAATCACAGTACCCTGTTAAATTGAATTGCATATCTTGTCTAGTATAGTTTGTAACTTGTATTATCAAGCTTAGCTTTAAATTTTTAGAGACCCAATTCACCCCACCTCTTGGGTTGCTTTCTGGGCAACAAGTGGTATCAGAGCCTTGTTCTCTGTATATAGGCTTTACCATCTTTGGTAAAGATCTATGGCAAACCCAATTGGTACTAGTGTAGTTGAGGGACAAGCCTCAAATAGACTTCCATTTTTTAATGAAACAAATTATACTTATTGGAAAACTAGGATGTGAATTTATATGCATTCTATAGATTATAATTTGTGAAAAGTAGTTGACAAGGGTCCTCATATTCTTTCGGTTGTGGTTAATGGTGTTTCCATCCCAAAACTTGAAGAGGATTGGGATGAAACTGGCATTAAACAATTCGAGATCAATGCTAAGGCAATGAATCTCTTGTATTGTGCATTAGATCCTAGTAAGTTTAATAGGATATCTACATGCATGTCCGCCAAAGAAATATGGGACACACTTGAAGTTACCCACGAGGGTACCGATCAAGTGAAGAACACTAAGATCAAAGTGCACACATATGAGATGTTCCGAATGGAACCAAATGAATATATCACTGATATGTATACATGTTTTACAAATATTGTAAATTCTATGAGAAGTCTTCGTAAAGTCATATCTAATGCTGATCTTGTGAATAAAATTCTTAGGTCACTACCGATGTCGTGGGATGCAAAGGTGACCGCAATTCAAGAGACAAAGGATGTAGACAAGCTACCTCTTGAGCAGCTAGTAGGATCGCTCATAACCTATAAGCTCAACTTGAAATAGAAATCAATGGACTTGGATAAAAAGAAGAAGGGGATCGCTTTTAAATCAAATGTTTAAGAAGAATCCTTGATTGATAAGTTCGATGATGATGAAGAAGTAGAAGGCGAAGAAGCCCTCCTTGCCCGAAAATTTAGAAGATTTATGAGGAGAAGTAAGTTTCCCTACAAGAAGAAATTTCAATCCAAGGAAAAGGGAAAGGAAAAAGAAAAAGAGAAAGAAAAGGAAAAGGAGAAGGAAATACCTATATGCTTCGAGTGCAAGAAGCCCAGACACTATAAATTTGATTGTTCTATCCTAAAGAAATCAAGGAAGAAACTAAGGAAGAAAGCCATGATGGCCACGTGGAGTGATAGCGAAGACTCCAGTTCAAAAGAAGAACAGACTGAAATTGCAAATCTCTGCTTCATGGCACATCAGGACAAAGAAGAGGTATGTTCCGACTCTAAAGTTGATTTTATTTTTGATAAACTTAGAAATGCTTTCGAAGAGCTTATGCATAATTATAAGTTAGTATTATCTAAAAATAAGAAATTAAAAAAGCATGCTAATAGTTTCTTATTAGAAAATAATTCTTTACTTAATGATATTAGTTCTTTGAAAACTAAACTAGATGTTTTGGAAAAGAAAAATAATGCTTTAGCTATGGAAAATGAAGTTTTGAAAAGGCCTAAATATGTTGTTTCTAACAATGATCTTATAAAGAAAAAAAAGGATCTGGAACTTGAAAATAAAAAATACAAAAATGAACTTGAGAAAATCAAACCTTTTATTGATAAGTTCACTTATAGTTCAAGAAAGTTGAATTTACTTTTAAACAATCAAATAGCAGTTTTCAATAAGGTAGGTCTAGGATATAAACCTCAAAAGCAACAAAAGTATTTCAAAAACTTTTTTGTTCCTGCATCATCCAGTATTACCTATTTTACTTGTAGAAAATTAGGTCATAAATCATATCAATGTAATTTCAGAAAAATCATGTCTTTTGGTAAAGTGTGGGTTCCAAAAGGAACCATTTCGAATGCTAATCCGAAAGGACCCAGGTTAGCTTGGGTACCTAAAAATAAAGCTTGATCTTATTGCACGTGTGTCTTGCAACCAAGAAAAACAAACGAATTTGGTATCTTGATAGCGGTTGCTCAAGGCACATGACTGGAGATGTGAAGCAATTTACTTCTCTTGAAGCTTTGAATGGAGAGAGTGTGACCTTCGGTGATAATGGTAAAGGTAAAATCATTGGAATTGGTAAGGTTCACATAACTCCTTCTAATAGTATCAGTAATGTACTTTTAGTAGATGGTTTAAAGCATAATCTTTTGAGCATTAGTCAGTTTTGTGATAAAGGTTTTCAAGTAGTTTTTAAATCATCTTATTGCATGATTTCTGATCCAGATATAAATGGAGTACAATTCATTAGAAAAAGGTATGAAAATATTTATCTAGTAGATCTTGATGATCTATCTTTGCTTAATGGAGAATGCCTTGTTGCAATGAATTCTACCAAGGAAGAGACTAGTTGGTTATGGCATAGAAGGTTAGGGCATGCTAGTATGTACCTTATTTCAAAACTTTCCAAAAAGAATTTAGTTAGAGATTTACCTGAAATCAATTTTGAAAAAGATAAAATTTGCCAAACATGTCAATTTTGAAAACAAGTCAAAAATTCTTTTAAACTAAAAAGATTTGTAACTACTAGTAGACCACTTGAACTACTCCATATGGATCTCTTTGGACCAACAAGAACATCAAGTCTAAAAGGCAAGAGATATGGATTAGTTATTATGGATGATTTTTTGAGATTTACTTGGATTTTCTTTTTAGCATAAAAAGATGAGTCATTTTCTGTATTCATAAAGTTTTATAGAAAAGTTTCAAACAAAAAAGGTGTTTCAGTCGTTTGTATTCGTAGTGATCATGGAACCGAATTTGAAAATCAAGATTTCGAAAACTTTTGTAATTAAAAAGGCATAGAACACAATTTCTCTGCACCTAGGACACCTCAGCAGAATGGGATAGTAGAAAGGAAAAATCGTACTTTAGAAGAAATGGCACGCACTATGCTTTGTGAAAATGATTTGCCAAGGTATTTTTGGGTTAAAGCTATAAATACAGCCTATTATGTTTTGAATAGAGTTTTGACATGCCCTATTTTAAAGAAAACTCCATATGAGCTTTGGAACCAAAGAAAACCAACTTTGAAATATTTTTGAGTTTTTGGTTATAAATGTGTTATTTTGAATAATGAAAAAGATCATCTAGGGAAGTTTGATGGCAAGTCTGATGAAGGTATCTTCTTAGGATACTCTACATCAAGCAGGGCATACAGAGTATTTAACAAATGGACTTTAGTTGTAGAAGAGTCAGTACATGTTGTATTTGAAGAATCTACTAACAAATCCTCAAGAAAAGAGGATACATCTGATGAATGTGCAGGTGCTGACAAACTTCAAAAGCTGACATTGAATGATCAAGCTCAACCAAATGAAGAAAATCAGGACAAGGATGAGAAAGAAGATGGCACTCCAATGCATCAAGATCTACCTAAGGAATGGAGGTATGCTCATGGACACCCTAAGGAACTAATCTTAGGTGATCCATCTAAAGGGGTAAGAACTCAAGCTTCTATTAGAAATGAATGTGACTATATTACTTTTGTATCTCAAGTAGAACCTAAATATTTTGAAGAAGCTAAAAAGGACTCTAATTAGATCAATGCTATGCAAGAAGAACTAATACAATTTGACAGAAATAATGTTTGGACACTTGTAGAAAGACCATCTAATATTTTAATTATTAGTACTAAATGGGTATTTAGGAATAAATTAGATGAAAATAGTATTGTCATTTGAAATAAAGCTAGGCTAGTTGCTAAAGGCTACAATCAGGAGGAAGGGATTGACTTTGATGAAACTTTTGCTCCTGTTGCTAGACTTGAAGCAATTAGACTATTGTTAGCATTTGCCTGCTTTATGAACTTCAAATTATTTCAAATGGATGTTAAGAGTGCTTTCTTAAATGGTTTTATAAATGAAAAGGTCTTTGTTGAACAACCACCTGGTTTTGAAAATCATGCACATCCTGATCATGTTTTCAAACTACACAAAGCACTTTATGGATTGAAGCAAGCACCTAGAGCATGGTATGAAAGGTTAAGAAAGTTTCTTATTGAAAGTGAATTTTCTAGAGGAAATGTTGACAAAACACTATTTTTGAAAAGGAAAGATAATGATTTATTAGTAGTACAAATATATGTTGATGACATCATTTTCGGTGCTACTAATGAAATTCTTTGTCAAGAGTTTGCTAAGCTTATGCAGGGTGAGTTCGAGATGAGTATGATGGGTGAACTAAACTTCTTTCTCGAACTCCAGATCAAGCAAACTTTAGATAGTATCTTTATCAACCAAGCTAAGTACACAAGAGAAATTATCAAAAAGTTTGGATGGAGACTACTAAGCCAATAGGTATGCCTATGAGCCCCTCATGTAAACTAGATAAAGATGAAAATGATAAATCTGTAGATCAGAAATTATACAGAGGCATGATAGGCTCTTTACTGTATTTAACTACTAGTAGACCAGATATAATGTTTAGAGTTTGCATGTGTGCTAGATATCAGTCTGAACCTAAAGAATCACATCTTATGGCTGTTAAGCGCGTTATTAGATATCTGTCTGGTACTATTAGTATTGGTTTGTGGTATGCTAGAAATTCTTTTACTGAATTGATTGGATATTCTAATGCAGACTTTGCTGGTTATAGATTAGATAGAAAGAGTACTAGTGGAACTTGCCAATTTCTTAGGGTTAACTTAATCTCATGGTTTAGAAAGAAATAAACTTCAGTTGCACTATCCACAGCTGAGGCTGAGTATATTGCAACAGGAAGTTGTTATGCTCAAATCTTGTGGATTAAGCAACAACTTGAGGACTTTGGAATCAAGTTGGCTAGAACTCTTATTAAATGTGATAATACCAGTGCTATTTGCTTGACTAAAAATCCTGTTCAACACTCTAGGAGCAAGCATATTGAAATTAGGCATCGCTTTATTAGAGATCATGTTGAAAATAATGATATTTTGCTTGAATTTATATGTATTGAATTTTAATTAGCTAATATTTTAACTAAACCTCTCTTAGAAGATTGATTCTATATGATTAGAAGAGAGCTCGGGATCATCAATCCATTTGATTAAATTTTTTCCTTAATTTGACTCAAACTAGATCAATTCAACCTTATTTATGATATATCATGATTGATCATTACTGATTTGACTCCAAATACATATTACCTCAATTGATTTTGATCATTCAGTGAAATTCCAATTTTTTTAGTTTTTAAGTCGATGTATCGACACATCATGAGTCGACACCAAAATGTGTCGACACATGCGTGACCATACACATGCCCGACGGCAAACTGAGATTTTAAGGGTTTCCAAACTGTTTCTCCCCCAAATTTAATTCTCCTCTGAGCCGACACTTCGATTCCAGGTATCCATTCTATTCATCCTCTCATTTCCTTGCTTTTACCTATCATTTTCTCAAATTTGAAGGTTCGGTGGTCGTTTTTGTTGGATTTCCTCCTAGGTTTTAGCTCATAAACCCTAGAAACTCCTTATTTCCACCAAAAACCTTACCAAGTCTTTGATTGTTGACAATGGGTCCTCGCAAACAAGTCGTTCGCCAACCACGTCAGTCACAGCATGAAGAAGAGCGAAGAACGAAGGCCCGACACGAGTCTAGAGCTCCGGATCCGCCTGCACGATCGTTGTTTGCACCTTCTAGCCGGATGAGCTCCAAGGTAGTGGTTGGAGGATGCCGAGTGGACTTCTCTTTCTTAGACCAGCAGCATTTTAGGATTGGAGATTGGATCCGACATGCTGGTTTGGCATCTTTTAGTTCGCTCAGTGAGAGATACTATCCCTGGTTGATGAGAGAGTTATATGGATCACTTGCCCGTGGATCAGATGGCTAGATTGCTCAGGTCAGAGGATGGGATATTCCCATTTCAGCAGAGGTTCTGAGCAGAGTATGGATATACCCATGACTGGATCAGTTATTGACAGTCTGATGGATAGAGTTAGTGGCCTCCAGTGTATTTTTGAGTCTGATATCTTACCAGAGGGAGCCACTGTTCCTGCATCGAGATTGTCTGTGGAGATGAGACTGCTACATCATATTGTCTCTCGGATCCTTCTGCCGAAGACTGGTCGATTTGACTATATTACTGAGTGAGAGTTGCTGGTGATGGTCTCACTGATTCAGTGGACGCCGATTTGTCTTCCTGTTCTGATGGTTCATCAGATTACTGAGGCGGCGTTTAGTCAACGGCTCTGCTTGCCGTATGGCATGGGATTGACTGTACTATTTCGGGAGTATGGAGTCAGCTTCCAGGATGAGCCTTATCATACTTTGATCCATACCGATGTATATGACATCAGGTCATTGCATCGCATGGGTTATCATTTAGTCCGAGGCCAGTGGACATGAAGGACATCAGGACAGGTCGAGGATAGAGCTGACATTGATGAGGACATAGCAGAGGAAGAGCGGATTCTTTCAGGTGAGGCTGGACCGAGCGAGACATAGCCTGAGATGGCAGCATAGCCACCTCAGTCTGATCCTTCTACATCTACCCAGCCACAGCCAGCGCATACGGAGACTCCTGGTGTTTCAGATACTTTAGAGGACAGAGTCAGACACATAGAGATCGATGTTTTCATCATGAGGCAGCATGTCTTTATTGCTGAGACGAGAGAGAGCCACATTGGTCTTAGTGATGGCATTTCGGCTATTCTCTCAGCACTGTCCAGATCTTCGATGAGTGCTCCTACTGCAAACACAGTTCCTGCTTCTGTTGATGTTTCTGCTCCAGCACCAGCTGATGACATTGCTTATATCAACACTGGTGTTGAGACTACTGTTGGAGATGGAGATACAGTGATTGGAGATACTATTGGAGATGTGGAGACTGACTCAGACCGGTTTGATATTGCTGATCTTACATCAGAGCCAGTTACGGAGGTGACGGATGAGGTGCCTGCGAGCCCTGTTGTTGATCCATCCTTCTCACCTGACCCATTTCCTGATTCATCCTCTCCTTCCAGATCGGTTGATCACACTCCAGTTCCTATTCCTATTCTTAGTCCTATTATTGATATACCTGTTATTGGTTCACCTACTGTTGATTCTCCTGTCATTCATACACCTATCATTGAGACACCCTCTTTTGACACATCTATTGTAGATACACCGATACCTTCCATAGCTGATATTGTTATTCTTGATATGCTTGTATCATCAGCTGTTACACCAACTTTTGATAGTCGTACCCTTCATACTTCATCAGTCACTCGAGAGCTTGGATTTTATACACCCGGCTTTTAGCATCTCGATTCAGGCCCTACTTTTGATCGTACTCCTGCTCCAGCTGTTGCTGAGATGATTCACCCGATCAGTTCAGTTCCTGCAGAGGATGTAGCTCCTACCTCTACTGCTTCAGCTAGAGGTCGGACTTATATTCGTCGCAAAGGATGTGGACGCCATACCCCTCCTCAATTAACTAAGACCAGACTTCGAGATCTATGATCACGATGGCCGCGAGCTCGATCTTTTACTGATACTGGACTGATCATGATTGGTTCATCTTCTGATGACTCGATGGATAAGGATTAGGACATTGATGTATTTCTAGATAGTTTACTTTCATGCTTACATGTACTTTTACCTTTGTTGTGTACTTGATAATACATATATGAAAAACTTTTTGATTACTCATTCCTATATCTTTGATGGACATGAATGCTATATCTTGAATTGCTTTCATGGATGTGCTTCCTAAAGAAAATATTTCAAAAATAAATGTATTCCCTTTATCTACCTTTTTAATGATAACAAAAAGGGGGAGTAATTCATAATATTATTTAAGTATAAATATGTTTACTTCTCCAAACTAAAAGGGGAGTAACTTTTAATTTTTGAAAACTTTGAAAACCTGAATTTATGAAAGGGGGAGCAAAGACCTTTTGTCAAAGTAAATTTGATTCTCAAAACCCCTCTTCCAATATTTTTGAAAAGATTCTCACAAATTTTGTTATGAATCATTAATTCAGGGGGAGCTTTGTTAATTGCTAAAATTTTATAATTACTGAAATTTTCATTGCAAGAGTATCATGATACATGTTCTTAATGCATTTAAATAAATATCAAAGTTCTGACAAAGCTCTAATACTCTCTATCTTTGAAACAAGCTCAAATTCTATTACTTGTATTTTGAATGATTATATCTTTAAGTAATGATTGGTATACTTAATACTGTCAATATTATGCATCTTGATCAATTCTCTTAAAGCTTTACTTTTAAAGCAATTTATACTTAAAAATTTTGTCATCATCAAAAAGGGAGAGATTGTTGACTCCACTAATTGATTTTGATGATAAGCAAAACAGTTAAGTATAAATTAAGGACTAATGGTTTGCTTTAAGTATGTCTTTATTGAAAGGATGTTCACAAAATTTGAGGAAGCCCAATTATATTGAAGAACCAAGTTTGAATGGAATGATTGTACAAAACAAGACTTGGACACTCAAAGAAATGGTTGAATGGATGACTAAGGTAAATGGAAACATGTTCTAGCACAAATTCAGCAATTTCTGTACTTTTTTAATGATGTGTCGACTCAAGGTGTCCACACATGACATGATGTGTCGACACATGAAGAAGAATTGTCGACTTAGACCGGTACGCAGCAATGTTTCAAATGGCACAGATGATGTGTCGACACATGGACCTTATGTGTCGACTCAAAGTGTCAACACATGGATCAACACATCGCCCGAGACTTTCAAGCTACATAACTTGCAGAAGTTGAAGGAACAGTTGATGTGTCGACACATGGATGCAATGTGTCGACTCAATATGTCGACTCAACTGAGAATATATCGACTCAGCTGATTTTTCTAGAGAATCTGAATAGAACACTTTGAACTTGTGTCAACTCAAGAAGAACATGTGTCGACCTAATGTGTTGATGCATGAAGAGGAAGTGTCGACACATTGAGTTCTGACAACAGTAACGGCTAGTTTTTTCAAGCGCAGAACTCACCTAAATGCCCTCCAATGGCTAGTTTTTCAAGTATAACAGCTAGATTTTGGTTTTGGGGGCTTGGGAAGGTATAGAAAGGCTCCAAAGCAAATCAAGACAACAACTATTCAACTATTCAAAAAGGTATTGAATATCCAAAGAGATTTTAGAGAAAAAAAAATAGAGAAGAGCCTTAACTCCTATTCATTCAAAGCTCAACCACTCTCAAGCAAAAGGAAGCCTTCCAAGCATTCAAAGCTATCAAGTGCATTGAAGATCATTCTTACTTGGGATTCAAAAGGCTTCAACAAGAGCAAAGCAACACTACATCGAGCTACATCGACTTATTTGCTTTATTATTGAAAGCTTACATTGGTTCTTTATTTCTCCATCTTATATCTTGTAAAGGTTATTGGTTAGCCTATTGGAAAACCAAGTGAGGTTATTGGTAAGCCTTGAAAACCAATTAGGTTGGTGGTTAGCCCGCAAAATCACTAAGGTTCTTGGTTAGCCCGGAAAACCAAGGGAGGTTTTTGGTTAGCCTTGTGAAAACCAATTAGGTTCTTGGTTAGCCCGTAAAACCAAGTGAGGTTGTGACTTGTAAGCCTTGTAAAATAAGTTGGATTTTGATTAGTAAGCCCAGAAAACTAATCGGCTGTAATCGTTGGATTATAGTGAATTCCCAAGGGGATCTTGGGGAGTAGATGTAGGTGTATTATTGGCACCTAACCACTATAGATTGTTGTGTTTGTGATTGCTTGTTCTCTCCCTCCTTGCTCTTTACATTTTGCTTATTGCTTTTAATTTTTGTTGCACTATTACTTTAGAGCATTGCACTTAAATCATAGTACCCTGTTAAATTGAATTGCATATCTTGTCTTGTATAGTTTGTAACTTGTATTATCAAGATTAGCTTTAAGTTTTTAGAGATCCAATTCACCCCCCCTCTTGAGTTGCTTTCTGGGCAACATAATTGCAGGCAGTAGATGATAGCAATGGCTTCCTCAATCTTTCTTATTTTATTTCTCATGAGTTTGGATGGTGGGAGGCTTCGAGAGGCCGAATAGGGAACCTTATTTTTTTCTAGTTTTTTCTTGGGTTCTTCCATGCTCAAAAATCTCAATCGAGCAGAGATTTGTAGTGTCTGAATAGGGGAAATAATGAATATCAGTAATTGATGCAAGGGATCGTAGTTTACTCTGATACCAATTTGATGCTGTATGTGTTAGAAAAAAAAAAAAAAAATTAAAGAAGAAAGAAAGAAAAGAAAAAAATCAAATATCTTTATAATTCAATTCAACCAATCAAGCATGGCCTCCATACAATTAGAGTCCTTAAATAGAGGAACAAATATCATCAAAATAGAAGTCAAATTATTAAGTCTTAATAAAATTAAAAATTATAATAAAGGTAACAATGAAAATAAAGAAAATTCTAAAATAAATAAAATCCTAAATAAACCTCCATTTTCAAATAGAATTAGGATTATGATTTCTCAAAGCACACGATATTTTCTTCTAAAATAAGTATGAATTTTCTTATTCCCATCATCCTTACAAAAACATTCTTGGACAAACTTAAAGAAATCAGTATATTTATCATGCTCCAATGTTTTGTAATTATCAAAATTATTTCTGGGGTCAATAATCTTTCTTTTTTGATGATGGCAAAATATTGGACATAAAAATTTAAAAAAACTTTACAATATAGTCAAGGATGTAAATGTATACATTTCAAATGTATAGTATAATATGTATTGCAGTATGTATATATTAGAGTATTTTTAAATATACAGTATAACATGTATCAGAGTATAATATTTGTAAGATATATTAGAACGTTTTATAGCCATAGATGTAGCAGAGCAAAGTAATTAATGGGAATTTTGTACAAAGCTCCCCCTCACTACTAACTTTCTTTTCTCTTCTCTTTCCTTTTAATCTCTTGCTTTTCTTGCCTTTTCTTTTTAATCTCTTTTCTATCTCCCCCTTTTTGTCATCAGCAAATAGGTATAACATACAAAGAAAGCATCACACAATCATAATTTATTAAAGGAGTATCATTTAAAGAAGTCATATTTCATTACAACAAAGTTAGACTTAATTACATAATAGTCAGGTAGTATTACAAAATGAGCAGCAAAAAGATACTACATTACAACAATACATAAGTCATTGCATCAAAATATAAGTCCAAAGATACAAAAGTCCTAAGAGTACTAGGCTACCAGAATTATATAGGATCCTAATCATCAGTGAACTCAATGTCAGGATCATATGAAGAAGATGATGCACTCTTGGTGTGAGTCCTAGGTGGTCAAAATCTAGTGCTTGGATGCATTATGGAGTTGGAAGGTAGCCTAGGGGAAATAGGTAGATGGCTAGGGCAAATAAGGACCGGATGAAGAAGCTTGAGAGAGAAGACCCCAATTCTAGACTCAATGCATTTGACTCCTTGGAGAATAATGCCATTCCATCTGACTAAGACATGATGGAGTCCTCAATTTTTCTGGACAATCTAATAGACTCCTCAATCAATCCAGAGACATCCAATTGAGCTCTTTGCTGACTTTGTGCTTTTTCAACAACTTCAATCCTCAGTGTCAGCTCCCCCAAGTCATAGCGTAGCTCATCATAAGCTCTCTGAACTGATGCCTAAAGCTCATCCTGCCTCCTAATGATGTCCACTCTAAAGCCAGCGAATAAGGTACTAATTCTCTAAGTGACAATATTTGCAATGTCTGATGTCCTCTCTGTGTTCTATGCAGAAGTTGGAGGTTGTGTCCTGGGACTTTCATGTGTATAAGGCTTAGTAGATGGTGCCGCAATGGATGCTACCAAAGTCAAAGGTGCTAAGGGTCCTGCAGATGGATCCAAAGGTGCTGATGATAGTGCAGGTGGCGGTGAATGAGGAATATCTACCTCATCATCCTCTTCATCATCATCTTTAGTAGGTTCCTGACTCAAAACCCTATGCACTCATCTCCCTTTAATTTTATGGTACCCTATCCTATGAAGGGATAGTTCATTGTAGTGGTTTGTGTGCAGTAGCCTCTTAGCATCCTCCCCCTCAAGACTAACTCGAAACTTAGAGAAGATAAGGGTGAAGACCATCCCATAAGGCAAACAAGCTATAGATTTCTTAGTAGCCTCCTTATTTTGCTCCAACATCAAAAATGTAAAGTTCATCGGCTTGCCTTGAATCAAATAGTACATGAAAGCTATATCTTTTTCAGTTACTTAATCAAATATGCCAATCTTAAGAATAAAGATCTGGCTAACTATATTGTGAAGTAATTTCATTTCAACTAAAAGCTTGTTAACATACAAATTTCCTAAGTCTTTCACCTCATTTCTTTCCAAAACAACTTTTAGTCCATCCTTTTTCTTCTTCAAATTTAGAATACAAGTTCTAGATATAGTCATTTCTAGCAAACTCCCCAATCTTCTTTCATCTATAATAATTAGACTATCCTTTACCCTAGATTCTATGGAACCTATCCCAATTCTTAGATTTTTAAAAAACTCTCTTACTAGTCTGGGATAAGTGGGGATATCCAAGGAACACAACTTCTCCCAACCTTGATTTCTAATCCAACTCCCAATACAAAAATGTTCTTTCTCCAAGAAACCAAAGTTTACCTTTCTTCCTATGGTGACCGGTCCATTTCCCATACAGACATGATGAAGTAGTTGAGATTTGATAGTTGGAGGAGTTTGAGGGTCATTCCTTTGCTAGGTCCTCCTTTCCATTGAAGAATCAACAGTGGATCTCCTCTTTTTGGAAACTACCACTTTTCATGGGCCCATCTCAATGAATTTCTTCAAAAATCAAAGAATATGAGCTCATGGCTAGATCTCTCGGGCTGAGGAATAGTTTGGTTTTGGGAATAGGAGGGTCAGCTTGAAGGGTTTGAATAGTAAAAATGAAAAGGTAAAGTTTCAAGCCCTGCTAAAAAATAGGATCTCGATGTCATGAGTTGACTCCTAGGGACTAGAGGTTGACATGAATCGACTCATCCCCAAACATTTTTTTTTGAAAATTGATAAAATTTGATCAAAATGGGATTGGGTCAATTTAATTTATTTCTACTCAATTAAAGATGAAAGGATTTAATCAAAACTAATAAGAAAAATAGGATTCAAACCAAAAGGGTTTCTAAACTAATCTGAATTATTTTCAAGAATGATCAAGTAGAAGAGGTCATAAAGGCCTAATTCATCTCTAATAATAGAAAATCTATTTTTACTTAAAGATTTGGTGAATATATCAGCTAATTGCTTATCAGTACTAACAAATTTAAGCATAATATTATTATTTTATATATGATCCCTAATAAAATGATATCTAATTTTTATATTTTTAGTTCTTGAGTGCTGAATTAGATTTTTGGTTAAATTAATAGTATTTGTGTTATCATATTTGATTAGAATTTTACTGTATTTGACACTAAAATTCTCAAGTTGTTTTTTAATCCAAAGTAGTTGAGTGCAACAGCTCCCTACAGTAATATATTCACCTTCAATTATCGATAAAGCTATAGAGTTTTGTTTCATGCTATGTTTGAGATTAAATTTAATCATAGAAACTAGCATGTTTCACTAGTACTTTTTTTTATCAATTTTACATCTATCATAATCAGCATTAGAATAACTAATCAAGTCAATAGATGAATATTTAGAATACCAGAGACTTAGATTTGAAGTTCCTTTCAAGTATCTTATTATTCTTTTAATAACTAGCATATGAGATTCTTTAGGATTAGATTGAAATCTAGCATATATACAAAAACTAAATAAGATATCAAGTCCGCTAGCAATTAGGTATAGCAAGTATCTGATCATACTTCAATAAAGCTTTTGATTTATTCTTTTATCATTTTTATCTTTGTCAAGTTTGCATGTGGGACTCATAGGTATGCCAATCTTCTTTGTACTTTCTATTCCAAACTTTTTGAGTAATTCTTTAATATACTTGATTTAACTAATAAAAACTCCTTCCCTTATTTGTTTGATTTGAAGTCTAAGGAAGACCCATTATACTTATTTCAAATTTTTTCTGTATAAGCTCAGCAAATCCTTGATAAAGTTTCTCATTAGTAGCATTAAAGATAATATTATCTAAATATATTTGCACTACTAAGAAATCATCTTTTTTTCTTTTTCAAAATAGAGTTTGTCTATATTACCTATAGTAAAACTATTTTTGAGTAAGAATTTACTTAATATTCATACTATAATCTAAGTGCTTGTTTTAAACCATATAAAGCTTTGTTGAGTTTAAAAACATGATTTAAAAAAATATGGCTTTTAAATCTAGGTAGTTGCTCTATAAAAACTTCTTCTAAAATATATCCATTCAAGAAAGTATTTTTCATATCCATTTGAAAGAGTTAAAATTTATATAGCATGAAAAGCAAGTAATAATCTATTTTTTTAAATCCTGCTACTGGAGCATGAGTTTCATCAAAATCTATTTTTTTTTTTATTATAACATTAGCTACTAATCTTAGTTTGTTTCTAACTATATTGCCTTTTCATCAAGTTTATTTCTAAACATCCATTTTGTACTAATAATAGGATATTTAATAAGTCTACTAACTGATATCTAAACATTATTTCTTTCAAATTGACTTAACTCCTCTTATATAGCTATCATCCAATTTGTATCTTTTTTAGCTTTTTCTATACAATTTAGTTTAATTTGAGAAACAAAGGTTAAATAATCAAAAATATCTCTAAATGAAGCTCTAGTTCTAATATGTTATGAAGGATCACCAATAATAAGTTCTTTATGATGATTGTGTGCATACCTCCACTCCTTGGATAAATCACCATGTTCCTTATTGTTGCTTGCATATTCTCTTTCTTATTTAGGCTTGTCTTTCAAACTAAGCTCTTTCATTTCTTTGTTCAAGGTTCCTACATCATTATCAATAAAATCTTCCTTTCTTGAAGGAGAGTATCATCAATAAAATCTTTCTTTCTTGTAAGAGAGTGGTCATTTTTATCAAACATTATGTGAATAGATTTTTCAACAACCGAAGTTTATTTGGTAAAAACTTTATAAGCCTTGCTAGAAATGGACTATCTTAGAAAGATACCTTCATCTGGCTTAGCATCAAATTTTTTAAAATTATAGCTACCATTATTTAAAATGAAACATTAGCAACCAAAAACATGAAAATAGTTGATATTTGATTTTCTACCATTTCAAAGTTCATAGGTGGTTTTCTTTAAAATTAGTTAGATTCAAATTCAATTCAAGATATAATAAGTAGTGTTGCCACCTAGATCGCCGTGGCCTACAGCTTCTTATGTGGCCTGAGTGAGTGGATTCCCTGCCAGCATCACCGGGCTCGTCGGTCAGAGACGATCAAGGGGAACATAGTCATAGTTGTAGGGATGAAGGGGCTTGATGCTGTGTTATGGTCTTCCTATGGACCTCTCCGGTGGGAGAAATCTTCACCGTATCGTCCCTTTGTTGGGCAGACATGCAAAACAGGGAAGACCTGTGCTAGGGATTCCGGCAGAGGCACTCCGACGATCAAGTCAGTGGGATGATCGAAGGAAATAAGAGACCTCTGAGGTGGAGAGCTTGGGGGACTCTCTGCTGCCAGAGGGTGATAATCAAAAATGGAATGTAAGGATCCAGAGAGTATGGTGTCTCTTACTTACCTCCCCTCTTACCTCTCCATGCTGGTCTTTATGTAGACGAGTGGCTCCTGTCGTTCGGGGGAGGTGTGTTGGTCTTGATGTAGACTTGACAGGCTAGGATAGGCTGTGAGGCCATGATGGGCTGATGAACCTTCTTCTTCTGGGTGGTTTAGGAAGTTGGTGCAAGGGTACAGTACCTTGGACATGGCACTATTCATTGGTTAGTGTAAAGAGTGGTTTAGGAAACTTAAATGCAAACCTTCCCTATAGACAGCGTGTTAGGCGGCGTGCTATAGGACCCACGTGGTTGGGGATCATTAGAAAGAGTGTCGGGCCCACGTAGATGAGACAGAACCGTGTAATGCTCTTAGTGGCTAAGCTGGGATGAGATGCCGAAGTACCGAGTTGGCTGGGACTTTACTCTAGGTTTCCATGTGGGCACACGGACCGGGAGAAGGCCCGTGGGGGCCTCCATGCATGCTGATCGAGGCGAGGTGCAAGGCTCCATGCATGCGGATGCGAACCCACGTGCTGCGAACCCACATGTTGCTCCTGGTCGAAACCAGACAGCAAGAGGGCGGAGCTGGACCGCCAGCGTGCTGGAGCTCGGGTGGTGTAGGGCCGGATTCGGTCGGGGGCGTGCCTCCCTTGCGTACAGATCGAGGAGAGGTGCAGAGCTCACAGGCTTAGGCGGTGCAGGGCCAGGTGCCGGTTTCCCCTGGCATGGATGTGCGTGGGCATGATTCTGGCGGAGTGGTCTGGACACGCGTGCCTTCCGTGCGTGCGGACCGAGACATAGAGAGGATGCCAAGCTGGGGTGGTTGGAGCAGACCTGGGTCTAACCAAAGTGGGCTGGCCATGCTGCCGACCTGACCTCCACAGGGACTGATTTCTTCAAGTGATCCCACAGTTGTGCCAGGGCTAAATGGGTTGGTTACTACGGTAACAAGTAGTGTTAATTGCTTTAACCCAAAAATACTTTGAAAGATTGCCTTTATATAACATGATTCGGGCCATCTCTTTTAAGGTTCTATTTTTTTCATAATAATACCATTTTGCTATGGTGTGGGATAGAAAAGTTATACTCAGTTCCATTCTTATTGCAAAAGCATTTAAAATTTTGATTTTTAAATTCAATTCCATGATCACTATGAATTGAAATAATAGATAAATTCTTTTGATTCAAAATTTTTCTATAAAATCTTAGAAAAATAGAAAAGGCTTCATCTTTGTGAGCTAAAAATAAAATCCAAGTAAATCTAAAAAAATCATTTATAATCATAAGTCCATATTTTGTTCCTTCTAGGCTTGTAGTCCTAGTAGGTCCAAATAAG